>CM059426.1:111005170-111721003 GCA_030390025.1 Squalus acanthias | reverse complement strand
ATTCCTCCCTTACTGCCACCCTGTCCTCACGCTAAAGCCACTCTTGTACCTCCCTGCTTTCAGATGGTGATTCACCAGCTGAGGAGATGGTCCCTGAAGCTGCCACTGGGAGTGATGCTGCAGCTGAGGAGGAAGAGGAAGCCGGAGCATCAGTGCCACCCTCTCTCGAGGAAGCCCATGGCCACACTGGGAACACGCCTTCCCCGGAGGGGAGCAGGGGGGAAGGGGCTGATGATGGTGAAGTTCCAGGACCCAGCGGGCTGCAGCAACGCCATGGGGGGGGTAGGGAAGAACGGGAGCCTTCTCCCCAGAGGGAGAGTATGCCAGACACTCCTAATGGAATGGACGCAGAGGAGGAGCGGCTGATTGCAGAAATGAACAGCCAGGCGGTGGTCATGCACACTGAGCTCATGGGTGCAGTGGGAAGGGTGCCCGAATGCATTGAGGCACTGGCAAGGAGTGTGGAGCACTTCGCTGTAGCACAGGCGGATGCCACACTAAAGCTTACTGCTGCAATTCAGTCACTGGCTGCCAGGAACCCATCTGAGCCTGCTCTCATGCAGACTCAGATTGAGGCCACGCGAGCACTGACTGCTGCCATCCTCGATGGTTCGTGCACATGTCCCCGGGGCTGTCACCGCGCCGCAGCAGGCCAGCAATCTGTTCTCAGGCAAATTGCTCCGGATGCTGAAGTGCTGCCCCGTGGGAGTGCCAGTGTGTCGGGCGAGCAGGGAGTTGCTGTCCTCTCTCACGATGACAGCATTCCTGCTGCCAACACTGTCACTTCTCCACTGCACTTGCCACCGCCTGTAGGACAGACTGCTGCCGCCCATGCAGAGTTGGTGCAGTCTGCAGCCGGGCCCTCCAGGCCCAGAAGTGGTCGAGGCCGTCCTTCAGGGGCATCTGCAGTGTCAGGGTCTGACAAGCAGCAGCCTTCCACCAGCCTTGCTGCAGCCACTGAGGTCCCATTACGGAGGAGCAGTAGGGTTAGAAGGGGGGAAGTGCGCAAGGGAAGGAGATCACCCTCGAAGGGCAAAAAGTAGGAGGTGTGCCAAAATGCTGGTCATTTTTTTATTAAAGGCCGAGGTTCATGGCCCAACTTTTGTTTAGTGTTTTGGACATTATCTCCAGGTTGTGAGAACCAGTTATGTTATTGACTGTTTTTTTGTGTTTATTTCTATGAGTTTGTCATGAGGAATTGACACACACAGAGTTTGTACAATAAATAAGTTTCTGTATTCAAAATATACATGGCTGGTGGTTGGAATTATTGGTGCCTTGGCCGGCTTAGGGGTTGCGTGCTGGGTTGATTCGTGTTTGTAGCACTGGCAGGGGCCCTAGAAGCGGCTTGCTATTAGTCGTTGACGGACGGCCCTTGCAGTTTGACCATTGTGGGCCGCCCTCCTGCCTTGGTGCTGCTGCTGATCATCGTCCTCGGCCAGTTCCTCCTCTTCCTCCTCCTCCTCTTGTGGTGCTGCAAGGCCTGGTGGCATTGGCTGCGTCCTGAGGATTGCCATGTTGTGCAACATGCAGCACACCACTACGAATTTGGAAACTTGCTCAGGCGAGTACTGCAGGGCTCCTCCGGAATGGTCCAGACAGCGGAATCGTTGTTTGAGCACGCCGATTGTGCGCTCAATAATGTTCCTCGTTGCTTGTTGGCTTTCCTGGTACCGCAGCTCAGCAGGGGTGTTTGGCGCACGGAGCGGTGTCATCAGCCAGGTGCTCAATGCGTACCCCTTGTCCCCCAGAAGCCAACCGACTGGCTGATGCGGTGCCTCGAAAATTTCTGCCACAGTACTCTGGCGCAGGATGAAAGCATCGTGGCAGCTGCCCGGATAGTGGGCATTGACAGCGAGAATCACCTGTCTGTGGTCAGAGACCAACTGCACATTCAAGGAATGGAACCCTTTTCTGTTCCGGAACTCCTCTGCATTCTCTCGCGGAGCACGCAAAGCCACATGCGTGCAGTCAATGGCGCCCTGCACCATGGGGAAGCCCGCTACCCTCGCAAAGCCCATAGCACGGTCATGCTGCTTGTCTGGGGTCATAGGGAAGGAGATGAAGTCTCGTCTCCTTGTGAAGAGGGCATTGGTGACCTGCCGGATGCAGCGATGCACCGCAAACTGGGAGATATTGGCGAGGTCCCCAACAGCAGCTTGGAATGAGCCAGTGGCGTAGAAGTTCAAGGCCACTGTGACCTTCACTGCCACCGACAGAGACGTCCTGGACCTCAGCTGAGGCTGCAGATCTGGCTGCAGCAGGTGGCAGAGCTCAGTGACCACCTCCTTGCTGAATCGCAGCCTTCGCAAACACAGCTCCTCGGACATGTGGATGTAGGAGAGCTGTTCACGATATACCCTGGGAGGGTAAGCTCTCCTGTACATGCGCCTGATGGGCCTCCTCCGTCTGGCCATCATTGCCACTCTCTGTCTGCGTCTCACTCTGCTCCGATTGAGCTGGAGCAGGACGACGCCCCCAATCATTGCAGCCCCCATCTTCTCTTTGCCAGAAAAGTAATGAGGTACAGCAACGAAAGTAGCAGCAAAGTTAGGATGAACTAGGCAAAACTACCTCACAAAGCGTTGAGTCAATGTAGAAGTCTCTCTCTCTCTCTCTCCGAATCTCTCTCTCTCTCTCAGAACGAGTGGTGCATAAATGTCGACCACAGAAAAAGACAGGAAGAGGCCCCCTTTAAATAGCGCCCCCCCTAGCCCCAGACCGATTGATAACGTTCCAGTCTTCCGGTCGTTGGAAGCGCCAGGCGGTAAGGCAGGGGGCGCCACTCAATTTCCGCTCCGGGGCGCCCCAAGGGCGTTGCACCACGGACTGACGTCACAATCTGCGCGCGCAGGTGGTCGCAGCGGTAAGTTTTAGCGCCGCCGCACAATCTCAAGTTAAGTTCTCGAGCGGCGCAAACAGCGCCGCGCCCGGGCGTTAGCGCCTTAACGCCCCATTAGCGCCCATTTAAGGCGCTAACGGGAGGCGCAACCAACTGAATTTTTACCCCATTGTTTTTGCCCCCACCGGGGTCAACGTTGTCGACGGCCACGGTGCCCACCACCTGCTGCCCAATGAGTCGCAGCACTTGCTCCTCCAGGTCTGAAAGCTGCTGGAGCTGCGGATTACCCCCGCCTGTTCTCTGCTGCTCCCTCCTATTGTGGGCTATCTTGGCCTGCAAGAGAAACAAATGTGTTTGAGTCAGAGTCCAGCTATGTGTTTGGGAGATATGCCTGCCATCGTTGAATAGCTGTGATTGTAGGCAAGGCGTGAGATGTGGATGTGAGTTTGAGTAGGTGAAGATGTTTGGTGGGTGAGTGGTGGGGGGTGTGGTTCTTTGCGCAGTGTGCAAAGACTGAGGGTCAGATGTTAGTATGTAGGAGCTGTTGAAGCATGTACTCACCTTGACCACCCAACTGAAGTCGTTGAATTTCTTCCGGCACTGTGTCAGGCTGCGTTCCACCACACTACTGGCCGAGACCTCCTGGGCCATTTCCCTCCACATTGCCCTGAACACCTGAGGCGTTGGCCATCTTCCAGTGTCCAGGAACAGCATTGCCCTCCTTCAGCCTCCAATGCCACGTCTGTGAACTGACGAGCTCTCTCCCTGGGAATGGGAACAGCCATAGCCATCGGGGGATTCACTTGCTCACAGGTTACCTCAAAGCCAGCAATGATGAAAATGAGCATCTGCCCAATGATGCAACCTTCCCTTTAAGATTTGGAAGGAACCAGTGTGCAGGATCATTGCTGAATGCATTGCACCTGAAATTCATTAGCACTCTGCTGGTAGCGCCCCTGTAGCACCCCATTGAGGTCATTAGTGCTTGATTTAGCGCCACACTTCCTTCCTGGGGTGCTAACACCCAATTTATTAAAAGTTCATAATCCTTAGCGCCTGGCGCTAAATTTTCAACATTTCGAAAGTTAGCGCCCCAAACGGGGTGATACCCAATTTCACCCCCAGATTCTCTACAAACTTGTAGCTTCCGTGGAGTTTCTTAACTAATGTCTCTATAGAAGGTAAATATATAGAGCCATTACATTATTACACTGTCTACAACGTAATGAAAGACACTTGTCTCCATCATCTCTGATTTTCTAAAAAGAATCTGCATTTGAGCTCAGGGTGGTTCATACATCCTAGAGGCAATTTTGCAAACGTTGCTTCTGGCGTGGAGCTTCATCCATCAGGAACCAGAAAGGGAATTCAGTTGTGTTTCATTCCACTCCTGTAGAATTTTCCATCTGGGAAATCATGGGGAGCATGTACCCCGAGTCCCCGATATACGATCCCGATGGAAGGGTTGCACGTTGGGAGTGTGATTTTGCCTTTGTGGAATCAAAGACTGATGAACTTCTCACAAATGGAAACATTTCTCTGCCGTTGTGGGAGCTTTTTAGAGGGCCTGGGTCCCGGTGTGGCACTTAACTGCCAACTCAGTTTTGTCATTTATTGGCCCTTAACTATTACTATCAATTATATTTTTAAAATGGTGGAAGGTGGTAACATTACAAAGGCATTGCTCTTGTAGGTGGCACTGTGAGCATAACATTACATGACCTAATGTTATGTGACCGGCAATGTACCCTCTAATTTTATTTGGGGTCACACGGGCCAGTCAAAATTCCGCGCATGTGCGTTTTTTCTATTGAAAAGCTGGCTCACCGGCTGCGCGGGTCCTTCAAAGCGCTGCGCGGCTGGGCAGCTTAAAGGGAACATTGGTGACCGGGCTACCTGAATCAAAAATCAGTAACTTACATATGAAAAGTATCCAAGTGGGAAATAAAAAAGTTTCTTTAAAAAACAAAGTGTACCTTTAAAAAAAATTATAAATTCTTACTGATGTCATGTGTATTATACTCAACCTAAGTTCTGTCACACACACACACACACACACACACACACATTCATTCGGACTAAGCAGCTGGAAGGCCCTTTCCAAGGGGCATACTCCTGTTGTGCATAATAATGGGAGAAGAGGAGCTGCACCAGAAGCAAGAGGCTCACAGAGTGAGGCTCCATGGCAAAAGACAGCAGCCCAATATAGTCCCCTGTTGGTGGCATTGCATTTGCACTCATTTTATGCCAGTCTTTACAGTCTGGCATAGGTAAATGAGCTCTGCAGGAAATTTGGGCATAAGTTCCCATTGGCAAGATTGGCGCCGAAACCGGTGTAAATTTTGGCGTAATTCCTGTGTAATTGTGATCCAGGAAATTCCGGCCAAACATCAGACACAAGATATCCCGTATCAGATGTTCCACTTGGTTATGGAGAAACAAAGCCAAGCATTTCATTCTGGATTCTGGCCTCAAACTTGAAATTTACAAGCCATTTACTGAACCCCTAATTCACAGTATGAATTCACATGGAGCTACAGTTACCCTGATTTCTACAGGAAGTGTTTGAGCAGTGGCCTTAGAGGGCCTGGCTGGAATAGCAACTAAGCGTCAGAATCATGCTCCAAACCCTTGGCTACTCATGAGCAATGCTGTGGGAGATCTGCTAGTGTTTTAAAATGAACTTGCTTATTGACGGCAGTTATCACAATCCCAATATGATGTGATTTGAGTACTGATTCACTATCCTGATTTGTGACATTCAAGTGCCTTTGTATATCAAGCAATTGCATGCATGCAAGCAGGTTAATATGTGTATGTTAATACAAATATCATAAATGTGTATGCTGTACTTAAGACTTGAAGCCTTTTGTTACCCATATATTAGTCACAATCATAACATGAATCGATGAATAAAGAAGAATGGAGATCGAATAGCTTTATCTTCTTCAGGAACAGGATTTCGGGGATATAATGGGACCTCTATATGTGCAATAAGACAAACACTTTAGAATGTGTTTGCTTATATAAACCTGTGCCACATGTGGTATTGCCTATAAATCAGGAAAGTGCCTCCCTTTTATAGCCAGCTTGATTTATATTTAGCCTGCTTTACTGTATTATAATGCAGCTTTTGAGTTGTTTCTTAGTATTAAGGGAGCAGTACCTTGATCAAAAAGTGTTGAGCAAGTCTTTAATTATTTGAGTTGAGGAGGGCCAGAAGAGGCATATCTCCATTTTGTTATGAAGATATATTCAAATTATGCACTCCAAAGCAACTTGCATTATTACATCATGTGGGGGTAATTTTGATTTTGTGCAATAGAGTGAAATGGGTGATAGCGAATTGGCAGTCTGTTTTACATGTCTCCCGATTTTTATTTCCATTGAAGTTACACTATTGCACAAAGTCAAAATTACACTCTATGGCTAGAAATCAAGCCACTTATGGCTTAGAAATTTGTGCCACTGTCCTGGTGAAAAATGGCGGCCGCCACTTTAGCTCCCTTCTCTGGTGCGGGACTCGACGGCCGCCATTTTGGTGAAGGCCTTATCGCTGCCGATAGCAGCACTGGCCCTGGACATGTAAATGAAGAGTGGGTGATGTCAGTCGGTGTGCAACGCCGAATTAATGTCGTCACAGTGAACTTTGACCTTAGCGCTGAGTTCAGCGCTATGTCCTAAGCTCATTCTGAAAACCCAGCATGCAGCAGACTGACAGCATTTCTTCAAGGGACACACACTTCTTCAGGTAAGTTTGCATTTAAGCTTTTGGACTGGATTTTTTTTATTTTATTGAAGTAATGGCTTGGTGCAACACATGTTAAAAGTTTTTCAAGAGTGCAGGGAGTGCTGCTGGATGCTTGCAAGGCCTTGGATAGTAAAGGAAGGCTTCTGAGAAGACAGAAAATGCTGGAAGTACTCAGCAGGTCAGGCAGCACCGTGGAGAGAGAAACAGAGTTCACGTCTCAAGTCGAGATGCTGCTTGACCTGCTGAGTATTTCCAGCATATTATGCTTTTATTTTTGATTTCCAGCATCCACTCACAGAGGGAAGAGGAAGATGCAGTAGAGGAGGAAGCAGAAGAGGAGGAAGCATAGAAGTGGCAAATGGAATTCAGTTCAGAGAATTGTGAGGTAATGCATTTGGGGAGGGCTAACAAGGCAAGGGATTACACAATAAATGGTAGGATACTGAGAAGTGTAGAGGAAAAGAGGGACCTTGGTGTGTATGTCCACAGATCCCTGAAGGTAGCAGGACAGGTAGCTAAGGTGGTTGAGAAGGCATATGGGATACTTTCTTTTATTAGCCGAGGCATAGAATATAAGAGCAGGGACGTTATGCTTGAACTGTATAAAACACTAGTTAGGCCACAGCTGGTTCTGGTCACCATATTACAGGAAAGATGTGATTGCACGAGAGAGGGTACAGAGGAGATCTACAAGGATGTTGCCAGGACTGGAGAATTTTAGCTATGAGGAAAGATTGGATAGGCTGGGGTTGTTTTCTTTGGAACAGAGGAGGCTAAAGGAAGACTTGATTGAGGTGTATAAAATTATGAGAGGCCTGGATAGAGTGGATAGGAAGGATCTATTTCCCTTAGCAGAGAGGTCAATAACCAGGGGGCATAGATTTAAAGTAATTGGTAGAAGGATTAAAGGGGAGTTCAGGAGAACTTTTTTACACAGAGGGTGGTAGGGGTCTGGAACACACTGCCTGAAAGGGTGGTAGAGGCAGAAACCCTCATCACATTTAAAAAGCTCTTGGATATGCACTTGAAGTGCCGTAACCAAAAAGTCTACGGACCAAGAGCTGGAAAGTGGGAGTAGGCTGGCATAGACACGATGAGCCAAATGGCCTCCTTCTGTGCTGTAAATTTCTATGATTCTAAGTGGAGGAAGCAGAAGAGGAGGAAGCAGAAGGAGGGATGCAATCCAGACAGCCCCTTTCAGGCCGGAATATCCAGGATGGAATCATCCGCCTGCGGTACCAGTGACCACAACCCCAATTCCCCTTTCAACATTTGTCCCATACCTTACCTTCCATCTGTTACTGGCCATCACAGTGTTCTCTTGGCCATGATGCTGAAACAAAAGCCACCACAAAGCAAACTTTCCAATCCAACTTTATACATCTATCCATCCAATATGACATCAAGAAATCAACTCATCACCCTTATGCATTCCCTTAGTGACTCTCTTGTGTGTGTCTTTGCCTATCCTACTGATGTCATGCAGTGCTACCCCATTGGCTGCAGCATAGCTGGTGGAAGGCTGCTGACTTTCAGTGGGGGCCACTGCAAATGGCCTTGCAGGTCAACCTTGAGGAGCTGGTGGCTGTGAGTGTGAAATTGTGTGACGGTGTTTCTCCTTCTTCTTCACTCTCCTCTCCTTCTTCTTGTTCTACCACTGGCTGGGCAGGCTGCATTTCTTGGGTGTGTGAAATGAGGAAGGCACAAGGGTGGAGTTGTGGTGAGGGGAGGGCAGGAAAGCAAGAGGTGCATGTGAGAAGGAGGATAACGTATGAGGATACCAGCATCTTGTATCCTTTCAGTCCCGCCGCTGGCCAAGGGCTTAGCCATGCCCCTGCCAAGAATGGCCTGCACCATCTCCTCCAAGGGGATGAGGTGAAGCTAGGAATGAGAAATTTGGTACAGATTGTTGGTAGGTGAGTGATGGGGATTGGGGGGGGGGGGTGGGGGGCAGCAGGGGTCATGCATTGAGCAGTGTGTGAGACTAGTGGGGCAGTTGGTAAGAGGCGGCTTTTGAAGATGCATTCACTGACTTTGACCTCCGGTCTGAGGTCATGAAGCTTCTTTGGGCACTGGAGCCAGGTGGTGGGGGCAGTGACGGCCTCGGTGATCTGGTCCCACATCGTTCTTTCTGGAGGGCCTCCTGGCCCCTGTGGGTAGAGGATCTCTCATGCAGTGTTGACCCCCCGCACAAAGCTGGAGTGCTGCGTGCGAGACCCTGGGTGCCCCTTCCCTGGCTTGCTGAGCCATTTGTGTTAGTGCTGAAGCAGTTTTCCCATTTTTTTAGGTGTGGAAGGCAATTCAGCTTTAAGAGCTGAAGACTCCCATTTGGGAATTCTTTTTAATGTTAATTTTTTTTTCAGAAGGTAGTTGAACTGTAAGGGCTAAAAACTGCCTATTTTTACATCATTTTTTTTCATTTCAGAAGGCATTGCCCCTCTAAGAGACCAACAATGCATTCTGAAATGGCAGCCTCACTTTCAGCACAGGCTGTCCTGGCTGCAATGAAGCTTCAGCCTCGCTACATTGGGGCCTCCTGCTGGGACGAACGCCACCAGGACGGTGTTGCACAGTCAGTTAAGCGCTGGGCTAATGTTAATTAGTCCCCAGCACCATTTTCTCGGTCCTACCATTATCTGCGGCTGTTAACACTCAGCCGCGGTGGCACCGCCGGCTTTTGTGGCATTCACGAAATTCTAGGCCTATGTGTCTAAACAAATAATAAAAACTCTTCCAATAATTTTTGCACAAGGTACCAACCTTGTAAAATCTTATTAGAATTGAAATAAATCAAGAAGTAATAGAGGCTTGTAAGAAAGTTACATCTATAATCATGGGAGAATTTAATCTTCATATTGATTGGACAAAACAAATTGGCAAAGGTAGACTTGAGAAAGAGTTCTTAGAGTGTGTATGGGATGGTTTCTTGGAACAATATGTTGTGGAACCAACCAGGGAGAAAATTGTTTTAGATCTGGTAATGTGTAACGAGGCTGGATTAATTAATGATCTCGAAGTGAAGGATCCTCTTGGGAAGAGTGATCATAGCATGGTAGAATTTCAAATTCAGTTTGGGGTGAGAAAGCTAGGTCTCAAACTAGTGTCCTGAACTTAATCAAAGGTAATTACAAAGGTATGAAGGCAGACTTGGTTAAAGTGGACTGGGAAAATATATTACAGGGTAAGACTGTAGAAAAGCAGTGGCAAACATTTAAGGAGATATTTCATAAGTCTCAGCAAAGGTATATTCCAGTGAGAAAGAAAGACTCTAAGAGAAGGATGAACCATCCGTGGCTAACTAAGGAAGTAAAGGATGGTATCAAATTGAAAACAAAAGCATGCAATGTTGCAAAGAATAGTGAAAGGCCAGAGGATTGGGAAATTTTTAAATGCCAGCAAAGGACGAATAAAAAAATGATAAAGAGAGAGAAGACAGCTTATGAGAGTAAGTTAGCAAGAAATATAAAAACAGACAGTAAGAGCTTCTACAGGTATATAAAAAGAAAGAGAGTAGCTAAAGTAAACATTGGTCAACTAGAGGATGAGTCTGGGGAATTAATAATGGGAAACAGGGAAATAGTGGAGACTTTGAACAAATATTTTGTATCGGTCTTCACGGTAGAAGACACTAAAAGCATCCCAATAATGTATAATCAAGGGGCTATTGGGGTGGGGGGCGGGGGAACTTAAAACAATCACTATCACTAGAGAGAAAGTACTTGGCAAACTAATGGGACTAAAGGTGGACAAGTCCCCTGGACCCAATGGCCTGCATCCTAGAGTCTTAAAAGAGGTGGCTACAGAGATAGTGGATGCATTGGTTGTAATCTACCAAAATTCCCTGGATTCTGGAGAGGTCCCAGCAGACTGGAAAACCGCAAATGTAACGCCACTATTTAAGAAAGGAGGGAGACAGAAAGCAGGCAACAATATACCAGTTAGTCTAATGAGCAAGGTAGATAATGGGGAACCAGTAGATGTTGTGTATTTGAATTTCCAGAAGGCATTCGATAAGGTGCCACATAAAAGGTTACTACACAAGATAAGAGCTCACGGGGTTGGGGGTAATATATTAATTAGCATGGATAGAGGATTGGCTAACTACAGAAAACAGAGAGTCGGGATAAATGGGTCATTTTCAGGTTGGCAAACTGTAGCTAGTGGGGTGCCGCAGGGATCAGTGCTGGGCCCTCAACTATTTACAATCTATATTAATGACTTGGATGAAGGGACTGAGTGTAATGTAGCCAAATTTGCTGATGATACAAAGATAGGTGGGAAAGAAAATTGTGTGGAGGATGCAAAGAATCTCCAAAGGGATATAGATAGGTTAAGTGAATGGGCAAAAATCTGGCAGATGGAGTTTAATGTGGGAAAATGCGAGGTTATCCACTTTGGTAGAAAAAATAAAAAAGCAAATTATTATTTAAATGGGGAGAGATTGCAAAATGCTGAGGTACAGAAGGATCTGGGGGTCCTTGTACATGAATCACAAAAAGTTAGCATGCAGGTACAGCAATTAATTAGGAAGGCAAATGGAGTGTTGGCCTTTATTGTAAAGGGAATGGAGTATAAAAGTAGGGAAGTCCTGTTACAACTGTGAGACCACACCTGGAGTACTGCGTACAGTTTTGGTCTCCTTATTTAAGGAAGAATATATTTGCATTGGAGGCAGTTCAGAGAAGGTTCACGAGGTTGATTCCGGAGATGAAGGGTTTGTCTTATAAAGAAAGGTTGAGCAGGTTGGGCCTATACTCATTGGAGTTTAGAAAAATGAGAGGGGATCTTATTGAAACATATAAGATTCTGAAGGGGCTTGACAGGGTAGATGCTGAGAGGATGTTTCCCCTTGTGGGGGAATCTGGAACTAGGGGGCATAATTTCAGAATAAGGGGGCACCCTTTTAAATCAGAAATGAGGAGGAATTTCTTCTCTCAGAGGGTCGTAAATCTTTGGAATTCTCTTCCCCAGAGAGCTGTGGAGGCTGGGTCATTGAATATATTTAAGGTGGAGATAGACAGATTTTTGAACGATAAGGAAGTCAAGGGTTATGGGGAGCTGGCAGGGAAGTGAAGTTGAGGCCAAGATCAGATCAGGGATGATCTTATTGAATGGCGGAGCAGGCTCAAGGGGCCAAATGACCTACTCCTGCTCCTACGTCTTATGTTCTTATGTTCTTATGTTGTACTTTTCTTTAGTGGTGGCTATGATCAGTGATGCTGTGACTAACCTGGTAAACTGTCTTTCAAGGGAATTTATCAGATGCAATAAAAACAAAAAATACTGGAAATACACTGATGGTTGGACAGCACAGAACAGAGAAAGCCAGTTCCAAAGAAAGGTTTTGTATTGAGACTTTCTCATTCAAATACTTCCTAACCCACTGTAATGTTTCATCAGCATTTGCAATTTTACTTTTTATTTCATCAGATTTCAATGTTTTTTTTTCTTTAAACTGATTTTTTTTATTCTAAAATGATTAACAGAAGAACGTAAAGTTCCAAGACTATTTGACTGACCAAACCATCTCATTGCACCACACCATACTTAATTTTCCCAGTCATGGATTGATTCCAGTTACCCCCATTGATTTAAACTGCAGAGGGAGGTGTATGACCACAGATAAATAAAGACTTGCATTTATATAGCGCCTTTCACGACCACCGGACGTCTCAAAGCGCTTTACAGCCAATGAAGTACTTTTGAAGTGGAGTCACTGTTGTAATGTGGGAAACGTGGCAGCCAATTTGCGCACAGCAATCTCCCACAAACAGCAATGTGATAATGACCAGATAATCTGTTTTTGTTATGTTGATTGAGGGATAAATATTCGCCAGGGCACTGGGGATAACTCCCCTGCTCTTCTTCGAAATAGTGCCATGGGATCTTTTACATCTACCTGGGAGAGCAGACGGGGCCTCGGTTTAATGTCTCATCAAAAAGATGGCACCTCCGACAGTGCCGCACTCCCTCAGTACTGCACTGGAGTGTCAGCCTAGATTTATGTGCTCAAGCCTCTGGAGTGGGACTTGAACCCACAACCTTCTGACCCAGAGGCGAGTGTGCTACCAACTGAGCCACAGCTGATCCTTAATTTAGAGTTATTGATCAAAATTGGCAATGTTTGAACTGCTGAAGTTAGAAACTATTATAATATCCAATTGCTAGCTATCTAGTATCTGTTTATATTTCAAATCCCTTGATACTACATTCAGTTTGTTGACCCAAAATGAACGTGACCCTCCTTACCCCCGCCAAAATCAACTCTGTAGGCAAGTCTGCTCTGTGTTAGTTCCCATACCACGAGACACAATACTCAGTGAGATTATCTAATTTAAACATGCACTAATGTTTAATTTCGAGATTAAACCCTGGGGTATTCGCATAAGGCCTGTTCAAAAAATTGATACGAAGCTCACACTTGAACAAATGCAAGGGGAAGAGGTGGAAGTTTATACTTCACAATCCATTTGCAGGCTTGACTCCCGCTGTTCAGCCTGACAGCAATTACTGACACTGTTTTACAAAGCAAATTTAAATTTGCAGCACAAGTATAAATTGAGTGTGCTGAGAATTACAGATGTATTAGTACCAGCTCTAGCCTAGTCAGTAATTGGTGTGATTTTCCTTTAATAGGTACAAACTTGTTGTTTCCCTATAATATATCCAAGATATAAGATTTCCCTACAATCAAATAAAGTATTGAATTGCACTTTGAATTGCTATTTCTGCTGGTATAAACAACGTATCCCCTTTGACTCATAACAGAAGTAATGTTATTTCCCTATAACATAAACATGGTCTGTTTGTTTCTGTCTGTTATATACAAAGCTTGCCATTTCTCCATACAATATATACTGCATGTTAACTCCATACCATATAGACAAAATTGCAAGCCTACTATAAAACACACAGTGTATGCTATTTCTATATAAGTTTAGTCTACTGATAAAGAAACTAATGTTGCAAATGCGTTGTACAGCCATCCTTCTACTATTTATATGATAGGTATATGTGGATAATGTTTATGGTTCAGGTACACATTACAAAACAGATTTTGGTCTTTTGCATTATGCCATGTGGAGTAGTATATAATAGTATCCCAAATGCTTAGGGAGTATTAGTGCATTGGACAAATGGCTTCTGATGTTAGAATTTCTCTAAAATAGATATTAGAGCAATTTTCACCGTCACCACTTGGGGGGTGAACCGGTGGAGCGGATCGCTTTCTCCTTCTACAGCCATATTTTTAATCCCATTGAAGTCAATGCAAATGAAAATTGTTCAGGTTCCATAATGGGCAGGTGATCCTACCACCCCAGTGGTGAAGATAACAATTACCCCCATTGAATTTCCCTTTAATATATACAAACATTCCACTACATTCAAATTAGGCCATAATAAAGCTCCTGACATCTAGACACGTCAAAACCACCATTTTATTTGGCAATGTTGGGAGGAATGGCTACACAGAACATCAGTACTTAAAGAGACATTCCCCGTGAGTATCTTTATTCATTGGAATTTTTGTTACTTTGTTGAAAACTGTTTTATTTTCATAATTAGAAAGACATGTTTAATGAGGCATCAATTACATCCTCCCAAACAAAAATTAACTTGTTAAAACTTGTAATTGCATAGAAGGAAGTATTAAAGCTAAAGAAATACACATTTCTGGCACTGCACAAATTGGTCTTCTGTTGGTACAAAAATATAGAAACAGCCAATTGTTTCTTAAATAGTCTCATTACATATAGTCAACATTCTAAGAATCAATAGGTAATTTTTCAGAAAAGGTTTAGTGTTGTCTGGCTATAACCTATACTGAATAATTTTCAAAACACATTCATTAAACCTTTGCAGCATTTAATACATATAATAGAAAGGAAAAGTATATTGTTTGATGAGTTCCATTAATCAACAGCCTGAGATTATTTTCTTTCAGCATTACCATTGCATGGATCTATTTGCGTAACCAAATAACCCATATACAGAGCTTCTGTCACAGTCATACATGGACCTTCCCTCCCTAACCCGTTTCTCATTCATTGTCACTATCCCAGAGGAACCTTTGGGGCAGCAAAAGAGTAGGATGAAGCAGAAAAAGGGGCCTATACAGATGTCAGCATGATAATACAAGGGAGAATCAGGCTGAATATCAAAAAGTACAGAGGAGCAGTGAAAAAGGAAATAAGAGGAGCAAAGAGACAGTACGGTAATAGATTAGAGGCTAACGTGAAAAGGAACCCAAAGGTCTTCTATGGGCATATTAATAGTCAAAGGGTTATCAGAGGAGTGGTGGACCAAAGTGGAGATCTGTTGGTAGAGGCAGAAAGCATGGCTGAGGTATTAAATGAGTACATTGCTTCGAAAGAGCCATCGCAGACTTGATGGGCCGAATGGTCTCCTTCTGTGCTGTACTATTTTATGATCTATTTTAAAAGTAGATTCATATCAGTACTTGGGAGTCCTAGTGGATGCCAACTTTAGGTCAGGACACAGTCCTTTGAGATCTTGGTGAGAAGGGATGAAAAGCACTCTGGTCTTTCTCATCTTTCTGCTGTGACAGCAAAGTCCCAATACAGGTTGTGTTTGTGGACATGCTTCCAGAACAGTTTTCCTTCATGTTCAGATCTCCTAGACTTTGTAAGCAAGACTTAGCCTAATCCAGGGACAAGCTGTGAGAGGGATTTGTGGCAAAAGAAGAAGCAGTTGGAGAGAGAAGAAGCTGTTGCCTACAGTGACTTGTCGCTGAGTACCCTGGAAGGGCTTCCGCCTCATGGTGGGCATGTGCCTCACAAGAGGAGCTGGATTAAGCAGTTGATTGTGAGTAAGCCTCATACTTGGCACTGGACTTGGATATCTGGAACATCAAGGTGGCTGGCATGACTGAGCCTGCCCAGTGTAGGTCCTTTGCCATGCTGAAGACAGACGTATATCATATAGCTGATGGGGAAACTCTGAAAGCTGGGAGGAATTACTTATAGGCCAGGTATGAAAATGTATGCTCATTGTTCCAGTGCCTGGTGCTTAACATTATTGGAAGATGGCGGCAATGCACTCACACATTTAATGCTGCTCAATATGTCACTTGTGAGGAAGTCCTGATATCTGCAGTCCTCCTAGTGAAGACTGAAATCCATGTAGGTCCGTTGTTTGATGCCCAACTAACAACTATCCTCCTGTGTGTGTGTGTGTGTGTGTGTGTGTGTGTGTGCTGGAGGGGAGCGGGCATTGAGGAGAGCTATGTGGGGTACCTTTGGAGTTGAGTTAGTTCCAAGATTACAAGCCTGGTGATTAAAGTTCAGAATCAAGCCAACTCACTGTGGCAGCCTCAATAATCTGATACCTGAGCTATGAAGGCAGGCCCATAGTATTCCAACGCACTATTGATGATGGACCAGCCAGCCTGGCTTATTAATGGAACATGGACAGAAGGACCAGTCACTGGGGGCTGGGATTCGTCACATTCAGCTCCAGATAAATTTGTGAGCCAGTGCCCGAATGGATAGGGCGATCCGAGCAATGCAAGCAGCGGGAAGCTTACCACAGCTCTGTGCTGGTAAGTTGTGTGGTTTTAACTGGTTAACCTTCACAAGTACCCTGAACACACTTGGGAGTCCCTAAGCCTTGGCTCTGCTAACATGTGCCTAAGCTCTTCGGACTTAGATATGTAGGACATGTCCCTTTAGGGAGAGAGAGGGTGCACTCTGGATCCGGCAAACAGAAACCTCATGCGGCAGATTTTCCATCTATTGCACTTGGGTATAAAGGATCATTTGGGTGCAGCACACAGAGTGAAATCAGGCAGGGAGGATCACATGCGTGTAATGGCACCTGCCCCATTTTCCATTCATTAACATGATTGGATGGAAAGTCATGTGGGCTCCGATACGCGTGTGCAATCCTCCCCCTTTGATTTTCCACCGTGCACTGTGCCCAGATGGTCCCATATCCCCAAGCGCAATAAGAGGAAAATCAACCCTACATGTGTGTAGTATGGAGACCCTGGAAACCTGGTGATGGGTTTATGTGCATGTCAGACACCCAGCTGACCAAAGATAAAATGACAGCCCTTTAATGTTAAAACAACTATGATCATATTCAACACATGGGTTTCTTTTGATTTCCGCTTCAACCCTTACTTTCTGACTAGGCTTATACAGATCAATCTTTACAGCCATTGTGTTACTACTTAATTTGTCATAAAATGCAGAATGCTCTTCCATTTTCAGTCATGATTTTCCATTGAGAGACTAGCGGGGGAATTTTAATCCCCCGCTAGTCATTATCCACCTATCTCTTTGTTGACTCAGAGATTAGATTGTGTAAAAATAAAATATACTACAGCTTATTGGGTTGTCTTGGCTTCCAAAAGTCAGGATTTTAACTTGGGGCGGGATCCGTGCAAAGGGGATCCCGAAGCAAGCAGCACACCCAGCATTCGGCCAATTTTAAGTGCCAGGCCTCTCTTGAGATGTAGTGGTTTGCACTTTTGTGATTTACTCTAATGAAGATAAATAATTTAATTGACAAATAATCTATTAATTACATCATTGCCTTATGTATCAAAGCAATACCAAGTAATTATGGATTTTCAGACTATGGCATTTTGAGCTAGCAACCAAACTCTCAGTGACATGGGGCTGGAGTTTAATGTGCAGACACGCTGGGAGTGGGGGGAAGCGATAGTGCGTGGGAAACCTGGAAATATGTGAAGCGCGTCTGTCAGTGGCTTTTTAATGCAGCCACTTCATTAACATCTGATTTCCGAGTTTCCCATCCAATTAGCGTCAGTGGGTGTGATGACGACCCGCATGGCGGGATCTCAAATCCAGTATTTAAAGGGACACGCTAAACATGTAAGTTGAATCAGTTGGAGTTGGAAAGGAGAGAGAAGTGTTGCCTTGGAAGGTCAAAGGCTGCGCTCGCATCACCGACGCCTCCCTGGACGTGCTGTTGGAGCTGTGAGAACCAGAGGGAGATACTGTTCCCTAGCAACGGAAGGAAGAAGCTGGCTGGGGACACCAAGAAGGCGTGGTTGGAGGTGGCACAAGAGGTCAGCAGCAGGAGCGTGCTCCACACTCCTGGATACAATGCAGGAAGAGGTTCAATGACCTAAGCAGGGCAGGAAAGGCAGGAGCAATGGTACATTCACCTACATCCTGATGTGCATATCACCCCAACCCCCTCCCTCTGTCTTCTCAAGCCTACTCCACCACATCACTCCTCACACCAACTTACCTTGCAGGTGCACCCATCCCTCTCTGTCTATGCACTTCCTCACATCCCCAGCTATTCATCCACCACTGACACTCACCCTCATCCTGATGCAATGTCATGCCTATCCCTCAGCAAATGCTCTCCATCCATCGGGTGACCACATGCCATTACTCTCACTAGGTCTCTTCTTTCCCTCCTTATAGAAGAGAGCACAGAACACCAGGGAGAGGCAGAGAACCAAAGGTGGCCCTCCACAGATCTTACAACTAACAGCTGCTGAGGAGGAGGCGCTGGAGATTAGCGGAGTCTTGGTGTGCCTGACCGTCGGAGATGGGGGCCTGTCAGCTACCTGGTGACAGAATTAAATATTAGACATTCACATGGCATACAACACTCAGTCATGTTGACTTGATGTCAACAGCAAATGAAATATATTCATGTGCCTAATGATAACGTCAAACATTCTTCACTTGACAGTACTCATTCATGTCTTTTATCTCCCACAGGGCCTTCATGTGTCCCACAGGAGGTGGTCCAGGTCGCCGCCATCACCACTGTCTCCTCAGAGGAGGTCACTCACTCTTAGGGTTCACCGTCACAGACTTAATCAGACAATGGAGCAGCTCAGATACTCGCACTTCTGTGGGACTAGTCAGAGAGATAGTTGGGTTGAGTCAGGGAAAGCAGTGGAGAGTCCACTTCGGAGGGGGCAGGCTGCATCCCGGGGGCCGTCGATGAAAAGGATAATCATTGAGCAGCAGCAGTGATTGTGCGATGTACTGAAAGGTGTTCCAAACACACTGTGCATGATTGCAGAGAGATTGGAGGAGTCCGCCTCAAGCATGAGTGGCATTCTGTTGCAGGCCATTGCGATGATGTCTTCTTCCATGGATAGAGTGGCCAACTGCATGGAGCATCAAATGCAGCAATCAAACAAGTGAATGCAGGCCTTCAACAAGGGCTTGCACACTCTGGATGCCACCTTAATTAGGATGAATGATACCCTAGCCGTGGCCTTTCAGCGCCCCCCTGATCTGCAGCAAAGTGTTCTCCAGCACAGTGCTAGCGGGGAAGTGTGGCTGGGTCTTGAGAAGGATGCTGGCGAAAGGGGACATGGAAGTGGGGACGCCACTCAAAGCACTTCCAATTCTCACCATTGCCCCCCCCTCAGTCAGTAACTGACATGCTGCCTCGTGTCCCGATGGCCGAGTCTGCCCCTGTGCAGGTGCAGGTGAAGCAGTCTTTGGCGGGGCCCTCACGGGCTCTAAAACCCAGAGGACATTGCCCAAGAGCATCTCAGTAGTCAGAGCAGGGATCTGAGCAACCTGCCTTTAGCTCTGCTCAGTTTGGGTTCCGCCAGGACCACTCAGCTCCAGACCTTATTACAGCCTTGGTCCAAACCTGCACAAAAGAGCTGAATTCCAGAGGTGAGGAGAGATTGACTGCCCTTGATATCAAGTCTGTGCCTGCATGCAGCAAGACCTGGACAACATTCAGGCTTGGGGTGATAAGTGGCAAGTAACATTCACGCCACACAAGTGGCAGGCAATGAGCATCTCCAACAAGAGAGTCTAACCACCTCCCCCGTGACATTCAACAGCAGCTCCAACAACACACAAGAAGCTCGACACCATCCAGGACAAAGCAGCCTGCTTGATTGGCATTGCATCCACCACTTTAAACACTTGGGGGAGAAATTACCCTCCTTTGCGCCTCCCATGGGGGGCGCTAACAGGGCGCAAAGGCCTTTTCACCCGGCCGCAGTGGTGACCGCGCCTCCCGCGGGAGGTTAGCGGCGGCACTACCGGGTTGCGCCACAATCTCATGCGCCCAGAGATCATGACGTCATCTCTGGGCACATCGCCTCGGTAGCGCCCCGGCAGAAAAATTCCCCTTCGCCCCCTGCAGCTGCGCCAGGCAACGGCAGCGACTGCTGCAGGGGGCGCGAGCAGGGCGGCCGGCCGGCCGTTAGCAGGGCGGAAATTAAAGGTGAGGCGGCTGGCCGCCCGAAAAAAATGTTGGCTTTTTTGAAAAATGTTTTCTTTGCTCTGGACACGGGGTCCGTGATGTGATCGGTCAGCCCGGCACTGTGCGTGAGTGCCTGGCTGATCGCGCGGCATCCCCTCTCCCTGGTGCTGCAGGTAAGTTCAAAAAAAGCTGCAGAGTTCGCAGTGTGGGGCCCTTCCCTTTAATTCAGGGAAGAGCCCCTGCATCGTTTCAGTGCCACGTGCTGAGCCGTGCGCCCCGGGTCATGAACTTCCCCCCTACTTGCGCTCCAAGAGGGAAGTGGAGCGCGTGATTTAGCCTTCCACTTCCCTCTTGGAGCAAAAAGTGGGATTTTTAGAAAGGCTGGAAGAGATTAGCGCCTGCTGTTAACTTTTCCAGCTTTTCTGATTTAACGCCCCAAACGGGGCTCCAGGGGAATTTCTAACCCTTACTCTCTCCATCACTGCTGCACCATGGCTGCAGTGTGTACCATCTGCAAGATGCACTGGAGCACCACTACCTCCAAGTTCCCCTCCAAGTCACACACCATCCTGACTTGGAAATATATCGCCGATCCTTCATCGTCGCTGGGGCAAAATTCTGGAACTCTCTCCCTAACAGCACTGTGGGAGTACCTTCACCACACGGACTGCAGCGGTTCAAGAAGACAGCTCACCACCTCCTTCTGAAGGGCAATTAGGCAATAAATGCTGGCCTTGCCAGCGATGCCCGCATCCCGTGAATGAATTTTTTAAAAAGCCACAGGTGTTGTACCACATAGAAGCAATAGGAAAAGGAAGAGTAAAGATTTGTAGTTGCACAAGGGTGTGCACAAGGGTGTCTGTTACATTTTGTACTGTTAAGTTTTGTTTGTTCATTTGATGCACAGAAATATTATTATTTTGCGCCACTTTCCCGTGTTGCCACGCTTTGGCCGGAATTTTACCCGCGCACAGAGTGCGGGTTTGGAGGCGGGTCCGCTGTCAAAATCACAAAGATTGACAGCGGGTCGGTATCTCGCAGTAAACCCGCCTCCTTGTCAGTTTCCCAAATGCCGGGTTTGTCATCCCTGAACAGACCTGACACCAAGCGATGGGTCAGCCAATTTAGATACTTAAAAGCTTATTAAAAGGTAGTTAAGAACCATGTACTTACCATTTTACCAGGTTTTCAACGAGGTTCCCGGAGAGCGGGTATCACGTCAGGTAAGTGTGTCGTGTTCTCAATGACTCTCCATTGCTGTTAATAGGTGACAGCTGCAAAAGTGGTATAAAACATACCATTTCACAGCTGCACACTTCCCAATCTTAGAAGCTGGAGCCTTCATGATTTGGAACCTACTTTTGAGCTTTATGCAGTTTGGAAGTGATTGGAGTAAACTCTCTATCCACTGTCACCTCCTTGGAGCAACCTCTCTCACCATTGACAGATCGCTTCTGTCATCTCAACTTCACCTGCCATCTATTCCATCAGCATCGGTGCCCTTGAAAAAATTTCACCTTGGTCCTCTGAATCCCTCCACGATCAGTCCCAACACCAACATCACCAACAACAATACCAACCTTCTCCACAATCACCTGATGCTGCACAGGACAGAGGGCATCAGCACCTGACCACATTGCTGCCCGGGAGGCCAGGGAGGGCCTTACCATGGCCAGATTTACTTCACTTGACACTGTACACCCCGGCTGCCACATGATGCACCAGGTTGGCACCGCACAACACCAACACCATAAAGCATCCCTACAATGCTTAAGCCATTCCTTTCACACTCATCATCTTTGTGGGAGGGGGTGGGGGGGTACTGTTATGTCTCACCATTGACTTCAAATCACTAAGCCACTTCCAAAGGTTCACACAAATCTGTCCAAGAATGCAAAATGTTGAAAATAAAGATTTCAATGTTTGACAGCACATTAACAGAAACTTCACATGAACATTGGCAATAACACCCAAGTGTCTACCCTTGTGTGCTGTTAGTTGGTATGATTGGACTAGGATGAGGGTGAGTGTGAGGGGGGCTAGTGAGATGGGGATGTGATAATGTAGATAGAGAGGGATGGGTGGAGGTGCAAGGTAAGTTGGTGTGAGTAAAGATGTGCAGGAGTAGGATAGGGAAGGCAGAGTGATGTGGATGTGATGAGTGGCACAGCAGGATGAGTGTGGCGTGGCAGTAACGTTTCGTGATCTACTGAGATCATTGAAAGGTTTGCGCCACTGCAGCCTGGTCCTCCTGACGACATCCCTGCTTGTGCCCTCCTGTGCAATGTGCAACCAGGCTGCGCTGGTGTCATGGGGAGGTCTCTTCCGCCCACGGGAAGGGAAGAGAACCTCCCTGCATGCTGTGACTCCCTCCATAAGCATATGGAGGGAGTCATGGGAGAGCCTGGGTGCAGCCGTGCACCTTTGTGCAGTGCTTGTCAGTGTTTGCAGCACCTCAATGCTGTAGAACACTGAAAGAACAACTGTCAAAATCAATTTGGACATGGCCCCTTTAAGGAAACCAGCTGATGAGGCATCATCAAATGACATCACCAGACCCGCTTCCTTCAATTGGTCGGGAACCTCGCAGGGCGGGCTTAACAAGCCCAATCAACGGAAAATTCTTCTCACAGAGCGGGATGGAGCTGGGAGCGGGGTTGCAACCTACCACCTACCTCGGCCGCACTGAGCCCACCTCGGTACATGAAATCGTGGCCTCTGTTGCTGTTTGGCAAGTGGCCTTTTCAGTTGTTTGATGATGAATGGGAAGACCTGAATTGATGGCGACCAATGCGCACCTGTGAAAGGGAGGCTTGGTTGTTTGTAGGACTGCTTTGTGTTAGTGAAATTGGGCGGGGTGGGGTAGGGCGGGTAAACATGACTTTTGTTTGAAGTTGTGGGATGGGTGCACTGTTGGAATCTAAGCACACCTCGCAATGTGCGCCGCTGGTGTTGCAGTGCCTTCATCACCTTCTTCTTCCTCGTCTTCTTCTTACTCTTCCTTCTCGTCTTCCACCTCTTCCTTCCCCTTGTCTTCGGAATCATCCGAAGAGGCTCTATGCTCTGCGCCTTGTTCCTCCTGCAGGTCCAAACCTTGCTGCTGGGCAATATTGTGCAGAGCACAGCACACCATGATCATTCTGGAGACCATCGCTGGTGCATACTGAAGGGTGCCTCCAGATCTGTCCAGGCACCTGAAGCACATTTTCAGCATGCCGATGGCTTGTTCGATGACATATCATTCATTGTAGTGCTCCTGGGCCTCATTCCTTGTGTTTCTGAGAGGTGTCACCAGCCACATTTTAAGTGGGTATTCCTTGTCTCCGAGCAGCCAGCCGGTAACGTCTGGTGGGTGGACTACTGCTGGACGAAAGCATCATGGCAGCTGCCTGGGAATCTTGCATACAGCTGCATAAAGATCTTTTTGTGGTTGCGCACCAGCTGCACATTGATGGAGTGGAAGCCCTTGCAGTTGGCGAACATTCCAGGGTGATCTATGGATGCCTTTATTGCTACATGTGATGACGCCCTGCACCTGTGGGAAATCAGCCACAGAGGCAAACCTGAGCGCCCGCTCATTCTGACTGGCATTATCGCAGGCAAAGTTAACATAATTGGCGGCCCTGGAAAACAAGCCATCAGTCACCTGTCTTATGCATTTGTGGGCCGCCGACTGTGAGATCCTGCAAATGTCTCCGGCAGAGCCCTGGAAGGATCCAGAGGCAAAAAAGTTGAGGGCAGTGGTGACTTTGACAGCCACTGGTAAAGCATGGCTACCAGGTCCAGCTGGCAGCCGGTCTTGTTCCAGCAGGCTGCAAATGTCTGCCACCACCTGACGCGACAATCTGAGCCTCCTGAGACTCTGATGTTCAGACATGTTGAGGAAGCCTATCCTCTGCCTGTACACCCTGTGTGCCGGGTATGGCCTCGTGCAAACTGCACCTCTCTGCTGCTCCCCTCTCTCCTGTGGAGCTACAGGTCTGTGACCAGCAGGCTGTTGCTGCTGCTCTTGCTGGGTGTGTGCTGATGCTGTTGTTGGTGATGCTGTTGTTGGTGCTGCTGCTGGTCATCTTGTTCCTGGTCTGATGTTCAGTCTGAGGCAGCATAAGCAGCACCCATGCTGATCTGATAGATCAGAGCTTCAAAGTGCAGATCAGACCTCCAAACCTGCAAAGTGTTGAAGAAACCTCCAAAGTGTGTAAAGCAACCTCTCAGCACAAGTACTGTGAAGAAACCCTATCCCACAAGCAGGTAAGAAAGCAGCTGTAAGTACTGAGCACTTATTGGCAGAGTTCCCTGACATGGCTTCAGCCTCCTCAATTGCCGCTCTCTACTCACCTTGCTTTCACTGGCAAGTTCCAGGAAGCCCGGGAAACCTGTGGACCCAAAGTTAAAGTTAAAAACTCATGTCAATATCGCTCCAAATGAGCGATTAACATATGTTAAGTGGCAACCTGCCTCTCCTGAGGGGTTTGCTCGCACGCAGCTATAGCACTGCAGTGAATCTCGGAAGTTTACGGGCTGGAGCCGGCTTCCTGACGCGCTGTCAATTTGTCGGTTTTAACCCCCCACCTATTCCCAAACCCACGCACTCCTGCACATTAAGATCCAGCCTCATGGTCTTATTTGACATCCCAGAAATAACTGGAAGAGAATTGCAAACAGTAATTTATTAAAGTGGTTCAGATGACATATAAAATCCTAACATCAAACTTGTGTGAACCATGAGATTAAATTGATGCCTTTGACTTCTTCCCAGATATATTCATTATTACTTACATTACATAGGTATTTGATTTGATTTGATTTTTAGCAGGGATAAAAGTGAAGTGTATTGTTCTACTGATGGTGCTTACTGATTTCAGTTTTTTATCCTGTGTTAAGCGTCTTCAGTTCTGTAATTATATCCGGTCAGCTTTAAGTGTGCTTTCTTCTCTTTGACATTTACATTTCTAGATTTAGAGTTAAATGTAGTACTTCAATTTTTTTAATGTATGGTTGATAAGATAAAAGGTTTCAAGGGCCCAATTCATATTAGTCACCAAAGTTTTAGCTGTCTGTACAGATTACCAAGTAATATGAGACATATGTGAATTAATGCTCATAGTGACTTAGAATCTGTAGGTATTCTGAAGCATTTTATAAATCTGCTGTACAATATATGTGTAAAGCAATCAAGCACGAAACTTTGCAATCATAGTGTATGTTATAGATTTAATATTGATCAGTATTGGGATCCTTGACCTCAGTTGATCTTACTTGTACATCATCTTTCTGGACATCCAACCGTGGTTATCCATCTGATTTAATCAACAACATGCTATTTATTTTGTGCATCCCACTGATTTTCCTTTTTTAACATTCTCCTTTATATTCATGAGCCTCCTGTATGATCCAATAGGTACAACTTTGAATGAGTTAATTACTTTTGGGAATATTTTTAAAATGTTGAGTTACTTTTTAATATTTAGTACTCTGATAATAATCAAGAACCAAAACACATAACTACCAAGTTAATAATAACAATTATTTTACTTTCTATTTTATCAATTGTTCCTATAGGAAGAAATAAACAAGACATACGGGTACATGCCAGCAATTTTTTGGGCTGGAGGCCAGTCATTCTTAAGTATGGTACTTATACATATTTATTGTATATACACGCTTTAGAGCTAATTGTTCCTATGAGTCCTATTAGGTAACAGATTGTTACATAATATGCTTATTGGTATTTGATTTTTTTTATTCGTTTATGGGATGTGGGCATCGTTGGCAAGGCCAGCATTTATTGCCCATCCCTAATTGCCCTTGAGAAGGTGGTGGTGAGCCGCCTTCTTGAACCGCTACAGTCCATGTTATTAAGGTACTCACACAGTGCTGTTAGGTAGAGAATTCCAGGATTTTGACCCAGCGACGATGAGGATCGGCGATATAATTCTAAGTCAGGATGGTGTGTGAATTGGAGGGGAATTTGGAGTTGCTGGTGTTCCCATGCGCCTGCTGCCCTTGTCCTTCTAGGTGGAAGAGGTCACGGGTTTGGGAGGTGCTGCCGAAGAAGCCCTGGCGTGTTGCTGCAGTGCATCTTGTCGATGGTACACACTGCAGCCACGGTACGCCGGTGGTGGAGGGAGTGAATGTTTAAGGTGGTGGATGGGCTGCCAATCAAGCGGGCTGTTTTTCCTGGATGGTGTTGAGCTTCTTGAGTGTTGTTGGAGCTGCACTCATCCAGGCAAGTGGAGGGTATCCCATCGCACTCCTAACTTGTGCCTTGTAAATGGTAGAAAGACTTTGGGGAGTCAGGAGGTGAAACACTCACCGCAGAATACCACAGTATTTATGTGGCTGGTCCAATTAAGTTTCTGGTCAATGGTGACCCCCAGGATGTTGATGGTGGGGGATTCAGCAATGGAAATGCCAATGAATGTCAAGGGGCAGTGGTTAGACTCTTGCTTGTTGGAGATAGTTATTGCCTGGCACTTGTGTGGCGCGAATGTTACCTGCCACTTACCAGCCCATGCCTGCATGTCGACCAGGTCTAGTTGCATGCGGGCATGGACTGCATCATTATCTGAGGAGTTGTGAATGGCACGGAACACTGAGCAGTCATCAGCGAACATCCCCATTTCTGACCTTATGTTGGAGGGAAGGTCATTGATGAAGCAGCTGAAGATGGTTGGGCCTAGGACACTGCCCTGAGGAACTCCTGCAGCGATATCCTGGGGCTGTGATGATTGACCTCCAACCACCACAACCATGTTCCTTTGTGCTAGGTATAACTCCAGCAGTTTTACTAGGTCTCCTTGATGCAACATTCGGTCAAATGCTGTCAAGGGCAGTCACTCTCACCTTACCTCTGGAATTCAGCTCCTTTGTCCATGTTTGGACGAAGGCTGTAATGAGGTCTGGAGCCGAGTGGTCTTGGCGGAACCCAAACTGGGCATCAGTGAGCAGGTTATTGGGGAATAAGTGCCACTTGATAGCACTGTCGATGACACCTTCCATCACTTTGCTGATGATTGAGGGTAGACTGATGGGGTGGTAATTGGCCGGATTGGATTTGTCCTGGTTTTTGTGGACAGGACATACCTGGGCAGTTTTCCAAATTGTCGGATAGATGCCAGTGTTGTAGCTGTACTGGAACAGCTTGGCTAGAGGAGTGGCTAGTTCTGGAGCACAAGTCTTCTGGAGCACAGGTCTTCTGGAGGACAGCTCTCCCAATTTTAGCACAAGTCCCCAGATGCTGGTGAGGAGGACTTTGCAGGGTCAACTGGGCTGGGTGTGCCATTGCCGTGTCCGTAGCTGGTGCCGAGGTCGATGCCAGGTGGTCCGTCCGGTTTCATTCTTTTTAATGTGTTTCGTAGCACTTAGTTACAATTGAGTGACTTCTTAGGCCATTTCAGAAGGTAGTTATGAGTCAACCACATTGCTGTGGGTCTGGAGTCACATATAGGCCAGACCCGGTAAGGACGGCAGATTTCCTTCCCTAAAGGACATTAGTGAACCAGATGTGTTTTTACGACAATCCGATAGTTTCATGGTTACCATTACTGATACTAGCTTTTTATCCCAGATTTATTTAATTAACTGAATTTAAATTCCCCAGCTGCTGTGGTGGGATTTGAACTCATCGTTCCTTCATCGTCGCTGGGTCAAAATCCTGAAACTCCCCCCCTAACAGCACCGTGGGAGTACCCTCACCACACAGACTGCAGCGGTTCAAGAAGGCAGCTCACCACCACCTTCTCAAGGGCAACTAGGGATGGGCAATAAATGCTGGCCTTGCCAGCGACGTCCACATCCCATGAATGAATTTAAAAAAATGTGCAGCCCTAAACATATTGGATTATGATATTGAAAGAGGCCAGATCCATAACTGGGATAACCATTTATCCTAATCTTTTCCAGTACCTTTTGAGACTCCCACTGGGGATCCACCTAGAAATGGTCCAAATTATTAATTTTTTTCTATACATTTCCCAATGGTTTAGTTAAAGAGG
The DNA here is from genome assembly GCA_030390025.1 of Squalus acanthias. NCBI lineage: Eukaryota > Metazoa > Chordata > Chondrichthyes > Squaliformes > Squalidae > Squalus > Squalus acanthias. The sequence goes on along the minus strand of CM059426.1, from coordinate 111,693,222 downwards.
GAGCCAGACTTAAAACTGCCACCTTTGACATTATTGTTGTATATACCAATAAGAAGATACTTGATAGCAGACTTACTATAATTGCATGTGACCTAGACTAGTAATAGTAAGTATTATTGTTGTCTGTATTTTTAACTTCCCATTCTTCATTAAACTGGAGGCTTGTGTATTTGTTGCTCTGGTTATTAATGTTGTTTTACATTTGACCTGTGGTTATATCTGTAGTGTTGCCAAAAAAGCAGTAGCACACCAGTTTGTGTGGTTAACCCCTTTTATACAAATAAGAACACAATTTCCACTGAAAATTATATTTCCTGAAACTCTTGTTCGTAAAAGATTTCTAGTTATGCTGCTCATACTTCTCTATTTTGATCGCAGTCTGATTTATTTCACCAAAGCACTCTACTGAAGCCTCCTGGGTTGCACTTCTGCTAAAATTTCTCATAAAACTATATTTTATGACTGGTGATGATGACTGGTTTCAAGGTTGCAAAATTTTCAGTACCACATGTCTCATAACTACCTTTATTTATTTTAGTACTCTTCATTGGGTCCTTCATTACTAACCACTCATTTCCCCATGGATGTATTCTCCATCATTATATTTACCTGTCTGGAGACACACCCAAAGTCTGTGGTGATAACTATTTAAAAAAATATATTTAAAAGCTTTTTTTCATATTAGGGTAAGATTTCCTCCGTATGCTAAACATAACAAATCCATAGAGAGTTATAAAGAACATGCTTATGATGTTGCCAGTACACATAAGAAATCGTTCCCCATTGTTAACCAGCCCGTTGACTCATCTCTCTTGCTTAAGGGCCTTACTTGTCCTTTAATGCTTTGTTTGCTATTAAACAATCCAAGCCATTTTTTATTTCTCCTAACGCCCATTTTACCTTGCATTCTATTTTAAAAATTTTCATTGTGTGAAGCCCATCCCGAATGTTCATTCTTATTAATGATAATTCATATTAATGTGATTCAATTTATTTAACCTCGGCTGTCCTCCCTATTTTGGTTGTATGATTGCGAATAATGATAGCTTTAGTTTTGAAAAAGTTATCGCTATATGTGAAGCTGATAAATTTTGCGTTTTGAGAAATCTAATCATATAAATAAGGAATGAGAATTGGCTTTGGTTTTTAATAGCTAAAATTATTCTTTCGCTGTGGCAGAAATGCTCTAGAAACTCTCACAGAATTTTAATCTTGCATCTGAATTCCATGACATATTGTTGGAATGTCTAAGAAGTATGCATAACAGGGAGCTGCTATAACACTGCAAGAGTAATCAAGATCAACTGAATAAATCAACTCGATTAACTAACTCTGAGGCAGATTGGCAAGTTTAGACAAGCTGCAGATGGGACTATAGAAGTGGGGGAGGGAAGGCTTTCAGGCCCAGTTTTAACATTGGATTCAATGGCTTGGAGCAATTTGAGTTTACCCAACCGTGCAAAAATACAGTCAAATTTCTATTTATTTGTGTATATATTTCACACATATTTAATTTGCCGAAGCCATTAAAGGTATAAAACTCCACTTAAAGGGAATTAGAGAGAACTGCAAATTGAAGTAAGGCTTTGGTCATCTAAAAAAGTCAAACTTTAAGTTGTTGCTAAGGATGACCAGCTTTATTCAGATTTTGTACAGTTGACAAGACTAATCATTCTATTGCATTGGTCTCATCTCAAATCATAGTTCTTCAGTGTGTGGCACTAACAACTATAGGCTTATAGGAAGGAGGTCAGTGACCTTCTCACGAGCATTCATCCCACAGGCCTTTCTGAGCACTAACATTTTCATAGGTGCCAATCATCGGAAATGGCAACTGCTAAAATGGAGATCCTTGCAGCAATGTTTCAGCACACTGTCAGCATTTTTGACAAGGGCTTAGCACGTGAAAGTGTTACTTCCGGCTGAATGGTGCAGCCATGCTGCTGGTTTTGCCCTATTTGACTCTTATCAGTAGACTGTGGTGAAGAGGTCACATTAGTGGAATTGACTGTGTCAAATAGTTATCGGCTTCTGTCTTGTCATTTTTATGTGAGGCCCTGGTTTCCTTAATCTGTGGTGATTGCAGCTGCCATTTTAGGTCAGAAGTAGGTTTTCAAAGAGAAAACTAGGGAACTTACTCCATTACTAATGGTGCAATTTATCTTAGTTTTGTGATAAATGTCAAAACACCAGATTTGCTCAGCAGTTTGCTACTGAATACATGCTGTTATTGTAGATAGTGAAGCTTGAAAGAGATGGTTACTTTGCAGATAGCGCAGTGATAGACAACATAACGCTTGACAAAATTCTCACCTTTCTATTCACTGAAAATCAAACAAACAATTTAATACATTTGTAATGAACAGAGTCCTGATATCAAGGATTTGGAATTATAGCTGCTGATAAAGGTTTGCAACAAAAGTTCCTCTTGCCCAGTGTACCTGACAAAACTGTTCACTGTCACAGGAATTGAATCTTTAACCTGGATGCCCCAGAAACTTAACAAAAATGCATTCTTGAATATTAAGAATTTGTCATTAAAATGGTTCAGCCTTTGGGATTCAGGTCGTGCTATGCATCAACAATGAGTCATTCAGTAATGGCGAAGATTTAAGAGGATTTTGTTGAAGTGAAGAATAAGATTTCCTCATATATCAGTAGCAGTAAGATGGTGAAAAGTGTTTTCTCACAGATGCTTAAGCCTGAAAGGAAAGAAGACTGAAGCGGATTTGCCTTTGTAGGACATTGACTTATGAGGAGATTGGACTTCTATTTACTTGATGCATAAGACTCTCATTTTCAGTCATTAGTTCAGCCTGAAATAACCCACAGCTGTGACAACAGCTGGATCTTATATCTAAATAAAACAGCTGAAATCCTAGTTAATTGTTCTTTGTGAAGATGAATCTAAGCTAGATGAACTGAAGCACTTTCTGTAACAAACACTGTGTCATAACTCTTGACTATATTATTAACAAAAGACAACCAGAGTTTACTTTTCAAAATGAGCTGAAAAAATCTGGCATTTGCATCACCCTAACCGAAATGTGTCTTTTAGGAAAAAAATGCAAATCTGTTTAAGCTCTGTACTGAGTAAGAACCTTAGCTGTGCCGTACCTTAAAACTTGGTGAACTAAAAATGTAACATTAGTTTGGCGAAAGCTACTTTACATTATGGGGTATGAAAAATATTTGCTTGAAATACCACAGCTATCACAACTACTCATAAGTTCAATTATGGTTTATAGAAATGTTCACATGAGTCCAGGACAGCCACAAAATATTTCTGTTTTGACATAGGTACCATTTTATGTAAATATTCTGTGCATATTTCCTTCCATATTCACTCTCCAATTTTCTTTTACCTCTCCTAAAGATGCATATTCTGGAGAATAGTTCCACGGGGTCCTGGCCACATTCCAGTACATCACCCAAACAGCCATTCTTCATGTGTGAGCTTCAATGGTGAACATTGGTAGGAAGCTATTTAACCGCAGGGAACATCACCAACCAAATGTGATCCTGCCCTCAGCCGACATCTGCAGTCATGCAAACTTATCCCATCCTATTCCAGGGTTGGTAAGACCTGTAGCATGCTGACCACAGCTAATTCAGTTCAGGCCAGAGATTGAACTTAAGACCTTCTTATTCTCTATCACTTGTAGCAACCAAAATGGGCGGGATGTGAAATACTTTTTTTTAAAGTCCAAATGGCACTCATAAATCTGGAGCAGAAACAGCAGTTCCTGATAGGACAGGAGTGAAAGGTACAGCTGCAGCTCACAGGTAGTGTATCCACCTGTCCTCACTACACAGCCCACATTTATTGGCCCACACAATTCCACATGGGCTTCAGAGGAGACCTGTACTTGATGCCTTCCCTCCACAAAAGAAGTTGCCCCCTAGTGATGCCATTTCTTGGAGGCTAGGACAATTGGAGCTCAGATACAGCTGTACAGAATTTTGTTAGGTAAGATAAGGGTGTTAAGGAATATGGAGCAAAGGCGGGAAAATGGAACTGAGGTAGAGATCAGCCAAGATCTAATTAAATGATGGAGTAGGGCCGAGCAGCTGAATGGCATTCTCCTGTTCCTAACGTTCTTATATAATGAAATCATAGGCTTGTTTGTAAATAGTGGGCTTATGATTTCATTACACATAAGATTCTGAGAAAATCTTCCCCTCAGTGTGTAATGTCAATGTTAGAAAGCTGATTGGAAGGAGGCAACAGGGTGACACATACCTCACATTTCCAGAATTATCCTGACTACAGTATAGTGCCACATTTAGATCAGTGTTAATATTTCAGAAGTGTTTTTTTAAGATATTTTTCAGTCCTGCTCCACTCAGCTCTGATCTGAGCCTCATGAAGCAAAGAACCAAACAGACTTGTGGCATCTCCTTAGTTGTCTCCTGTGACTCTTGGTAGTTAGTTAAAGGTGGCCACCCAGGAGCAGACTACACTCCTGTCCTCTTGGCGGCAGGACTCAGGCCAGATAGACAAAGGAAAGGGGACAAAAATACAAAAAGCAGCTGTGGAAACTTATCTAAATGTAAAAACAAACAAAGGATATTATTTTTCTGTTGCCGGTTTGAAATTCAGTAAGTCAATGTGTATGATGTTGCAATACCTCCCCAAATTCTACTTATGCTGGTCGAATATTACAGCTGATTGCAGACTCACAGGTGGGTGGACAGGCAGTGTCGCAGCAAATTATTACAGCCCATATTGACTAAAGCAGGCCATGATGGTAGAAGGATCAGCTCTCAGATTGCAAATTGCTCAGTAAAACACAATTAATGAAAATAAGCTTGTTATAACAAGAGTCATGAGATAGAGAATATTGGAGTAATTTAAGGGGAGACAAACATAGCCTGATTTTTTTTTTCCATCACAATGCGAGTCCCGGTGCAGTGGAAATGTGTTATCATTACACTGTGGGACCAATTGGTATCCCCTGCTAACAATAGCTAGAATTGTTACTTTATTAGGAATCCTGCCACCCCGGTAAATACATTTCTGTGCACAATCAGTAGTTTTGCTGTGTCATGGTACCCACGTTGGGGTCAGAGCAGTGGAAAATTGGATGTTAGATGTAGAACAATTAACGGCTGCGACCATAGAGCTGATTTTATGTGTGTACTCTCCCCGCTCGGAGCTTTGCTCATCGGGAGCACACATCAGGAAATTGTGGGTGCACGCCCCATGATTTTGCATCCAATAAAATGGATGGAAAGAAAATGACGGAGTGCATGCTTGGGATTTCCTGACCTACACTCATGACGGGAGAGGATCCCGCTGGTGTGTAATTTTGTAAGATCAGCCCTCATATGAGAGCCTGAAATGAGTAAAGGCATTGAGGCCGTCAACTTCACACCTTCCAGAGATCCTGTACAATTTACTGGGCCATGGACTCCATCCCATTCATTTAAATTCATAAAATATAGTTATGCTTGATTTCTCCCAGACCTTTCCTGTCGAAGATAATTAAGCAAAACTCCAGATTAACTATGTAACTACCGTTCTCTATATTTACATTTAATTCAGCGTTCGTGTTTCCCAACCAGTACTCCCCCCCTCCCACCGCTTGGAAATCCTGTCCCAGTAAAGATCAGGGCCGTTGTGCCTGTACCTTTATGTGACAAATTGAGTGTAATGAGGTAGCACCTTTACGCAACCATAAGAATTTCCAGTTTACCCTGTTTAGGATAAAATGATCGTGGTCCTGGGCTCCCAAGGTATGTACAAATGAAAAGTACCAAGGTTTAACAAGGAAGTGCATGCCAATACAAATAAATGAAGAAACACTCAGGTTAGCACATCCCAGTAGTTCAAATCCTGTCTGCTGAAAAATGTGAAACAGTAGTCGGAATAATATAATCCCATTAAAAATATCCAACTGTAAGTAAAGCAGTTATTCACATCGGCACCCAAAGTGAACATGCGTCTATATGGGTGCAAACAATACCTCTGATGTCATCCCATGGTGAGAATTCAGCTTCATGTGAGTTAATGGTGAACTTAGTGCGTAGGTCACACTTGCTCAGCAAACCTGCAGAAAACGCTTTGGTACTCAAGAGCCTAGCATAAAAGTGGCACTAGGACTATTCTATTGGTGCGACTAAATGTTTTCAATAGTAATTAAGGAGCTAGCATTAGAACAGATTGTACATTTTGGGAAGTTTGTCTTAACATCCAGTCAAAATTATTTTTGGCCTTTTATATAAGTAATGTGTTTATCTCAATAAGCTTGACAAATAAACTTGAAATGTTAAAAAAAAACTCCGCCCGGTACAACGAATTACTTCCTACCCAAGCAGCTTGCCTGGAACACCATCAAACTCAGTGCTGTGCATCTGCTGTGTCCTCTGGAGACAATAACTATCAAATACTTTACTGGTTCAATCAAACTGCAGCCAGCCTTTATTCCTTTTCACTTGCCTGCATTTTATACATTAATAGTTGATGATATTTATTGATGAATTTGTCTTGGGTATTCCAGCTGGATTGAAACCAGCAGTGTGCTTTCTACAGAGCCACAGGTTCTGCCAAATACAAAGATATTGGCCCAGCTGCTTTCTGTAACATTTGAACAAATTCTAAGTTTACTGAGTGGATCTAAATTGAAAAAGTACATTCATATACAAACATTTCTATTCCAGATACTGTTCCAACGTCAACAGGATTGGTCTTCCATAGGATAACATTTTACATTAATCAGGTAAGACATGGAAATATTGAACAAATATAATATGATGCCGGTTGAATAAATATAACTGTCATGCAGTCTAATGCTCAAAATATAATTGGCCCCATTATCCTGTGTCTATAGATTTTATGGCTGTCATAAATTATAGTCATTTCTGAAAACTAGCTTTTCAACTTCCTTCTTGGAATGAAAACCCAAGTATCTGTCCCATTAAACTCATAGAACTATAGAAGTTTACAGCACAAAGGAGGCCATTTGGCCCAAAGTATCTTGTTCCTTGATAGAGCCAAAACTACTCCCACTGCCTTGTTCTCTCCCCATAGCCCTGTATTTTCCTTTGCTTCAAATGTTTATTCACTTTTCGCTTAAAAGATGCAATGGTCTCTACCTCAACCACACTCTGAGGCAAAGCATTCCGTGTTCCAACAAACCTCTAGGTAAAGACATTTCTCCCACCCTCTTTCTTCACTCTTTTAATAATAATTTTAAATTGATGACCCCTAATTATTAACTCTCCAACTAGAGGAAATAGTCTTTCACTATTCATTTTATCAATAGAGATTTTGAAAATTATGAAGGGTTTTAAGTCTCCTTCTCTGCTCTAGTGAAAATAATCCTAGTATCACTACCCTCTCCTCATAACTTAGTTTCCCATCGCTGGCATCCTCTCTGGTAAATCTGCACTGTAGGTTCTTGATGGCTTTAATGAGATGCCCAAAACTATACACAATACTCTAACTGTGGCCTAAACAATGCTTTGTATAAGTGTATAATTATTTTGTTACTCTTTTAATAGTCAAGTAGTGTAGCCACATGGACAGAGTCTTATTCCTTCATTATTTTAAAGACCTTAATCAAACTTCCTTGCAATTTACGCTTTTCTAGAGTAAAAGGACCTAGGGGGAGAAATTAAGTTGGTTAGCGGCTCCTGTTAGCACTGTGGGGGAGGGGGGGTCGCTAGCGGGGCGCTAAGGGGTTAGTGGACCGGGCGCGATGAATGCTGCAACGCCCGCGAATTTCATTTCCGGTTTAGCGCTGGCGCTACCTCTTACCGCCTGGGCCTCGAGCGTTTCACAGATCGTGACGCCATCAAGTGCGCAGCGCCCTGTTACCACCCCGGATGTGAAATTGCCTCCCGCCCCCCACTGTATCGCTGGCCGTAAACAACGGCAGGAAGAGGAGTCGTTGTCCATTTGGCTGGCCGCTTGGGGAGCACTAGTTAAAGGGAAGGGTTTTCAGGTAGGCCAACCTTTAATATTTGCACCAGTCTGGTTCCTGCTGAAAGTTTTTGGCTGCTTCATTGCTACAAGATGTCCAAGCCCTCCACTTTGTAGAGTGTTTGGGGCTGTAATGGCAGTCGCACAGGTCGTCTTGCAATGCAGACCTGCCGACAAGTGGGTTGTGAAGCATCACTGGCCCTTCCCTTTAAGCAAGGGAAGCAGCCTCTGATGCCGTTAGCAATGCGCTCCAAATTGTTCAGCACTCTGCTGCTACCACCCCGCTCCCGGACTTTAGCGCCCTAGGAGAAGTGGGTACCGCTTGATTTAGTGCTCCACTTCCCTCTTGGAGCGCTAAAGCTGAATTTCCTATCAGGAGAGAATCATTAGCACCTGGCGCTACCTTTCCTACTTTTCAAAAGTTAGTGCCCCAACCGGGACGATACCCAATTTCTATCCCTAGGCTCTTAACTAAGGGCTTTTAATCTAGACATCACTAGTGGCCCATCCTCTGAAACTTTCCAGAGCCTGTTGGGAGAGGGGGTGAATTTCCTTGCCATTTCCACTGTTTAAGGTGCGCTTGAATGGCATTGGCAATTTTTCTAGTGAGGAACCTCACAGAGAAGCTGGTTCCAGTGTTTGTGCACCTTTAAAAATCTTCCCCCTAATGTTCTCATGATCCTGGAGCTGTTACGTGATCCGTCCACTAGTAGCCGCTGGTGGATGGGTGTTTCCTGGACTTACCTTGGTAGTGCACTCGGGGTAAGTTATAGCAGTTTCAATTAAGCGCCACAGCTGTCAGGATCAGCTGTTAAAGGTTAAAATGGGGAGTTCCTGAAATAGAAGAGGCTGGAGATCTTTTATTTAATGGGCTGTAATTTGCGGCCCCTACGGGTGCGTACTACGTGTGTACGTGCCCGTAACGGCTGCACAAGTTACGGGTTTAGGCATGCGAAGTGCATGCGCGCAAACCCGGAACTTGCGATCTGTCAAGAATCTTCCGGGAAAAGGGCATCCGTGGGTGGAGAGTAAAAGCAGGCATAAGGCCTGCTTTTACCAGCGTAAGAGTTTTAAAAAACAGAAAAATAAAAAAATTTCAATAATTTATACATTTAAATACCTGTGAAATAAGGTAAGTTTATTTTTAGCCCCTTTAAAACATGTACATTTATTTTTCAAAAATTAAATTTTTGTTTTAAAAATTAATTAAATGCCATTTTAATTATGTGATTTTTTTTTTTATTTGAAGTGTAGAGGTATTTTTTGGGGGTATTCCCATTCATACTTATGGGGTTTCCGTACATACAGAATTCCCATAAGCATGAATGGGGATTCCCTTCTGCCATTCGTTGGTCTGGCCCACATGATCCCAGGGGCGCTTGCGAACCGCCTGCACCCCTGGGATACGTGGACCTCTCCCCGCGGGTACCCGGAGAGGTCCAGAACTGCGAGTCTCCGTACCTCCCGGACCACCAGGTAGGTGCGGATTTTATTTACGGATCGGAGGCATTTCCCCGCAGGAAGTTTCCGACCACAAATTCAGGGCCAATATCTCTGACGATAGGTAAAGTTTTTAAAGTGCTTTTTTGCATTGTGCCTATAAATACTTTCACTTGCTTCTGACTGCTTCTCAAAGAGTTGGAGCGCCAGCACATTTTTGGACCTCCCACACCCCTCACCCAACATCAGGGGTGCCCAGAAGGAGGTGTGTCATTTTGTACGGGCACTGATTCTCATGCTTCTTCTAGTATGAGAAGAGGGCCAGGATTGCAAGACATGATTGGCTCCTCATGATACACAGAAATGTCATGGGACTTAGGAGGGCCTCGTCCCGTGGCAGCTGGCTCCTGGCATGAAGATGCTGCTGGTTACATCTCTGAAGAGTGCTCCTGGGCAGCCTGGTTTCACCTCCCATATTCCACTGTCATGGTGCTCTGAGAAGGATGGCTGGAGGCCTGGCATGTGCTACTATCCTGAGGGACGGCAGTATCGTGCAGCTGCAACTCCTGCGCAGCTTAGAAATCATCATCCTCTTCACCATCATCTTCTTCCACCTCCTGTACCGCCTGTTGTTTTGGTGGAACTTCAGGAAGGGAGGCTCAAAGTCAAGAATAGATGAACATCATCCCCTTGAGACTAAGGAGACAGTGAAGGCAGTGGAAGGTTGTGGCTGCTTCACAGAATACCCTGTGACAGTGTAGGGACTAAGTCAGCAATCTGGCAATGGCAAAATGCCACTGACCTCGCCATATCCCATGACAAAAGCTGAGTGGCTCCCTATGAATTCTATGGCCTTCTCCGCAAAGGAGGCAAAGTATTTAATGTTGGGGAAGCTTCTCTGATGTCCTGCCTGTAGTGGATATTGCATGCCAATTTGCCCTGCAAGAAGATAGAGTAAATAAGGTTAAGACTTAGCAGTTGAGTGTGTGCCAAGTGGCATAAAAGAGCTGAAGTAAGAAATGTGGGAATATGAGATTGTTAAAGTGCAGAAAGAGATTTCAGGATTATGCATGTAAGCAATTGCTGTGAGGGGATCTAGGAAGCCATAGTGCAAGATGTCAAATTAGAGTCCCACCCTTAACCAGAAAGTATTGTGAAGGATTAGTTGTGGAAGTGTTGCTTTAAGCGGGTGAAGTGTGTGCTGGTGTCCACGGCGGGCAAGGAAGAAAAGGTAGGGATGTCCAGTGTGTTCCCTGCTGAGGATGTGGCACTTTTTTCAGCACTCTTTGCAGTCCTGGGGTAGGGGACTTGGCACCCAGTGTCAATGCCGCATCCCTCCAGGTAGCATAAGTGTATTTCTGGATGGTTTGCTGTCACCCTAATTCAATAGCCTGCTCGTCCGATTTTGCGACAAATAGCGAACAGAGGAAATCTTGCCCATTGTTAGTTTTCTTTGCTGCATCTGATCCTTTGTAGTCATCATGCTCTGGTCAGTTCTTCCTTGATTGCCAAACCAGTGTTTATTCCTTTTTAAGATTCACATCCTCTGGTTAAAGTTTAAATAACAACCTTTGACAAATCAAATGCTAACTTGTGTGAGTTCAAAAAGTCTGACTGAGTAACTCTTCAAATATTTTCCCAAGACTAATACATGGAATAATTAATCTTTGATCTCTGAGTTTCTTTCTTGAGACACAACTTTTGATAAACATGTCTCTCTGATCCAAAACTGCATAGTTTCTCCCAAAGTAGCTTTATTTTTTCACTCTTCCTTTTGGAATTCTGACAATCGCAATCACAATCTCTTGTTTCATACTTGTACACCCTATGGAGTTACTCTCAAATGATATAATTTTGAGAGAGAATTTTGATGTAACCCTGAAAATACAGGTTTATTAATCCAGTTAATAATGTAATTTCATCAGAGCATAATCCAGTTGTGGATCCAAATGATAATTTTGATACATGATTATTACAGTGCCGCAATGTCAATGATTGGAACCTCTGCCACTACTATATCCCTGCAGTAGCGCATAGTTTTCATCCATTTTAAAGGTTTAAAAAATATTTCAAAATGCACTAAAATTATTTCTAAAGTTATTTTCTTCCATTACTTCAAATTCCTGGTTTCTCAATAGATAAGGCAGCTGTCAGCTCCCAGGCCTGTCTATGCTGCTCTTGAGTAAGGTGCTAGGAAATGATCAAGAGAGGCATTGGTGTCTGTTACAAATTTTGGATCCGCATTAGATATTCTCTCGGGTTCAATGACTGTGGTCTCTCCCATAACCAGACTCTGAGTCCCAGGAGTTCACCTTTATTGCCCAATAGCTAGACACATGATGCCATGACTGGGGGAATCATAAACATCATAATCCCTCGTTGTGTAACCTAGAAACTATAATCTCACTTGTGCCTGCGTGTGCGCTCTTCCTATCTTCAGAAGGTGGGCTGATAAACACTCAAGTGAAATGAGGCTAATTGTAAACCAACAAGCCAGTTTATTTTATATGTTATGTTTGAATGAACACAATATGGTCTTAAGTAAATTTCACTTATTTCATAGCACTTCTCATAACAGAAAATAACAAAATACACCTTACTACCCCTGGTAATAGGCAAAATTCACTTTACAGACTAGAAAATTCCTTGAAACCAATGGACTCTAACCTTGGGAAGAGAGGTCTGTGACTGTTTTCCAGTCCACGTTTCTGCAGACTGTGCATCTGTCCCAGCTATAAAGGAAATCAAAGGCTTGACCTTCTCGTGGCAAGGCATTGGCCAGTCTTCTCCCCCCCACTGCTGAACTCAAATGGATGCAACCATTCCATATATTATATGTGAATATTACTAAAATATACCAATGAGTCCCATTGTCTCACATTAAGTTGATATGCAAAACTTACCTTTCTGACGGATATGTAATCTGGCCTTGGCTGTGTATGCATTCTCAGAGAGCAAGTAGAATTTTTAATCATTTGTTTTTATGATATGGGTGATGCTAGTAAGGCCATGACAGGAGAAGGACAGATGGATGATTATACACTTGAGCCATAACAGAAAACAAAGGTGCTGGCCAGCCCTCTCTTGACTTGAACCTTCCATTTTGGGCCTGGGCCTCTCTGGGTACCCGCGGGTAGAGGCCCACGTATCTCAGGGGCCCAGGCGATTCGCAAACACCCCTGGGATCCCATGGGCCGGCCCAACGAATGATAGAAGGGGATCCCCATTCATGCTTATTTCCAGCATTTTCTGTTTTTATTTCTGATTTCCAGCAGTCGAAGTATTTTGCTTTTGGGTTGTTTTTCAGTTAACCGCTGCTTACTCTCATTTTGCTTCTCTTCTTGCAACTTGTAATGATTGAACAAAAATGACCGTTAATCATTGGAAATACTTAGCAGCTCAGGCAGCATCTGTGGAGAGAGAAACAGAGTTAACGTTTCAGGTCCATGACCTTTCATACAAAAGCATGCAGTATAAAAATTACTATAATTTATAAACAGGTTGACCTCGCTCTATTACATCATATATGAGGTACAGCCATTTGGACGAGCCACCAGGCGGGAAGGTGGGGTGGGGGGGGAGTGGGGTGCGTGGGCGGCATGAGCAATTGTGGAAGCATATCCCAGTGAGAGCCAGCACCGGAAACAAAAGTATAACTTGGGAAAGGGAGGGAGAAGCAAAACTTATTCTGAATCATTAAAGGCTTCTGTTGTATTTGATTATTCAGTATTGTTTTATTTTATTCTATTTAATTTTGCAGATAAAATATTAGAACGATGAATTCTTCACGTGGGAGAATTGTAAACCTCGAAATATATAAGATTAAAATTCAGTTTATGATCCTAAGAAGTAGATGGAATGCGAATTAATAAAAGGTTAACTCAGACAAAAGGGTAAGTGCTTGACTTTCTATTATGACTTGATCACATAAAATTGGACCCTAATCAGCAAAGAGGCACTTCAGCGTGGGGCCATGTGCTTAGCCTTAAATGATTTCCAGGTACTTTTATTTTAAAATGCAATTAATTTTACAAATATTCCTATTTACATGGCTCCTCCATGGTGCTCTGTGTAATCTCTATTTCAGCAGTGGAGTGGACCTCCTGGCAGGATGTGTGCCAAAGAGATTCCCTGGAGCTTGTCTGCTTCATATCATGCTGTCATCATCATCGCTCTGTCTGCTGACCAATTGTGAGTTGTCTTTTTAAGCTTTTCTCAATGTCCATCAAGTACTAGCTAAAACACAGAAAATACTCAGTGGGCACTGGCAGAGGCAGAAACAAAGAGACAGGATGGTCTGCAATCGGCCTTTGAACATATACACTCCAAGATACCGTCCTTAGCCTGTGTCCTGCTGGCACACTATTGAGCAACTGAATTGAAGGTTACACAGCGCACCATGGAGAATGGGAAAAAGAAAGACAGACAGACAGACGTGTTTTACAGCCAATGAAGTACTTTTGAAGTGTAGGCGCCGTTGTAATGTAGGAAATGCAGCAGTCAATTTGCGCCCAGCAAGCTCCCACAAAGAGCAATGAGGTAATGAGCAGACAATTTGTTTTAGTGATGTTGGTTGCTTTTTAAAACAATAACATGGATCATTAATCCTTACTGGCAATACTCAGCCAATCTGTGGCTACTTTAAGCACGATTAGCACTGAACTCAGTATCTCTCAATGCATTTGATACAGAATCAGACCTTGAGGGATAGGTTTTCATACCTGTTTTGCAGTGATGGAGACTAATTCTGCAGTTATACTCTGGAAACTATCAGATTAAAAAATGAACTACTTGAGACTCATAGGGCTTACCTTCCCACTAACCGTCCTCATCAAGAATGTGCATTACGTTCATAATCTCATGTTGGTTTTACCTGAAAAAGTTGTCTTTCTTCCTTCAAATAATCTTTTTTCAATTATTTACTTTGTACTTTATTTTTTGTCTGAACAGAAGAATTGCTCTGATCACTGTCTGTGGTGACATTGTAAACATACTCTTTTTAAATGCATTTGCAATGTCACTACAGATAGTAACCAGAGCAATTTTTCCTCTCACATCTGGTGAAAGTCCTGATTCCCTTCCATTTTATGAACCCTGTTGTACGATATAAAATATTAAAGGTATTGTCATGCCCATACAGTGAAGTCTGTACATTACTGCTTTGACTTTGGGTCGTATCATGAAATAAATTGGTGAGCCATTCTCGACTGATTTCCATATTTTAGCCCTTTCTGTTTCATAATTGGCCTGCTTTCTGTCAAGTTTTTGTTAGGTTACTGAATTTCAACAAACCTGAAATAAACCCAGTAATGTTCAGTTAATTTTCTTCTCGAACCTACAGGTATACATTTCTTCATCTATATACCTCTTTTCATGATAACTGCAACTGGTCTGCAGTAAACCACTCCAAGAAACCAACCAGAATAAATTTAAGCTGCCTTAGCACAAGGCTGAGCAGGTGACAAAGTAAATGGCAGCAGTATTAAATGCATGCACATGTGAAACTATTGGGAAAATACTGATTCATTGTCAGGCCCAAAACGTAAGTGTAATGTGAGGCCCCAAACCGTCATCATGTGGGATAATCATGGCCATGCTGCCTGCAATTTGCTGTCTATTGATTTCAATGGATGGAAAATAGTATGCAATGCACCCAGGACTGCCCATTCTGCACTGGCTGTGTACAAGGCTGCCAGCACGTGGTCTTGCAAAGTTTACCTTCTAGTGCATGATGGTGAGTTTTTACCAATGTTGATCTGTTTGCCTGTTTAAATTGAAAAAAATACCAACAGAGCAGACACATCAGAAAAGGGGTTTTGTACTAGTTTTTAGAATTTCAAAATTTGCCTTCCAGACACAGAGTTTTACATACCAGGAGCACATTTTTGGAGTTTGGACACGGGAGTCATTGGGTCCCATGGACAAAAAAATCATACAAGGTCTACTGACCTCACTGGCCAATTCCTGATAAGCGCTCCACACTGCCAGCACGAATTCATAACATTTACAATTTTGCATTTCTGTACGTCAATTCACACTGAAAGCTGAGAAATCATATTGGATTTCTTTCTCCGGTTAATGATACCTACGTGTGATTTACACTTCAGTCCATCCTGTCAGTCTTTCACTTGTGCTATTCTCACTTGTTTCTCATCTATTGAGATACCATGGGGTCAATATTAACACCCCCCCCACCCCACCCAACGTTGGGCAGGTGAGGGTCGGGGGATTAAAAATTCAAAATCCGGGAACGGATCCCCAACCTGTTTTTATGGCGCCGGGTAGCGAGGCAGGACACTTCATTATAATATTTAAGTCAGGCTCTCACCGTGCAGTTGGGAGCATGATTTAAATTTAACAGCGTCTGCATGAGTTTCCCAAGGCTCGGGAAACCCGGCAGCTCAATGGAGACAGGAGCAGCCAGCTGCAGCAGGTAAATGCCTATTAGAGCACTCCTTGTTGGCCAGAAGCAGCAGGAACGCCCCCTGCCCACCCCCCCTCCCCCCTTTCACGCCATCAAACAAAACTTCGGCCTCCCCTCTGCCGATCACGGCCTCTCTTCGCTGTCACGATGGGCCAACACCCACCCCACCCCCCGATCTTTCCCTCCCAATTGCCGGGCTCCGACCCCCAACACCCTCCCCCCACAAACCCTGATATTTCCCAATTGCCTCCTGCCATTGGCTTTCCCACCTGGCAGCCAGTCAGGCTGTCAATCTGGTCAGCTGCCGGGGGGGAAACGGAAGAAGAAAGTGATAATGGGATGCTGCCGTTAAATTCAGCAGATCGTCCGTGCACCCGGGCTTTCTGGGTTCTCTTCACATTCCTGTTTCCAAACATTTTTGTATGAGTGCATCTCTGGCCACTCTTCCTGTAGCTGGTCATTGTTCCTGTAGCTGGTCACTCTTCCTGTAGCTGGTCATTGTTCCTGTAGCTGGTCACTCTTCCTGTAGCTGGTCACTCTTCCTGTAGCTGGTCATTGTTCCTGTAGCTGGTCACTCTTCCTGTAGCTGGTCACTCTTCCTGTAGCTGGTCACTATTCCTGTAGCTGGTCACTGTTCCTGTAGCTGGTCACTCTTCCTGTAGCTGGTCATTGTTCCTGTAGCTGGTCACTCTTCCTGTAGCTGGTCACTCTTCCTGTAGCTGGTCATTGTTCCTGTACCTGGTCACTCTTCCTGTAGCTGGTCATTGTTCCTGTAGCTGGTCATTGTTCCTGTAGCTGGTCATTGTTCCTGTAGCTGGTCATTGTTCCTGTAGCTGGTCATTGTTCCTGTAGCTGGTCACTGTTCCTGTAGCTGGTCACTGTTCCTGTAGCTGGTCACTGTTCCTGTAGCTGGTCATTGTTCCTGTAGCTGGTCACTCTTCGTGTCGCTGGTCACTCTTCCTGTAGCTGGTCATTGTTCCTGTAGCTGGTCATTGTTCCTGTAGCTGGTCACTGTTCCTGTAGCTGGTCACTGTTCCTGTAGCTGGTCATTGTTCCTGTAGCTGGTTATTGTTCCTGTAGCTGGTCATTGTTCCTGTAGCTGGTCACTGTTCCTGTAGCTGGTCATTGTTCCTGTAGCTGGTCATTGTTCCTGTAGCTGGTCATTGTTCCTGTAGCTGGTTATTGTTCCTGTAGCTGGTCATTGTTCCTGTAGCTGGTCACTGTTCCTGTAGCTGGTCACTGTTCCTGTAGCTGGTCATTGTTCCTGTAGCTGGTCATTGTTCCTGTTGCTGGTCATTGTTCCTGTAGCTGGTCATTGTTCCTGTAGCTGGTCATTGTTCCTGTAGCTGGTCATTGTTCCTGTAGCTGGTCATTGTTCCTGTAGCTGGTTATTGTTCCTGTAGCTGGTCATTGTTCCTGTAGCTGGTCATTGTTCCTGTAGCTGGTTATTGTTCCTGTAGCTGGTCATTGTTCCTGTAGCTGGTCATTGTTCCTGTAGCTGGTCATTGTTCCTGTAGCTGGTTATTGTTCCTGTAGCTGGTCATTGTTCCTGTAGCTGGTCATTGTTCCTGTAGCTGGTCATTGTTCCTGTAGCTGGTTATTGTTCCTGTAGCTGGTCACTGTTCCTGTAGCTGGTCATTGTTCCTGTAGCTGGTCATTGTTCCTGTAGCTGGTCATTGTTCCTGTAGCTGGTCATTGTTCCTGTAGCTGGTCATTGTTCCTGTAGCTGGTCATTGTTCCTGTAGCTGGTCACTGTTCCTGTAGCTGGTCACTCTTCCTGTAGCTGGTCACTCTTCCTGTAGCTGGTCACTGTTCCTGTAGCTGGTTATTGTTCCTGTAGCTGGTCACTGTTCCTGTAGCTGGTCATTGTTCCTGTAGTTGGTCACTGTTCCTGTAGCTGGTCATTGTTCCTGTAGCTGGTCATTGTTCCTGTAGCTGGTCATTGTTCCTGTAGCTGGTCACTGTTCCTGTAGTTGGTTATTGTTCCTGTAGCTGGTCATTGTTCCTGTAGCTGGTCATTGTTCCTGTAGCTGGTCATTGTTCCTGTAGCTGGTCACTGTTCCTGTAGTTGGTTATTGTTCCTGTAGCTGGTCATTGTTCCTGTATCTGGTCACTGTTCCTGTAGCTGGTCATTGTTCCTGTAGCTGGTCATTGTTTCTGAAGCTGGTCACTCTTCCTGTAGCTGGTCACTCTTCCTGTAGCTGGTCACTGTTTCTGTAGCTGGTCACTCTTCCTGTAGCTGGTCACTGTTCCTGTAGCTGGTCACTGTTCCTGTAGCTGGTCACTCTTCCTGTA
This sequence comes from Squalus acanthias, assembly GCA_030390025.1. Lineage (NCBI taxonomy): Eukaryota > Metazoa > Chordata > Chondrichthyes > Squaliformes > Squalidae > Squalus > Squalus acanthias. The sequence continues at coordinate 111,675,136 of CM059426.1, read as the reverse complement.
GCTGGTCACTCTTCCTGTAGCTGGTCATTGTTCCTGTAGCTGGTCACTCTTCCTGTAGCTGGTCATTGTTCCTGTAGCTGGTCATTGTTCCTGTAGCTGGTCATTGTTCCTGTAGCTGGTCACTCTTCCTGTAGCTGGTCACTCTTCCTGTAGCTGGTCATTGTTCCTGTAGCTGGTCACTCTTCCTGTAGCTGGTCACTGTTCCTGTAGCTGGTCATTGTTCCTGTAGCTGGTCACTCTTCCTGTAGCTGGTCATTGTTCCTGTAGCTGGTCACTGTTCCTGTAGCTGGTCATTGTTCCTGTAGCTGGTCACTCTTCCTGTAGCTGGTCATTGTTCCTGTAGCTGGTCACTGTTCCTGTAGCTGGTCACTCTTCCTGTAGCTGGTCATTGTTCCTGTAGCTGGTCACGCTTCCTGTAGCTGGTCACTCTTCCTGTAGCTGGTCACTCTTCCTGTAGCTGGTCACTCTTCGTGTCGCTGGTCACTCTTCCTGTAGCTGGTCACTCTTCCTGTAGCTGGTCACTCTTCCTGTAGCTGGTCATTGTTCCTGTAGCTGGTCACTCTTCCTGTAGCTGGTCACTCTTCCTGTAGCTGGTCACTCTTCCTGTAGCTGGTCATTGTTCCTGTAGCTGGTCACTCTTCCTGTAGCTGGTCACTCTTCCTGTAGCTGGTCACTGTTCCTGTAGCTGGTCATTGTTCCTGTAGCTGGTCATTGTTCCTGTAGCTGGTCACTCTTCCTGTAGCTGGTCACTCTTCCTGTAGCTGGTCACTCTTCGTGTCGCTGGTCACTCTTCCTGTAGCTGGTCATTGTTCCTGCAGCTGGTCATTGTTCCTGTAGCTGGTCACTGTTCCTGTAGCTGGTCATTGTTCCTGTAGCTGGTCACTCTTCCTGTAGCTGGTCACTGTTCCTGTAGCTGGTCACTCTTCCTGTAGCTCGTCACTCTTCCTGTAGCTGGTCACTCTTCCTGTAGCTGGTCATTGTTCCTGTAGCTGGTCACTCTTCCTGTAGCTGGTCATTGTTCCTGTAGCTGGTCACTCTTCCTGTAGCTGGTCATTGTTCCTGTAGCTGGTCACTCTTCCTGTAGCTGGTCATTGTTCCTGTAGCTGGTCACTCTTCCTGTAGCTGGTCACTGTTTCTGCAGCTGGTCACTCTTCCTGTAGCTGGTCACTCTTCCTGTAGCTGGTCACTCTTCCTGTAGCTGGTCACTCTTCCTGTAGCTGGTCACTATTTCTGTATCTGGTCACTATTTCTGTATCTGGCCACTGTTCCTGTAGCTGGTCACTCTTCCTGTAGCTGGTCACTATTTCTGTATCTGGTCACTATTTCTGTATCTGGCCACTGTTCCTGTAGCTGGCCACTGTTCCTGTAGCTGGTCACTTTTCCTGTAGCTGGTCACTATTTCTGTATCTGGTCACTATTTCTGTATCTGGTCACTCTTCCTGTAGCTGGTCACTCTTCCTGTAGCTGGTCACTGTTTCTGTAGCTGGTCATTGTTTCTGTAGCTGGTCACTCTTCCTGTAGCTGGTCACTATTTCTGTATCTAGTCACTATTTCTGTAGCTGGTCATTGTTCCTGTAGCTGGTCACTGTTTCTGTAGCTGGTCATTGTTTCTGTATCTAGTCACTATTTCTGTATCTGGTCACTGTTCCTGTAGCTGGTCACTTTTCCTGTAGCTGGTCACTATTTCTGTATCTGGTCACTGTTCCTGTATCTGGTCACTGTTCCTGTAGCTGGTCACTCTTCCTGTAGCTGGTCACTGTTTCTGTAGCTGGTCATTGTTTCTGTAGCTGGTCACTCTTCCTGTAGCTGGTCATTGTTCCTGCAGCTGGTCACTGTTCCTGTACCTGGTCACTCTTCCTGTAGCTGGTCACTGTTCCTGTAGCTGGTCACTGTTTCTGTAGCTGGTCATTGTTCCTGTAGCTGGTCATTGTTCCTGTAGCTGGTCACTGTTTCTGTAGCTGGTCATTGTTCCTGTAGCTGGTCATTGTTCCTGTAGCTGGTCATTGTTCCTGTAGCTGGTCACTCTTCCTGTAGCTGGTCACTCTTCCTGTAGCTGGTCACTGTTTCTGTAGCTGGTCATTGTTCCTGTAGCTGGTCATTGTTCCTGTAGCTGGTCACTCTTCCTCTCCTGTAAACACAAGTTTGCCACAACAATAACTCCTCTCCCCGTTAATAGTAAGCAGAAACCCTTCAGGAGTTGCTGCCTTGCCGAACATCCTGTCCCCCACCACTCATGCTTCTGGACTAATTTTTTCTGAGCCTATTTTTGAGGTGCAGGAATTCCAATTAGCCCCATTTAATTCGGAGAAGCCAGCCCGCCTCACCACTCTGCTGTCAATATTGCAAAATGGAGACTAGCATGTTTACCTGAATTCCTTTTCTGCTATTTTAACACACAGTAACCCATCTTAAATAAACAATGTAACAGTTGTGTTAAAATACCGTGCAGTGGAATTTATACACAAAAATGCTACGAGAGGAAATGAAACCCTCAGTATTACACAAGACCTGCTGCCTTCCACTGAATCAAAAGTCCTGCATAGTTGATTCATGACTAAGGTCAGAACAAATGGAGTCAGGGGACAAGTAGCAGAATGGATAACAAGCTGGTTACAAAACAGAAAGCAGAGAGTCGGAGTTAAAAGTAGTTACTCAGACTGCCAAAAGGTGGGAAGTGGGTTCCACAAGGACCGGTGCTGGGACCACTGTTGTTCACCATTTAAATAAACAATGTGGACTTGGGAATTGGAAGTACAATTTCAAAATTTGTGGATGACACCAAATTGGGGGGTGTAGTCTATCTTAATTAGTAAATTCTGGGAAGTTATCAGGATACAAGGTGAATTGAAAATAACCTAAAAATACTGCTATTAAGAGCTTGCTTTCTCTCCCAGGTACATTTATCTCCTTCTTATAATGGGCATACAAACAGAATGCAATAGTTGGATGTTAAATTTTCCCCAGGTTTACATTGATTTCTGTACTTTGCATAACTGAACTTTTGGCCAGCTTGTAACACTGCAAAAAATATATATTTTCCCTTTGTCGGATGTCCTGTCCTCCCAGCCACTCATGCTTCTGGCCAGGTTCTCTGAAATAGAAGGTATGACATTACTGTTTTGCTAATGCTGAATTACTTGTGATCCATTCTAACATTGCTGACTGTGAGATCTTTTTGTGTAGTAAAATTTTTTTGTGGGACACAGGAAACTTTGGCAATTTAATTTCTATGGTGTTCCTCACATAGGGAGAGATGGCTCAGATTGCATTACAAAGCGGTGGACAATGAGTTGACATAGTGCAGAAGGCAGAAAGAGGAATAAGCAGTAGTAGAAAAGTAAAGTCAAGTAGTAGCATCTTTAGGAGGCTTTTAGAAACAGTGAGAGAGACTGGAAGGTAGAGGGTTCCAGAGGGTGCGGCAAAGAGGCAGATGGAATGAGATGTTTAACTGAGGCTCTGTCCGCCTGTTCAGTGGATTTTTTTAAATTAATTCATGGGACGTGGGCGTCGCTGGCAAGGCCAGCATTTATTACCCATCCCCAATTGCCCTCAAGAAGTTGATGGTGAGCTGCCTTCTTGAACCGCTGCAGGCCATGTGGTGAAGGTACTCCCACAGTGCTGTTAGGGAGGGAGTTCCAGGATTTTGACCCAGCGACAATGAAGAAACGGTGATATATTTCCAAGACAGGATGGTGTGTGACTTGGAGGGGAACTTGGAGGTGATGGTGTTCCCATGAGCCTGCTGCCCTTGTCCTTCTAGGTGGAAGAGGTCGCGGGTTTGGGAGGTGCTGCCGAAGAAGCCTTGGTAAGTTGCTGCAGTGCATCTTGTAGATGGTACGCCGGTGGTGGAGGGAGTGAATGTTTAAAGTGGTGGATGGGGTGCCAATTAAGCGGCTGCTTTGTCATGGATGATGGCAAGCTACTTGAGTGTTGCTGGAGCTGCATTCATCCAGGCATGTGGAGAGTATTCCATCACACTCCTGACTTGTGTCTTGTAGATGGCAGAAAGGGAGTAAGGAGGTGAGACACTCGCTGCAGAATACCCAGTCTCTGACCTGCTCTTGTAGCCACAGTATTTATGTGGCTGGTCCAGTTAAGTTTCTGGTCAATAGTTACCCCCAGGATGTTGATGGTGGGGGATTCGGCGATGATAATACCGTTGAATGTCAAGGGGCGGTGGTTAGACTCATGCTAGTTGGAGATAGTCATTGCCTGGCACGTGTGTGGCGCGAATGTTACCTGCCACTTATTAGCCCAAGCCTGAATGTCGTCCAGGTCTTACTGCGTGCGGGCATGAACTGCTTCATTATCTGAGGAGTTGTGAATGGAACTGAACACTGTGCAGTCATCAGTGAACATCCCCACTTCTGACCTTATGATGGAGGGAAGGTCATTGATGAAGCAGCTGAAGATGGTTGGGCCTAGGACACTGCCCTGAGGAACTCCTGCAGCAATGTCCTGGGGCTGAGATGCTTAACCTCCATCAACCACAACCATCTTCCTTTGTGCTAGGTATGACTCCAGCCAATGGAGAGTTTCCCCCTGATTCCCATTGACTTCAGTTTTACTAGGGCTCCTTGATACCACACTCGGTCAAATGCTGCCTTGATGTCAAGGGCAATCACTTTCACCTCACCTCTGGATTTCAGCTCTTTTGTCCATGTTTGGACCAAAGCTGTAATGAGGTCTGGAGCTGAGTGGTCCTGGCAGAACCCAAACTGGGCATCAGCGAGCAGGTTGTTGGTGAGTAAGTGCCGTTTGATAGCACTGTCGACAACACCTTCCATCACTTTGCTACTGATTGAGAGTAGACTGATGGGGCGGTAATTGGCCAGATTGGATTTGTCCTGCTTTTTGTGGGCAGGACATACCTGGACAGTTTTCCAGATTGTCAGCTAGGTGCCAGTGTTTTGCTGTACTCAAACAGCTTGGCTAGAGTTTGGTCCCCTGACGTGATGGTAATAGTAGAGTGAGGGATATGCCGGGCCATGAGGTTACAGATTGTGGTGGAATACAATTCTGCTGCTGCTGATGGCCCACAGCATCTCATGGATGCCCAGTTTTGAGCTGCTTTATCTGTTCTGAATCTATCCCATTTAGCACGGTGGTAGTGCCACACAACACGATGGAGGGTGTCCTCAGTGTGAAGAAGGGACTTTGGGCAGAATTTTCATTGACCCGTGGAGGCGGGTTTGGAGGCGTGTGGGGGGTTAAAATAGCAGATTCGGGGGTCCCGACCCCATCCCGCCTCCATGCCAGTTTCACAGGAGGTGGGTACCCGACCTGTGCTGGGACCCGCCTCCCCGAGGCGGGAAGGGGATTAGTGCCAATAAACAGGTAGTTAACAGGCAGTTTTTTGCCTAATCCCTAGTTTTAGCCCTGAAGTGTGGGCTTCCCGACAGGTCCGAACCACGCCGATTTCGCGAGGCAGACCGTCGGTCTGGAGGGCTTGGAGGGGTCGAGATGTCCGGTGTGCAGGTGAGTGATGGGTGCATGAGTGCAGAGGTAAGTGTGTTTGGTGTGTGTAAAGTGTTTTAAGAACTTGTACTTACCTTAACTTTATCCTGCAGGCTTCCTTCCTTCGGTTCTCGGGAGTCCCTCAGCTCACCGGCACAGAAAGCAGAATGGCCGCGGAGCTGTCAAAAGCTGCAGTCTCTGCTTTCTGTGCTGGATTGATTTCTAACTGAGTCTAAGTACAGGGACTCACGTTAGAAATCATATCGTCAGTGTTTGACAGCGTCACAGAGCTGTCAAATGCTGAAATTTCACCTGTATCCAAGGGACCCTTGATTGGCCTGCTAGGCCCGCTGGGCGGGCTTAACAAGGTCAATCAAGGGAAAATACAATGGGTTGGCCACAAGTCGATGGAGGCGGGACTACAACCCAAAAAGTGGGAGTCCCGCCTCCATCACGTCCCCATTGACAAAATCCAGCCCTTTGTCTCCACAAGGACTGTGTGGTGGTCACTGCTACCAATGCGGTCATGGAAAGTTGCATCTGCGACAGGTAGATTGGTGAGGACGAGGTCAAGTATGTTTTTCCCTCGTGTTGGTTCTCTCACCACCTGCCGCAGGCCCAGTCTGGCAGCTATGTCCTTCAGGACTCGGCCAGCTCAGTCGACTGGTGATGGACATTGAATCCCCCACCCAGAGTACATTCTGTGCCCTTGCTACTCTCAGTGCTTCTTCCAAGTGGTGTTCAACATGGAGGAGTACTAATTCATCAGCTGTGGGAGGGCGGTAGGTGGTAATCAGCAGGAGGTTTCCTTGCCCATGCTTGACCTGAGGCCATGAGACTTCATGGGGTCCGGAGTCAATGTTGAGGATTCCCAGGGCCACTCCCTCCGAACCGTATACCACTGTGCCGTCATGTCTGGTGCGTCTGTCAGGACATACCCAGGGATAGTGATGGAGGAGTCTGGGAAATTGGCTGAAAGGTATGATTCTGTGAGTATGACTATGTCAGGCGGTTGCTTGACTAATCTGTAAGACAGCTCTCCCAATTTTTGCACAAGTCTCCAGATGTTAGTGAGGAGGACTTTGCAGGGTCGACTGGGCTAGGTTTGCCGTTGTCTAGTTCGAAGCCAGTGCCTAGGTCGATGCCGGGTGGTGCATCTGGTTTTATTCTTCTTATTATGGTTTGTTACAACTGAGTGGCTTGCTAGGCCATTTCACAGGGCAGTTAAGAGTCAACCACATTGCTGTGGGTCTGGAGTCACATATAGGTCAGACCAGGTAAGGACAGCAGATTTCCTTCCCTAAAGGACATTAATGAACCAGATGGGTTTTTACGACAATCCGATAATTTTGTGGTCACCATTAGTGATACTAGCTTTTCACTCCAGATTTATTTAATTAACTGAATTTAAATTCCCCAGTCGCCGTGGTGGGATTTGAACTCCCGTCTCTGGATCATTAGTCCAGTAACATAACCACTATGCTACCGTTCCTGTAAAATATCCTATGGTATTATTTTAAGTAAAGAAAGGGAGTTCTTCCGGTGTTCTAGCTGACAAAAAACGATTAACATGTCATTTATCTCATTGTTGTTTCTGGGATCTTGCTGTGTGCAAATTGGCTGCCATGTTTACTTACACAATGAGAGTGACTACACTTCAAAAGTAATTCCTTGGCTGTAAGGTGCTTTGGGATTTCATGAGAACAAGCTTTTCGTCACCGCTCCTAATATCTTTCTTTGGTTTGGTGTCTATTTTTTTCCGATGACACCTCTGTGAAATGCCACGGGACGTTGTTCCATGTTAAACGTGCGATATAAGGTTTGTTGTTGTTGATAATAATAATAAAGGCACTACATAAATGCAAGCTCTTCTTTTTCTTTCCTATTAGACATAAAAGCCAACTTGGAAAGAGGTCCAATGTTTCAAATAAAAACAGAAAATGCTGGAAATACTCAGCAGGTCAGGCAGCATCTGTGGAGAGAGAAACAGAGTTAATGTTTCAGGTCAATGACCTATTGTCAAAACTGGCAAAAGTTAGAGATGTAACAGGCTTTAAGCAAGTACAGTGTATGTTGGTGTTTACCCTCTACGTGAGCAGTAGTTCTAATCCCCTGTTTCCATATCGCTTTATCTCCCCTTTCCTTCAACCGCCTATCTAACCTGTTCCTAAATGTTGACATGGTCTCTGCTTCAATCACTATCTCCAGTAGTGCATTCTGCAGCTTCACAACCCAGGGCGTAAAAGAAAATGTTCTCCGTTCTCTCATTCTGGACCCCTCAATCACTTGAAACAGTCTGTTTCTATTTACTCAGTTTCATCCTTTCATAATGTTGTTGTTGTTGTTGATCAAATCATCCTTTAATCTCCTCTCTTCTGATGAAAACAGCCACAATTTTCAAGTCATTTTTGTATTTGAATTTCCTCATAAATCTGTGCTGTACCCTCTCTATTGCTTCAACATCTTCCCTATACTCATCCAAAACTCTGCTGCCCGTATCCTAACCTGCATCAAGTTCCGTTCACCCATCACCCCTGTGCTCACTGACCTACATTGGCTCCCGGTCCGGCAATGCCTCGATTTTAAAATTCTCATCTTTGTTTTCAAATCCCTCCATGGCCTCACCCCTCCCTATCTCTGTAACCTCCTCCAACCCTACAACCCTCTGAGATCTCTGCACTCCCCCAATTCTGGCCTCTTGTGCAACCCAGATTTTCAACGCTCCACCATTGATGGCCATGCCTTCAGCTGCCTAGGCCCTAAGCTCTGGAATTCCCTCCCTAAACCTCTCCGCCTCTCTACCTCTATCTCCTCTATTAAGATGTTCCTTAACACCTATCTCTTTGACCAAGCTTTTGGTCACCCAATATCTACTTATGTGGCTCAGTGTCAAATTTTGTTTGATAACGCCCCTGCGAAGTGCCTTAGGACACTGTTCTATGTTGAAGGTGCTATATAAATGCAAATTGTTGTTGTTGTAGTGTGGAGCCCAAAACTACACACAGTACTCCAACTGTGGTCTTACTAAGGTCGAATATCGATTCACCATTACATCTTGACTTTTATAATCTCTTATCATGAAACCTAATATTCCTTTAGCTTTCATATGGCTTTATCCACTTGAGGTATTGCTTTTAATGTCTTGTGAACCTCACTCGGTGAAGGCGGAGTGGTGCAAAAGTCCCATGGAATTACGGTGCAGTGTAAATAATGGCATAACTCTCTAGTGTCAATGGCCCAGAAATTTGACTCGGAGGCTTGCCGCGGGGGTAAGGATCACGCTCGATATCACACTCCGCGCCGGCCGTTGTGTTTTGGGCCCACAGGAACTTCGGGTCCTGGGCCTCTCCCTAGTGCCGGCGCGCAGTGTGTGCGTGTCCCAGGGGCGCAGTTAGTGCGATGCGACCTCTGGGATCACGTGGGCCATGGAGAGCCAATGGCAGCACACCATCTTTCATTCATAGATTTGACAGGAGACCTGTCAAATCTGTGAATTGAAAGAGACCCCAAAAGAACAGCTAAACCTCAAATAATTTTTTTTTAAAAACCCATCACATTAATAAAATAACTATAGTTAAATAAATTAACCACTTTAAACAAAAATGTAAATTTTTGAAAAAATTAAAAAAATAATTTAAAAGTTATAAAAATAAACTTACCTTTCTTTAAAGTCTCTAAAAAAGATAAACCTGTTAAAAAAATTAAAAATTATACTTAATTAACTACTTACCTTGTTCAAAAGGGGTCTTACACCTCCTTTTTTCTTGTGTAAAATCTTCCATACTTACCCTCGCGTTGAAACCTGAAAAAAAACCTAAGTGTGCTGCGTGCGCACAGCCTGTAGTGCGCACGCGGTTCACCTAGGAACCGCCCCCTTCGCCATACTGGAAGTGCCGGTTTCCTGCGCATGCGCAGTGCATGCAGAAAACCGGCACTTCGGGAACGAATAAGTGGGAGTACACAGCGGGTACTCTCCCGTATTCGGCCGAATTTTTGTGCCATTATCTCCTAGAACTTCTACAATGGAATAATGGCGCATTCTATCATTGAATCGTTACTATGGCACAGTTTCCAGGAAATTCCAGGCTGTTCTCTCTTGTATCACTTTTAAATAATTCACAATTTACCTCTTCTCTCTTTTGTAAACACGAATATGAAATATTCTTGTCAATTTATGCTTATTCTCTGCTAACTCACTACTGTATGTTCTTCTCTCAGAGGTCTCATGTCACATTTGACAATTCTCTTTTCAGTGATATATTAATAGAATATTTTACTGTTCTTTTACTGTCTTCTTAGATTCTCTTCTCATACTCCCTCCAAGCTTTCCTTATCCCTTTCTTAATCTCTTTCCTTATATTCTTATATTCTCTTTTATTTTTATCATACCTTTAGGCCCTCTTTATTTATCCATGGCATTCTGAAACTGGAAGTAGTCTCCTTTTTAAATACAGTACACAGTCTCCTCAATTAGAATGAATTATCCCTCATTTTCACATTAAATTCCTATATTGCAGTCTCAGTAAATTTAATTTGCTAATTTGAGGTAACAACTTACTTATGGATTGTCCTGGATATTTACGGGCCATGTTCAGCAAGATCATTGCAAAAGGATTGCAATGGGACCCTGAAATTTGATTGTTTAATGGTTTCCACTCTCCCCTGAAGGCCTTCCTCTTCTGACACTGTTCCTCCTGGATCTTTTCCAATGAAACCGTGGTATGAAATTTAACAAAGGAAGAAGAAGCAGGAACCTATATGCTCAATCAGACAATTCCGCAGCATTCATTGAAAAGGAACCGTCAGTCAGTTAAGACACATCACATCGGCTTGCTGTCATTTTCCCAAACCCTTGCATGATGTGCAGCTCTATCAGTAGCCTCTGTGAAGTCTGAACCAGCAACAAACACATCATCATTGTATACATTGAGTTTGTGCACTCTTACCTTAATTGTAGGGTGCTTGATGTTCTGGTCTGCAGAGCTGGGCCAGGAGTGGGCATTTAAAAAAGTCCTTGTGCACCGGTTTGGAGATTATTCCTTCAAAGGCAAGGACTGTTACCATGTCAGAGAGAGAACTTTCTTAACAGCAGTTTGTGATTTAATTTTTTCCCTGACTTTATTTGAAAATTCCTGTTCTGGCCACCAGCAGGAATGCCAATTTAATTTAGCTTTACTTGGGGAGGAAGTTGAAAGCCCTGCCAATGGCCCTCAGAGCCAAGGTGGCAGCTATCTGAGCTTCCATGGCAAAAGTGTGAGCTGCCATGGATGCTGTCCGCGCTGTCAGAAGAGGCACCACTGTTGTGTTCATGGAGCTGACCACTCGCTCCATGATGGACATAATGGTCTCCATACTCTGCACAAAGCCCCAACAGAAGATGGAGTTGGAATCCTCTATGCTCTCAGCCATTGCACGCAAGCTCGCTGGCAAGCTGCCCAGTGCACCTAGCATTGCCTGGTGTATATTCAGCAGCCTTCTTCAATAGCTTCAGTCTTTGAAGTCTGCATCTGAGTCTTCTGCAGCAGAGCTAATATGTGATCTTGCTCTTTGGTGAGCTGGCACCTGTGGCTGCCCATCCTCCTGCTCTAGCTCCTGAACACTTGTGGCTGGTGATTCACCACATGAAGACCCCTCCTCTAAACTACCCTCTAAAGTATGCGTGATGCCAGTCTCTAATCTGGTGCTTACTATGGCCAGATCGAGTGATAGTGCACCTACAGAAAGGCTGGCCTCCTCTTTCCGAAGTGGCGGAGTGGCGTCAACATTTTCAGCACCTGAAATGAAAGGGAGGGACAAGGATTAGCTTTTAGTGTGAAGGCAGAGCAGAGAGAGTGAGTGGCTGGTGAAAACAGCTGCAGTTTGTCATGCAGAGTATATGAGGTGAGATAGAAGTAAGAAAGGGAAAAAAGGATAAGGTGTGATGTCTCCTCCAGGGTTGCCACTCACCACGGGCATAGCCACTTATATGTACAAAGGTCATTGACACACAAAAAGTACAAACCATACCAACAACATGTTAACTGTGTGCCATATGATGATAAACACCAGGGTAGATTTTTCAACCTATCGTCCAGCGTAAAATTGGCATTACGGATCGGTCACCCCAATGAAGATGAGAATTGGGCAGTTTCTATCATAGGCGGCTGATCCACGAGGCCGTTTTTACGTCCAGATGGTAAGTTGAAAATCAAGCCCATCGTTTCTTGTGTTTGAAGCATGCTGCACAATGTCAAATGCTTCAAGGTAGTGTGATGGAACATTTTAGTGGTTCAGAAATTAATCCTTTGGTCCATTAAAGAACCACATAGATAAGAATGGGGGTAAATAGTGAATGACTTTTCCCTCTCGTAAGAGAATCCAGAACATGGGGACATAATCTTAGAATTTAATTGTTAAAAGTAAATCCAGAATTTTTTTTGTGGAATGCACTGACCCAGAAAGTCCCAAAGAGAGAATATTAATACATCGTTAAGGACTGGAAATGTTCTATTCAGTGAGCAATATAGTCATGAAGAGCAAATTCACAGCGCCAGAGACCCGGGTTCGAATCTGACCTCGGGTGACTGTCTGTGTGGAGTTTGCACATTCTCCCCGTGTCTGCGTGGGTTTCCTCCGGGTGCTCCGGTTTCCTCCCACAGTCCAAAAATGTGCGGGTTAGGTTGATTTGGCTATGATAAATTGACCCTTAGTGTTAGGGGGGGGGATTAAATATGTGGGGTTATGGGGACAGGATGGGATATGTGTACTGTGGGGATTGGAGCAGGGACAGGGTACTGGATTTGAATGATCAGCCATGATCGTATTGAATGGTGGAGCAGGCTCGACGGGCCGAATGGCCTACTCCTGCTCCTAGATTCTATGTTTCTATGTTTCTAAATTAAATTGTTCTTGGCTTCTAAAGTAGGTCATTTCCTATTTATCTAGCTTTATATTCTTTTGTTTAAATGCCTTTTTTCTGCTATTCCTTTGTGTTCATTATTCTCTTTGTTTAATTTCAATGTTTTCCTATTTGTGGTTTCAATATAAACCTAAATAACATGAAGTTTAATCTTTTTAAAATAATGGAACTAATTCTTTTAACTTCTGCCACTGATGAATTATCAACCAGCCAGGCAATACAAGATCAAAGCAGACTGACGAGAGATGGGGAAAGCCTGGGGATAGGACCAGGCGATGCATGTATTAAAACAGACTGCAAGGAATGGGATACTAGTATTTAAATGTACTTTAGAGGATCCGGTTTAGTTGTGCATTTGAAAACTTTGGAAAGCCAATTCAGTTATGGACTTTGTAGTCTAGAGAATCTGATTTAGTTGTGTATTTCATAGTTTAGGAAATTCAATTTAGCTGTGTGTCTGATAGTTTAGTGGGTGGAATATTTGTAATGTACGTGAGATTTAAAAAGTTGTACTCTCATAACCATGATTTAATTACTATAGTACTATTCCTGATTTCACTTCTCCTGACACTGACATAAATTCTGACAGTAAATTATGCACTAACAAGGTCTATCAGAAGCAGCCTTAGAAAATAAACAGAGTCATGCTAATGCCAGTGGTGGCACCAGGACACGTTGTAAGAGAGGTTTGACCTGGTGGTTCTGATCACTAAGGGTTTCTGATGGCATCATGGTCCAGGTCACCATTTTAAGTCTGGCCACAGGGGGTGTTAAAGGTCAGCCTGCCCATGAACATAAACAACAACTTGCATTTTATATAGCATCTTTCACGTAGGAAAACATCCCAAGGGGCGTCACAGAGACGTAATAAGACCAAAAATTGACATTGCGCCAAGGAAGGAGATATTAGGAGGGATGACTGAAAGCTTGGTGAAAGAGGTAGATTTTAAGGAGGGTCTTAAAGAAGGAGAGGGTGGTTGAGAGGTGGAGAGGTTTAGGGAGCAAATTCCAGAGCTTAGGGCCTAAACAGTTGAAGGCACGGCTGCCAAAGGTGGGGGGAAGGGAGTAGGGGATGTGTAAGAGTTGGAGGAACGCAGAGTTCTCAGAGGGTTATAGGGCTGGAGGAGGTTACAAAGATAGGGAGGGGCAAGGCAATGGAAGGATTTCAACATAAGGGTGAGGATTTTAAATTTGAGGTGTAGGTGGATCAGGAGCCAATGTAGGTCAGCAAGCACAGGAATGATGGGTGAGCGGGACTTGGTGCATGTCAGGATATGGACTGCAGAGTTTTGGATGAGTTCAAGTTTAAGAAGGGTATAAAATAGAAAGCTGGCAAGGAGAGCATTGGAATAGTTGAGTCTGGAGGTAACAAAAGCATGGATGAGGGTTTCCACTGTAGATGGGCTGAAACAGGGACAGATACAGACAATGTTATAGAGGTGGAAGTAGGTGGTCTTTGTGTTGGGGAGGATGTGTTGTTGGAAGCTCAGACAATTCCACATTGCCAGCTTCTATAGTCCTTCTTGTGCATGCACAGTCATCCATTGTTGCTCAATTTAACTTGTAATATAAATGGGGGCAAGTTAGCAGCAAGGGAATCAAAACATATCAGAGAACAAGCATTGATGGAAGCAGTTCTGTAATGTAAATGTAGAAGTGGTTCTGTAATATGAATGTGGTATCATATTTCAATAGGAGACATTCTGCAAGGTAAATGGGTATCATATTTACATAGTTTACATGATGTTGTCATAAGGGTTATTTCCAAGATTCGGCATTCCCAGTGGGGAGCTATGCTTGCAGGTAGCATGGGTGAGAGAATCAAGGCTAAAATGTTGCTCCCTCGGAGCACGGTTTCCTTGCTGGAAGTACCTCATGCAGGATTAACCGTCTAATATTCAAAAGTTTAAAGGTATAGTTCAGATGTGATTAAGCAAAATTGCAGGGAAGCTAGTCAGTAGCCATTTTACAGGGTTCATTTTATTAGCTACATATATGACCATAATGGGGATGCAGTGTTTTATTAGGACCTGGATTTAAATCCAGTCTGAATTGATAGGGTGAAAGTCCTGGGGGGAGAAATTCAGTATCGCCCCCTTTGGGGCGCAATTATCGGCCGGGCGCAAAGATTAGCACCTGGCGCTAATTATCGCCACCGACTGCAAACTTGACTTTTATCGCCCCTGGAGGTGATTGCAGCGCTAAATCAGGCGCTTCACACCTGTCTTAAGGCGCAAAGGCCGAGGAGTGAGGCGCTACCTCAGAGCGCTAGCGAAGCTCATGTAATGTCAGTCAGAAATGGAAAACACACACAATGGCACGGGCCAGTTCTTAAAGGGGATGGTTAATCTTGCTTTCCATCCACATCCTGCTCATTGCAGCCTTGAATCTCGGCCTGGAGAGACCTGCGCATCAAATGTGCTGGAAAGAACAATGGAGAGTACCAGGCAAAGAGCTCAGAGTGCAGCCCCCACAGTCTCTGCTAAATCGATACAAGGAATGGCAAATCAAAATGAACCTGCAAAGTGCTGCTCAGTACCCAAAACTCCTTCACACAACGTTGAATCTCTCCAGAAGTCTCTCCCTCTCTCTCTCAGAATGCGTAGTTCAAAAATGGCACCAACAATAAAAGGCAGGAAGCGGTCACCTTTAAATAGCGCTCCCCCTTTCCCTTCATGACTGCAGAACGCTCCCCTCAACCTGTCGTTGCTAGCGTCAGGCGGTAAGGCAGGGGGCGCCACTCAATATCCGCTCCGGGGCGATACCGGGGCGTTGCGCACTCGAGTGACGTCATGATCTGCCGGCGCAGGAGATCGTGGCGGTAGTGTTTAGCGCCGCCGCAAAATGTCTAGTTAATTTCGCGAGCGGCGCAAACTTCGCCGCGCCTGGGCGCTAGATGCTTTGCGCCCCATTAGCGCCCTCTTAAGGCGCTAACGGGAGGCGCAACCAACTGAATTTTCCCCCCCTGGTCTTTTGTGGCTTTTTCATGTTCCTGAAAACTGTAATGCTTTTAAATCCATGAAAAAATCATCAGGTACTCAGTCCCTAAGGGGTGTGAATCTACAGCACAAAATTGGTCAGAATTTATCAACGGGCAATTATTTTTATATAAGATTACTTCTAAGTATTTGCTTTAGTAGTACTGTATATGGTTAATATTCCAGTAAGAAAAAGCAGTTCTGATGTTTATAGCTTTTTACTGTAATATTAGCATTTATATCAGTAGCACAGCGTTCAGCTAAAAACTGTAAAAAAAAAAGGCCACAAGAGCCTTAAATGCCCCTGGAATTGCCAGCAGTGTAAGGGTTAATTCAAGTTCCATAGTCTGTTGGGCTCAGTGACTCATTCAAACCATCACCCTTAATTTTCATATTATCTCCTTAGTGTCTGCCAAAGAGCATCAAGTAATCCTATCTGTGGGATAAGTATGCTATGCTGTTGAAATTAAATCAATAATTCTGCCAAATTTAGAATTATGGAAATTTGGAAATATGGAAACTCCAATAATTATTATTTAATATCTTTGTTGTTTTGTCGACAATGGACAAAATATTTAAAGTGAGCAAACGGCCAGCAGGTGGAAAATAAATAATTGCACATAGTTGAGCATTCAACACATAGTTTACATATTTACAAATATTTTTTTAAAGCTATATTACTAAGTTAATGAAGTATAAATGAACAACAACAACTTGCCTTTATATAATTCCTTTAATGCAAGAAACATCCCAAGGAGCTTACAGATAGGCATAAAGAGGATGAACGGCAAGACAGGAAGGGAGAGATTACGAGGGGTGGCCAAAAGCTTGGTTGAGATATATTTGCTGAAGATTTTTAAAGGAACAAAGAGATTTAGAAAAGTGGAGATGTTTAAGGAGGGTATTCTAGAGAGTAGGACCCAGGCAGCTGAAGTACAAAGGGAGAGGAGATGCACAAAAGCCCAGAGTCAAAGGAATGGAGTGCTTGGGAGAGTATAGTGCTGGATTAGAATGCAGAGATAGAGGGGTAGATATCGACTGTGTGGGATAGTGTAAAATGGGTGATAGCAAATCAGCAACCCATATTTCAACTCTCCCAATTTTAATTTCCATTGAAGTCAATGGTGAGGCCATGGAGAGATTTAAAGACTAGGACAAAAAATTTAAATTAATGTGTTCAGGAGTATAAGGCAGCAAGGACAGGGTTGATAGGCAACCAGGACTTAACGCAGGATAGGATATCTATGGAAGAGTTTTGAACAAGTTGGAGCTCATTGAGGGTGAAGATTGGGAGGCTAGTAAGGATAACATTGGAGTATTTGAGTCTAGAGGTAACAGGGGCATGTGCAAGGGATTCAGTGGAAAAGAATCTAAGATGTGGTGGAGGTGGATAATGTCACAGAGGTGGATGTAAGCGTTCTTTGTGAGGGAAAGCATGTGGGGTCTCAAACTCTGCTCTGGGTTAAACAGGACGTCGGGGTTGCAAACAGTCCAGTTCAGTCTGGGACAGTGGCCGGGTGGGTGATGAAATCAGTGGCAAGAGAAAAGAGTTTGCAGTAAAGGCCTAAGATGAGGGCCTAGACATTGGATTGTGCCCAAATTGGAGTGCGGCCCTGGTGCTGAGCATGCTGTGCACGCCTAATGAGGCCACCGGCTGGACCGTGGCAAATTAGTCCGCCAGCCTCATCTGTTTATTATCAGCTAGCTGCGGGCGCAAGTCGCAGTTCCAGAGGCAGCTCACAAGTCATGGAGGGGGCACGCATTTGGCCGGCTCAGATGAGGGCCAAGGTTCTTAAGAATGTCTGGGGAGGGGAGGCAAGTGGTAGCCGGCAGCAGCACTCCTACTCCTCCCGACTCCATAATAAGGTAAGTAAAAAAGGGGAAACCTACATTTCCAGTGGCAACCGACAGCTTTAAGGACCGCTGGTTTGGCTGCTAAGCGTGCACGATGCATACTGCGGTCAGTCGCAATCAAATTTTGCAAATGGGGACTCAAACAGCATTAGGCCCCCTATTTGCACATGAAAATGGCCTAAAGCCGGTTTCAGGCATGTTCCTGCCACTCGCTGCCATCATATTGAACCCTTAGGCGCCCATTTTACACCAAAACAGCTGATCAGAAATTGGATTTTTGGTTCATACTATTTGACTTTTCAAAATGGAATTATATCTAATGTGCTGACTCAACTTCAAGGACTCACTGCCAGGCTAAGCTGTTACAGAGTATCAAATTTCTGCTGTGAAGTAAGGATATGTTGATGTGTTTACTAATCACAGCTCTACTTTTTATTATAAGGTAATGTTGGCTCTGTATGGAGTATGTTTTAGTTGGCATTACTTCTGCTGCCTGTGCTTGCCTAAATAGCCTAATGAAGACATTATTTAAAGAAAAACTGCCCAAACTTTTCTATAACGTAATGTGGAGCAAAATCCCTAGTCAGCTACAACATTAAGCTTCTGTCTCTATTGCATGTAGTTAAAATAATATTTTCAAGGTTATTTAACTTGTTACATATATACATATTAATGTTATCACATGTACTGTGAGATTTGTATTTCGAACACAAGCTATGAATCTATCTCAAACCGAACCACTCATTCTCCTCCATCGGTCACCATTCATCAAATTGTTCAATGAATATTTGAATAAACAGTAGGTAATTACAGGTTGCATAGTTAAATAATTCTTCAATTGCTCTGATGGGTAAGATTCTTGAAATCCCTCAAGGTCAACATCCAATGAATATGCAACACTCAAAGCCAACTTGCAAACCTGCAGAAACAATTTCCTGTCGGTAATTTGTTAAACAACCAATTACAACTCTCTGTAGTTTGCCAATAACAAAAAAAAAATCAATCTTTGTAGTTTGTTTTCCAAACAAGTAAAAGCTAGACAACCGTTCTGGTGAACTCCTATTCTTTCATTAAACATGAAAAAAATCTAAGGGCTTTACCTCAGGAATAAATGTACATTGTCATAACATAACAGCTGTTTTCAATTACATATAAACATGTGTCTAATGCCACATAAATGAGACATAGCAGATTTGAGAAATTGTGGAAATTTCTGACTTAACTGGAAAAATTTCAACAACTGAGCAATTTCCTCAGAGAAATAAGAGCTAGCTACTTTCTGCTTGGTTTCTTCCACCTGATCAAACAGGAAGGACTGGAGCTCAGAGACATGCTCAGCTGTGGAGTTAAAAGAGAGAAAAATCATCGGATCTGCCCGGTAATGTTATATGTAAATTGGGTCATTTGTGTGTCACTGTGGAAAAATATCAAAGGCTGGCAATCATTCAACAATTAGAAAAAAATGATGGGAACAGCAAAAGAGGCTTATCAATGCCAGAATAAAGTATTACTCCAATTCTCTTTGATTTTTGTTTTACAAGAAAAGTCCTAAAATAAATTGAACCAAGGCAGCAGAGTAGTTGAAGACAATGAATACTTGACATGCACCAGATGGTGGTCAGCCTGTCACTCATTTTTGCCTACCTTAATAAGGTGAACTTGGTCTGTTCTCTCCTCCAATGGCTGCCTAAAGTGTTATGCAGAAGTGACTTGTGATCTTATATCACTGTTCTTTAACACTGGGATCTGAGTTTAAATCTGGTGCAGATAGGTGGGATGAAAATTGGGCTCCTTCACCAGTTATGAGGGTCTTGTGTGAAATGAGTTTGGGCAATCGCCACTCTGTTCTTATTTGGCATTGGCCTACAATGAAAACATGGCCCATAATTTGGCACAAACTAACAATAAAATATGATCTCACTCAGAGGTCCTAAGGCTGGCTGATATGGCAGGAGTGCATGATGCTGACATGGGTGCCTATAAAGGAAGGTCTTCCATTCTTCAGCACCAATGTCCATTACTTAGGAATTAAGATTTCACGAGAAACAAACAAGCATGTCAGAGCTGCTCTCTGTGATCCAGGCAGTCCAGGTTAATTTGTGCAGCAAGAAGAGTATAGGGCTGATATTTCAAGGCTGTGCTATTGGTGCAGAACCTTGATAGAAACATAAGAGGGGATTTTCCCAGCCCTGGGGAGGCGGGTATGGAGGCAGGACTGCCGGGAAAATGGCAGAAACTGGGAGCGGGTACCGAACCCGCTCCCAACCCGCCTCCGTGCCATCTTCCCGGGAGGCGGGTCCCCGACTCGCTCAGTGACCCGTCTCCTCGAGGCGAGAAGGGGATTAGAACCAATTAACTGCCTGTTAACAGGTAGTTAACAAGCAGTTAAGAGGCTTATCCCCATTTTACCCCTGCAAGTTCGGGCTTCCCGATGGCTGCGAACCTCGCCAGGGTCAGCGAGGCGAGCAGTGGGTCTGCGGGGGTGAGAGGGATCGAAAAGTCCGCTGTGGAGGTGAGTGATGGGTGCAAGTGTGGAGAGGTAATTATGAGAGGTGAGTGTAAAGTGTTAGAAAAAGTTTACTTACCTTTGCTTCTTCCTGCAGGCTTCAACACTTGGGGATCCGGAGGTGCCTCATCTCAACGGCAGAGATGACAGAATGGCTGCTGCATTCTCAGATGCAGCAGCCATCTGATTTCTGCTGAGGAAAGAGGTTTTTGGTGAGTCTTTGTGCCACCTTAGAACAGAGATTGTCAGTGTTTGACAGCTTCTCAAAGCTGTCAAACGCTGACATTTCATCTGTCAAAAATTCTTGACAGATGAAACGTCATACGCTGACGTCCTCTGTTACCGGCTTTCCCTTAATTGGCTGGCTAAGCCTACAGGGCAGGCTTAACAAGGTCAATCAAGGGAAAATAGCGTGGGTTGGCCGGACGTTGTTGGGGGCGGGACTGAAACCCGACAACCAGCTGCCCCGCCCCCATTGAGAAAACCCAACCCAACGAAACATAGAAAAATAGGAGCAGGAGTCGGACACTCGGCCTTTTGAGCCTGCTCCGCCGTTCAATATGATCATGGCTGATCCCCTATCTCAATACCATATTACCGCTCTCTCCCCATGCCCCTTGATGCCTTTTGTGTCTAGAAATCTATCTATCTCCTTCTTAAATATATTCAGTGACTTGGCCTCCACAGCCTTCTGCAGCAAGCAAGAGGCTGTCATAAACTTGGGCCGACAGGCCCATGTACCCTCAGTTCATGATGAAGAATTTTGGACTTTACCAGAGGCTGTGCTTTCAGCAAGTGGAAGCTTCATTAGAGCCATGGCAATTATGCAAATAGATTCCGTTGTTCAGCACAGGCATGATGGGCCAAATGGCCTCCATTGTATGATTTGGTTTTTTTGTCTCTAGGGATTTGCTGCAGATAGAGAACTGTTGCATTCCAGGGTGCATTACCTATAGAAACCCATGGCACATTGATCAGATTTGCACTCCTGCACCTACTTTGACATCCCTTATGAGGATTAGAAGAGTCCAAGGATAGATCCTTGGGGGATCCAGAGGTAATGGTGTGGAACAGAAGCCATTTCTGGAGATGCTTTGGCTCTGGGGACCATACCGGGAGAATGACCAGGATGGGACAGAGTAAAGGTTTTGCTGGGGACAAGGGCATCAAAAGTGGAGGTGAGAGAATGGTTGAGCAGATTGATAGCTGCAGAAGTATTGTGGCAAATGGAGGGTCAAAAGATCACAGGAAGCTATATTTAAATGCAGGAAGCTATATTTAAATTTCCCACATGATCTGTGAGCAATAAAAGAACTTTCTCAAATCACCAGACTCGGGCGGTAGCAGTGCTGGATTGTTACTATATTATCCTAGTTTCCCTTTCCTCCCTGACCTCCTTTCTACCACAGCAGCGCTAATCAAATGCCCTGCCTTCTCGCGTCCTCCTCGCATATTTGTGACCACTGGTTGGGTTGGACTAAAGGGAGGTTTGTACCCAGCATGAATTGAGTCAGCCTGGGAGTCCTTTTCTGCGGCAGGTTTTGCTGTGGTTTCTGCTGCTGCTCAGCCTCTATACTGTTGGCATTGTCATCTTGTGGGTTGAAATCAAACAGTACAATATTCAGAACGAACATGTTAATGTGTCAATATGAATTTCCTCTGTCCACTATTTCAGTGAAGACATTAGCCCAGTTGACTATCAGCTAGCTTCACTTGAAGTCTCGTGCCACTTTTCAAGAATATCAACCAAAGGAACTGTTGGCACAGGCAGCCAAACAAGGGACCAGGGCACAGCATAGAGGCACAGAAGGAGATAGCACTATTTCATGGAGTCTGACCTGCAAACACTCCTTAATGTAGTTGAGTTCAGGAAATAAGACAGCTGCTGAGCATCTGTGGCAGGCAGCCTGCTAGAAATCTCACTACTGGCACAGAGTGGCAACTTTCTCACCCCAGGACTTCAGAATAGTGCTGCATAAAGTTCAGTGACCAGTCCAGGGCAGGCAAAGTAACACACTGACCACTTTCCCTTTGCTTCTTTGAGCACCCTGTGCACCACTCTTCATCCTATCAACACAACACTTATATAACTAATCTTTCACAATGCACTCTTGTCAATGGCGGGGCGGGGGGGTGCACTAATTCACGATCTTGCTATCCATCCTCCCGATCAGCAACTACTTGCATGCACAAGCCTAAAATCCCTTCCTCCATTTTAACAGGATGATACTACCACATCTCTTACTTCAGCTCTCCCATGCACTTGACACACACCCCTCAACTGCTAACCTTCCTCTAAATTATTCAATTTTGTTGCAGGAGAAAATAGTGTACAATGGTCATGAAAGGCATCCCCAACCTGAAGACCTTACACCCTAGGAGCAAAAAGAATGGAGCTCAAGGGGAGACACTGTGCTCTTGCCGTGGGAGATAGCAAGATCAGCAGCATATGTGCCGGCACTAGGTTAGTAATTGATCACCGACACTGTCACCTTAGCATCCCTGTGAAACATCACACAGCCACAAGCTTCCATCCCCTTCTTTGTCTCCTTAGTTGCAAGGGGGTAATACTCATCCATTCTAAGCTTGTACTCTCCTTCCCTGCAGATTCACCACAGCAATTGGGAGAACAGGAGGAGGAAGATGATGATGATGATGAGGAGGAATAAAGACACAATTACCTCCTTGTGACTATGATGATGAGCAAGATGAGGAGGTGATGATGAAGAGGGAGATAAACTAGATGAATTTGGACTCCACCTATGGGTCCTTGCAGAGACCTCCTGCCTCGTGTTTGCCTGTTCTAACCCCCTCAAACTCACCCACTGCTTCACTTGCTTCCATACTCCCAGGCACAGGTCAGGTACTTACATCTGGGGGAATTGAATGGTGTTAGTGCCGATGTGGCACTTGATGATTCACAGAGCACGAGGGAGCTGAAGAAGCGGGTAAGGGTGTGCCAACTTCCCAGTGGAAGCTGAGGAGAAGGTTGCCTATAGTTTTGGAGTTATGGAACCCAGAACTCATGGCTACTCACCTGAAAAGATGGATGGAAGAACCTATGTTTAGGCTCTGAGGTCAGTCTCTGAGGGTGTTCTGCAACTCTTTAGTCTACAGCTTTCATTTACAGCAACATCAGAGAAGATTCTTTTTATTGCAGACTTTAATGGAGCATGTGGCGACTTCATTGGTTTTGTAAAATATTGTGCCAATTAAACAGGGAATAAATGTTTTAAAAAAGCTTTAAAAAAGATTGTAAATTTCAGTGGTTTCACTGCCAGTTAGTTTATAAAAGTAACAGAATCTCAGATGATGTTCATTAAGTCTGATATGGTAATATAAATTGCACCACTACAGCAATTTTAGAATTTAAAGTGACAGCTTATTACAATTTTAGTTGATGGTTATTGAAGGCAACAAACTGAAAAGAGTCTCCACAATTATTCCCTAGTGAATGTGAGACAAAGGGATTCATTTTTGACAAAGAAATTGTCAATGTTTTTACACTGATGGTGAAAGTTATGAGGTATGTAAGAATTGGTAACGGACACTGAACACTGCGAAGGGAATATGGTTGAGGTTGGAATCAAGAATAAATTGCCCAGTGAAATTCAGTGCACTTAATAATCTTTTCCCTTTATTTTGTCTGAGGAGCACATTTTTTAAAGGAACACAATGTATATTTTTCATATTGAGTTAAATCAATTTACATTAAAACTAATATAGAAATTTGAAACTAGATAGATAGATAGACAGACAGACAGACAGACAGACAGACAGATAGATAGATAGATAGATAGATAGACAGACAGATAGATAGATAGATAGAGTAAATCTAACGATAGAGTAACAGATGCATATTTGGGCTGAAGTTTGATCATGAATGTAAGGACAGAGACCTTCTATGATCTGCCTGAGCTACTAGAACTACATCTTATCAAAAATGCTTTTCTAAAATATCCCATGAGATATGTTTGGGTCAGGAACTCTTATTTTTGTGGTGATTAAGTCATAGAAGTAGCTCACATCGCTATTTTTTTCTCATGAAAGCAATGGGAGCACAAGTAACATGCTATCATTATCCTGCCTGAAGTTAGGTTCATTTTAGCTCCCCTCCTGCACTCCAATTGTTTCTCATTGTGAGCTTGTGCTCGGTTGATTTATAAGTATGGATTTGTATTCAGATTGGAATCTCAACTCACATTCAAACCTAACCACTGTATGGGTGAGTTTGATGAGTTCTTGAATGGGCCACTAGATGGAGTGGATTACAGTGTGCTCTGTTCAGTGGGGAGGTAAACGATCTGAGAGAAACCTATGCTACCCCACAGTTGGAGGCCTAGACTTTGAATCCAGTCCCGGGGGCAGAGATTAAAGCATTCTTTTGATGAAAGCTATTAAAGGTTACAAGTTAATTAAGTTCTCAAAATCTCAGCACACTAACAGTGGAGATGTTACTAAATAATCTTGGCCAGCTTTGGCAAAGTGAGTAGTAGTCCATGCGGCCCTGCATTGAGAACAGAAAGAACATACATGTTTTGTGATGTGACACCTGAGGTAAGGATGGTGTTTGTGCTGCATTGTCAAGGGAATTGACCTCTGGCATACCTGATCTAGGAGGGCTCAGTGCTGTCTCTCTTTGATGTTTTGGCTGGATTTGAACTTGGCCAAATCCATCAATTCCAATCCAAATTGTAATGATTGCCATTCTGTCTTCTGTCTCAATGCAAATACATTGTCTCAAGTCCAAGTTTCCATTTTGTTTTTTTGGAAAAGAATCACAAGCTCATCTAAGCCTGAAGCATGCAAACCTTGGCATGAGCTCTGTTTGATTGACCTATCAGTATTAGACCACCTCCAGATTCACAGCTCAGTTCCATGTTCATCCCTAATAAGAACATGAAAGGAAATCATCTGTTCAGTGAACTTGAAAAATAATGGTGAACATCTCTTTGTAATTCACCAAACTACCTGTCGCACATGCATCTGTCCATGACAGCATTGGTAGCAATGACCACCGCACAGTCATTGTGGAGACGAAGTCCCGTCTTCACACTGAGGACACCCTCCATTGTGTTGTGTGGCACTACCACCGTGCTACATGGGATAGATTCAGAACAGATCTAGCAGCTTCAAACTGGGCATCCATGATGTGCTGTGGGCCATCAGCAGCAGCAGAATTCTATTCCACCACAATCTGTAACCTCATGGCCTAGCATATCCCTCAGTCTACCATTACCATCAAGCCAGGGGACCAACCCTGGTTCAATGAGGAGTGTAGAAGAGCATGCCAGGAGCAGCACCAGGCGTAGCTAAAAATGAGGTGCCAACCTGGGGAAGCTATAACACAGGACTACCTTCATGCTAAACAGTAGAAGCAGCATGCTATAGACAAAGCTAAGCGATTCCACAAGCAACGGGTCAGATGAGAGCTCTGCAGTCCTGCCACATCCAGTCGTGAATGGTGGTGGACGATTAAACAACTAACGGGAGAAGGTGGCTCCATGAAGATACCCATCCTCAATGATGACGGAGATCAGCACACGAGTGCAAAAGGCAAAGCTGAAGCGTTTGCAACCATCTTCAGCCAGAATTTCCAAGTTCCATATCAGCCTCCTCCTGAAGCCAGTCTTTAGCCAATTCAATTCACTCCACGTGATATCAAGAAATGGCTGAGCACACTGTATACAGCAAAGGCAATGGGCCCTGACAACATCCCGGCTGTCATACTGAAGACTTGTGCTCCAGAACTAGCCGTGCCTCTAGCCAAGCTCTTCCAGTACAGCTACAACACTGGCATCTATCCGACAATGTGGAAAACTGCCCAGGTATGACCTGTTCACAAAAAGCAGGTCAAATCCAATCTGGCCATTTACCGCCCCATCAGTCTACTCTCAATCATCAGCAAAGTGATGGAAGGTGTCGTCGACAGCGCTATCAAGCGGCAGTTACTCACCAATAACCTGCTCACCGATGTTCAGTTCGGGTTCCACCAGGATCACTCGGCTCCAGACCTCATCACAGTCTTGGTTGAAACATGGATAAAAGAGTTGAATTCCAGAGGTGAGGTGAGAGTGACTGCCCTTGACATCATGGCAGCATTTGACCAAGTGTGGCATCAAGGAGCCCTAGTAAAATTGAAGTCAATGGGAATCGGGGCGAAAACTGTCATCTGGTTGAAGTCATACCCAACACAAAGGAAGATGGTTGTGATTGTTGGAGGGCAATCATCTCATCCCCAGGACATTGCTGCAAGAGTTCCTCAGGGCAGTGTCCTAGGCCCAACCATCTTCAGCTGTTTCATCAATAACCTGACCTCCATCATAAGGTCAGAAGTGGGGATATTCGCTGATGACTGCACAGTGTTCAGTTCCATTCGCAACTCCTCCGATAATGAAGCAGTCCATGCCCACATGCAGCAAGATCTGGACGACGTTCAGTCTTGGGCTGATAATTGGCAAGTAACATTTGCACCACACAAGTGCCAGGCAATGACTATCTCCAACAAGCGAGAGTCTAACCACCGCCCCATGACATTCAATGGCATAACCTTCGCCAAATCCCCCACCATCAACCTCCATGGGGTCACCATTGACCAGAAACTTAACTGGACCAGCCACATAAATACTGTGGCTACAAGAGCAGGTCAGAGGCTAGGTATTCTGCGGTGAGTGTCTCACCTCCTGACTCCCCAAAGCCTTTCCACCATCTACAAGGCACAATTAAGGAGTGTGATGGAATACTCTCCACTTGCCTGGATGAGTGCAGCTCCAACAACTCAAGAAGCTCGACGCCATGCAGGACAAAGCAGCTGCTTAATTGGCACCCCATCCACCACCTTAAACATTCACTCCCTCCACCACCGGCGTACCGTGGCTGCAGTGTGTACCATCTACAAGATGCACTGCAGCAGCTCGCCAAGGCTTCTTTGACAGCATCTCCCAAACCCGCGACCTCTTCCACCTAGAAGGACAAGGGCAGCAGGCACATGGGAACGCCATCACCTCCAAGTTCCCCTCCAATTTGCACACCATCCTGACTTGGAAATGTATCGCCATTCTTTCATCGTCGTTGGGTCAAAATCCTAGAACTCCCTCCCTAACAGCACTATGGGAGTAGCTTCACCACACGGACTGCAGCAGTTCAACAAGGCGGCTCACCACCACCTTCTCAAGGGCAATTAGGGAGGGGCAATAAGAACATAAGAAATAGGAGCAGGAGTAGGCCATACGGCCCCTCGGGCCTGCACCGCCATTCAATAAGATCATGGCTGATCATCTACCTCAACTTCATTTTCCTGCCCGATCCCCATATCCCTTGATTCCCCTAGAGTCCAAAAATCTATCTACCTCAGCCTTGAATATACTCAAAGACTTAGCATTCTTGTATGTTTCAATGAGATCACCTCTCATTCTTCTAAACTCCAGAGAGTATAGACCCATTTCACACAATCTCTCATCATAGGACAGCCCTCTCATCCCAGGAATCAATCTAGTGAACCTTTGTTGCACCGCCCCCAAGGCAAGTATATCCTTCCTTAGATAAGGAGACCAGAACTGTGCACAGTACTCCAGGTGTGGTCTCACCAAGGCCCTGTACAATTGTAGCAAGACTTCCTTACTCTTATACTCCAACCCCCTTGCAATAAAGGCCAACATGCCATTTGCCTTCCTTATTGATTGCTGTACCTGCATGCTAGCTTTCTGTGTTTCTTGCACGAGGACACCCAAATCTCTCTGAACACCAACATTTGAAAGTTCTCACCATTTAAAAAATATTCTGTTTTTCTATTCTTCCTACCAAAGTGAATGCCCTCACATTTCCCTACATTATACTCCATCTGCCACCTTACTGCCCACTCACTTAGTCTATCTATATCCCTTTGCAGACTCTTTGGGCTCGATTTTGCCAGGCCCAAGGAGGCGGGATTGGAGGCATGTGAGGTATTAAAATCTCAAAAAATGGCGTGCGGGCCCGATCCTGCCTCCATCCCGCCTCCGAGCAATTTTCCCAGAATTGGGGTTTTAGACCCCGTTTCCATCCCGCCTCCAAGAGGCGGGATAGGCCCTTAACAACCACTTAATTGCCTCTATAATCCAATTTTGAGAGGCCTTTCTGATTTTTAGACATTTCATGTCTTGCAGAGGTTGCCGTGGCAGGGTTGTGTGGTGTCGTGGTCGCTGTTCTCCTGAAAGCTGGGTAATTTGCTGCGAACAATGGTCTGTTTGAGGTTAGGCGGCTGTTTGAAGGCGAGTAGTGGAGGCGTGGGGATGGCCTTAGCAAGGTGTTTGTCGTCATCGATGACATGTTAAAGGCTGCAAAGAACATGGCGTAGTTTCTCCGCTCCGGGGAAGTACTGGACGACGTAGGGTACTCTGTGGCCCGTCGGAACTGCCGATCATCATATCCCATTCTTACGAGGGTGTCTTTCAGCGTTTGTAGGTTTCCATCGCGTTCCTCCTCATCTGAGCAGATCCTGTGTATTCGCAGGGCTTGTCCATAGAGGATGGCTTCTTTAACATGGTTAGGGTGGAAGCTGGAGAAGTGGAGCATCGTGAGGTTGTCCGTGGGCTTGCGGTAGAGTGAAGTGCTGGGGTGTCCGTCTTTGATGGAGATTCGTGTGTCCAAGAATGAAACCGATTCTGAGGAGTAGTCCATGGTGAGTTTGATGGTGGGATGGAACTTGTTGATGTTATCATGTAGTCTTGTGTATCGTGACCCCACCACATTGTCTTTGATGTAATGTTTTCCTGACTGACCTGTTTGGACACCATCCACACCTTTGATTGCCGTGATTATCTCTCTGCCGAGGTATGATAAAGGGCAGTTAGAAAGATTAACTGTAATCATCTGGCAGTGTTCTCTGACTATATATGCTGTGCCTATATACATCTCGTCACTTCACCTGACGAAGGAGCAGCGCTCCGAAAGCTTGTGATTTCAAATAAAACTGTTGGACTATAACCTGGTGTTGTGCGACTTCTGATATTAATTACGTTAAGTTCCTCATTCTCATTAGACCCTTGCTTCCCCACCATTTTTGGTATGCTTTTTGAGTCTTCTACTATGAAGACAGATACAAAATAACGTTTCTGCCATTTCCTTATTCCCCATAATAATTTCTCCTGTTTCAGCCTCTAAGGGACCAATGTTTACTTTTGCTACTCTCTTCCTTTTTACATACTTGTAGAAGCTCTTACAATCTGCTTCATTCTGGATCATTCTGGAATGCAAAGATAAACCACAGCTCCTATTCTCTACTGCTAACCGTCTTCTTAAACCCCTCTCTCCCGTCTCCTCCACCCTTACCTCCGATAA
This sequence comes from Squalus acanthias, assembly GCA_030390025.1. NCBI lineage: Eukaryota > Metazoa > Chordata > Chondrichthyes > Squaliformes > Squalidae > Squalus > Squalus acanthias. The sequence continues at coordinate 111,646,125 of CM059426.1, read as the reverse complement.
CAAATGTGAGGAGCTCAGGGACTTCTTTGTCTCTAAGATTGAGACCATCCGTTCAGCTGCCTCTGCCCCTTCCCTTCCTTCCCCTAGCCCTCTGGGCCAAACTTCCTCTAAGGTTTCCCCCTGCCCTAGCCCTGAACTCACATCTTTCTCCAGTTTCTCTCCGATCTCCCCTCATGACCTCTCTGCGCTCATCTTGTCTAGAGACCCACCTCCTGCTCCCTCGACCCTATTCCCACCAAACTGCTCACCACCCAACTTCCTTTACTGGCTCCCATGTTAGCTGATATTGTTAACGGTTCTCTCTCCTCAGGTACTGTCCCCCTCTCCCTCAAATCTGATGTCATCACCCCTCTCCTCAACAAACCAAACCTTGATCCCTCCGTCCTTGCAAACTGCCGCCCCATCTCCAACCTCCCTTTCATTTCCAAAGTCCTTGAACATGTTGTTGCCTCCCAAATCCGTGCCCATCTTTCCTGCAATTCCATATTTGAATCCCTCCATACAGGTTTCCGTCCTGCCACAGAACCGAAACAGCTCTCATCAAAGTCACAAATGACATCCTTTGTGACTGTGACAAAGGTAAACTATCCCTCCTCGTCCTTCTTGACTTATCTGCAGCCTTTGACATGGTTGACCACTCCATCCTTCTCCAACTCCTCTCCACCGTCGTCCAGCTGGGTGGGACTGCACTCGCCTGGTTCCATTCTTATCTATCTAATTGAAACCAGAGAATTACCTGCAACGGCTTCGCTTCCCGCTCTCGCATCGTTACCTCTGGTGTCCCCCAAGGATCTATCCTTGGCCCCATCCTATTTCTCATCTATATGTTGCCCCTTGGCGACATCATCCGAAAACACAGCGTCGGTTTCCACATGTATGCTGACGACACCCAGCTCTACCTCACTACTTCTTCTCTCGACCCCTCCACAGTGTCTAAATTGTCAGACTGCTTGTCCGACATACAGGCCGCGATCTTACCTCTGGAGACGTGCTGGAGGCGGGTCTTCTGGTTTCCAGGTTTTAGTCCCACCCCCAGCGACGTCTGACGAACCCATGCTATTTTCCCTTGATTGGCCTTGTTAAGCCCGCCCTGCGGGCTTACCAGCCAATTAAGGGAAAGCCAGTGACAGATGATGTCAGCGTATGATGCTTCATCTGTCGAAAATGTTTTGACAGGTGAATTGTCAGCGTTTTGACAGCTTTGAGAAGCTGTCAAACACTGACAATCTCTGTTCTAAGGTGAACCCTTGCACAGAAGGCTCACCAAGACTTCTCTCCTCAGCAGAAAGCAGATGGCTGCTTCATCTGAGAATGCCGCAGCCATTCTGTCATCTCTGCCGTTGAGATGAGGCACCTCCGGATCCTCAAAGGTTGAAGCCTGCAGAAAGAAACAAAGGTAAAGAAACGTTTTCCAACACTTTACACTCACCTCTCATACTTACCTCTCCACACTTGCACCCATCACTCACCTCTACAGCTGACATTTCGACCCCTCTCACCCCCGCAGACCCACTGCTCGCCTTGCTGACCCTGGCGAGGTTCGCAGCCATTGGGAAGCCCGCAATTGCCGGCGTAAAATGGGGAAAAGCCTCAAAACTGCCTGTTAACTAGCTGTTAACAGGCAGTTAATTGGCTCTAATCCCCTTCCCGCCTCGAGGAGATGGGTCCCTGCGCGAGTCGGGGACCCGCCTCCTGGGAAGATGGTTCGAAGGCGGGTTGGGAGCGGGGTTGGGACCCGCTCCCAATTTTTCCCATTTTCCCAGCAGTCCCGCCTCCAAACCTGCCTCCTCAGGGCTGTTAAAATCCAGCCCACAGTTCTGGATGAGCAATTAAATATTGGGAAAACCGAAGCCATTGTTTTTGGTCCCCACCACAAACTCCGTTCCCTAGCCATTGACTCCATCCCTCTCCCTAACATCTGTCTGAGGCTGAACCACACTGTTCGCAACCTTGGTGTAATATTTGACCCTGAAATGAGCTTCCGACCACAGATCCATGGCATTACTAAGACCGCCTATTTCCATCTCCGTAACATCGCCCGTCTCCGCCCTTGCCTCAGCTCATCCGCTGCTGAAATCCTCATCCATGCCTTTGTTACCTCTAGACTTTACTATTCCACCGCACTCCTGGTTGGCTTCCCACATTCCACCCTACGTAAACTTAAGGTCATCCAAAACTCGGCTGCCCGTGTCCTAACTCGCACCAAGTCCCATTCGCCCATCACCGGTGTGCTCGCTGACCTACATTGGCCCCTGGTTAAGCAGCATCTCAATTTCAAAATCCTCATCCTTGTTTTCAAATCCCTCCATGGCCTCACCCCTCCCTATCTCTGTAACTCCTTCAGCCCCACAACCCCCCGAGTTATCTGCGCTCCTCTAATTCTGCCCTCTTGAGGATCCCTGATTATAATCGCTCAACCTTTGGTGGCCATGCCTTCTGTTGCCTAGGCCCTGAGCTCTGGAATTCCCTGCCTAAACCTGTCCGCCTCTCTACCTCTCTTTCCTCCTTTAAGACGCTCCTTAAAATCTACATCTTTGACCAAGCTGTTGATCACCTGCCCTAATTTATCCTTATGCGGATCGGTGTCAAATTTTTTGTCTTAAAATACTCCTGTGCAGCACCTTGGGACATTTTACTACGTTAAAGGCGCTATATAAATACAAGTTGTTGTTGTTGCTTTTATATTTCTTGCTAGTTTTCTCTCATATTCTATTTTTTCCCTTTTCATCAATTTTTTGGTCATCCTTTGCTAGTTTCTGAAACTCTCCCAATCCTCAGGCTTACTACTATTCTTCGCAACATAATGGCCCAGAAATTGATCTCGCTCTGTTCCCGCGGGGGTAAGGCTTCCCCGCGATCTCTCACCTCGCTTGTGCTTTTTCAGATCCAGCTCGCACGAACTTGATGTTCTGGACAGCTGCTGGGCAGTGCTTGCGTATCCCAGCGGCGTAGTGAATTCGTGCGAGCTGTGGGATCACGTGACTCAGTTAGAGCCAATGGCAGCACACCATCTTCCATTCATAAGTTTCACATACTGCTGTGAAATCTATGAATCTTACACCCCCCCAAAATAACAGCTAAACCTCAATTAAATTTAAAAAAAAACATCACATTAATAAAATAAGTATAGTTAATTAAATTAACCATTTTAAATAAAAAATTAAATTTTTGAAAAAATTTAAAATCTTTTAAAAAGTTATAAAAATAAACTTACCTGTCTTTAAAGTCTCTAAAAAAGATATACCAGTTAAAAAAAATTCAAAAAAATACTTAATTCACTACTTACCTTCTTAAAAGTGGGTCTTACTCCTCCTTTTTACATTTCTAAAATCTTCAGTACTTACCTGCGCGTCCAAAGCATGAAGTGCACAGCGTGCGCGCAGCCTGTAGCGTGCACAGCGTGCGCGCAGCCTGTAGCGCGCACGCGATGCACCGAGGAACCGCCCCCTTTTCAAAAGAGCAATTGCCGGTTTTCAGCGCATGCGCAGGGCATGCAGAAAACCGGCAATTGGAGTGGGAATACGCGAGAGTACGCAGTGCGTACTCTCGCGTCGCGGGATCAATTTCTGGGCCTATATGCTTCTTCTTTCAATCTAATGCTATCCTTAACTTCTTTATTTAGCCACGGTTGGATCACTTTTCCCGTGGAGTTTTATGTTTCTCAATGGAATGTATTTTTTGTTGAGAATTATGAAATATTTCTTTAAATGCTAGCCACTGCTTATCTACCATCATACCTTTTAATCGATTTTTACTATCTACCTTAGCCAACTCGCCCCTCATACCTATTTTATTTAAGTTTAAGACTCTAGTTTCGGATTTAGGCAAGTCACTCTCAAACTTAACGTGAAATTCTATCATATTATGATCACTCTGCCCCAGTGGGTCCTTTACTATGAGATTGCTAATTTACCCTGTCTCATTACACAATACAAGATCTAAAATAGTCTGTTCCCTGGTTGGTTCCATGACGTATTGTTCTAGGAAACTGTCCCGAATGCATTCCATGAACTCGTCCTCCAGACTACCTTTGCCAATTTGATTTGTCGAGTCGATATGAAGATTAAAGTTCCCCACGATTATTGCGTTACCTTTGTTGCAAGCTTCTACTATTTCTTGATTAATATTCTGTCCAATGGTATAGCTACTGTTAGGGGGCTTATAAACTACTCCCACCAGTGTTTTCTGCTCTTTGTTATTCCTTATCTCCATCCATACTGATTCTACTTCCTGATCTTCCGAGCCGAGATCCTTTCTCTGTACTGTCCTTATGTTATCCTTTATTATCAGGGCTACTCCCCCTCCTTTTCCATTCTGCCTGTCTTTTCGAAACGTCAATGCTGGCCTTGCCATCGACGCCCACATCCCATGAATGAAAAAAAAATTAAGGCAAAGACAATCTGCTCAGCCCTAGATAACCATAACAGTGTGTAACCAATACAGTTTCAATGAGTACGTGGGACCTGCAGAAGGTGTGTAGAAATTAGAAACAGATGTCTGTTTAAATGTAACAGAATGTTATTCTCTGTGCTGATAATACCCAGTAACGCACGAAGCGCACAAAGAAAGTTACGATGTAATATATCCGGTTACATGTTCTAAAGGTACTGTGGCTGCAACACGGTGGCATAGTGGTTAGCACTGGTGTCTCACAGCGCCAGGGACCCGGGTTCGAATCTGACCTCGGGTGACTGTCTGTGTGGAGTTTGCACATTCTCCCCGTGTCTGCGTGGGTTTCCTCCGGGTGCTCCGGTTTCCTCCCACAGTCCAAAAATGTGCGGGTTAGGTTGATTTGGCTATGATAAATTGACCCTTAGTGTTAGGGGGGGATTAAATATGTGGGGTTATGGGGATAGGATGGGATATGTTGGGGGGAATTAAATACGTGGGGTTACGGGGGTAGGGTGGGATATGTGTACTGTGGGGATTAAAGCAGGGACAGGGTACTGGATTTGGATGATCAGCCATGATCGTATTGAATGGTGGAGCAGGCTCGACGGGCCGAATGGCCTACTCCTGCTCCTAGATTCTATGTTTCTATGTTTCTATGTCTCTTTGTGGATGGTGTGCATCTTTTCAACAACATAACACAAGAGTACATAAAAGAAGCATGCTGGGTATAGGTTCACATCAGCTCCAGTACATAGAATTACATAGAAATTACAGCATAGAAACAAGCTATTTGGCCCAACTGGTCTCTGCTGGTATTTATGCTCCACACGAGCCTCCTCCCACCCTACAAATAGCAAATATTAGGCAGATAAAAATACAGGAAGCAAATAATTTCAGTCATAACACTGTAAAATCAAAGCATAATAAAATAATATAAATTAGTAAGAAGAAATGAGAAGCAGAGTAAAGTAACAAAGTGGCAGAATCTAAAAGAAACACCATTTGTGCATGAGTAGTTTGCCATTATCTTTTTCATAAGCACTGATTTTAGGGCTTTATGTAAACAGAAATTCCTTGGAAGATGTCAAGAATGTCTCCAACAAATGCTAAAGTCTTAGTTCTGTATCATCTGTGCTCCAGAGGTGGGAATAAATCATGTTCGCAATTGTCTTTTCAGGTTTGGACTCAACATGAGTGCAAGTTCCTAAACAGTGCCTGGAGCCAGGGTTAACGCACAAAAACAAGTATTCCACATATTTGCTTAGTGCTGAGTATCAGTGGAAAAGGCAGTTACTAGTAATAAAGTGGTGAAATTGACAGCCGCAGTAAAGCAAGATCACAGAGCTGGCTAATGAGAACCAGACCCGACAACTAGTATTCAGCAGAAACGGCTACCACTAGAGTGTCCCCATCCCACAAGCAATGAGCTACACTTTTTTGCCTCTTTCCATGTGGAAAGTACTCCCAATCCAATTGTGTCTGCCATAATGCCAAGATCTGCCCTTCCCTTCTCCCCTCCCATTCTTTCCTCCTTGAGTGTACATCCAAATTAGACATAGCTGCTTATTCTGCAAATCTACATTGTTTAATGCAGATTCAGAAACATGCCTGTGATTATCACTGTAGGAAATGTGAGGCCTTTTGTGTAAACCATAGGGGTGCATTAATTTTCAAAACATATGTAATTTGTCATTGATACAGCTGTACTTAGCTAAAACTTTCCTAGTCAAATAATCATTTAGCAGACATTTATATGTAAAAAATTGCCATTTGTCACACTACTCTTCAAATATTGTGATTTAGTCATACACTAAAAATCTACAACATTACAACTAATTGCCCATATGGTAAAAGACTATAAGGGCGTGAGGTTCCATGTGGGTTTTACTTGTTCATCCGCTGTAACTTCAGCAGAAAAGCTGTGGAAATTCTGGGAAAAAAATTAGGTTTTCGCTACTGCCTTTTTCTGCTGAATTTATGGTGGACAAATGAGAGAACCCCCGCGGGAATTCACCCCCAAGATGTTAGTGTTTTTATCAAAAGACAAGAAGGCAAAAGCTGAGACATTCCTGTAATTCATTACTACTAGTTACTGTTAGGTACATTGGGGGGAAAATTCGTTAGCGACCATTTTGGGGCGCTAACATCGCCTGGGCGCTAAATTTAACACCCGGCAAAAAATAGCGCCGGCGATCGCGAACTTCAGTTTTAGCGCCCCAAGAGGGAAGTGGAGTGCTAATTCAAGTGCTCCACTTCCTTCTTAGAGCGCTAACCCCGAATATCGGGGCGGTGCGTTCAGCAGTGCTACGCTCTGGGCCACGTAGCGCTGCCACATGGAAGGACTCTTCCCCTCATTAAAGGGGAGGGCCCAAGCCCACAACTCTACGGGGATCTACCTGGACCACCGGGGAGTGGGGTGCCGTGCCAGCAGCCCGGCACACAAGAAGAGTTTCTCACACTCCTTGCATTTATATAAAAACAATTTAAAGGTCTCTCATCTACCTTCTTAGAGTTATTTATTCCTGTATGCTTCCTACCTGGTGTATCTGCATGCTTAGAATCTATGTAATTATCAAGGTCAGTAAGGCTATCTTTGAACTTATCTGTACTGTCCCCTTGCTGAATTAGTTTAAATGCTTTCTGAAAGCCTGCTCAACACCCTCAGCCAGCCTTTGTGCTCCCAGGAAGTTAAGATGGAGGCCGTCCCTCCTAAACAACTTACCTTGTCCAGCAAACACCTCCCAATTATCGATGAAGTATAGCTTCTTTTTGCATAGGTCCCGAAGCCAGATGTTGAATCCTATGATTTGGCTATTCCTCGTCATCGATCTGGACATGACTGGTAATAGCCCGGAGACTACTACCTTTGCACCCCTTTGCTGAAGGTCAGCTATGAGGCTTTTGTAGGAATTCTGCAATATAAATAGATTTCATGAGTACCAATATGTAAACCTACTACAGTACCTTGGCACTCACCTTTCATCAGATCATCCACACAATCCCAGAGATCAGCTACCTTGGCCCCTGGAAAACAGAAGACTGCTCTTGACAGAGCCTTATCTCTACATAGGGTGCTGTCTGTATGCCTGATGATAGAGTTCCCTATTAGGATTGTTTGCACAGTCTCTTGCTCTTCCTTGGCTGTTCACCCAACGAAGTCCTCTTGGACTTTGCAGCCTTCCCCTTACCTTTTCCAATATGTTGGGCATTGAGGTTGTTCAGTGTCACAGGTGCTGACCTTCACTGCCTGTTGTGTCCTCCAAATCTCAAAGTGGGGCACACCTATTTGGAACAACACAAGAATCCAGAGTAGTGAAAGATCCAGTAATATCAATGCCATCCAATGATGACTTACTTTTTGCCCCAGTCAGGAAGTCATCGAAATCCTTTCTTTTGAAGCAGAGGCAGTGAAGAGACCCCGGGCTCGATTTTGCCAGGCCCGAGGAGGCGGGAATGGAGGCGTGTGGGGTGTTAAAATTGCAAAAAATGGCAGGCGGGCCCAACCCCGCCTCCAAGCAATTTTCCCAAATGTGTGGTTTCTGATCCCATCTCCATCCCGCCTCCAAGAGGTGGGATAGGCCCTTAAAGCCGTTAACAACCACTTAGTTGCCTCTATAATCCCATTTTGAGAGGCCTTTCTGATTTTAACACTTTTTGGACGTGATGCACGCCTCCTCTGAAACACGATGGTGAAACCTGGCAGTAGCACACTTGGATTGATGACTATCAGTTGCAGGTCCACCATTAGGAAGGGGATTTCTCGTCTCCGTCGTCACCACCACCACCACCACAAGCTTTGCAGACCTTAAATGCAGCAGCAATGATGACATCATCAGAGGCGACTTTTAGACTGAAAACACTAATTAGGTCATGGGTTCCCACATGCTAGAACTCAATTGCCCAATTAGGGGAAAATCGAATAATTCTCCCACATCCAATTGGAGTCGGGTGGCTAACACGAAAAGTGGATGACACGACCCCAGCCCGCCCCATGACAAAATCCAGCCCCTCATCTCAGACGTGTCCCGGTATATGTGCAGAGTCCTATAAATACAACTCTGGGGGTATTGAACCCTCCTAAATTTGTCTTTCTCGTCTAAATTGTGCAACGCTATGAAAATCTCCAAAGAACAGCCCATCCTTTCCACTGTGCAACAATCAGGAATAATGAAAGCATGCACAAAAAAAATTGCTTAATTGACAGGCTACCCAGAAGAAAACTAATGAATGGGTCAAAATGCAGCAAAATCTTATTAAAGATTAAAAAACATATATTTTTAGCAGTAACGCAAACAATAATCTCTCTTTAAGAAACCTAGTCCCAGGATTCCCGAAATGCTCCCTTGATATGAGTGAAGTGCGTGCTGTGGCCGGGGTCTTATCTGGAGTTGTGAAATTCAGTGGGCTGAGGCCAGAGAGGTTTGTGCATGTGTGTAGCATTGCCTCATTTTGTCCCCCTACCCCTGAAATCACCCAGTGCACAGTACAGCACAGCCAAATTTATGCCCCACATTTTCCACCAGCGAGACTCCATGCCATCAGTGCAGCCTGCAGACTGTGAAGTTTACCCTGCAGCGTCTAACTGCCACAGGCCAGGCATTAGACATGTCTATATAGGCAAGGTGAGCTACGGGAGCAAAGCCAGCCACTTTGGCTTGGGACCAATTAACTTAATTGTTGAGCCTGTAATAAGACTCATACTGCCAGCAGTGCACTCTCCTGAAAGCTGGCCAGTTTCTTTGCAATTTTCCGACCAACATTTGCCCCAGACAAGGCTTGGTACTGTTAGCACAGCCTCACAAAATCAGGACTATAATGTCAGGTTGTCCAGACAGACCTAGAAATTTAAATTAGGACTCTTATTATTTCACTAATATAATCAAAATACTGGTGGGAAATAGAATAGATGGAGTACAATTTCCTCAGAAGTTCGACTGGACATTCACTATAGCCTTGATATTTACAGGGAGGCGGAAAGGGTTCGGGGGAGGCCGGAAATGGCCGAGGAACCCGGCAAGGCTGGGGACACGGAGGTCATGCCAAATTTAACGGCAGGACCTCATTATCAATTTTTTTTCCCGTTTCCCGCACGGCAGCCGGCCAAATTGACAGACTCACCAGGTCCAGGTGGGAACACCTTCAGCAAGAGCCGCAGCTGGGGACCCTTGGGGACTGGCCTTGGCAATTGGGAGGGGGGGGCGGAATATTGGCCGCAATCTGCAGCATGGAAAGAAAGGCATCGGGGCTAGAGGGAGGGGTAAGAGCGGTTGCGATTGGCTGGATGGAGAGAGAGTCATCGAGGCTAGGGGGCAGAGGTTGGTGATCGCGGTAGGGGGAGAGAGGACTCGATCGGCAGGGGGGAGGTCTGTTCCTCCTGGCCCACAAGGAGTTCTAGAAAAGGCACTTACCTTGTGGCGCCAGCAGCTCCTGCTTCCCATTCACTGATGTGTATCACGACCCCTGGGAAACCCGCGCAGCAACAGTTAAATTTAAATCGGGCTCCCAATTGCACTGTGGGGGCCCTAGTTAAATATGTTAATGAAGTTTCTCGCCTCTCCACGGTGGGACACTCATACGTCATAAAACCCACCGCCATAAAACGGCAATGGGTGCCTACATGGCGAGTTGTGGATGCGTTCCCCGTTTGTTTATTTTTAACCCTGTCCTGACCCTCTCTCGCCCATCGTGGGGGGTTAATATTGAGGCCTATAACTCTGGGGGAGTCTGCCGGAATCACTCGGGAAAAAAAGGTCAGAACATTGATACACCCACCCATTACAAGGCCATCCATATCAAAGAGGGTGGGGATTCCCAAGTTCCTGTTTCCTTAGCCCAAACGGGACCTGACGCAAGACTGGAGGCTGGTACGCCAAGTCAGCTGAAGTGTACGGGCATTTTTTTTTAAGATTGTCCACTTACAGGCGGAGCGACATAAGGTCTTGATGGAAGGGTTGGCGTGTGCACCCTGGGTGATGGTGGCCAGGTGGCACAGTTTCTGGCAGCGTGGGGCAGGTGCTCGTCTGAGGTGCAACCGTGGTGACACGTGCACTGCAGCCCCGTGTAAATGAGGTGCTGTGCCACGGACACTGCGAAGTCCATTATGGTTAATGCTGGAGGGCACCGGCGGATGTGATCTCAGAGTGACTGCCAGGATCGCAGCCCATGCATTTTCAAGCCTAATACATTTAGAAGCAATTTTCATCCAAGGCTTATTTTCAGGTACGATATACAGAGCTGATCATCTAGCATGGCTAACATTTAATGGCCTCAAGTAATTGGCATCCAGTTTCCCAGGAAATTCAGTTAAACAGCAGAAAATATTCAAATGACTGTCAGCAGCTCCACAAAGAGCGCCGAGAGCAGGAGCAGCGGTATAAAGAGCGCCGAGAGCGGGAGCAGCGGTATAAAGAGCGCCGAGAGCGGGAGCAGCGGAATAAAGAGCGGCGACAGTGGGAGCAGCGGAATAAAGAGCGCCGAGAGCGGGAGCAGTGGTATAAAGAGCGCCGAGAGTGGGAGCAGCGATTTCAAGAGCGCCGAGAGCGGGAGCAGTGGAATAAAGAGCGGCGACAGTGGGAGCAGTGGAATAAAGAGCGCTGAGAGCGGGAGCAGCAGAATAAAGAGCGCTGAGAGCGGGAGCAGCGGAATAAAGAGCGCTGAGAGCGGGAGCAGCGGAATAAAGAGCGCTGAGAGCGGGAGCAGCGGAATAAAGAGCGCCGAGAGCGGGAGCAGCGGAATAAAGAGCGCTGAGAGCGGGAGCAGTGGAATAAAGAGCGCCGAGAGCGGGAGCAGCGATATAAAAAGCGCCGAGAGCGGGAGCAGCGGAATAAAGAGCGCCGAGAGCGGGAGCAGTGGAATAAAGAGCGCCGAGAGCGGAAGCAGCGATATAAAGAGCGCCGAGAGTGGGAGCAGCGGAATAAAGAGTGCCAAGAGCGGGAGCAGCGGGACAAAGAGCGCTGAGAGCGGGAGCAGTGGAATAAAGAGCGCCGAGAGCGGGAGCAGCGGTATAAAGAGCGCCGAGAGCGGGAGCAGCGGAATAAAGAGCGCCGAGAGTGGGAGCAGCGATATAAAGAGCGCCGAGAGCGGGAACAGTGGAATAAAGAGTGCCGAGAGCGGGAGCAGCGGAATAAAGAGCGCTGAGAGCGGGAGCAGTGGAATAAAGAGCGCCGAGAGCGGGAGCAGCGATATAAAGAGCGCCGAGAGCGGGAGCAGCGGAATAAAGAGCGCCGAGAGCGGGAGCAGTGGAATAAAGAGCGCCGAGAGCGGAAGCAGCGATATAAAGAGCACCGAGAGTGGGAGCAGCGGAATAAAGAGTGCCAAGAGCGGGAGCAGCGGGACAAAGAGCGCCGAGAGCGAGAGCAGCGGGACAAAGAGCGCCGAGAGCGGGAGCAGTGGAATAAAGAGCGCCGCGAGCGGGAGCAGCGGTATAAAGAGCGCCGAGAGCGGGAGCAGCGGAATAAAGAGCGCCGAGAGCGGGAGCAGCGATATAAAGAGCGCCGAGAGCGGGAGCAGCGGAATAAAGAGCGCCGAGAGCGGGAACCGCGGTATAAAGAGCGCCAAGAGCGGGAGCAGCGGAATAAAGAGCGCCGAGAGCGGGAGCAGTGGTATAAAGAGTGCCGAGAGTGGGAGCAGTGGTATAAAGAGCACCGAGAGCGGGAACCGCGGTATAAAGAGCGCCAAGAGCGGGAGCAGTGGAATAAAGAGCGCAGAGAGCGGGAGCAGCGGAATAAAGAGCGCAGAGAGCGGGAGCAGCGGAATAAAGAGCGCCGAGAGCGGGAGCAGCGGAATAAAGAGCGCCGAGAGCGGGAGCAGCGGAATAAAGAGCGCCGAGAGCGGGAGCAGCGGAATAAAGAGCGCCGAGAGCGGGAGCAGTGGTATAAAGAGCGCTGAGAGTGGGAGCAGTGGTATAAAGAGCGGCGAGAGTGAGAGCAGCGGAATAAAGAGCGCCGAGAGCGGGAGCAGCGGTATAAAGAGCGCCGAGAGTGGGAGCAGCGGAATAAAGAGCGCCGAGAGTGGGAGCAGTGGTATAAAGAGCGCCGAGAGCGGGAGCAGTGGTATAAAGAGCGCCGAGAGTGGGAGCAGCGGAATAAAGAGCGCCGAGAGCGGGAGCAGTGGTATAAAGAGCGCCGAGAGTGGGAGCAGCGGAATAAAGAGCGCCGAGAGCGGGAGCAGTGGTATAAAGAGCGCCGAGAGTGGGAGCAGCGGAATAAAGAGCGCCGAGAGTGGGAGCAGTGGTATAAAGAGCGCTGAGAGTGGGAGCAGCGGTATAAAGAGCGCCGAGAGCGGGAAGCGCGGAATAAAGAGCGCCGAGAGTGGGAACCGCGGAATAAAGAGCGCCGAGAGTGGGAGCAGCGGAATAAAGAGCGCCGAGAGTGGGAACCGTGGAATAAAGAGCGCCGAGAGTGGGAGCAGCGGCATAAAGAGCGCCGAGAGTGGGAACTGCGGTATAAAGAGTGCCGAGAGCAGGAGCAGCGGAATAAAGAGCGCCGAGAGCGGGAGCAGCGGAATAAAGAGCGCCGAGAGCGGGAGCAGTGGTATAAAGAGCGCCGAGAGCGGGAGCAGCGGAATAAAGAGCGCCGAGAGCGGGAGCAGCGGGACAAAGAGCGCCGAAAGCGGGAGCAGCGGAATAAAGAGCGGCGAGAGTGAGAGCAGCGGAATAAAGAGCGCCGAGAGCGGGAGCAGCGCTATAAAGAGCGCCGAAAGCGGGAGCAGCGGAATAAAGAGCGCCGAGAGCGGGAGCAGCGGTATAAAGAGCGCCGAGAGCGGGAGCAGCGGTATAAAGAGCGCCGAGAGCAGGAGCAGCGGAATAAAGAGCGCCGAGAGCGGGAGCAGCGGAATAAAGAGCGCCGAGAGCGGGAGCAGCGGAATAAAGAGCGCAAAGAGTGGGAGCAGCGGAATAAAGAGCGCCGAGAGTGGGAGCAGCGGAATAAAGAGCGGCGACAGTGGGAGCAGCGGAATAAAGAGCGCCGTGAGCGGGAGCAGCGGAATAAAGAGCGCCGAGAGTGGGAGCAGCGGAATAAAGAGCGCCGAGAGTGGGAGCAGCGATATAAAGAGCGCTGAGAGTGAGAGCAGCGGAATAAAGAGTGCCGAGAGTTGGAGCAGCGGAATAAAGATCGGCGAGAGTGGGAGCAGCGGAATAAAGAGCGCCGAGAGCGGGAGCAGCGGTATAAAGAGCGCCGAGAGTGGGATCAGCGGTATAAAGAGTGCCGAGAGTTGGAGCAGCGGAATAAAGAGCGCCGAGAGCGGGAGCAGCGGTATAAAGAGCGCCGAGAGTGGGATCAGCGGTATAAAGAGCGCCGAGAGTGGGATCAGCGGTTTAAAGAGCGCTGAGAGTGGGAGCAGCGGTATAAAGAGCGCCGAGAGCGGGAGCAGCGGTATAAAGAACGCCGAGAGCGGGAGCAGTGGTTTAAAGAGCGCTGAGAGTGGGAGCAGCGGTATAAAGAGCGCCGAGAGTGGGATCAGCGGTTTAAAGAGCGCTGAGAGTGGGAGCAGCGGTATAAAGAGCGCCGAGAGCGGGAGCAGCGGTATAAAGAGCGCCGAGAGCGGGAGCAGCGGTATAAAGAGCGCCGAGAGTGGGAGCAGCGGTTTAAAGAGCGCCGAGAGCGGGAGCAGTGGTATAAAGAGCGCCGAGAGTGGGAGCAGCGGTTTAAAGAGCGCCGAGAGCGGGAGCAGCGGTATAAAGAGCGCCGAGAGCAGGAGCAGCGGAATAAAGAGCGCCGAGAGCGGGAGCAGCGGAATAAAGAGCGCCGAGAGCGGGAGCAGCGGAATAAAGAGCGCCGAGAGCGGGAGCAGTGGTATAAAGAGCGGCGAGAGTGGGAGCAGCGGAATAAAGAGCGCAAAGAGTGGGAGCAGCGGAATAAAGAGCGCCGAGAGTTGGAGCAGCGGAATAAAGAGCGCCGAGAGCGGGAGCAGCGGAATAAAGAGCGCCGAGAGCGGGAGCAGCGGAATAAAGAGCGCCGAGAGTGGGATCAGCGGTTTAAAGAGCGCTGAGAGTGGGAGCAGCGGTATAAAGAGCGCCGAGAGCGGGAGCAGCGGTATAAAGAGCGCCGAGAGCGGGAGCAGCGGTATAAAGAGCGCCGAGAGTGGGAGCAGCGGTTTAAAGAGCGCCGAGAGCGGGAGCAGCGGAATAAAGAGTGCCGAGAGTCGGAGCAGCGGTATAAAGAGCGCCGAGAGTGGGAGCAGTGGTATAAAGAGTGCCGAGAGTCAGAGCAGCGGTATAAAGAGTGCCGAGAGTCGGAGCAGCGGAATAAAGAGCGCCGAGAGTCGGAGCAGCGGTTTAAAGAGTGCCGAGAGTTGGAGCAGTGGTATAAAGAGTGCCGAGAGTCGGAGCAGCGGTATAAAGAGCGCCGAGAGCGGGAGCAGCGGAATAAAGAGCGCCGAGAGCGGGAGCAGCGGAATAAAGAGCGCCGAGAGTGGGAGCAGCGGAATAAAGAGCGCGAGAGTGGGAGCAGCGATATAAAGAGCACCGAGAATGGGAAACGTGGTATAAAGAGCGTCGAGAGTCGGAGCAGCAGAATAAAGAGCGCGGAGAGTCGGAGCAGTGGAATAAAGAGCGGCGAGAGTGGGAGCAGCGGTTTAAAGAGTGCCGAGAGTTGGAGCAGTGGAATAAAGAGCGCCGAGAGCGGGAGCAGCGGTATAAAGAGCGCCGAGAGTTGGAGCAGCGGTATAAAGAGCGCCGAGAGCGGGAGCAGCGGAATAAAGAGCGCCGAGAGTTGGAGCAGTGGTATAAAGAGCGCCGAGAGTTGGAGCAGCGGTATAAAGAGCGCCGAGAGCGGGAGCAGCGGAATAAAGAGCGCCGAGAGTTGGAGCAGTGGTATAAAGAACGCCGAGAGTGGGAGCAGCGGTATAAAGAGCGCCGAGAGTGGGAGCAGCGGAATAAAGAGCGCCGAGAGCGGGAGCAGCGGTATAAAGAGCGCCGAGAGTGGGAGCAGTGGTATAAAGAGTGCCGAGAGCGGGAGCAGCGGTATAAAGAGCGCCGAGAGTGGGAGCAGCGGTATAAAGAGCGCCGAGAGCGGGAGCAGCGGAATAAAGTGCGGCGACAGTGGGAGCAGCGGAATAAAGAGCGCCGAGAGCAGGAGCAGCGGTATAAAGAGCGCCAAGAGTGGGAGCAGCGGTATAAAGAGCGCTGAGAGTGGGAGCAGCGGAATAAAGAGCGCCGAGAGCGGGAGCAGTGGTATAAAGAGCGCCGAGAGTGGGAGCAGCGATATAAAGAGCGCCGAGAGCGGGAGCAGCGGAATAAAGAGCGCCGAGAGCGGGAGCAGCGATATAAAGAGCACCGAGAGCGGGAGCAGTGGAATAAAGAGTGGCGAGAGTGGGAGCAGTGGAATAAAGAGCGCTGAGAGCGGGAGCAGCAGAATAAAGAGCGCTGAGAGCGGGAGCAGCGGAATAAAGAGCGCCGAGAGTGGGAGCAGCGATATAAAGAGCGCCGAGAGCGGGAGCAGCGGAATAAAGAGCGCCGAGAGTGGGAGCAGCGATATAAAGAGCGCCGAGAGCGGGAGCAGCGGAATAAAGAGCGCCGAGAATGGGAACCGCGGTATAAAGAGCGCCGAGAGCGGGAGCAGCGGAATAAAGAGCGCCGAGAGTGGGAGCAGTGGAATAAAGAGCGCTGAGAGCGGGATCAGCAGTTTAAAGAGCGCCGAGAGCGGGAGGAGCGGTATAAAGAGCGCCGAGAGCGGGAGCAGCGGAATAAAGAGCGGCGACAGTGGGAGCAGCGGAATAAAGAGTGCCAAGAGCGTGAGCAGCGGTATAAAGAGCGGCAAGAGCGGGAGCAGCGGAATAAAGAGCGCCCAGAGCGTGAGCAGCGGAATAAAGAGTGCCAAGAGTGGGAGCAGCGGTATAAAGAGCGCCGAGAGCGTGAGCAGCGGTATAAAGAGCGCCGAGAGCGTGAGCAGCGGTATAAAGAGCGCCGAGAGCGAGAGCAGCGGTATAAAGAGCGCCAAGAGCAAGAGCAGCGGTATAAAGAGCGCCGAGAGCGTGAGCAGCGGTATAAAGAGCCCCGAGAGCGTGAGCAGCGGTATAAAGAGCGCCAAGAGCGGGAGCAGCGGAATAAAGAGCGCCGAGAGCGGGAGCAGCGATATAAAGAGCGCCGAGAGCGGGAACCGCGGTATAAAGAGCGCCAAGAGCGGGAGCAGCGGAATAAAGAGCGCCGAGAGCGGGAGCAGTGGTATAAAGAGTGCCGAGAGTGGGAGCAGTGGTATAAAGAGCGCCGAGAGCGGGAACCGCGGTATAAAGAGCGCCAAGAGCGGGAGCAGTGGAATAAGGAGCGCAGAGAGCGGGAGCAGCGGAATAAAGAGCGCCGAGAGCGGGAGCAGCGGAATAAAGAGCGCCGAGAGCGGGAGCAGCGGTATGAAGAGCGCTGAGAGTGGGAGCAGTGGTATAAAGAGCGGCGAGAGTGAGAGCAGCGGAATAAAGAGCGCCGAGAGCAGGAGCAGCGGTATAAAGAGCGCCAAGAGTGGGAGCAGCGGTATAAAGAGCGCTGAGAGTGGGAGCAGCGGAATAAAGAGCGCCGAGAGCGGGAGCAGTGGTATAAAGAGCGCCGAGAGTGGGAGCAGCGATATAAAGAGCGCCGAGAGCGGGAGCAGTGGAATAAAGAGCGGCGACAGTGGGAGCAGCGATATAAAGAGCGCCGAGAGCGGGAGCAGCGGAATAAAGAGCGCCGAGAGCGGGAGCAGCGATATAAAGAGCGCCGAGAGCGGGAGCAGTGGAATAAAGAGCGCTGAGAGCGGGAGCAGCGGAATAAAGAGCGCCGAGAGTGGGAGCAGCGATATAAAGAGCGCCGAGAGCGGGAGCAGTGGAATAAAGAGCGCCGAGAGCGGGAGCAGCGGAATAAAGAGCGCTGAGAGCGGGAGCAGTGGAATAAAGAGCGCCGAGAGCGGGAGCAGCGATATAAAAAGCGCCGAGAGCGGGAGCAGCGGAATAAAGAGCGCCGAGAGCGGGAGCAGTGGAATAAAGAGCGCCGAGAGCGGAAGCAGCGATATAAAGAGCGCCGAGAGCGGGAGCAGCGGAATAAAGAGTGCCAAGAGCGAGAGCAGCGGGACAAAGAGCGCCGAGAGCGGGAGCAGTGGAATAAAGAGCGCCGAGAGCGGGAGCAGCGGTATAAAGAGCGCCGAGAGCGGGAGCAGCGGAATAAAGAGCGCCGAGAGTGGGGGCAGCGGAATAAAGAGCGCCGAGAATGGGAACCGCGGTATAAAGAGCGCCGAGAGCGGGAGCAGCGGAATAAAGAGCGCCGAGAGTGGGAGCAGTGGAATAAAGAGCACCGAGAGTGGGAGCAGTGGAATAAAGAGCGCTGAGAGCGGGATCAGCGGTTTAAAGAGCGCCGAGACCGGGAGGAGCGGTATAAAGAGCGCCGAGAGCAGGAGCAGCGGAATAAAGAGCGGCGACAGTGGGAGCAGCGGAATAAAGAGTGCCAAGAGCGGGAGCAGCGGAATAAAGAGCGGCGACAGTGGGAGCAGCGGAATAAAGAGCGCCCAGAGCGTGAGCAGCGGAATAAAGAGTGCCAAGAGCGGGAGCAGCGGTATAAAGAGCGCCGAGAGCGTGAGCAGCGGTATAAAGAGCGCCGAGAGCGTGAGCAGCGGTATAAAGAGCGCCGAGAGCGTGAGCAGCGGTATAAAGAGCGCCGAGAGCGTGAGCAGCGGTATAAAGAGCGCCAAGAGCGGGAGCAGCGGAATAAAGAGCGCCGAGAGTGGGAGCAGTGGTATAAAGAGCGCCGAGAGCGGGAACCGCGGAATAAAGAGCGCCGAGAGTGGGAACCGCGGAATAAAGAGCGCCGAGAGTGGGAGCAGCGGAATAAAGAGCGCCGAGAGTGGGAACCGCGGAATAAAGAGCGCCGAGAGTGGGAGCAGCGGAATAAAGAGCGCCGAGAGTGGGACCCGCGGTATAAAGAGTGCCGAGAGCAGGAGCAGCGGAATAAAGAGCGCCGAGAGCGGGAGCAGCGGAATAAAGAGCGCCGAGAGCGGGAGCAGCGGTATGAAGAGCGCTGAGAGTGGGAGCAGTGGTATAAAGAGCGGCGAGAGTGAGAGCAGCGGAATAAAGAGCGCCGAGAGCAGGAGCAGCGGTATAAAGAGCGCCAAGAGTGGGAGCAGCGGTATAAAGAGCGCTGAGAGTGGGAGCAGCGGAATAAAGAGCGCCGAGAGCGGGAGCAGTGGTATAAAGAGCGCCGAGAGTGGGAGCAGCGATATAAAGAGCGCCGAGAGCGGGAGCAGTGGAATAAAGAGCGGCGACAGTGGGAGCAGCGATATAAAGAGCGCCGAGAGCGGGAGCAGCGGAATAAAGAGCGCCGAGAGCGGGAGCAGCGATATAAAGAGCGCCGAGAGCGGGAGCAGTGGAATAAAGAGCGCTGAGAGCGGGAGCAGCGGAATAAAGAGCGCCGAGAGTGGGAGCAGCGATATAAAGAGCGCCGAGAGCGGGAGCAGTGGAATAAAGAGCGCCGAGAGCGGGAGCAGCGGAATAAAGAGCGCTGAGAGCGGGAGCAGTGGAATAAAGAGCGCCGAGAGCGGGAGCAGCGATATAAAAAGCGCCGAGAGCGGGAGCAGCGGAATAAAGAGCGCCGAGAGCGGGAGCAGTGGAATAAAGAGCGCCGAGAGCGGAAGCAGCGATATAAAGAGCGCCGAGAGCGGGAGCAGCGGAATAAAGAGTGCCAAGAGCGAGAGCAGCGGGACAAAGAGCGCCGAGAGCGGGAGCAGTGGAATAAAGAGCGCCGAGAGCGGGAGCAGCGGTATAAAGAGCGCCGAGAGCGGGAGCAGCGGAATAAAGAGCGCCGAGAGTGGGGGCAGCGGAATAAAGAGCGCCGAGAATGGGAACCGCGGTATAAAGAGCGCCGAGAGTGGGAGCAGTGGAATAAAGAGCACCGAGAGTGGGAGCAGTGGAATAAAGAGCGCTGAGAGCGGGATCAGCGGTTTAAAGAGCGCCGAGACCGGGAGGAGCGGTATAAAGAGCGCCGAGAGCAGGAGCAGCGGAATAAAGAGCGGCGACAGTGGGAGCAGCGGAATAAAGAGTGCCAAGAGCGGGAGCAGCGGAATAAAGAGCGCCGACAGTGGGAGCAGCGGAATAAAGAGCGCCCAGAGCGTGAGCAGCGGAATAAAGAGTGCCAAGAGCGGGAGCAGCGGTATAAAGAGCGCCGAGAGCGTGAGCAGCGGTATAAAGAGCGCCGAGAGCGTGAGCAGCGGTATAAAGAGCGCCGAGAGCGTGAGCAGCGGTATAAAGAGCGCCGAGAGCGTGAGCAGCGGTATAAAGAGCGCCAAGAGCGGGAGCAGCGGAATAAAGAGCGCCGAGAGTGGGAGCAGTGGTATAAAGAGCGCCGAGAGCGGGAACCGCGGAATAAAGAGCGCCGAGAGTGGGAACCGCGGAATAAAGAGCGCCGAGAGTGGGAGCAGCGGAATAAAGAGCGCCGAGAGTGGGAACCGCGGAATAAAGAGCGCCGAGAGTGGGAGCAGCGGAATAAAGAGCGCCGAGAGTGGGAACCGCGGTATAAAGAGTGCCGAGAGCAGGAGCAGCGGAATAAAGAGCGCCGAGAGCGGGAGCAGCGGAATAAAGAGCGCCGAGAGCGGGAGCAGTGGAATAAAGAGCGCCGAGAGCGGGAGCAGTGGTATAAAGAGCGCCGAGAGCGGGAGCAGCGGAATAAAGAGCGCCGAGAGCGGGAGCAGCGGAATAAAGAGCGCCGAAAGCGGGAGCAGCAGAATAAAGAGCGCCGAGAGCGGGAGCAGCGGGACAAAGAGCGCCGAAAGCGGGAGCAGCGGAATAAAGAGCGGCGAGAGTGAGAGCAGCGGAATAAAGAGCGCCGCGAGCGGGAGCAGCGCTATAAAGAGCGCCGAGAGCGGAAGCAGCGGTATAAAGAGCGCCGAGAGCGGGAGCAGCGGAATAAAGAGCGCCGAGAGTGGGAGCAGCGGAATAAAGAGCGCCAAGAGTGGGAGCAGCGGAATAAAGAGCGGCGACAGTGGGAGCAGCAGAATAAAGAGCGGCGAGAGTGGGAGCAGCGGAATAAAGAGCGCCGAGAGCGGGAGCAGCGGAATAAAGAGCGCCGAGATTGGGAGCAGCGGAATAAAGAGCGCCGAGAGTGGGAGCAGCGGTTTAAAGAGCGCTGATAGTGGGAGCAGTGGTATAAAGAGCGCCGAGAGTGGGAGCAGCGGTATAAAGAGCGCCGAGAGCAGGAGCAGCGGTATAAAGAGCGCCGAGAGGGGGAGCAGCGCTTTAAAAGCGCCGAGAGCGGGAGCAGCGGAATAAAGAGCGCCGAGAGTGGGAGCAGTGGTATAAAGAGTGCCGAGAGTCGGAGCAGCGGTATAAAGAGTGCCGAGAGTCGGAGCAGCGGAATAAAGAGCGCCGAGAGTCGGAGCAGCGGAATAAAGAGCGCCGAGAGCGGGAGCAGCGGAATAAAGAGCGCGAGAGCGGGAGCAGCGGAATAAAGAGCGCCGAGAGCGGGAGCAGCGGAATAAAGAGCGCGAGAGTGGGAGCAGCGATATAAAGAGCACCGAGAATGGGAACCGCGGTATAAAGAGCGCCGAGAGTCGGAGCAGCAGAATAAAGAGCGCGGAGAGTCGGAGCAGTGGAATAAAGAGCGCCGAGAGTGGGAGCAGTGGTATAAAGAGCGCCGAGAGTGGGAGCAGCGGTTTAAAGAGCGCCGAGAGTGGGAGCAGCGGAATAAAGAGCGCCGAGAGCGGGAGCAGCGGTATAAAGAGCGCCGAGAGTGGGAGCAGTGGTATAAAGAGTGCCGAGAGCGGGAGCAGCAGAATAAAGAGCGCAGAGAGCGGGATCAGCGGTATAAAGAGCACCGAGAGCGGGAGCAGCAGAATAAAGAGCGCCGAGAGCGGGAGCAGCAGAATAAAGAGCGCCGAGAGCGGGAGCAGCAGAATAAAGAGCGCGGAGAGTCGGAGCAGCAGAATAAAGAGCGCCGAGAGTGGGAGCAATGGTATAAAGAGCGCCGAGAGTGGGAGCAGCGGTATAAAGAGTGCCGAGAGTCGGAGCAGCGGTATAAAGAGCGCCGAGAGCGGGAGCAGCGGAATAAAGAGCGCCGAGAGCGGGAGCAGTGGAATAAAGAGCGCCGAGAGCGGGAGCAGTGATATAAAGAGCGCCGAGAGCGGGAGCAGTGGAATAAAGAGCGCAGAGAGTGGGAGCAGCGGAATAAAGAGTGCCGAGAGTGGGAGCAGCAGAATAAAGAGCGCGGAGAGTCGGAGCAGCAGAATAAAGAGCGGCGAGAGTGGGAGCAGCAGAATAAAGAGCGCCGAGAGTGGGAGCAGCAGAATAAAGAGCGGCGAGAGTGGGAGCAGCAGAATAAAGAGTGCCGAGAGTGGGAGCAGCAGAATAAAGAGCGGCGAGAGTGGGAGCAGCAGAATAAAGAGCGCCGAGAGTGGGAGCAGCAGAATAAAGAGCGGCGAGAGTTGGAGCAGCAGAATAAAGAGAGCCGAGAGTCGGAGCAGCAGAATAAAGAGCGGCGAGAGCGGGAGCAGCGGAATAAAGAGCGCCGAGAGTGGGAGCAGCAGAATAAAGAGCGCCGAGAGCGGGAGCAGCAGAATAAAGAGCGCCGAGAGTGGGAGCAGCGGTATAAAGAGCGCTGAGAGCGGGAGCAGCGGTTTCAAGAGCGCCGAGAGTGGGAGCAGCGGAATAAAGAGCGCCGAGGGCGGGAACAGCGGAATAAAGAGCGCCGAGAGCGGGAGCAGCGGTTTCAAGAGCGCCGAGAGTGGGAGCAGCGGAATAAAGAGCGCCGAGAGTGGGAGCAGCGGAATAAAGAGCGCCGAGAGCGGGAGCAGCGGAATAAAGAGCGCCGAGAGCGGGAGCAGCGGAATAAAGAGCGCCGAGAGCGGGAGCAGCGGTATAAAGAGCGCTTAGAGTTGGAGCAGCGGAATAAAGAGCGCCGAGAGCAGGAGCAATGGAATAAAGAGCGCAGAGAGCAGGAGCAGTGGAATAAAGAGTGCCGAGAGCGGGAGCAGCGGAATAAAGAGCGCAGAGAGCAGGAGCAGTGGAATAAAGAGCGCCGAGAGTGGGAGCAGCGGATGAAAGAGCGCCGAGAGCGGGAGCAGTGGAATAAAGAGCGCCGAGAGCGGGAGCAGCGGTATAAAGAGCGCCGAGAGCGGGAGCAGCGGTTTCAAGAGCACCGAGAGTGGGAGCAGCGGAATAAAGAGCACCGAGAGCGGGAGCAGCGGTTTCAAGAGCGCCGAGAGTGGGAGCAGTGGAATAAAGAGCGGCGAGAGTGGGAGCAGTGGCACAAAGAGCGCTGAGAGCGGGAGCGGGAGCAGCACCGAAAGGAGCGGACTTGGTGGGAGCACAGCGAGAGCGAGCAGTTAAAAGTAGCAGTCCCGAGCAGCAGCAACTCAACAGAGGCAGTTTTTGAAAAACTGACGCCAGAGTAAAAAAAGTGACGTCGGCACAAGGGAAGGAGCTGATTGGTGAATAGCTGGTGAGTGTATTTTTTTCAAGTTTATAAGTTTATTTCTGCTAAGTTAGTTAATAGCCTATTAAATAAAGGGAAAGAGCTGATTGGTGAGTAGCTGGGGAGTGTTTTTTCTTAAGTTTTAAGTTTATTTCTGCTGGGTTAGTTCTTAGTCTAGTAAATAGAGGCATGGCTGGGCAGCTCAGTTGAGAGGTCGCACAACACCAGGTTATAGTCCAACAGTTTTATTTGAAATCACAAGCTTTCGGAGCTATCGATTGCTCCTTCCTCAGGTGAAGTAAATTAGATACAGAATCGCCAAAGCATAAAAAGATAGAGAACAAAGCATGTGTACCTTACAATTGCAGACCACTAAATTAAATCATCCTGACTATCTGCCGAGGTGTGATAAAGTTAATCAAGTCAGCCAGGAAGGTACCACATCAAAGACATAGCAAGATACAACTGAGACAATGAGATGTAGTCGCAGGAGTTCTAACGTGTCAAAAGCTGCCGTCTGTATGTAAAACGAAAAGCTTTAAAATTGTGTGTGTGTTCCATTGCTGACTGACATTACATGACAACCATTTTTTTACCCAAACACACGGAACAGCCATGGGGACCAAATTCGCACCCCAATACGCCAACATCTTCATGCACAAGTTCGAGCAAGACTTCTTCGCTGCACAGGACCTCCAGCCAACGCTGTACACCAGATACATCGACGACATTTTCTTCCTTTGGACCCATGGCGAAGGATCACTGAAAAGATTACACGATAACATAAACAAGTTCCATCCCACCATCAAACTCACCATGGACTACTCCTCAGAATCGGTCTCATTCCTGGACACACGAATCTCCATCAAAGACGGACACCTCAGCACTTCACTCTACCGCAAGCTCACGGACAACCTCACGATGCTCCACTTCTCCAGCTTCCACCCTAACCATGTTAAAGAAGCCATCCTCTATGAACAAGCCCTGCGAATACACAGGATCTGCTCAGACGAGGAGGAACGCGATGGACACCTACGGACGCTGAAAAACGCCCTCGTAAGAACGGGATATGACGCTCGACTCATCGATCGACAGTTCCGACGGGCCACAGCGAAAAATCGCATAGACCTCCTCAGAAGGCAAACACGGGACACAACCAACAGGGTACCCTACGTCGTCCAGTACTTCCCCAGAGCGGAGAAACTACGCCATGTTCTTCGCAGCCTTCAACATGTCATCGATGATGACAAACACCTCGCTAAGGCCATCCCCACGCCTCCACTACTTGCCTTCAAACAGCCGCCTAACCTCAGAAGTACCATCGTTCGCAGCAAATTACCCAGCTTTCAGGATAACAGCGACCACGACACCACACAACCCTGCCATGGCAAACTCTGCAAGACATGCCAGATCATCAACACAGATACCACCATCACACGTGAGGACACTACCCACCAGGTACATGGTACATACTCATGTGACTCGGCCAACGTTGTCTACCTCATACGTTGCAGGAAAGAATGCACCGCGGCATGGTACATCGGCGAGACCATGCAGACACTGAGACAATGTATGAACGAGCACCGCGCAACAATCGCCAGGCAGGATTGTTACCTCCCAGTCGGGGAACACTTCAGCAGTCAAGGACATTCAGCCTCGGATCTGCGGGTAAGCGTTCTCCAAGGCAACCTTAGAAACACACGACAACGCAAAATCATTGAGCAGAAACTGATAGCCAAGTTCCGCACTCATGAAGACGGTCTCAACCGGGATCTTGGGTTTATGTCACGATACATGACGTGATCCGGACTCGAGTCGTCGTTGGCTTGTTCACAGATGTGATTCCCAGTAAAAAAGTAAAAATTTCCCCAGTAAAAAAGTAAAAATTTTAAAGCTTTTCGTTTTACATACAGACGGCAGCTTTTGACACGTTAGAACCCCTGCGACTACACCTCATTGTCTTAGTTGTATCTTGCTATGTCTTTGATGTGGTACCTTCCTGGCTGACTTGATTAACTTTATCACACCTCGGCAGATAGTCAGGATGATTTAATTTAGTGGTCTGCAATTGTAAGGTACACATGCTTTGTTCTCTATCTATATATGCTTTGGCGATTCTGTATCTAATTTACTTCACCTGAGGAAGGAGCAATCGATAGCTCCGAAAGCTTGTGATTTCAAATAAAACTGTTGGACTATAACCTGGTGTTGTGCGACCTCTCAATTTTGTCCACCCCAGTCCAACACCGGCATCTCCGCATCATGGGCAGCTCAGTCCCATGGAGTGCACATCCTGTGCCATGTGGAAAGTCCTGGACGCTTCGCGTAGCCTAGACGACCACAGGTGTGGCGAGCTCCGGGTTTCGGAGCTTGAGCGGCGGCTGGAGTCACTGCGGTGCATCCACGAGACTAAGAGTTACATGGATAGCATGTTTCGAGAGGTGGTCACCCCATAACTGAAGAGTATGCAGGCAGAAAGGGAATGGGTGACCGCCAAACAGAAGAGGAGGACCAGGCAGGTAGTGCAGGAGTCCTCGGAGTGCATCGCGCTCTTCAACCAGTATTCTGTTCAGAGTACTGGTGAGGGCGATTGTTCCTCTGAGGAGTGCAGCCAGAGTCAAGTCCACGGCACCATGGGTGGTTCAGATGCACGGGGGTGAGGAAAAAGAATGGAAGAGCGATAGTGGTAGGGGATTCAATCGCTAGGTTAGCAGGCAGGCGTTTCTGTGGCCGTAGACGTGACTCCAGGATGGTATGTTGCCTCCCTGGTGCAAGGGTCAAGGATGTCACTGAGCGGCTGCAGGTCACTCTGAGGGGGGAGGGTGAACAGCCAAAGGTCGTTATCCATATCGGTACCAACGACATAGGCAGAAAGAGGGATGAGGTCCTGCAGGCAGAGTTTAGGGAGCTAGGAGAGAGATTAAAAAGCAGGACCTCAAAGGTAGTAATCGTCGGATTACTCCCAGTGCCACGTGCTAGTGAGTACAGGAATAGGAGGATAGAACAGATGAATGCATGGCTGGAGAAATGGTGCAGGAGGGAGGGCTTTAGATTCCTGAGGCATTGGGACCAATTCTGGGGAAGGTGAGACCTGTACAAGCCAGATGGGTTACACCTCAACACAACCGGGACCAATATTCTCGTGGGAAGGTTTGTTAGTGCTATTGGGGAAGGTTTAATCTAGCTTGGCAGGGGGATGGGCACCAGGATAGAGGAGTAGAAAAGAGGAATAAGGTGCATAAAAGAGTGAGTGTGTTGGATAGTACTAGAGAGGATAGTACTAGAGGCGGTAGTAGTACCATATTAGATAGGAGCAGACTAAGAAAGACTAAGAAAAATTCAAAAATGGGTTTAGAATGCATGTACGTAAACGCACAAAGTGTGGTGAATAAGATTGGTGAGCTACAAGCACAATTAGCCATGTGGCAATATAATGGCCCAGAAATTAAACATGGATGGTTCCCGCGGGGGTAAGGATTCCCCGCGATATCGCACTCCGCGCCTACCTTTTTGTTTGGGGCCCACACAAACTTTAGTTTCAGAGCCTCTTCTTGTTGCAACCGCGCAGTGTGTGCGTATCCCAGAGGCGCAATTAGTTCGTGTGAGCTCTGGGATCACGTGATTCAGTTAGAGCCAATGGCAGCACACCATCTTTCATTCATAGTTTTGACGGCAAGAGCTGTCAAAGCTATGAATATTACAAACCCCCAAAAGAACAGCTAAACCTCAATTAAATTTAAAAAAAAGCCATCACATTAATAAAATAAGTATAGTTAAATAAATTAACCACTTTAAACAAAAAATTAAATTTTTGAAAAAATTTAAAATCTTTTTAAAAGTTATAAAAATAAACTTACCTTTCTTTAAAGTCTCTAAAAAAGATAAACCTGTTGAAAAAAATTTAAAATAATACTTAATTAACTACTTACCTTGTTAAAAGGGGGTCCTACGCCTACTTTCTTTATGTGTAAAATCTTCACCACTTAACTGCGCGTTCAAAGCTGAAAAAAAACTAAGTGCACTGCGTGCGCACAACCTGTAGCGCGCACGCGGTTCACTTAGGAACCGCCCCCTTTGCAATTCACGAAGTGCCGGTTTCCCGCGCATGCGCAGTGCATGCAGGAAACCGGCAATTCGGGATCTAATACGCGAGAGTACACACTGCGTACTCTCGCGTATTAGGTTTAATTTTCGGGCCAATGTTGTGGCAATAACGGAAATGTGGCTTAAAAACGGTGAGGACTGGGCACATAATATTCAAGGGTACAAGGTGTTCAGAAAAGATAGATAAGGAGAAAAGGGAGGTGGGGTGGCAGTGCTGATTAAGGAAGACATTGTAGTGTTGGAAAGGGAGGATGTTCTTGAGGGGACAAGGACAGAGTCCATGTGGTTAGAGTTCAGGAGCAAAAAGGGTATGATCACGCTATTGCGGGTATTCTATAGGCCTCCAAATAGTGAGAGGGAGGTAGAGGAGCAAATCTGCAGGGAAATCGCAGAGATATGCAAGAGTTATAGGGGGAGAAATTCGGTATCGCCCCGTTTGGGGCGCAATTATCGGCCGGGCGCAACGTTTAGCGCCTGGCGCTAATTATCACCTCCGACTGCAAACTTGGCTTCTATCACCCCTGGAGGTGATTGGAGCACTAAATCAGGTGCTACACACCGCTCTTAAGGCGCTAACGCCGAGGAGCGAGGCGCTACCTCAGAGCGCTGGTGAAGCTCATGTGATGTCAGTCAGCAATGGAACACAGACACAATGGCGCGGGCCAGTTCTTAAAGGGGAGGGTTGATCTTGCTTTCCATCCACATCCTGCTCATTGCAGCCTTGAATCTCGGCCTGGAGAGACCTGTACATCAAATCTGCTGGAAAGAACAATGGAGAGCACCAGGGAAAGAGCTCAGAGTGCAACCCCCAAAGTCTCTTCTAAATCGATGCAAGGAAGATCAAATCAAAATGAACCTGCAAAGTGCTGCTCAGTACCCAAAACTCCTCAACACAGCTTTGAATATCTCAAGAAGTCTCTCTCTCTCACTCAGAATGCGTGGTGCAAAAATGTCACCGACAAAGAAAGGCAGGAAGCGGTCGCCTTTAAATAGCGTTCCCCCAGTCCCTTCCCGACTGCAAAACGTTCCCCTCTATTTGTCGTTGCTAATGGCAGGTGGTAAGGCAGGGGGCGCCACTCAATATCCGGTCCGGGGCGAGACCGGCGCGTTGCACGCTCGACTGACGCCACGATCTGCGGGCGCAGGAGATCGTGGCGGTAGTGTTTAGCGCTGCCGCCGCAAAATGTCTAATCAAATTCGCGAGCGGCACAAACATCGTCACGCCCGGGCGCTAGTTGCTTTGCGCCCCATTAGCACCCTCTTAAGGCGCTAACGGGAGGCACACACCAACCAAATTTTTCCCCACAGAGTGGTGATATTGGGGGACTTTAATTACCCAAATATCGATTGGGATAATGCTAGGGTAAAGGGAAAGGAGGGGGAGGAATTTCTGAAATGTGTTCAGGAGAATTTCCTTGACCCGTATGTTCTTGGCCCAACTAGGAAGGCGACATTGCTGGATCTGGTGCTGGAGAATGAGGTGGGCCAGGTCGACCAAGTGTCTGTGGGAGAACACTTGCTAACTTTAATGGGATGCGAAAGGATCTAGCCAGGAAAAATGGAACCAAAGACTGACAGGAAAAACTGTAACGGAACAATGGGTGATCTTTAAGGAGGAGATGTTCCAAGCACAGGCTAGGTACATTCCAACAAGAGGGAAGGGTACGGGAACCAAAGCAAGGGCTCCTTGGATGACGAGGGAGATAGAGAAGATGATGAAACAAAAAAAGGTGTATGATGCATGTCAGGTGAATTCTTCAAGGGAGAACCAGACCAAATACAATAAGTTAAGAGGGGATGTGAAGATGAAAATAAGATTGGCAAAAAGAGAATATGAGAGTAGAATGGCGGTTAACATAAAAGGGAACCCAAAAATCTTCTACCAGCATGTAAACAGTAAGCGGGTAGTAAGAGGCGGGGTGGGGCCTATTAGAGACAAAGAAGGTGATATATGCTTAGAGGCACAGGGCAAGGCTAGAATACTCAATGAGTACTTTGTATCGGTGTTTACTAAGGAGGTGGATGCTGACAAAATATCGGTAGAAGTGGAAAATGTAGAAGCAATGGAAGGGGTGAAAATTGATAGACAGGATGTACTAGAAAGGCTAGGTATGCTTAGAGTGGATAAGCCGCCTGGTCCAGATGGCTGCATCCCAGGTTGCTAAGGAAATTGGGGGAGGAGATAGCAGAAGGGCTTGCCATAATTTTCCAATCTTCCCTAGATGCGGGGGAGGTGCCTGAGGATTAGAAAGTGGCAAATGTGACACCATTGTTCAAGAAAGGGTGTAAGGACAATCCTAGTAACTACAGGCCGGTCAGTTTAACATCAGTGGTTGGTAAAGTTTTAGAAACAATAATCAAGGAAAAAATTAACGGGCAGTGGAGAAGTTTAAGCTAATTAAGGAGAGCCAACACGGATTTGTAAAAGGCAGATCGTGTTTGACTAATCTAATTGAATTTTTTGATGAAGTAACAGGGAGGATCGATGAAGGGAATGCAATGGATGTTGTCTACATGGATTTTCGGAAGACGTTTGGCAAAGTTTCACATAGAAGGCTGCTCAACAAAGTTGAGGCTCATGGAATAGGTGGGTCAGTGGCAGATTGGATAAGGAAATTGGTTTAAGGACAGAAAACAGCGAGTTGTGGTAAATGGCTGTTTTTCAGACTGGAGGATTGTAGACAGTGGTGTTCTCCAAGGGTCAGTGCTGGGGCCACTGCTTTTTGTGATATATATAAATGACCTGGATAATGAAATACAGAGTAGAATTTCTAAATTTGCCGATGACACCAAACTTGGGCGGGGGGTCAAAGAGTGATGATGATACCAATCAACTGCAACAGGACATAAGAAAGACCTGCAGAATGGGCGGACAAGTGGCAGATGGAATTTAATACAGAGAAGTGTGAGGTGATGCATTACGGCAGAAGGAACAGGGAGAGGCAATATACACTTAATGACACAGTTTTAAAGAGTGTGCAGGGACAGAGGGACCTGGGAGTTAATGTGCATAGGTCCCTGAAGGTGGCAGGACATATTGAGAGAGTAGCTAACAAAGCATATGGGATCTTGGGCTTCATAAATAGAGGTATTGAGTACAAAAGTAGAGAGGTTATGCTGAACCTTTATAAAGCGCTGGTTAGGCCACAGCTAGAGTATTGCGTCCAGTTCTGGTCACCACACTTTAGGAAGGATGTGAAGGCCCTAGAGAGGGTGCAGAGCAGATTTACCAGAATGGTTCTGGGGATGGAGGATCTTAGCTACAAGGACAGGTTGGAGAAGCTGGATTTGTTTTCATTAGAGGATAGGAGGTTGAGGGGTGATTTGATAGAGGTGTACAAGATTATGACGGGTTTGGATAGGCTAGACGGGGAAAGGCTGTTCCCACTAATTGATGGTACAAGGACTAGGGGACACAGATTCAAGGTTTTGGGCATGAGCTACAGGGGGGACGTGAGGAAAAACATTTTTACGCGGCGAGTGGTGATGACCTGGAATTCGCTGCCGACAGAAGTGGTGGAAGCGGCGACACTCAGGGTTGGATTTTGTGAATGGAGGCGAGTTGGAGGCGGGACTGCTGCTTGTCATGTCAATGTCCTGCCTCCATCCTTGCCTGACCAACCAGAGGGATTTTCCCCTGATTGACCTTGTTAAGCCTGCCCTTAGGGAGGAAGTCACTGACAGAGCAATTCAACGTCAGACGTACTATCTGTCAAGACTTCCTGAAAGAAGAAATGTCAGCATTTGACAGCTCTGTGAAGCTGTAAACACTGACATTCTCTTTAGATGGATGAGACCTTGTGTTCAGGACTCATCAAACCTTTCAAATTTGTAAATTTCACATGGCTGTTGGATCGGAGGTTCAAACGGCCAGCCTGTGAAATTGACAAGGAGGATGCCGGCTCTCCCGATCAACCGCGGCTGAAGGCTGTAGGAAGAAAACAAGGTAAGTGAACACTTTTAAAACTTATCACTCACCTTGCATACTTACCACTCCACACTTGCACCCATTACTCACCTCTACATCTTACTTCCAGGTGCCTCCGACCGCCGCAGTCCTCCTCCATGTCTCCTCCAACCCGGCGGGGTTCTCCGAGGTCGGGAAGCCTTCACCTGTGAAGGTAAAATGGCACTAATCCTTTTTTCTGCCTGTTAACTACCTGTTAACAGGCAATTAAAAGGATTAAATGCCTTTCCCGCCTCCAGGAGACGGGACCCGAAGCTGCACATCTTCCCGCCTCCTGGCAAAAGGGCACGGAGGCGGGATGGGGGCGGGTTTGCCATCCGCCCCCACTTTCTCTGAATTTACCGGCTGTCCCGCCTCCATGCCCGCCTCCTCGGGGCTTGGAAAATCCAGCCCTCAATGTTTTCAAGGGGAGACTGGATAGGCACGTAACAGAAATAAATGTGCAGGGCTACGGGGATAGAGCGGGGGAATGGGACTGACTGGATTGCTCTACAGAGAGCCGGCACGGACTCGATGGGCCGAATGGCCTCCTTCTGTGCCGTTATGACTCTATGACACTATAAAGTTCAAAGTGTTCTGAGCTGACCATTTACAATGTTTTTAGCTCTCATGCCGTGATGTTGAAATATACCTTAATATGATTTTTCCTTCAAAGTTTATTTTACTTTTTGTTTCAAATGTAGCCCAGTGTGAATTGGGGAGGAACAGGGGAGTAGAAGAGTGCTGATGTGAACTGGGGAATAGAGTGCCGGGGAGAGAGAAGGAAGAAAAAGAGAACAGTGCAAACACGAACTGGGGTGGTGGGGGTGGGGGAGAGAAAAGGACGCCTGCATGTCACTATGACAACTTTAAAACAATGAACTATCACATCTACCAACTGTAGATACAATTACATACACAATTGCCCAAAATTTCTCTGCAAGCAGTTAGGGAATATTGGGTATTCACTCTTCTCAGGCGGTCCTTTATGCCTAAGCACAATAAGAGGAAAATCTGCCTTTGTACTCAAATGATATATTTTCAGTCATTTGTGCCATGACAATGTTGGATGCCTGAGACATCTGTTCAGGGTCAGGGACACATTTTGTGGCATAGGAGGTCACAAGAGATTTGTTCATACACATACATGTAAGCCTGAAGTATGATCAGGAAATGTTCATATGCTAATATTGCAAACAGTAATTTCCGGTTTCCTACAATGATGATTGTGAACAAGTTTCTAAGTAAATTACTTAATCCGTGCCATCTGGAAAGGAATCTTGGATGATAAGCAAACAACATGTATAATAAGGTCACACAACCGTTACAAGTCAAAGTGTATTCATTATGAAACCTACCTCTTCGGAACCATTTAAAATAAAAATGAGTTCACAAGCAATATTTAGGTATTGGTTCTCCATTAACTGATGAACAGCATACATATTGAATTTCAACAATTTATGTATATTTTAAGTAGAAAAATGAAATGGGTAGTAAAATAATGAATAGATTACTTTAAATTTCTGAGGATAATAATCTAAGCTTACCCTCAATGTGCTCTGCCTATTTATATAAGAATCATTGGTAAATATCAAAAGAAATTAGAGTAAAATTAATTAAATGTTATATTTGGGAAATAACTCTTTCTAAGGGCAAATGAAATTCACTGCAATGCAGTGCACACATATCCACATAGAATCGCAGAGTCATAGAATAGTACAGCACAGAAGGAGGTCATTCAGCCCTTTGAGTCTGCACTGGCTCTTTCGAAGGGCAATCCAGTTAGTCCCACTCCCCCGCTCTTTCCCCATATCCCTGCATTTTTTTGTCCTTCAAGTATTTATTTAATTCCCTTTTGAAAGCTACTGTTGAATCTGTTTCCACCACCCTTACTCATCAATAACCTGCTCATCGATGCTCAGTTTGGGTTCTGCCAGGACCACTCGGCTCCCGACCTCATTACAACCTTGGTCCAAACATGGACAAAAGAGCTGATTTCCAGAGGTGAGGTGAGAGTGACTGCCCTTGACATCAAGGCAGCATTTTACCAAGTGTGGCATCAAAGAGCCCTAGTAAAATTGAAGTTAATGGGAATCGGGGAAAAATTTCCACTGGCTGGAGTCATACCTAGCACAAAGGAAGATGGCTGTGGTGGTCAGAGACCAATCATCTCAGCCCCAGGACATCGCTGTGGGAGTTCCTCAGGGCAGTGTCCTAGGCCCAACCATCTTCAGCTGCTTCATCAATGGCCTTCCCTCCATCATAAGGTCAGAAGTGGGGATGTTCGCTGATGACTGCACAGTATTCAGTTCCATTCGCAACTCCTCAGAGAATGAAGCAGTTCATGCCTGCATGCAGCAAGACCTGGACAACATTCAGGCTTGGGCTGATAAGTGGCAGGTAACATTTGCGCCACACACATGCCAGGCAATGACTATCTCCAACAAGAAAGAGTCTAACGACCTCCCCATGACATTCAACGCATTACCATCACCGAATCCCCCACCATTAACATCCTGGGGGTAACTATTGACCAGAAACTTAACTGGACCAGCCACATAAATACTGTGACTACAAGAGCAGGTCGGAGACTGGGTATTCTGCTGCAAGTGGCTCACCTCCTGACTCCCCAAAGCCTTTCCACCATCTACAAGGCACAAGTAAGGAGAGTGATGGAATACTCTCCACTTGCCTGGATGAGTACAGCTCCAACAATACTCAAGAAGCTCAACACCATCCAGGACAAAGCAGCCTGCTTGATTGGAACCCCATCCAACACCTTAAACGTTCACTCCCTCCACCATCAGCCCACTGTGGCTGCAGTGTACCACTAAGATGCACTGCAGCAACTCGCTAAGGCTTCTTCGACAACACCTCCTACACCCGTGACCTCTAACACCTAGAAGGCCAAGGGCATGGGAACACCTCCACCTCCAAGTTTCCCTCCAAGTCACCCTCCATCCTGACCTGGAAATATATCTCCGTTCCTTCATCGTCGGTGGTTCAAAATCCTGGACTTCCCTATCAGCGCAATGGGAGTACCTTCACCACACGGACTGCAGTGGTTCAAGAAGGTGGCTCACCACCACCTTCCAAAGACAATTAGGGATGGGCAATAAATGCTGGCCTTGCCAGTGACGCCCACATCCCATGAATGAATTAAAAAAAAACTTTCAGGCAGTGCATTCCAAATCCTAACCACCCGTTGCGTAATTAAGGTTTTTCCTCATGTCGTCTCTGGTTCTGGTTCTTTTGCCAACCACCTTAAACCTGTGCCCTCTGGTTTTCAACACTTCAGCCATTGGAAATAGTTTCTCTTTATTTACTCTATCTAAACCCTTCATGCTTTGAAACACCTCAATTAAATCTCTTAGCCTTCTCTGCTCTAAGGAGAACAACCCTAGCTTCTGTAGTCTATCCACGTAACTGTAATCCCTCATCCCTGGAGCCATTCTACTAAATCTCTTCTGTACCCTCTCCAAAGTCTTCACATCCTTCCTAAACTGTGGTGTCCAGAATTGAACACAATACTCTAGCTGGGGCCAAACTCGTGTTTTATAAAGGGTTAGCATAACTTCCTGGCTTTATCTACATGCAATAGATTTAAATGAAAACAGGTTAAGACAAATCATCCCACTTACTGTATTCTTCCCAAATGTTCACATGGAAACACAAGGCAACTGATTAAAAGGTAGAGGGAATCGCACAGTCCTATGCATCCTTTGGACATACCAAACTCTCCCCCTCTGCTGACAAAGGCACTGCGAAATTTTAATTATACAGACTCAGTATTGCTTCCTGAGACTTCCCATAGAGATCCACGAGGTCCATATATGTAAAAGGTTCGAGATTTTCTTGTCATAACCACTGAACTGGAGACATGGCGATCTACCCATCCCAGCCAGTATGGGTCCAAATGCTATGGACAATGGGCCAATCTGAGAAGGTTATGTAATTGTTGAAATTAAAGTAGGAATAAGTTTCTAAGGCCTGATCAGCCTGGATTGCCCAATGCCCAGCACCTCACTGTTGCAGTGTAAATTGGATCGTTGGTATTGGAAAATGGGCGACAGTTCTATTCTGCCAAAAATCTATCCGCTTTGTGCACCTACATATTTTTGGTGGGTAGGATGTGCAGCAGTGGAAATGTCTGTCTCAAACAGGTGAAAACTTAATTTAAATATGAATTTGAGGGGCTGGTTATCCTAATAGTCATTTTCCCCCATTCTGTCATGAAAGACATCCAACCCAAATCTCAACCCCTTGAAATGGGTGTCCAGGGGTTTGTTAACAGTAGTAAATATACTAAAGATATGAAAGGATACACTGTATTTTAACCATTTCACAACCATTTTTTCATTTTTTAATGTACCCTGCAGGCACTAGCAGACCACCCAAACATGCAGATTTCTCCATGCCCAGGATTTGGAATCGGGTCTATGTCATTGTAGCTGGGCATCTGGGAGGTCCGCTCCACTAAACTTCCATTGGCGGAGCAACTCATGGAATTTCAACCTCACTGATTTGAAAAGACAAGCTGATAAATACCGTCAAATCAGCAATAGGGACCAAAACAAATTTAAATCACTGTCTGTTACATTCAAAAAGCGCTAACAAGTGAAGTTAGTTTTTAACCCCTTATGTACCGAGACAGAATTTAAAAAGCCAATCCGTCTATCATGTTCTGCCCTAGGGCAGGTCCTAAATCAAATTTCAGACAGGAGATTCTTGAGCCACTTGCTGTGGAAGAGTAGCTGAGGTGGTTCCCCAATGCCTTCCTCACGGTTTTGATGATCGGAGTACCTTTTCCTAGGTCGACCACAACCAAGGCTAAAGAGGACCACCTGCCCGTTACGATGTGGGGGAGTGGGGGGGGGGGGGGGTGGTGGGGTGGTGGAGCCACCAGCAATCATCAGACACAAGTACCCCCAGTATTCAGAGCCAGTGCTCTGGTCTCTGCTCGCCGTGGCTGTCTGAAGTGGGGCCTAAACTCAACCCGTCTGACTTAGAAGGGGAAATGCTACCACTGGGCCAAAGGCTCATTCTAAAGAAGCTAAATGTTAAACACAAATGCTTTGTTTTTCGCACACTGGTTTCTGTGCTAAACTTGCCCTTCACAATCTTGAACCTGCATCTTGTCCTACATATCTGAAAGTTTCTTTTTCAAGTTTAGCAATCTGAATGCAGGTAATATGGAGGAGGCTGGAAAACTAGGAACCATTGGCATATAATCAAGGGGAAATGATTGAACAAACAAGTTCCCTAATGCTATTACCCAGTAACAGAGCTAATCATCATTGGCAAAGGTTTATACTTCAACTGACAGCTATAACCTCTGTTAAGTTGGTGGTTCGAGCTGAGCTGAACTGATGACAGCAATGAACGGTATCTGAGATGTCCATAGGCTATACCACCCACTCTTGGGACTGAAGAGCAACACATAGACAAGGTAGAATCATCTTTGCAGAGAACATGGAAGAAAAGTTATAAAACTAAATTTAGAAACAAACGAAAGAGATTTATGCCTAAAGGATTTATCATGAGATAAGATAATTTTCTACAGAGGTGAGGCTGATCACAAATGAAGAACTTTCAGGCGGGTTATCGCTGGACTCCATGACATTTGTATTTAAAATGTAATTTTACAATATCGTAAGTGTAGAGATATAAAAATTCTAAAGTTGAGTTAAAGAAGTATACAGAACCGTACAATGTGATTGTTATTA
This sequence comes from Squalus acanthias, assembly GCA_030390025.1. Taxonomy (NCBI): domain Eukaryota; kingdom Metazoa; phylum Chordata; class Chondrichthyes; order Squaliformes; family Squalidae; genus Squalus; species Squalus acanthias. The sequence goes on along the minus strand of CM059426.1, from coordinate 111,609,602 downwards.
CCATATTAGTAAATATTGAATTGCAAAATGTTTTCTTTTACTTTGGTGCAAAATTTCCAATGAAGTTGTTGAAGAGATAAAGAGCACCTTGTGGTGGTCTTATACTTTGTTACATATTTTGTGAACAGAAAAGTCTGTTTTTAGGCTGCTAGGCCCCAACTTGGTGCACAAAGGTCATAGCAACCCAGAAAGACACAGGTTGGCGCTGTAGGAAAACTCTGTTTTCATTCCGCACTTTAATCTTGAGAGACCTGGTGTCTTTTCCATTGGAGCAGAACAAATTGCTCTCCAGTTTTTTGGACTGGAGCTTAAAGCATGTGTCGGTAAGTGGAGCTATTTATTTACTTTATTGCAGCTTTAACCGCAGTCTCTCCTCACACAACCATTCCCCCTGCGTGCTGTAGCCAAACTTTCACACTCAGTTTAGACACGGTTGGCAAGGAATCATTTTGATAGCAATTTAAAAATTATTTCTGTACAAATATGTGGTTTTGCAGCATGTTAAAAGTCCAACTAAAAACTCTCAACCACCACTTGCTGTAGACCATGACATTGCATGAGAGCTAGATCAGAGGAGGAAACCAATGCTAGAAATAAAATTCCAGTTTTACAAAATATTAAATGGACAAGATTGTCATGTCATGAAAGACACTGCACATTGTTCATAAATAGAGGAGGATGCAATGACAAACAGTAACGTGAAGAGGTTATCCTGTTAACAATTTTATTTGTAACTATTAATTTATTATCTTGTATCCGCATTTCAAAAAAGGTAAAAGTTGCAATGAAGTTGTTGAAGAGCTAAAGGGCACCTTGTGGTGGTCTCATACTTTGTTACATATTTTGTGAACAGAACAGATATAACATTTGTGCTATGCCTCTCCTGGCCAAGGTGCCCCAGAGTTTGGTGGGAAGGGTCCTTAACATGATCCCGTCACACCCCTGGCACAACTTGCACCAGGACTCAGGGGTGAAAACAAGAGCACAGCTGTAGGTCTGACTTCTGGGTTCAGGGCTTTCTGACCCCTAAATTCAATTGTACCCATTATAAAAAGAAGGCAAATTACCTACTGACCATTCTGTGCCTTTTTGCCTGCCCCCGCAGAATCTCGAGTTTGCGAGAAGTCCACGCACAAGACAGACTGACAACTTCTTGGGTCATCATTGTAAATGGGAACCATTTAGACGTTAACATAGGAAATTGATGCTGAAGAGTGCCCCCTTCCATCTCATCAATATGACAACACCTGGCTTTCAGAAATATGAATGTGATTGCAGGTATTATTATTATGTGGTACAAGCCCGAAACCATGCTTCTCCTCGGTGACCCTACAGGCTATCCTTATCCTACTTCTTAACATTAGGTTGTGTTTCTTCTATTGCCTTCCAATGTTGAGGACAAGCACATGATAAAACTAGTAGCTGAGGTACATTGACAAGAGTTTTCTGTTTGAACCAAGGGCTCGCTATAAATTACCAGATATTGAGCAGGTAAAGGTGCCTTCTGGTTCATAGGGAGCAGGTTCTGACCAAAGGGAATTGTCTGACACACTGAACCTGAGGAAATGTTTGGAATAGAAATCAGAAAATGGAGCAGGGCATATAAAAAATTATTTCACAAAAAATTAGATTCTGGCTCTGTGAATGCTGGACAGCTAAATGTGTTCTATTTCAATGTATCAAAGCCATGATTATATTTTATTAACAAACTTGCATTTATACAGCACCTTTCATGACCTCAGGACATCCCAAAGCGCTTTACAGCCAATGAAGTAGCTTTGAAGTGTAGTCACTGTTGTAATGTGGGAAAAGTGGCAGCCAATTTACGCACAACAAGCTCCCACAAACAGCAATGTGATAATGACCAGATAATCTGTTCAGTAGTGATGTTATTTGAGGAATAATTATTGGCCAGAACACCGGTGAGAATCCTCTGCTCTTCTTCCAAATAGTGCAGGGGGATCTTTTTCATCCACTTGAGAAAGCAGACAGGGCCTCAGTTTAACGTTGCATTCCAAAGATGAATGCAATTAATATCGAGCCAGATTTTGCAGTAGAAATAATGGTGAGGATAACAGCGTTCACCTTTATTTACATGGAAATCGGACAGCAACTTCTGGTGACTGCACATGCGCAGTTAAATGCAGAAATCCAGAAGTTGCTGTTGGAGCTGCCCTGCTCCTCCAAAAGCAGCGCGATAACACTATCTTGCTGTCTGACTTACCATTCAAACACATTGAATGGTGTGAAGATGCGGTACTTACCTGAAATATATGAACTAAACCTGCCAGAAACAGTTAGGGCTTGTCCATTTCAGTGTAAGTACCCTGTTAACGGCATGGTAAGTCTTAATAACTGCCAAACAACCTCTCTGGCACAGAAAACTAACTTTTCCAAGTATGGAGTCTCATTCCTACAGATTTTCATTATTGTTGGTGATTTAAAAAAATAGTCCTGTCAGTCCCTGTTCCAGTGCTACTATAGCCTGAAAAATTGCTTTGATGCTGGGATAGTCTTTGTTGGATTTAATATTTTGTTAACATAATAATAATGTGCAAGAGGAAGATGATTCAGCTCATTTTGCAGCATTCCCAAACAATCAACATTCACAACTGAGTTTTTGTCACCCTCACAAGTGGGCATATTTATCACATCTTACTGGTGGCTCAACCACAATGCAACATGAATTGAATTGCAACCTGTTTGAGTGTTGCAAAACATCACTGCATCTCTGGTGCGTGACATTGTCACAATGAAAATAGTACATGGCTTGTAAAAACACCATAAGAACCCAAGGAATAAGAAAAGACCAATCAGCCCTGCTAGTTTCATTGACTAGGTACAAACTGTACTATTATAGACTCAGCACAGGGAATGAGTCAGACCTTTTTAGCAGAGATGGTGGTGGAGCCAAAATGAAGAGGGTATCAAGGCATTTGCAGCAAATAATGGCCAACAATGCCATAACAAATAATTGAAGCAACGGGAAAGTATCCAAAGTGAGCCCCAGGCTCCCAATATGGGAACAAACCTCTCCAAGAAAATTCTATTAAGGGATTTACAACACAACAGACAACTCTATGAGAAAGAATAAGCATTTTATTAAGAATTAATTTTTAAAATCTGTTTCTTTGTGCAAAATGTTACTTTTACTAGTTACCCTGAGGGGATTAAGAGTCAATCACATAGAGTGGGAGTCAGGTATAGATTAGATTTGACTAGATAGGAGTGGTATATTTACATTCCTGAAATATTTTTGTGAACCAGAAGGATTTTTACAATCTAGCAGCTTTCATAGTCATATTTCTTCTACCATCCTAAAAACTACCATCACCAGATATATTGGCTAGAAATTCATTATAGCCAAGGAATGGGCGGTGTCAGTAGAAAAGTTGGAGGGGGAAAAATTCATCAACTTAGCGCCTCATTAGCGCCAGTAGATGGCGCTAGACCAGTATCGCCGGGGCGAGGCAAATCCAGCACCGCACGCCAAATCCAGCCGCCCCGTAGCGCCGCCAGTAAACGGTATTGCCGGGAACGTCAACGTCAGGTAGATCGTGACATCAGTGAGTGTGCAATGCTCACTGACCACCCAATTTGAAAAATTGATTCTCGCCACTTACCTCATCGACTGGTGTAATTTCAAGGTTCTTTTGTATCAGGAGTCTTCTGGAAAGCCAAGCTCATTGGTGTTACACGCAAAGGGTGGATCAATATCAGGTGCAGTCTAATCGCAAGTCATGATTGCCACAGGCTTTTTTAACTACTTAAAGGAGAATTTCATTGATGCTGCAGCGCCTCATTCTCAGCATTGCTGGCTGTGCAGCTGCCTCAGCAAGGAGAAGGAGCCGGAGGACTGAACCAGGTGTGTTCATGGCAGGTCCACGCCCAAGGGAGAGAGCCCGCAGGTTCTCCGATGAAGCATTGGAGGTATTGGTTTTCGCAGTGGCGAGATGGGGGGCGATGCTCTACCCAGCAAGTGGCATGAGGTCCTCGCCACAAGTCTTCCGCACCATGTGGAGGGAGGTAGTGCAGCACATCTCGGGCAGCACTGTGTTCCCCAGGACCCACACACAGTGCAGGAAGAAATTTACCGACCTCACTTGGGTGGTCAGGGTGAGTGAATGCTTCAACAAATGCTACATACCACCATCTGAACCACAGTCTGAACAGCACTGCCCAAAGCACCACACCCCCAGCACTCACCCACCAACAATCTCTACCTACCAACACTCACACGCACATCTCATACCTTGCACACAATGACAGCTATTCAATTATGGCAGGCACATCACCCAAACACATTGCTCCACAATCACTCATACACATTCCTTTCTCTTGCAGGCCAAGGTGGCTCACAACAGGAGGGAGCAAGAGTGCACAGGCAGGGGACAAGCCGACACCCAACCACTGTCTGCGCTGGAGAATAGAGTGCTGTAGATTATGGGGCTCCAGGTGGTGGACACCATGGCCACCGGTGATATTGACCCCCTTGGGGACAACAACGGTATGTTCATCCCTACTCCTTCTTCTCATATCCCACTTTCCCCTCACCCCACAAGCGTTTTGCGCTTTCCAGCTAATCATGCTGTGTGCAGGCATTTCTCCCTTCCTGCCCCACTCCCTCACCTTAACCCGACTCTTGTGCCTTTATACTTTCAGAGAATCAGCAAGCACCTGAGGGTACCATAGAGAGCAAAGTAGGAGAAGAGGAGGAGGAAGAAAATCACTGCATCTCTCACCTGCAGACACCAGCTCAGATACTGGCACTACACGTTCTTTAGGGGCTAGTATAGTAGTGAGATCTGCACAGGGTGAGGCACCGGGGACAAGTGGGCTGCAGCAAGGCCAGGGGGAAAGGGTAGTTTGGGGGCCAGCTACCCGGAGGGCGAGTTCACGTGAGTTCTGCTGCCCAGGACTCAGATGAGGACCTCGATGGGGAGACCTGTAGAAGGAGGGTGATGGCCATGCACATGGAGATGATAGGTGCAATGGCAAGGGTGCCCGAGAGCCTCTTGGCAATGGTAAGGAGCGTGGAGGAGTCAGCCTCCAACATTGCACAAGGCTCTGTGCACACCATGAAGCCCTTCATTTCCAGTCTGCAAAGGATGGAAGACTCCCAGAGAGACCTGTGGCGACCCAGACCTGATGCCGCATGTGATGGATGATCTGGCAGCTTCCATTGCAGCACAGGCGGAAGCGACGCAACGTCTTCGTGCTGTAATGCAGTATATGCTTGGTGGCATCCAATCTCAGACTGCTCTCATGCAACCTCAGCTTGATACCATGCAAGCTCTGACTGCTGCCATCATGGCTGGGTCTACCACCGTCGACCAGGGCTTTCACGGTGTCGCAGCAGGCCAGCAATCTGTGCTCCAACAGATTGCTAGGGATGCTGAGGTGCTGTATGCATGCATTTCTCCCTTCCTGCCTCCCTCCCCTCACCTTAACCCGACACTTGTGCCTTTATACTTTCAGATAATCAGCAAGCACCTGAGGGTACCATAGAGAGCAAGGCAGGAGAAGAGGAGGAGGAAGAAAATCACTGCATCTCTCACCTGCAGACACCAGCTCAGATACTGGCACTACGCATTCTTTAGAGGCTAGTATAGTAGTGAGATCTGCACAGGGTGAGGCACCGGGGACGAGTGGGCAATGGGTCAGTGGAGCAGGAACCTGCTGGCCTCTCTCAGGATGTCAGCATTCCTGCTCCCACCACTGCCACTTTGCCATTGCCCTTGTCGCTGCCAGTCAACCAGCCAGCCCAGACTGCTGCCACCCATGCTGAGGTGGTGCAGTCTACAGCCGAGCTTTCCAGGCCCAGAGCTGGTCGAGGGCGTCCTGCAAGGCCATCTGAAGTCTCCCGCACAGACACTCAGCAGCCTTCCACCAGCCCTGCTGCAGCCACTGGGCGAACTCTTCATAGGAGCACTAGAGTAGGCAAAGGCACAGTAACGAGAGGCACTAAGGGATTGCACAAGGGTGAACAGTTAATATTTTTGGTGTAAAAATGTGTTCACTGATTTTTAATAAATTTACTAATTCACTTACCATTCTTTTGTGGTGTCTGTCATTTCAGCTTGGTGGTGTGAAAGGGCCTGCGAGAGGGATGGAATGATGGCGATGTGGTGAGCAAAGGGGATCTGGCCTTTAAGTCATCCTGGTGTGAGGCTGGAGGTCTGTTTGGAGGAGGTGGCAGATCTGTGACCACCTCCTTGGTGAGGCAGAGCCGTCTAATACACTGCTCCTCGCTTAATTGAAGGTAGGAGAAGTGCTCTAGGAATACCCTTGGAGGGTAAGGCCTCCTGGTGAGAGCCCTGATGTCCCTCCTCATCTCTCTGCACACATGTTCCCGTATTTCTTGCTGCCTCCGCTCCCTCCATCGTAGATCCTGGAGGGCGAAGTGGCATGCCAGTACAGCCCCCATTAATGTTGCCAAGTGTAGCAGTTTGAATCTTTGAAGAATAAATGTAGCTACTTTTTAGTTGCCAGAAGACTCCTGATACAAAAGAACCTTGAAATTACTGAATGAAACTGTTGCAATGGGTATAACTGACAAGAAACCACTGAAACTGCACTAACCTGATAGCTGCGAGTGATTACTGATGATTCCTTTAAATAATGTCCCTGGAACCGGCTTCCTGGTGCTGCATGCCAGCTCTCCCCGTCAGTGTTTACTCCAGGTGGTGAAGTAAGTGGCGAGAATCAATTTTTCCAAATCGGGCGGTCGGTGAGCGTTGCACACTCACTGATGTCACAATCTACCTGGCATTGACGTTCCCGGCGATACCTCTTACCGGCAGCGCTACAGGGGGCCCGGATTTGGCGTGCAGTGCTGGATTCGCCTCGGCCCGGCGATATTGGTCTAGCGCCCCATTAGCGCCATCTATTGGCACTAACGGGAGTCGCTAAGGGGATGAATTTTTCCCCCATTGAATTCAATGTCACAAAGTGATATGGTGGGTTTATGAAATAAGAACATCTGGATTCCTAGTCTCATACCATAACCACTACACTACTCTATCCAGTATAATGAGTCAGAACTGACTGATGCTACTAAACCTGAGAAGGTATCTAAAACAGATCCAAATTTGTAGCAGAATAAAAATCAAAGGATGATGCTAGCCCAGAATTTGCAGGACCCTCTTGTTTGGAAAAAAATAAGGGTTGTAGGTTAGGCAGCCCCACCCTCAGTCTACGTGCGCTGCCATCTATCGTGTGCAATCCTCTCCTCCAAACAAATAGAAAAGAGACAAGTGTTGGAAAGAGGAATAAGTGTGAACCCCGAGTGCCCAGACCAAGAGCAACCTTATATAAGTATGTGAACATGCACCATACGTTTTTTTAACAGTATGCCTAGTGTTTCTCACTTGCCGCATGTACTGGGCCACAGGGCATAAACATTGCCGTTGTAATAATACACAGTGGCTTGGTAAAACACAAGCATGCCTGTATAATTGTGAATCACATGAACAATTGCTGCAGTGCTGTATATTTTCCCTCTCTGATGCTACCCCAAACTTAAACGAAATGCTGTTCAGATTCCTTGTACATCATGGGCACGGGCTTGATGGGCTGAATGGCCTTCTTCCGTGCTGTAACCATTCTATGATTCTATGATTCTAACATTATAAAATGAACTTAAATGTGAGCACATTTATCTTGGCTACGTTCCTGGTCCAGCAAATTGCTTGTTCACCTGCTCCCAGGTTCAGGACACAGCTGAGAAAAGTGACTTTGTCAACTACCTCCATCCAGGCTGTTGAAGCAATGCTTCTCACTGGAGGATGGCCCTCAGTTCCCAAAGGGACCTCTTCCGCCATCAGCTCCAAAGCTGCCACATTAAATGGTGCCATTCTGCTGCATGTGTTTGCTGCAGCTATTTCCCTTCAGGAGTAGAACAGCTTTAAGTGTGACCAGTAGTTCGTCAGGAATTGCTGATGCCAGAAACCCGACTCTTTGTTTATGGAGCACTCTCAGAGTACCCTACGCTGTTTTCCTGGTGTACCACGACTTAATTCAAATGAGCCAAAGTCTCAGTATATCACAGTGGCAGCTTTGTACACCTGAGGTGCCTCAGGCCCCGGAGTGCTTCAGTGAGGCAGTACATTATCAGCCCTCATTGGTCAATAAATGTGACATCAATCCATGAAGCTAACCCTTGCATTATATTACCTAATCAGGGTTATGCCTGCATATCTCATTTAAACATAGAAAGTAAACAATTGAAATAGTAAAATGTCTCCATTTATAAACGTTGGAAACTTAGCAGCTGCCATGGCAAAGGATTGGATAATTGCTCTCAAATAATGAATAAAGGATCTCATTTCTGTTCAGTCCTATTTAGAATACCAAATTCACCTTGAAGGCAGCAATTTCTGCAGATATATTACTTCCTGAAAACCCCAGAGACCCTAGAAAGTTTGCCTATTGATAACATCAGAGTCTTTAATTACCTCAGAATGCAAACTGATCTCTCAAATTTATAGAATTATGCTGTCTCATAGGAACAGGAGTAGGCCATTCAGCCCCTCAAGCCTGTTCCGCCATTCAATGAGTTCATGACTGATCTGTATCTTAACTCCATCCACCTGCCTTGGCTCCATATCATTTAATACCCTTGGCTAGCAAAAAGCTATCAATCTCAGATTTAAAATTATTAATTGAGCTAACATGTATTGCTTTTTTGTGGGAGTTCTACACTTCTACCACAATTTGTCTGAAGAAGTGTTTCCCAACTTCTCTCCTGAATGGCCTGGCTTTGATTTTAAGGTTATGTCCCCTTGTCCTAGACTCCCCACCAGCAGAAATAGTTTCTCTCTATCTACCCTATCAATTCCTTTCAAAATCTTAAAATCTCAATCAAATCACCCCTTAACCTTTTATATTCCAGGGAATACAAACCTAGTTTATGTAATTAATCATCATAATCTAACCCTTGGAGCCCTGATAACATTCTGGTGAGTCTGCGCTGCACTCCTTCCAAGGCCAATATATCCTTTCTAAGGTGCGGTGCCCAGAGCTGTGCACAGTACTCTAGATGTGGTCTAACCAGGGCTTTGTATAGCTGTAGAAAAACTTTCATATTCTAGCCTTCTAGATATAAAGGCTAAAATTTAATTAGCATTCCAGATGTTAGACTAACAGGTCTATAATTTCCTGGTTTCTCTTTCTCACCTTTCTTAAATAATGGAATTACATTTGCAATTTTCCAATCCAAAGGGGCAATTCCTGAACCGAGCTTTGGAAGATTATGGCTAAAGCAGCTGCAATTTCCTCACCTACTTCCTTTAAAACCCTGGGGTAGAAAACATCAGGTCCTGAGGATTTATCAGTCCTTAGTGGCATTGGCCTGTAATTTGTGGTCAGTGGTGAAGCAAAGGCATTCGCCGCTGGTCCTGAAGTAAGCTTCCCACAAAGATCTCGCGATCTCTGTGGTGAGAAATTCAGCTTTTCCGTCATGCAGATGAAATCAGCATAATTTATGTGAAGAAGCTGTCTAAGCAGCCAATTACAATGCAGAATACTCACAGACCAAGAACCAGGAAGTGAGTAAGTTCCTTTGATTCTAAGGGGGTGAAATTGGGTGCAACTATCAAGTACCTGTTAACAGGCAGGTAAGTGGCTTTAATCCTCTTCCCGCCGCTAGGTGTCGGGTCCCTGCGCAAGTCAGGGACCCGACGCTTGGGAAGATTGATTGGAGGCGGGTTGACAGCGGGTTTCCTACCCGCTGTCAATCTTTGCGATTTTGACAGTGGTCCCGCCTCCAAACCCGCACTCTGAGCGCCGGCAAAATTCCGGCCAGAGAGTCCAAACAAGAGGGATCTTGGTCAAATTTAATTGGTGAAAGTAAATCATCTCTTCTGACTGGGCTATTTTCCAGAGTATTTGGGTCCAGCTTGATCATGTTGTCGGCACTGTCTAGTACCACATTACCAGGATGCATCTTTGTAAAGCATAGAGAAGGAGGCACTTAACCAGCCCAGACCAAGATCTCCGAGGAGAGTTTCATAAGGCAGTGCAGAAATATACATTTGATGGTAATTGCAGCAATGGCCGTGATTTTCCTGACGAGTACAGTTCAATACGGTTAAATCTGCAGAAACTCAAAGTCCAGTGGTCTGCAACCATAGCAGGATTCCTGCAATAAATCTGTATCAGAGTACAGTATATATGGTGCAGGAACTTGAACTGACCCTCCCTTAGCCTGTTGGTGACCAAAAGCTTAGTCAAATAGACAGGTTTTAAGGAGCGTCCTAAAGGAGGAGGAAGAGGTATAGAGGTTTAGGGAGGGAATTCCAGAACTATCTATCTGATTACATTACAGTTATAAAGCTGGAACTGTTTTGTGTTGTGCTTTCTTTACAAAATGAAAAAGACAATGTTTGAAAGAAAAGGAAATTAATTTTAGAATATTCTTACTTTGTTTTCTACAGTCATCAGTTCACTCGGCTCTCTTGTTTACTAGCAAGACTGAGAATGCCTCTTTGTAATTATTATTAATGTTTTACTGTAAAGCCAGTAACTTTTGAGTTGGGAGCCCATTATTGGATAATGGCTCCATGGGAAAATCAGAGTGCAGGCATATTTGCAAATCTCAACCTGGTGACCAGGTTCAGAGAAGGTACACAGCCCAGGGTGGGTTCTTTCCTGCGTCATTCACCTACAATTTCAGAAGACTGCAGCTGACATCACAACAGTCTCTGCAGGCTTTTTCCACTCTGCTGGCTGGCAACAGTGTTTTTTTTAAATTAAAATAATGAAATGTGGGAAATGACGTTTAGATTGAAGTATTGAGTACTCGGCAAAGACAAGGTGAGCACTTTTACAAGAAACCGTTACGGGATACTGCAGCTTGCATTTCAGTGCAACAGACCCGCTGTCAGCCCTCCTCCTAAATCAGGCTAAATACACAAAGGTCCCTGGTTGGTTCTTTCTGAATTTATGACATTTACCTGCCAACGAGAAGTCTGAGATTGGCAATGGAAGAGTGCAGCTGTTAATTATGAAGCCTTTTTGCACAGTCTGTATATTGAACCCTGTACCTGAAAGTTTAAATCAAAGTTGAATAGAAAAAGGCTTAAAACAAAAAAAAATCCATCACTGCATGCGTAATACTTTGTTCCAAACTGAAGATCAAGCAGTTTACTGAGATTACTTGTGCAGTGTGGGATTTTAAATTGCAGAATGCTCTCTTGCAGAGTGGTGGTAAGATGAAGGTGACAGCCTGATGTTAATCTATTGGCTTGTCTGGGTGGTCAATCAACAAACACTAAGCCACAGCCTATCCAAATAAACTCTGATGTACTGAATTAAAACATCAAGAACCGCAGTACAAAGTGCTATATCAGGATTCCTATCTCGTTCTGCACAGAATGGTATGTCAGATGTTTACCTTCAGCTTCACTGCATATGCAAGCAAAATATTTCAAAACCATTTGCTATCTTTATTGAAGTTGAGATGCAATCATTTTCAGACTTAACATTGAATTACTTTTCAGCATGCAACATATTAACAGAATTTCCATTACATAGTATGATAAAAATGAATACTTTGCCTAAATTGTGATGATGGCTATTATAAATTGTAAATGTTAAGGAATAATGGGTGGAATCTAGAACCTGTTGCGCCCATTTTATGGGCTTAAAACGGGCACAACCAGGCCCAATTTTCGTGGACCATCGTTCTGCGTCCCAAGGACGCCCGAAAGACATCCGACCCGAAACTCTGCTTTGCTATTTTCTTATTATTCAATAATGCCCAAATGGGCAGAAATGGTTTGTAATCCCTGTGATAGAATCAGGTAATTGGGGAGCAGGGGTGAGTTGGAGAGATTATTGCATTGTGTCACATTTACCGGTAATTTCAGCAGTAATGAGGGCAACTAGAAGCAGCCTTTATCACCCAGAGCTTGATTTCAAATCTCCATTCCTCACAACTTGGGGAGAGGGTTGAAATTCCTCTTATAAGAAAAAGGCAGAATGCCTGTTTTTATCCGTAATTAACAACATACTAACAAAACTGGAAATGGAGTAACTCAAAGCTGCGTGTCCCTGCAATGTTATTAATAGGTCATTAATTGTGAAGGAAAATGGGCATTGTCCTGGTTTTCGTTCAAAATAAATGGCCCCTCACCCCCCACCCTTGAGGTGTCAGTGTTGGTTCCCTGATTGGCTGCTCTTGGTGAGAAGTCGTGCTCACAGGGAGCGCTAGTCGGGAACTCACGGGCCGCAGCCCTAACTTTTCATTAATTGATGTAAATGGATGGAGACTCGGGCCCACAGTTTTCTGACTCGTGCTTCCTGTTCATTATCGCTCCTTGTCTGCTGCACTCAACTAGAGTAAAGCTCTGTTACAACATCAGTGAACCAGAAGTCCAACTATATGTTTGTTTGGCATGGGGGGTTGGTGGGAGGCAGGGGGGGCAGAGGAAGGGCAAGTGCAAAAACCTAGGCAAGCATTTCACTGTTGGTCTGGATATCTGTCCCTCCTTTTATCCAGCAGCAATATTTAATATTTTGGGTCTAAAAATGTCTGAAAACCGCTGGCAAAAAATGTAAAATATTTAAATTATAGGTCTATAATCAGCAGTGGAAAATAGCCATGGTGGACACCATTACTCTTTTGTGCCAGCAGTAAATCTCTACCCTTGCCTTGCAGCCACTGCAAAACTCCAATTCCTTATTACTGAATATTCTCTGAATCAACATCAATATAATTGTTTGATGAAAGGTCATCGACCTGTAACATTTCTCTCTCCACAGATGCTGCCTGACCCGCTGAGTGTTTCCAGCATTTTCTGTTTTTATTTCAATATAATTCTTGTTTAGCATCATACAGAATTATTAATCTTTTAATTTATATTATTTATTGTTATGAACTCATTAAATGTACAATAGCAGAAATTACTGTGGCTACTGTACAGATGATTAATTCTTTGGTACAAAATTCCTCTCTCCGCTCTTTTTTATGGAGGAGTTAATCCATTTGAAATACACAGGTTAATACTCCCATTAAAATAGTGAGGCAAAAATTTGACACGGTATTTGTATGATAACAACACCGACAGTAATTCTACTTTATGTACATTAATTATTACGGGTAATTCTGTGGTCTGGCGCTTCCAGTGGGGCGTAGCGTCGCAGAGAGTGCATCGCGAGAAATGACAGGAAATCAAGTAAATTGACACAAAATGATGGTCTGTGTACTCATAATTTCCTGAGATGTACTCCCTGCAGTTGCCACTCTCTGTTAAGCGTGCTGAATAACAGAATCACTTCTATTATTTATATGAATGTTTTTTTTGCCAATACCATACACAAGAATAATTTACACTTATGCAGCACCTTTAGCATAGTGAAACATCCTGGTGGGCGGGGGTAACGGACACCAAACAGGAATTGAGAGAAGGAGGTAAAGGGAGGCGACTAAAGGTACACCCAAAGAGGTAGATTCTGAACAGGCTTTTGAAGCTGGGAGAGATATAGCAAGGTGGGGGGATTTGAGGAGAGAATTTCAGAATGAAGCCTGTGCCACTGATGATGGAACAGAGACAAAGGCGGGAGTTTTCCAGTCCCGAGTGTACGGGTTTGGGAGTGGGCCAGCAGTAAAATTCGATGAAATTGCCAGATGCTTTGACAAATCTGGAGGAGCCCTTCAGTACGCACCACCCAGGATCTCCAGAATCATCATCGTTTGCTGTGCGTTGCACAACATAGCGCAGCAGCGAGGATTGGAGCAGCAGGAGGAGCAAGGCACAGAGTGCACAGCCTCTTCAGAGAAGGAGGAGGAGCAGGAACAGGTGGAAGACAAGGGGGAGGAGGGGGTGGAACCTGAGGTGGAGATGGCACCAGCAGCGGCAAACATTGTTGCCCGGGAGGCCCGGGATGGCCTCACAATGGCCAGATTTACTTAACTTGCTCCAATGCACCTTTTTGGTCCCAGATGCTGTACTAAGTTCCCCCCCACCCAACAAAACCCTAAAGCAGTCCTACAATTACCAAGCTCTTCCTCTCACCCAAGCCCCCATTGCTCAAGGTTAAGTAATGTCTCACAAGGCCACTTCCCAGGTAGCAGGCAAACATGGACAAGACCGGAAAGTGGTGCAAACAAATAAATTCATGTGTGTCAAAAATAGAACTGAAACTTAACACTAACGTTTGTTCATACACCCACGTGCATACCCTTGTGCATCTAGGATTGTGTCTTTTTTCTTTTCTTTTGCTTCTACGAGGTGCAACCCCTGTGGCTTCAGCAGAGGTAGAGGCAGGCTGCTCACTTCCTGGCTACGACCGCTTTGACACTTTTGGCGGACGTCCTCTGGGTTTTGGAGCCTGTGAAGGCCCCGCCAATGACTGCTCCTCCTGCAACTGTGCAGGGGTGGACTCGGCCATCGGGATCCGAGGAAGCATGTGGGGCTCTGACTGAGGGGGATGCAATGGGGGAGAAGTGGAAGCGCTTTGAGAAGAGCCTCTACTTCCATGTCCCCTCTCAACATCATCCCTCTCATGGGCCACCCGCACTTCCCTGTAGCAAGGAGCTGGAGAGCACCTTACTGCATATCAGTGGGGCAATGAAGGCCCAAGTCTACGTTTATATCCCTCCTCGAGATGCGGTCAATGAGCGTCTGCCATCTGTTGTTCACAGCAAGCATGTTGTCATGTGACTGGCGCATTTGCTGCTCCCTGTAGGTGGCCATCCTTTCCATGGAACAGCACATCGTCACCATCACCTGCGAGATGTTGGTGCTCATGTTGGAGATGGACTCCTCCATTCTCTGTACATTTACACACACCATGGCTGCAAAAGCTGCCAGAACCTCATGCAATTGTTGCTGCTCCTCCAAGATCACCCTCTTTCTCGATGGCCCCTGAGTTTCAGCGTCTGCATCCAGCTGAGCAGAGCTTGGAGTGTCCTACACCCTTTGACGAGGACTCTCCACTGCTGTCCTTGTATCCACCATCTGCTCTTGCTCACTTGTGATGTGTGAGACACCAGGTGACAACACTATATCTCTCACAGGACCCACCGAGGTGTGCGTATCTGCGCTGGTGCTGGCTGCGCATGGGTCTGGTGATGGAGCACTTTCAGAGACTGGCGTTTCCTCTGAGGAGTCATCTTCCTCCACCGGCTAGACAGTGGGCGGGGGGCGGGGGGCATTTGATGCACCTGTGGGAGAGTAAAGAGATGAATTAGAAGTGTTATGATAAGAATGAATAAAGTTACCATTATGCACATGATGACATTTCACTGGGTGCTGACATCAGTCCCTATATGAGTGACTGCTGTATGCCATGTGGCTTTATAAGATTTAATTCTGTCACCAGGTTGTTGGGATGTCCCCCTCTCTCCACCTCCCACCACCAGCAGCTCTGCAACTCTAGAGATCCTCAAGGCCTCCTCCTCTGCTGGAGTCAATTGACTGAAGAGCCACCTCCACTTCTCTGTCTCTCCCTGTTGTTCTGCGCTCTCTTCTGCAAGGAGGGAAAGAAGAGAACTTTGAGTGAGTGTGATGGAATGAGTGTAAGGAATGAATGGGCTACATGTGTAGAGGGTGACTATAAAGGTGTGACATTGCCAAATGGCCTCCTTCTGTGGCGTTACTTGCTATGTTTGCATTAGGATGAGGGTGAGTGTCCGTGGTGGTTAATCAGATGGGGACGTGAGTAGAAACATAGACAGAGAGGGATGGGTGGACCTGCAAGTTAGGTTGGTGTGAGCAATGATGTGCAGGAGTAGGCTTGGAAAAGCAGAGTGATGGGGATGTGGTGACAGGCACATCAGGATGTAGGTGAGTGTGGCACTGCACTCACCTTTCCTGACCTCATGAGATCATTGAATCTTTTCCGGCACTGGATTCACGTCCTCCTGACGACATCCCTGCTACTGACCTCCTCTGCGATCTCCAACCATGCCCTTTTTCTGTCTTTGGATTGTTGTTTGCGTAGATCACCAGGGAAGAGGACCTCCCTGCATGCTCGTATTGCCTGCACCAGAACTTCCAGGGAGGCATCAGTGAATCTTGGGGCTGCCCTCTGCCTTTGTGTCTCTATGACCCACAGAATTGTCAATGTTATTCAGCTATTTAGAGCTCTGGAAATCACCTTCAACACTCCTACAGCAACCTTCAACTGAGATGTGTGCAAGGCTGCTTTAAATATCTGCGCTGGAAATGAGTCATCGGTGACATCATCAGACCCACTCCATTTAATTGGGCCGGGAAACACGCATGACTGTTTTAATTGGGGCCATTAAGTTAATTCGCACTGCAGAACGCACAGTTCACATCTTCGGGTTCCCAACCCGCAACGCGGCCCGCACGCACGCGACCCGACTCCAAGGCAAAGATTCCGGCCAAAGAGAGAGCGAGAGAGAGTCACATTTCATTATATCTCCTCAAAACTAGAATCCTCCAGATTTGTTGGAGCCATAGATGTTTATTGTACAGAAGGAGGCCATTCAACCTATTGTGTCAGTGCCAGCTCTTTGTTAGAGAAATCGAAAACTAATCCCAATGCCCCGCGCTCTCCCCATATCCCTGTATCTTCCTTTGTGTCAATATTTATAATACCATAGTAAAGTTATGCATGTAATTGAATCTAAGATTTTGCCGATTAAGAATAACAGATTTGATATTAAAAATGGATGGCTGAAAATAAATCTGAAGGCATTTGTAACAGCTAGCCCTGTCTTAAAGAACTATTAATTAAGAGTGGATACTATTTCTTTATCTATAAAGAGATTTTTGTGTAGAAACTCCCCCAGTGACTTGGCTACTTTTCTGTCATATACAGACTATATATTTCAGTGATGGATGGATTTAAAAGCTATGTAATAAATATAGAACTTTGGATTTAGAAAAGAAAATCATTGACATCAAACAGATCCAAAAAGAAAGATCTATGGTGCAAATCTCATCGATTATCTTTTACCCTGTCTGATGAAGTTTATGGGGGAAAAATTCAGTTGGTTGCGCCTCCCGTTAGCGCCTTAAGAGGGCGCAAATGGGGCGCAAAGCAACTAGCGCCCGGGTGCGGCGATGTTTGCGCCGCTCGTGAAATTAACTAGACATTTTGCGGCGGCGCTAAACACTACTGCCACGATCTCCTGCGCCGGCAGATCGTGACGTCAGTCGAGTGCGCAACGCCCCGGTAGCGCCCCGGAGCGTATATTGAGTGGCGCCCCCTGCCTTACTGCCTGCCATTAGCAACGACAGGTTGAGGGGAGCGTTTTGCAGTCAGGAAGGGACTGGGGGAGCGCTATTTAAAGGCGACCGCTTCCTGCCTTTTTTTGTTGGTGACATTTTTGAACCACGCATTCTGAGAGAGAGAGAGAGAGAGAGACTTCTGGAGAGATTCAACGCTATGTGAAGGAGTTTTGGGTACTGAGCAGCACTTTGCAGGTTCATTTTGATTTGCCATTCCTTGTATCAGTTTAGAAGAGACTGTGGGGGCTGCACTCTGAGCTCTTTCCCTGGGGCTCTCCATTGTTCTTTCCAGCAGATTTGATGTACAGGTCTCTCCAGGCCGAGATTCAAGGCTGCAATGAGCAGGATGTGGATGGAAAGCAAGATCAACCCTCCCCTTTAAGAACTGGCCCGCGCCATTGTGTCTGTGTTCCATTGCTGACTGACATCACATGAGCTTCGCCAGCGCTCTGAGGTAGCGCCTCGCTCCTCGGCCTTTGCGCCTTAAGACAGGTGTGAAGCGCTTGATTTAGCGCTCCAATCACCTTCAGGGGCGATAAAAGTCAAGTTTGCAGTCGGTGGCGATAATTAGCGCCAGGCGCTAATCTTTGCGCCCGGCTGATAATTGCGCCCCAAATGGGGCGATACTGAATTTCTCCCCCATAGTGAATGTAAAATGTCAAAATGTTGAGTCAGGGCTGAAAAAAGTTATAGTTTAATAAAGAGGCCAGTACCTCTGGCAAACTACGTTCTTCTACCATTCCTCTTCACCATTAGTACTCATGCATAGTAAAATTTGTGTCCACAAGGAAATAAGGAGTTGGCCTCTTCAAATCACCCGAGGTGAAGATTTCCTCTGCATGCTCAGTGAAGTACAATTGTAAACCTGCTCTTTATAATTATGTTTACGATATTGCTGCACCCAGTGCAGGGGAAATCTTTCCTTCCCGTCCGCATTTCTTGATTATGTTTATGGCATTGAGCAATATTTTCAGAAAGTTCACTTTTGTTCTTGTAAGTATTGCGTGTTATTTCACAACATCAGTATATTCAAATTGTAAAGTATTTGAAAAATCATGCATTCTCGGGCCAAGCACTGTGGGAATGACACCACAAAGATACATGTGTCACAGTCGGACATAAGGTGCAAGAAGATCCCTTTAGAGGACAAACCTGATGGTCCCATTTGGGCATAATGCCTGCAAGATAATAGAAGGATTAGACTAAATAAATTATTATTATTCCCCCTCCCCCCACTACTGTAGGCTGAAAAATGGTCACTGTTTAAAGACCATTTGTATTTGAGAAAATTATGTCTCCAGTAATGTCTCTGAATTGTGATGCCAAACAGATTTGTTGTGGAAAGGGGAAATAAAAATTGAACTGCGTTAAAGTTAGTATACCAGAAAATATTATAGTAATATGAATAAAATGGAATTCATACGAACCTTCTGCAACCCCTCCCCAAAAAAGTGATCAAATAGTCAGCAGTGCCACCTGAATGTGCTTGTAAATCAGGGAGGAATCTTGTATGAGTCTATTAAGCATTGAAACAGTAACACCAGCAAGAGGTCTTTCCTGCTGTTACATATTTCATCAGATTATAAGAACAAATTATATAAATTAAAGAAATAACAGTGCCAAAATCATTCTTAGACTTTTTTATCTTCCAATTATTCAATTTTTCTGGAGGGTGCTAGAACAATTAATGAATAGTAGCACATTTAATTTGGAAAATTGGTTGAGTTCCACAGGAATGCTTCCTAAGATCTGAGAACAAAATCATCTGAGAACATAAGAACATAAGAATTAGGAGCAGGAGTAGGCCATTCAATAAGATCATGGCTGATATTTGACCTCAACTCCACTTTCCCGCCCAATCCCCATATCCCTTGATTCCCCTAGAGTCCAAAAATCTATCGATCTCAGCCTTGAATATACTCAATAACTGAGCATCCACAGCCCTCTGGAGCAGAGAATTCCAAAGATTCACAACCCTCTGAGTGAAGAAATTCCTCCTCATCTCAGTCTCAAATGGCCAACCCATTATCCTGAGACTATGCCTCGTAGTTCTAGACTCTCCAACCAGGGGAAACAACCTCTCAGCATCTACCCTGTCAAGCCCTCTCATAATCTTATATGTTTGAATGATCTGTGAAGATGTTTTTCTGCAACTGCAATGTACTTGGATCACTTGGAGTTAGAAAAGTATTATTCCATGCAAAAATCTGTAAAAATTAAATTTGGAGTTAATTGCACACCAAAAACCGAAAAATCTTAGCCCTTACAGTTGCCGCCACACTGCTAGGTCTCTTTCAATATTATTCTTAGCTATTCAATGCCATTCAATGAATGTGTGTATTCTATGGTTTTCTTTCTTATGTTTTACATTTTTTGAATTAAATTTCATTGCCACTGTTCTGCCATCTTACATATTTACAGAGTATTTACAGCACAGAAACAAGCCATTTGGTCCAACAGATCTATGCCGGTGTTTATGCTTCACATGAGCCTCCTCCCACCCTTCTTCATCTAAACCCATCAACATATCCTTCTATTACTTTCTCCCTCATGCGTTTATCTAACTTCCCCTTAAATGCATCTATGCTATTTGCCTCATCTACTCCTTGTGGTAGCGAGTTCCACATTCTAACCACTCTCTGGGTAAAGATGTTTCTCCTGAATTCCCTATTGGATTATTAGTGACTATCTTACATTTATGTCCCCTAGTTCTGGTTTCCCCCGCAAGTGGAAATATCTTCTCTATGTCTACCCTATCAAACCCTTTCATAATCTTAAAGAGCTCTATTAGGTCACTCCTCAGTCTTCTCTTTTCTAGAGAAAAGAGCCCCAGCTTGTTCAACCTTTCCTGATAGGTATAGCATCTCAGTTCTGGTATCATCCTAGTAAATCATTTTTGCACCTTCTCCAGTGCCTCTATATCCTTTTTATAATATGGAGACCAGAACTGTTCACAGTACTCCAAGTGTGGTCTAACCAAGGTTCTAAACAAGTTTAACATAACTTCTCTGCTTTTTAATTTTAGCCCTCTAGAAATGAACCCCAGTGCTTTGTTTGCTTTATTTATGACCTTACTAACTCGCATCGGTACTTTTAGTGTTTTGTCTATCTGTACCCCCAGATCCTTCTGTTCCTCTACTCCATTTAGACACTTAGGGGGGAATTTTATCAATGGGGGCGCGTTGGGGGCAGGGCAGCTGGTTGTCGGGTTTCAGTCCCGCCCTCAACGACGTCCGGCCACACCATGCTATTTTCCCTTGATTGACCTTGTTAAGCCCACCAGGCCAGTTAAGGGAAAGCCGGAG
The DNA here is from genome assembly GCA_030390025.1 of Squalus acanthias. NCBI lineage: Eukaryota > Metazoa > Chordata > Chondrichthyes > Squaliformes > Squalidae > Squalus > Squalus acanthias. Next base: position 111,589,090 of record CM059426.1, on the reverse strand, counting down.
ACAGAGGACATCAGCGTATGACGTTTCATCTGTCAAAAAATTTTGACAGATGAATTGTCATCTTTTGACAGCTTTGAGAAGCTGTCAAACACTGACAATCTCTGTTCTTTGGTGAGTCCTTGTACTCAAGACTCACTAAAGCTCTTTCCTGAGCAGAAATCAGATGGCTGTTGCATCTGAGAATGCAGCAGCCATTCTGTCATCTCTGCCGTTGAGATGAGGAGCCTCCGGATCCCCAAGGGTTGAACCCTGCAGGAAGAAACAAAGGTAAGGAAACTTTTTCGAACACTTTTCACTCACCTCCCATACTTACCTCTCCACACTTGCACCCATCATTCACCTCCACAGCACACTTTTCGACCCCTCACACACCCCGCAGACCCTCTGCTCGCCTCGCTGACCCTGGCGGGGTTTCCCGACGTCGGGAAGTCCGCACTTGTGTTGGTAAAATGGGGATAAGCCTCTTAACTGCCTGTTAACTACCTGTTAACAGGCAGTTAAGTAGCTGTAATCCCCTTCCTGCCTCAAGGAGACGGGTCCCTGGCATGGAGGCGGGTTGGGAGCGGAGTTGGTACCCGCTCCCAGTTTCTGCCATTATGTACTGACCATGTGAAATGGTATTATAAACAATACAGATCTGTAAAGAATTTACCAGAGGAACATTTAGGCTCAAGTTCAATTCAAGGGACAGTTTACCTACCTCTGTTGATATGATTATGGGGATTATTTTGGCCAAAGGGTGAAAACAGGCTCTAAATGGGTGCCGAGCTCATAAGAAACGCCTGTTTGAAAGTCCGGATTTAGCACACAGTTTTTGAGCTAATTGATGATTATCATGATTTGAAAGTGTCTACAGGCACTAACCAGAAACCTGCAGGTTTAGCACTCAAGTACTGATTAGTTGCAATTTTCGTAGAGCTGTATATGTAGCCTGCACTCATCCACTTCTGTTGAAGGTGTGGAGTGCGATGGCTGGGCTTGGAAGGATGTCGCAAGGAGCAAGAGAGAGGGCACCCAGGTTCTCCGATGTGGCACTGCAGGTCCTGGTGGAGCAGGTAAAGAGGAGGAGGGATGTCCTCCACCCGCAGTGAAGAAGAAGGCCACAGAGGCAGCTGATGCACCGCATGTGGGAAGAGATCGTCCGGGAGGTCACAGCCAGGAGCCCTGGCCCAGGGCATGACTCCAGTGCCACAAGAAATTTAATGACTTGACACGAGTGGTCAAGGTAAGGTCCCATCTTACAAACATACTTCTCGATAACTACACCACCACCACCACCAGCATCACAACCTCAACACACTTCATCCACCATCTAACTATACACTGACATTCACACGCCCCACACTATTGCATGCTTCACAGGCACTACTCACACCTCAGACACATCTCATAGCTCTTCAACCATGTGATGCATCACACACACACAAATACACCTGCCAATACTCATTCACAATCACCACTCTTTCTCTTCCAGGAAAAATTAGCACATAACAGGTGACAGCAGGACTTGACCGAGGATGGGGAAGCATGAATTCATGATATCACTCCCCTTCAGGAGGCAGTGCTGACCGTGATTGGGAGGGGAGTGGCAGACCCTGTGGCCAGAGGCAGAGCAGAGGGCATATCGCATAGAGGTCTGTGGCTACTGCAGCTTCCTTACAGATGCTGAACTATTCCAGATACCTAATCACCCAAAGCTACCCTCACTCCCAACCTCCATGTGGTCTCATCACACACATCCTGCTATAGTGGCCACATGCGCTGCACCCAAACCCTTCCAACTTTATCATTGCAGGCTCCCAGGAGCAAGATGCACCTACCCCATAGAGCAGGTTCAGCAACAGCCACCTCACCCTGGGAGGAAGAGAAGGAGGAGGACAGCAAGGACGAATGCACTGCGTCAATGTCACCAGCTCAGAGACCGGCACCACGCGCAACTTAGAGGCTAGCTTAGAAGGGGGATCCTCACAGTAGGATGCACAAGCACTAGTGGGCAGCAGCCACGCCGGGTGGAAGGGACACCACAGGTGCCACCTTTCTGGGGGTCACACACTAGTACTGCTGTAGAGGAGTGAGATGAGGACCTCGCAGGGCCAAGCTTCAGGAGAAGGTTGATGGGTGCGACAAACCAAATGCTTGGTGCAATGGAGAGCTTGCTTGAAAGCCTGTGGATCGTGTCTCAGGGGATGGAGGAGTCGCCTCCACCTTGGCCCGTGGCTGGACGCAGAGCCTGGAACCCATCCTCTCCAGCGTGGAGAGGATGATCAATTCCAGCCAGCGACCTGAAGCCTAACATCATGCAGCATCGGATGACTGAGGTCGCAGCTTCCACTGCAGTCATTGCTGATTGCATGGAGCGGCAAACTGCTACAATAGAAGCTCACACAGCTGCCATGGTGCCTCTGGGCTCCTCAGTTGAAAGGGGCTTGCAGAGTGTCTCCGATATCCATAGATCTGTCCTCCACCAGATCACTGGGTGGGCTGAACAGAGGCCCCGAGATAGTGGCCTGGGAATCATGGAGCAGGAATGTACTGGCCTCTCTCCGGATGACAGCATTCCTGCTCCCTCCCCTACCACTCTACCATTGCCCTTGCTGTTGCCTGTCAGCCAGGCGGTCCAGACTGCTCAAGCCCATGCTGAGATGGTGCTGTCTGAGGCGGGGCCTTCACGGCCCACAGCCTCTCGAGGGTGTACCAGGAGGACATCGGAACTGCCCTCTTCAGATTCTCAGCAGCCATCCACCTCACCTGCTGCTGTCACTGGGGTTACACTCCATAGAAGCACTAGAATACACAAGAGCACTTATAGATAACCACGAAGGGTAAGCACCAGGGTGAATAGTTTAATATTTTTAAGTGATGTTGGTTCTGTCATGTTTACATATTTTGTTTTTGATGTATATAAACAGTGATTATGGTAATTGGGTAGTGGTGGAATCGGTGGTCTTTTTTATTGTGATCTTCATGGGGAAGGGGTTGAAAGGATTGAGTGCAGATGATGCACTGCCTGATGGATCCTAAGTCGTGGAAGTTACATCATGTGGCCACAGCGCTCTGGGGTCTGATGGTGGAGCACGTCTCTCAAAAGCACTGTTCAATTAGATGGCAGCGAGTGTCCCTCCCAGTTGCGGCTCATCTACCTGGAAGCCTCTGGAGATCACCCTGGTCCTCCTCCTCCTCCTGCTCTTCCTGCTCCTGCTCCTGCTCCTGTTGTGGCTCCTGAGCTTGACCCTCTGGCACAATTGCTGGTGGTAACAGCTGGTCTCTCATGATCACCAGATTGTGGAGCATGCAGCAAATCACCATGAATGTGGACACCTTCTCGGCCGAGTACTGCAGGGCACATCCTGACCGGTCAAGGCATCTAAACCTCAGCTTGAAGAGCCCAGTGGTCTGCTGAATGATAATCCTGGTGGCTGAGTGGCTCTCATTGTACGAGTGCTCAGCTGGTGTCTGGTGGTTTCTCAGGGTAGTGATGAGCCATGGCATCAGAGGGTATCCCTTATCACCTAGGACCTCCTACTGAGAGCCATCCTCGCCCTCCTGTCCCTCACTTGTACAGCGGCTGGTGCTGCTCTGCCTGGCCTCATCTCCTCCTCCAAATCGTCATGCAGAGCAAGGGGGACCCCTATCAAGATGCCCATGACCAACCACTCCCTTTCTCCTTGTGACTCCTGTAAGGTGTCCAATAAGATAGAGTAGCACAGCACTCATTGGCCCGTATTTTCCGATCGCAGGCCTCCTGCGGGCGGAGGCCTGCGAGCTGGAAAAATCTACGCCCTTACCTCAGGGCTCCCGGGACGCACACACTTCCGATCCTGGGCCTCTCCAAACTCCAAATGCGCAGGGCCCACGTATCCCAGAGTTCGCAGCATCCCTGGGATCACGTGGGCCATAGGGAGCCAATCAAAGAAGGGAATCTCCCTTCATACACTTGACACTACACCTGTCAAATATATGAATGGAGATCACCCCAAAAACATAGTAAAACTTTAAATATTTTTTTTTAAATCACATTTTTAAAATGACTTGAAATTACAATAAATTAAGTATTTTAAACAAAAATTTAATTTTTTGAAAAAAAGTTAGTTTTTTCGGGGCTAAAAATAAACTTACCTTTTTTAAAGTATTTTTAAATGATAAAACGGTGAAAAAAATTTTAAAAACTTTTTTCAACTCTTATCCTGGTAAAAGCAGGCCTTACACAAGAATTGTAAGGGTTTTCTGCGGGCGGAGGGTCTCCAAAAAGCGTAACTATCCGCCCGCAGAGGCCCTTCTCCAGGGCAGTTGGAGGATCTGTCAAGACCATTCTTGACAGATCGGAAATGCCGGTTTTCAGCACATGCGCTGTGCATGCCTGAAACCGGCATTTCCGATATCCCTACGGGTGGGTACACAGCGCGTACCCACCCGTAGGGATTGGAATATCTGGACTATTATTTTTAGGTGAAGTCCTGAGAGAATATCTGGGGCCAATTTTGAGAGAGTGTTGGTGAAGTCTTGACAAAGTGTCCCAGAAAGTCTTCCAATGTGTCTCAAAAGTCCTCTTCAAATGCAGTGTAGTCAGTCGATCTCAGTCAGCAAGTGAACAGTGAAAGCTGAGCATGCTGAAGTAGCATTCACAATCCTCACCAAGGATTTGTTTACTCCTGTTCAGCTGGTCGGTGTTAGGAGAAGTAGTTAAATTAAGCATTATCCACCAAAATGGCATGTAGCCTCTTTAATGAATGCTAGCAGGCAAATTAATTGTCAATCAGATACTTAACGCTCCTCCAGGCGGCCATTCCTAGCGCTGGACTCAACTCCTTTACCAAGATGGCGTCTTGCACTAAACGCAGGCTAAACCAACATTGTAGCTTAAGATCCCATCTTGGCCACCTCTTTACCTCTTTAATGCCTAAAGTATTCGGCCAAAATAGCCCCCTATATGTTCAGGAAGTTTTTTGTAATGTTTATGGTTTGGATATTTTTACTCAACCTCTCCTTAATCTGACTGGTGTGGTCCACTAATTGGAAATAAAGAAATCCTATTCGCTGAAATTGCACATGGCTGGTCTTCTGCCTGCTTTCAGACAGTGTATGAAGCAGTAACAGTAACTCTCTCTCTATTCAGCAGCCAATTACAAATTAGAGAAGGGATCTGATGATGCTAACAAATTGGGAAAGATATCTGAATTTGCATTGTGTTGATACTGATCCTCTGAGCTATAAAATCACACTAATCCCACAATTCACAAGCAAAACGCATGATATTTGGGCTGACATAGCCTCGTAAATTTAAAGAAGTACAGTGTCATGAGGGTGAAATATCATGCTATAGACATTTGATGATGTTTAGGAACAGAAAAGAGGGCAATGAAGTTTTAATATAATCTAGGATAAACAATGCCAAGACTGCATGGTAAAAGTCTCTGCTCCAGAAGATACAATGTCCATGTTCCACGGCGGACACTGAGGTAGTGTGACAGCAGAGTGTTTGAAACAGATTGCTCTTGAACGTTTCAGCAATTGAGCCTGCCTACAATGCTCAGGTGAGCCAATAACACCTCTTTAATATTGAAGGGATAATTTTATAAGGCTGTTCTTCCTCCAGCTAGGCTGGTAATGCCTATTAGAATTTTCACAATTTTCCAATCACCAATCAGAAACTCACTACAGTATTGCAATCATATAAAATTACAGGCACAAGATTTCCATAATATACAGATGGATATGATAGGAAATATCACAAAAGGCAATAAATATCTGGGATCAGTGTCCTGGTGAATCTAATAACTAGAGCTGTAGATAGGGCTTTAAACTAAAAAGGGGAGGGAAGGGGTCAGGTGAGGGGAAATTTAGAAATCTAAAGAGAAAAGCCAAGGCAATGGAGAAGTGTAGCGATTTGGGTAAAGATAAGCAGAGTGTGACAGGAAGGGACAGAGAGTTTAACAGTAATAGTGCATCAGCGAATAAGGTGAAAGCAGGGAATAATGGTAAAAAGTTAAAATTACAGGCTCTTTATCTGAATGCATGAAGCATTCATAACAAGATAGATGAATTAGTGGCGCAAATAGAAATAAATGGGTTTGACCTAATAGCCATTACAGAGGCGTGGTTGCAAGGTGACGAAGGGTGGGAACTAAATATTCCAGGGTACTTGACATTTCGAAAAGACAGGCAGAATGGAAAAGGTGGGGAGTAGCCCTGATAATAAAGGATGACATAAGGACAGTAGTGAGAAAGAATCTTGGCTCGGAAGATCAGAAAGTAGAATCAGTATGGGTGGAGATAAGAAAAAACAAGGGGCAGAAAACACTGGTGGGAGTAGTTTATAGGCCCCCAAACAGTAGCTATACTGTTGGACAAAGAATTAATCAAGAAATAATAGGAGCTTGTAACAAAGGTAATGCAATAATGCAACTTTAATCTTCATATAGACCGGGCAAATCAAATTGGCAAAGGTAGTCTGGAGGACGAGTTCATGGAATGCATTCAAGACAGTTTCCTAGAACAATACAACATGGAACCAACCAGAGAACAGGTTATTTTAGATATTGTATTGTGTAATGAGACAGGGTTAATTAGTAATCTCATAGTAAAGTATCCTCTGGAGAAGAGTGATCATAATATGATAGAATTTCACATTGAGTTTGCAGTAAATGCTTAAGTCTGAAACTAGAGTCTTAAACTTAAATAAAGCCAATTACGTAGGTATGAGGAGCAAGTTGGCTAAGGTAGATTGGGAAATTAGATTAGATTATGAGAGTAGGTAAGCAATGGCAAACATTTCAAGAAATATTCCAAAATTCTCAACAAATATACATTCCTTGAAAAATAAACACTTCACGGGAAAAGCGATCCATCGATGGCTAACTAAAGTAGTTAAGGATAGTATTAGATTGAAAAAGAGGCTTATAATGTTGCAAAGAATAGTAGCAAGCCTGAGGATTGGGAGAGCTTCAGAAACCAGCAAAGGATGACCAAAAATTGTGAAAAAGGGAGAAAATATAATATGAGAGTAGGGAGTAAACTAGCAATAAATATAAAACAGAGTGTAAGAGCTTCTGCAAGTATGAACAAAGGAAGAGACTAGCAAAAGTAAGCATTGGTCCCTTAGAGGCTGAGACAGGAGAAATTATAATGGGAAATAAGGAAATGGCAGAGACTTAAACAAATATTTTGTAACTGTCTTCACAGTAGAAGACACACAAAGCATACTAAAAATAGTGGGGACCCAAGGGGCTAATGAGAGTGAGGAACTTAAAGTAATTAAAATCAGTAGAGAAAAAGTAGTTGAGAAAGAACAACAACAACAACTTGTATTTATATAGCGCCTTTAACGTAGTAAAACATCCCAAGGTGCTGCACAGGAGTATTATAAAACAAAAACAATTTGAAACTGAGCCACATAAGGATAAATTAGGGCAGGTGATCAAAAGCTTGGTCAAAGAGGTAGGTTTTAAGGAGCGTCTTAAAGGAGGAACGAGAGGTAGCAAGGCGGAGAGGTTTAGACTGGGAATTCCAGAGCTTAGGGCCTAGGCAACAGAAGGCACGACCACCAATGGTTGAGCGATTATAATCAGGGATGCTCAAGAGGGCAGAATTAGAGGAGCGCAGATATCTTGGGGGTTGTGGGACTGAAGGAGATTACAGAGATAAGGAGGGGTGAGGCCATGAAGGGATTTGAAAACAAGGATGAGAATTTTGAAATTGAGGTGCTGCTTAACCGGGAGCCAATGTAGATCAGCGAGCACAGGGGTGATGGGCGAACGGAACTTGGTGCGAGTTAGGACATGGGCAGCCAAGTTTTGGATGACCTCAAGTTTACGTAGGGTAGAATGTAGGAGGCCAGCCAGGAGTGCGTTGAAATAGTCAAGTCTAGAGGTGACAAAGGCATGGATGAGGGTTTCAGCAGCGGATGAGCTGAGGCAAGGGCGGAGACAGACGATGTTACAGAGGCGGAAATAGGTGGTCTTTGTTATGCCGCGGAAATGTGGTCGGAAGCTCATTTCAAGTTCAAATATGACACCAAGGTTGTGAACAGTGTGGCTCAGCCTCAGGCAGATGTTAGGGAGAGGGACGGAGTCAGTGGATAGGGAATGGAGTTCACGGCGGGGACCAAAAATAATGGCTTCAGTCTTCCCAATATTTAATTGGAAAAAATTTCTGCTCATGCAGAACTGGATGTCAGACAAGCAGTCTGACAATTTAGAGACAGTGGAGGGGTCGAGAGAAGAGGTAGTGAGGTAGAGCTGGGTGTCATCAGCGTACATGTGGAAACTGACGCTGTGTTTTCGGATGATGTTGCCAAGGGGCAACATATAGATGAGAAATAATAGGGGGCCAAGGATAGATCCTTGGGGGACACCAGAGGTAACGATGCGGGACTAAAAGCCGACAAATCCCCTGGACCAAATGGCCTGCATCCTAGGGTTCTGAAAGAGGTGGCTGCAGAGATAGTGGATGTATTGGTTGTGATCTTCCAAAATTCCCTAGATTCTAGAACAGCCTCATTGGATTGGAAGGTAGCAAATGTAACCCTGCTATTCAAGAAAGGAGGGAGAGAGAAAACAGGGAACTACAGGCCAGTTAGCCTGACATCAGTCGTTGGGAAAGTTTTGGAATCCATTATTAAGGATGTGGTAACAGGACACTTAGAAAATCATAATATGATTAGGCAGAGTCAACATGGTTTTATGAAAGGGAAATCATGTTTGATAAATTTATTAGAGTATTTTGAGGATGTCACTAGCAGGGTAGATAAAGGGGAACCAGTGGATTTCCAAAAAGCATTTGATACAGTGCCACATAAAAGGTTGCTACACAGGATAAGGGCTCATGGGGTTGGGGGTAATATATTAGCATGATAGAGGATTGGTTAATAGACAGAAAGCAGAGAGTAGGGATAAACGGGTCTTTTTATGGTTGTCAGGCTGTAACTAGAGGGGTGCCGCAAGGATCAGTGCTTTGGTCTCAACTATTTACAATCTGTATTAATGATTTAGATGAAGGGACCGAGTGTAATGTATCCAAGTTTGCTGACAATACAAAGCTAGGTGGGAAAGTAAGCTGTGAGGAGGACACAAAACGGGAGAAATTCGGTATCACCCCGTTTGGGGCGCTAATTTTTGAAATCCTGAAAAATTAGCACCAGGCGCTAATGATTCTGAGCTTCCCCTAAATTGGCTGTTAGCCCTGCAGGAAGGAAGTGGAGTGCTAAATCAAGGGCTCCACTTCCTTCCTGGAGCACTAAAAGACGTAGGCGGGCCACTAGTGGTGCAGCTCTGCACAATGTCCCGTGCAGCGCTGCCAAGATCCAAGGCTCCTTCCCTCCCTTAAAGGGAAGGGCCATCATTGCAGGCTTTGAATTGGGACCAGTTAGCTGGTCCCCAACAGCAGCCCCGATCCGGCCCAATCAGCCCCATGCACTCCAGCAGACTGCCAGGCTGATCTGAAAGGATTTTTACTAGTCCTAGCCCCTTTAGGGCTACCCCGGATCAGGCGTATTTCTCAAGACATTCACTTTCAACTAAAGTTTGAGGTAGCCGAATCCTAAAGACGCTTAATTGGGTCTAAAGGTCCAGACTATCTGTCCCTAAAGGAAAGGAACAACCCGAGAATGTTACCGTCCTCCAGATAGCACTTTTAATAAGTTTAGCTAGACTGTAACATTCCGGATATTATGAGGGTCCGGAAAACTCCCTCAGAATTCTGCAACTCCTCACCAAAGAGTGTACAGAGATTGAGTTCTCGAGTTTGATACAGAAGTCTTATGTGAGACAATTCTAAAAATATATAGATTTATTAAAGAACCGACATGCAATTTAGAGTTGGTAAATCAGTCAATCGCAACATTAACAATTCTAAAAAGAGAAAAAATGCTTTCTTATTATTAACAGAGAATCTTACTTTTAAATCTTAACTTCACAGTTCTTGAAGTTCTTATACAGGATATCCACCAATATCAAATACCTTTGATCCCCGAGGTACAAAGAGTTGGAGACTACAGAGCCGCCTCTGAAGCCGAGAATCGTTTTGCCCGATTAAAGCGAGTCTGTTATCCCATTTGAGTGTTCAATATTTATACCTTTTTCCAGTGGTATTTCCTTTAAGGTTTTCTGCTGATGCAAGCTAATTATCTCTAGTCATTTTTCTGCCGACCTCTGCAACTCTTACTGCCACCTCAGCCAGACTCATGTCTCATCTCTAGGTGTTCTAAGTTTACCATATAAAAATGGTGTGACGGCAGATGTTCCTTATCTTATGTGCTTCTTTACGAAGTATAAATTAGAACACCTTATCCAGGGTGAACCATTGTTTCGTTCCCAAAAGTTCAGCCTGTCGGAGCCCTTCACCTTCTGTTTCAATAAGGTTATTTATTCAGGGTCAACAACTATCTTATCTCAATAGCCAGAATGCTTTCATAGCTATTTCATAGTTAGGTTTCTAAATTTCCAAACCCAGTTTCTCATGTTTTAATAAGGCCAGGATTCTTTCATAAGATAGTGTATTTTTCTGAATAGGTTATATGGCTTATTCCTTCACAGATCGATTGTGGCCAAAGAAAAATGGAAAAAATTGAAATAATGCATTCGAACAATTTTTATACTTACCGCACCAACATCCCTTTAACTTGCGCCCCCGAAGCTCCTGGCCTACCAAACAACGCCTCCTGCAACTGTCGGTGTTGTCGCCCGGCGATGCTGCAGGGGGCAGAACCGAAGTTCAGGTCCGGGACGCTACCGGGACGAAGCGCAGGACAATGACGTCGCGATCTCCAGGCGCAGGAGTTCGTGGCTCAATGTGTTACCACCGCTGCAAACCTCTTGGCCAAATTAGCGGGAGTCATTCATTTCGTCGCGCCTGGTCGGTAAGTCATTAGTACCCCATTATCACCCCTCGGAGGCAATAACAGGAGGTGCTAAGGTACCGAATTTCTCCCCCAAAGAGTCTGCAAAGGAGTATAGACAGGTTAAGTGAATGGGCAATAAGATGGGAGATGGAGTATAAAGTGAGGAAATGTGAGGTTATTCACTTTAGTAGGAAGAATAGAAAAACATAATATTTTTTAAATGGTGAGAAACTAGTAAGTGGTGGTGTTCAGAGAAATTTAGGTGTCCTTCTACAGGAAACACAGAGAGCTAGCATGCAGGTACAGCAAGCAATTAGGAAGGCAAATGGCATGTTGTACTCCAATGCCCTTGCAATAAAGGCCAAGAGTAAGGAAGTCTTGTTACAATTGTACAGGGCCTTGGTGAGACCACACCAGGAGTACTATGCTCAGTTTTGGTCTCCTTATCTAAGGAAGAATATACTTGCCTTAGAGGCAGTGCAACAAACTTTCACTAGATTGATTCCTGGGATGAGAGGGCTGTCCTATGAGGAGAGATTGAGTAGATTTGGCCTATACTCTCTGGAGTTTATAAGAATGAGGAGTGATCTCATTGAAACATATAAGATTCTCAGGGGGATTGGCAGGGTAGATGCTGCGAGGTTGTTTCTCTTGGCTGGAGATCCTAGATCTCGGGGGCATAGTCTCAGGATAACTGGTTGGCCATTGAAGACTGAGATGAGGAGGAATTTCTTCACTCCGAGGGTTGTGAATCTTTAAATTCTCTACCACAAAGGGCTGTGGATGCTGAGTCATTAAGTATATTCAAGGCTGAGATTGATAGATTTTTGGACTCTAGGGGAATCAAGGGATAGGGCGATTGGGCGGGAAAGTGGAGTTAAGGTTGAAGATCAGCCATGATCTTATTGAATGGTGGTGCAGACTTGAGGGGCCATATGGCCTACTTCTGCTTATGTTTTTATAGACCACACATGTTTAAAAGTTATATTTGATGATCCACAAACTTTATAGACGTGCATAATTTTTAAAATCCTCAGAATGCTAATAACACCCAATATAAGCCATTGTTCTGATGATAATCAAATGTATGATTTGCACTTTTAGAATTTTGTGTTTTCAAAGATGAAACATTGATATCTCATATTTCCCAGATGCATTTCTTCAAATACAGACTTCAAATTCATATTGCATATATGTGTGCAAATGTTTGTTGTTCAAATTTGCTGGCATCAGAGGCCATGCTTTATTAAATGAATTTCCCCATCCTCAATGATGGTGGAGCCCAGCACGTGAGAGCAAAAGACAAAGCTGAAGCGTTTGCAACCATCTTCAGCCAGAAGTGCCGAGTGGATGATCCATATCGGCCTACTCCCGAGGTCCTCACCATCACAGAAGCCAGTCTTCAGCCAATTTGATTCACTCCACATGATATCAGGAAACGGCTGAGCGCACTGGATACAGCAAAGGCTATGGGCCCCGACAACATCCCAGCTGTTGTGCTGAAGACTTGTGCTCCAGAACTAGCCGCGCCTCTAGCCAAGCTGTTCCAGTACAGCAACAACACTGGCATGTATCTGACAATGTGGAAAACTGCCCAGGTATGTCCTGTTGACAAAAAGCAGGACAAATCCAACCCGGCCAATTATCGCCCCATCAGTCTACTCTCAATCATTAGCAAAGTGATGGAAGGTGTCATCGACAGTGCTATCAAGCGGCACTTACTCACCAATAACCTGCTTACTGATGCCCAGTTTGGGTTCCGCCAAGACCACTCGGCTCCCGACCTCATTACAGCCTTGGTCCAAACATGGACAAAGGAGCTAAATTCCATAGGTGAGGTGAGAGTAACTGCCCTTGACATCAAGGCAGCATTTGACTGAGTGTGGCATCAAGGAGCCCTAGTAAAACTGAAGTCAATGGGAATCAGGGGGAAATGCTCCACTGGCTGGAGTCATACCTAGCACAAAGGAAGATGGCTGTGGTGGTTGAAGGTCAATCATCACAGCCCCAGGAGTCTAACCACCTCCCCTTGACATTCAACGGCATTACCATCGCCGAATCCCCCACCCCCCCATCAACATCCTGGGGGTCACCATTGACCAGAAACTTAACTGGACCAGCCACATAAATACTGTGGTCGCAAGAGCAGGTCAGAGGCTAGGTATTCTGCGGCGAGTGTCTCACCTCCTGACTCCCCAAAGCCTTTCCACCATCTACAAGGCACAAGTAAGGAGTGTGATGGAATACTCTCCACTTTCCTGGATGAGTGCAGCTCCAACAACACTCAAGAAGCTCAACACCATCCAGGACAAAGTAGCCCGCTTGATTGGCTCTCCCTCCACCACTGGCGTACCGTGGCTGCAGTGTGTACCATCTACAAGATGCACTGCAGCAACTCGCCAAGGCTTCTTCAGCAGCACCTCCCAAACCCGCGACCTCTTCCACCTAGAAGGACAAGGGCAGCAGGCGCACGGGATCACCACCACCTCCAAGCTCCCCTCCAAGTCACATACCATCCTGATTTAGAAGTATATCGCCGATCCTTCATCGTCGCTGGGTCAAAATCCTGGAACTCCCTCCCTAACAACACTATGGAAGTACCTTCACCACACGGACTGCAGCGGTTCAAGAAGGCGGCTCACCACCACCTTCTCAAGGGCAATTAGGGATTGGCAATAAATGCTGACCTTGCCAGCGACGCCCACATCCCATAAACGAATAAAATAAAATGCAGAAATTCTGAGCATGGCCTATGCTGAAGGTAAGTCTGAGATTTCTCCACTCTCCATCTGGCTTGAGGCCTAGGTTGGATTGCGATCATATTCACTAAACAGGGATCCAACAGCAAAGTTAACTGATGACCGGCTGACTGACATGAAAACACTGTTGACTGCTCCAAGACAGTTCAAATAATTAAATGTCATTAATGCACTGAATTGGAATAGAAAACAATTGAGGTTATTGGCATTGAATTCAATGGCCAGCAAAGTATGAAGCTGAAAACTGATAGTGCCTGAAAGTTCTCTGATTCATTCTCAGATTTCATCCATCTTCAGTAGTTCAGTTCCAGTCAATGGAATATTTTGTACAAATCGTTCAAGTTTTGCTTACTTTAAGATACTGGGAATATTGGTGCCTCCTGGTACTGGTGTACACTGCTATATTTTCAAACCCTTTGTTTCAATTGGCATTCATTTCCATTTTATAATTTTACACAACATGCTGTGATATCACAAATTTTAATCGAAAGCAAGAACAGTTCTGTGGAATTGGATCGGCTGTTATGACTGGGAAATTCCCTTCAGGTCTGATTATCACCAGCCTTAAAATAAAAAGCTGATGTTGCTTACCTGGCAGAACGTAGATTGTAACCCGAGGTATCCAGAGGCACAAAGGGTCAGTCCTCAAGCATAATCGTCCAGCATTGCATTTCATTATCAGACAATGTACATGTTCCTGTTTAGTAAATATATTTGTATCTGCCCATTTCTGTGGTTATTTTGCATTTTGTTCAGTTCATTGTCAAAAATAGACTTATGGATTGTCTTAGCTTTGTTTTTTTTTAATGTTTACACATGTTGTTTAAACTGAATAAAAATTGGGTTTTCTCTACAGTTCGTTTGTCTCAAAATATAACAGATCTCCAATGGCATTGCATAGGTTAATGACAAATGTTATATCATTTAACAGATAAAGTATTAGTCTGCTGCTAATATAAGGCTGCATTTAATCTGGCCCGCTCCCTTAAATCCACAGAGTGTAAGGTTAATTGCTGTTGGTAAGGAAGTTTGAAGATTGGCCATTGCTTGTAAATTCCTGGCTCCATGTCAGGAGAAACCAGCATGAAATGACTGGTTTTATTTATCTATTTTTTTTTAAACACCTTTGACACTTTCAAGTAGCGTAGTGATTATGCTATCCTTTCACCTTGCACCATCATCCCTTTTGTCATTTAATCTCTCCTGCCTTCCACCCTATCACAGACCTGCCCTTTCGTTCTTTCCTCCCCTCCCACCTTTCCCTGCCTCTGTACTTGCTTAAAACCTGTTACATCTCTAACTTTTTCCAGTTCTGGCAAAAGTTCACCGACCTGAAACATTAACTCTGTTTCTCTCTCCACAGATGCTGCCTGACCTGCTGAGTATTTCCAGCATTTTCTGTTTTTATTTCAGATTTCCAGCATCCGCAGTATTTTGCTTTTGTAGTAGTGATTATGCTACTGGGCTAGTAATCTAGAGGCCTGGACTAATAATCTAGAGAATTTAAATTCAAATCCCACCATGGCAGTTTGAGAATTTGAATTCAGTTAAAAGAATATCTGGAAATAAAAAGGCTGGTGTCAGTAAAAGATGTTGGATTGTCGTTAAAAACCCAACTGGGTCACTAATGTCCTTCAGGGGAGGAAGCATGCTGCCTTTACCCAGTCTGGCCTTTATGTGACTCCAGTCCCACACCAACGTGGTTGACTCTTAACTGCCCTCTGAAATAGTCTAGCAAGGCAGCCAGTTGTCTCAAATAGAAAAAGGCCCACCACCACATTCTCAGGATAACTCGGGATCATATAATCATAGAATAGGATGGCACAGAAGGAGGCGATTCAGCCCATTGATTCTCTGCCGGCTCTTTCAAAGAGCAATCCAGTTAGTTCCACTCCCCGCCCTTTCCCCATATCCCTGCAATTTTTTCTCTTTCAAGTATTTATCCAATTCCCTTTTGCAAGCTGCTATTGCATCTGTTTCCACCACCCTATCAGGCAGTGCATTCCAAATCCTAACCACTTGTTGCGTAAAAAAATGTTTTTCCTCGTGTTCTGGTTCTTTTGCCAATCACCATGGGCCAAAAATTCATCCCGCGACGCGAGAGTACGCACTGCGTACTCTCGCGTATTCTCTCTCCAATTGCCAGTTTTCTGCATGCCCTGCGCATGCGCTGAAAACCGGCACTTGGTCTTTTGAAAAGGGGGCGGTTCCTCGGTGCATCGCGTGCGCGCTACAGGCTGCGCGCACGCTGTGCACTTCATGCTTTGGATGCGCAGGTAAGTACGGAAGATTTTAGAAATGGAAAAAGGAGGAGTAAGACCCACTTTTAACAAGGTAAGTAGTGAATTAAGTATTTTTTTGAATTTTTTTTAACAGGTATATCTTTTTTAGAGACTTTAAAGACAGGTAAGTTTATTTTTATAACTTTTTAAAAGATTTAAAATTTTTTCAAAAATTTAATTTTTTATTTAAAATGGTTAATTTATTTAACTATACTTATTTTATTAATGTGATGTTTTTTTTTTTAATTTAATTGAGGTTTAGCTGTTATTTTGGGGGGGTGTGAGATTCATAGATTTCACAGCACGTATGTGAAACTTATGAATGGAAGATGGTGTGCTGCCATTGGCTCTAACTGAGTCACGTGATCCCACAGCTCGCACGAATTCACTACGCCGGTGGGATACGCAAGCACTGCCCAGCTGATGTCTGGAACATCAAGTTCGTGCGAGCTGGATCTGAAAAAGCACAAGCGGAGTGAGAGATCGCGGGGAAGCCTTACCCCCGCGGGAACAGAGCGAGATCAATTTCTGGGCCCATATATCTGTACCCTCTGGTTATCGACCCTTCAGCCACTGGAAACAATTTCTCTTTATTTACTCTATCTAAACCCTTCATGACTTTAAACACCTCTTTGAAATCTCCTCATATGCTTCTCTGCTCTAAGAAGAACAAACCCAGCTTCTCCAGTCTATCCACGTAACTGTAATCTCTCATCCCTGGAACCATTCTAGTAAATCTCTTCTGTACCCTCGCCAAAGCTGTCACGTCCTTCCTAAAGTGTGGTGCCCAGAATTGGACACAATACTCCAGCTGGGGCTGAACTAGTGTTTTATATAGGTTTAGCATAACTTCCTGGCTTTTGGATGAGCAATAAAGCCAGCCTTGCCAGTGACATCCACATCCTGAGAATTAATAAAAACAACACTTTCAAGTGTGACATCTGAAATGTGGCGTTTGAAGTGTGATGGGTGCACACTATATGCAAGAACCCACAGAGGAAAGATTTCCACTTACTTTGGAGGGCCTCTTTGTCCTCTCAACAGCTGCCAATCTGGCAGGAAAGCCACGGTGGCTTCCCTGCTCAGTTCTGGATTAAAATGCATTCGGGGTCCGACTGACGTAATAAAACACCGATTTGCATAAATTTATGATGCTCCTGCCTGTTTCTGGCGGGCACCTCAGCCACCTAAACTGCAGTGAATAGTTGAAATGGGTGACCAGCACAATTCCAGCAGGAATAAGGCAGTAAAGCTGAACGCTCAATTTTAAACGCCCCTCCCTCCCCCCTTCCCCGCACCCCCCCCCACACCCCCTGCACCCCGCTTCGTTCCCACTGGGCAGGGTGGGTTAAAATACCCTGCTAGATTACACTTGTTGAACACAAATCTTTAGGGATAAAATAGTAATTTATCTTTTACAAATTGAAATATCTTTATGTTGCTGAGTCACACAAATGATATCATCTCCATTATGTTCGGTGAAGCACAACTGTTTCAGTGATATCATTCCAGAGACAGAGGGTTGGATTTTCATAGGGCCGTGGAGGTGGGTTTGGAGGCGTGTGGGGGGTTAAAATTGCGAAAAGTGGCGGGCGGACCTGATCCCACCTCCATTCCGCCTCCACGCAATTTTGATAAAATCGTGTGCGGTGTTCCCAACTCCGTCCTGCCTCCAAGAGGTGGGAGAGGCCATTAAAGCCCTTAACAAGCCCTAAATTGGCTCTGTAATGCCATTTTGAAACGTTTTAGCTAGTTTAACCCTTTTCCGACGTGAAGCACGCCTGATGTGAAACACGCCAGTGAAACCTGGCGGGAGCACAAGTGGATAGCTGACTATCAGCTGCAGGTCCACTATTACAACGGAGATGTGATGAAGGTAGTAGTAGTATTAGGTCTGAAAGTCACCTCTGATGCTACTGCATTGAATGTCTTCAGAGACTGCCTGGCCTTTGCTGTGAGTGGATGCAAAAAAAATTCTCATTCTCTCTCTCTCTCTCTCATGCTGCTCATTTTGCATCCAGGTCCACTCACAGCAAAGGCCAGGCAGTCTCTGAAGACCTTCAATGCAGCAGCAATGATGACATCATCAGAGGCGACTTTCAGACTGAAACCACTAATTGGTTCATGGGTTCCCACATGCTGGAACTCAATTGCCCAATTAGGTGAAAATTGCATCAATCTCCCACATCCAATTGCAGTCGGGTGGATAACACGAAATGCGGATGACATGACCCCAACCCGCCCCAGTATCAAAATCCAGCCCAGAGGGGAGAAATTTCCGGGGGACAGCAGGCGTGATCGGTGGTGGGTTGGGTGGGAAAGTGTTTTTTTCCCCAGTGGGTCGGGACCCCGCTGTCAACCTGCGCTACGCACCTTTACCAAATGTCGGGTCTGTCATCGCTGAGCAGACCCGACAGGCAGCGGCCGGGGAAGCAATTCAGGTTATTATGACCTTGTTAACAGAGGATTAACAACAATTTTGAGCTCACCTTTAGAATTTACAAGCTCACCAACAGGGTCCACACTGCGCGGGGATCACGTCTGTTAAGCTGGGCGGGAGTTGAATGGCCATGGAATCATCTCATTACTTGACAGATTGAAATGTGCTTTAAAAGCTCCATCCCACAGCTGTTCACTTTCCAAGCTCAGAAGCTGTTGCTTACTGCATTTAGAAGACAGATTGAGCTGTATGCAGGTTGCAGGTGTTTGGAGACAACTCTCTATCCAGTATCACCTCATTGGAACAAGCTCTCTCACCACTGACAGATCATTTCTGTCATCTCAAGTTCACTTGCCATCTATTCCATCAGCATGGGTACGGTTTATACTCTCTCACCTTGCTGCACAGGCTGGGAGGAAAAAGAGTGGAAGAGCTATAGTGATAGGGGACTCAATTGTAAGGGGAATAGATAGGCGTTTCTGCGGCCGCAACCGAGACTCCAGGATGGTGTGTTGCCTCCCTGGTGCAAGGGTCAAGGACGTCTCGGAGCGGCTACAGAACATTTTGGAGGGGGAGGGCGAACAGCCAGCTGTCGTGGTGCACATAGGCACCAACGATATAGGTAAAAAAGGGGATGAGGTCCTAAAAGCAGAATATAGGGAGTTAGGAGGTAAATTAAAAAATAGGACCTCAAAGGTAGTAATCTCAGGATTGCTACCAGTGCCACGTGCTAGTCAGAGTAGAAATAGAAGGATATTTCAAATGAATACGTGGCTAGAGGAATGGTGCAAGGGGGAGGGATTCAAATTCCTGGGACATTGGAACCGGTTCTGGGGGAGGTGGGACCAGTACAAACCAGACAGTCTGCACCTGGGCAGGGCCGGGACCGCTGTCCTAGGGGGAGTGTTTGCTAGTGCTGTTGGGGAGGATTTAAACTAATGTGGCAGGGGGTTGGGAACCTGAGCAGGGAGACAGAGGAAAGCATGACAGGAAGGGACAGAAGGTATGGAGTAAAAGGTAAAGTGTTAAATAAGGAAAAAGCAGGAAGTAAGTGTCGCAAAACACATTTGAAAGTTCTTTATCTGAATGCACGTAGCATTCATAACAAAATGGACGAGTTAACGGCACAAATAACTATGTATGGGTATGATCTTGTGGCCATTACAGAAACATGGCTGCAGGGTGACAACGTCTGGGAATTAAATATGCCAGGGTATTTAACAATCAGGAAGGACAGTCAGGAAGGAAGGGGAGGGGGGGGTGGCTATGTTAATAAAGGAAGGAATCACTGTAATACAGAGAAATGATATTGGGTCAAAAGATCAGGATAATGAAACAGTTTGGGTAGAGATAAGGAATAATAAGGGGAAAAAAACACTGGTGGGCATAGTATATAGGCCTCCTAATAGTTGCAACTCTGTTAGAAGAAGTATTAATCAGGAAATAGTTGGGGCATGTAATAAGGGAACAGCTATAATTATGGGGGATTTTAACTATCATATTAACTGGACAAATCAAATTGGGCAGGGCAGCCTTGAGGAAGAGTTTATTGAGTGTCTTAGGGATGGATTTCTTGAGCAGTATGTAACTGATCCTACAAGGGGGCAAGCAACCTTGGACCTGGTACTGTGTAATGAGTCAGGATTAATTAATAATGTCCTAGTTAAGGATCCCCTTGGAATGAGTGACCATAACATGGTTGAATTCCATATCCAATTAGAGGGTGAGAAGGTTGGTTCTCAAACAAGCATACTGAGCTTGAATAAAGGAGACTATGATGGCATGAGAGCAGAATTGATTAAAGTGGACTGGGAAAATAGATTAAAGGGTAAGACGGTACATGAGCAGTGGTGTTCATTCAAGGAGTTATTTTACAACTTTCAAAATAAATATATTCCACTGAGGAAAAAAGGGTGTAAAAGAAATGACAGCCATCCATGGCTAAGTAAAGAAATTAAAGAAAGTATCCAACTAAAAACAGGACATTTAAGGTAGCCAAAGTTAGTGGGAGGATAGAAGATTGGGAAGTCTTCAAAAGACAACAAAAAGTAACTAAAGGATTGATTAAGAAAGGGAAAATAGACTATGAAAATAAATTAGCAAAAAATATAAAAACAGATAGCAAGAGTTTCTATAGTTATATAAAAAGAAAAAGGGTGGTTAAGGCAAACGTAGGTCCCTTAGAGGATGAGACCGGGAAATTAATGGTGGGAAACATGGAGATGGCAAAAATGCTGAACAAATATTTTGTTTCAGTCTTTACGGTAGAGGACACTAAGAATATCCCAACACTGGACAAACAGGGGGCTCTAGTGGGGGAGGAGCTAAATACGATTAAAATCACTAAGGAATTGGTACTCAGTAAAATAATGGGACTCAAGGCGGATAAATCCCCTGGACCTGATGGCTTACATCCTAGGGTCTTGAGGGAAGTGGCAGTAGGAATTGTGGATGCTTTGGTAATAATTTTCCAAAACTCCCTGAACTCAGCAAAGGTCCCGGCAGATTGGAAAACTGCTAATGTAACACCCTTATTTAAAAAGGGTTGTAGGCAGAAGGCTGGAAATTATAGACCAGTTAGCCTAACATCTGTGGTGGGTAAAATTTTGGAGTCTATTATTAAGGAGACAGTAATGGAACATTTAGATAAACATAATTTAATAGGACAAAGTCAGCATGGCTTTATGAAGGGGAAGTCATGTCTGACAAATTTGCTCGAGTTCTTTGAGGACATAACGTACAGGGTGGATAAAGGGGAACCAGTGGATGTAGTGTATTTAGACTTCCAGAAGGCATTCGACAAGGTGCCACATAAAAGATTATTACTCAAGATAAAAAATCACTGGATTGGGGGTAATATTCTGGCATGGGTGGAGGATTGGTTATCTAACAGGAAGCAGAGAGTTGGGATAAATGGTTCATTCTCCGACTGGCAACCAGTAGCCAGTGGTGTTCCGCAGGGGTCGGTGCTGGGTCCCCAACTCTTTACAATCTATATTAACGATTTGGAGGAGGGGACCGAGTGTAACATATCAAAGTTTGCAGATGATACAAAGATGGGAGGGAAAGTAGAGAGTGAGGAGGACATAAAAAACCTACAAGGGGATATAGACAGGCTGGGTGAGTGGGCAGAGATTTGGCAGATGCAATACAATATTGGAAAATGTGAGGTTATGCACTTTGGCAGGAAAAATCAGAGAGCAAGTTATTATCTTAATGGCGAGAAACTGGAAAGTACTGCAGCACAAAGGGATCTGGGGGTCTTGGTGCAAGAAAATCAAAAAGTTAGTATGCAGGTGCAGCAGGTGATCAAGAAAGCCAATGGAATGTTGGCTTTTATTGCTAGGGGGATAGAATATAAAAACAGGGAGGTATTGCTGCAGTTGTATAGGGTATTGGTGAGACCGTACCTGGAGTACTGCATACAGTTTTGGTGTCCATACTTAAGAAAAGACATACTTGCTCTCGAGGCAGTACAAAGAAGGTTCACTCGGTTAATTCCGGGGATGAGGGGGTGGACATACGAGGAGAGGTTGAGTAGATTGGGACTCTACTCATTGGAGTTCAGAAGAATGAGAGGCGATCTTATTGAAACATATAAGATTGTGAAGGGGCTTGATCGGGTGGACGCGGTGAGGATGTTCCCAATGATGGGTGAAACTAGAACTAGGGGACATAATCTTAGAATAAGGGGCTGCTCTTTCAAAACTGAGATGAGGAGAAACTTTTTCACTCAGAGGGTAGTGGGTCTGTGGAATTTGCTACCCCAGGTAGCTGTGGAAGCTACTTCATTAAATAAATTTAAAACAGAAATAGACCGTTTCCTAGAAGTAAAGGGAATCAGGGGTTACGGGGAGCGGGCTGGAAATTGGACATGAGTTTGAGTTCGGATCGGTCAAGGCCCTGTGGGTGGCGGAGCGGGCTCAGGGGCCGAGTGGCCTGATCCTGCTCCTACTTCTTGTGTTCTTTAGAGTTGATGTTGGATCAGATCAGCCATGATCTCATTGAATGGCGGAGCAGGCTCGAGGGGCCGATTGGTCTACTCCTGCTCCTATTTCTTATGTTCTTATGTTCTTAATCTGACCACGATCAGCCGCAATACCAGCATCACCAGGCACACCAGCAGCACCAACAACCACACCAACCTTCTCCGCAATCACCTGATGCTGCACAGGACAGAGAGCATCTGCAACTGACCACATTGCTGCCAGGGATGGCCTCACCATGGCCAGATTTACTTCACTTGACGCTGCAAATCCTGGCTGCCACATGATGTGCCAGGTTGGCACCACCCCATACCAACAACATAAAGCATCCCTACAATGCCCAAGCCGTTCCTTTCACACTCATAAGCATTGCGGGGTGGGAGGGGTACCATTATGTTTCACCATTCACTGCAACTCACTAAGCCACTTCCAAAGGTGCACACAAATCTGTCCAAGAACGGAAAGTGTTGAAAATAAAGGTTTTAATGTTTGACACCACATTAACAGAAACTTTACATGAACATTGCACAAAACACCCAAGTGCCTACCCTTGTGTGTTAGTTGATATGATTGCACTAGGATGAGGGTGAGTGTGAGGGGTGGCTAGTGAGATGGGGAAGTGATAATGTAGATAGAGAGGGATGGGTGGAGGTGCAAGGTAAGTTGGTGTGAGTAGGGATGTGCAGGAGTAGGGTAGGGAAGGCAGAGTGATGGGGATGTGATGAGTGGCACAGCAGGATGAGGTTGAGTGTGACTTTGCAGTAACGTTTTATGATCTACTGAGATCATTGAAAGGTTTGCGCCACTGCAGCCTGGTCCTCCTGACGACATCCCTGCTTGTGTCCTCCTGTGCAATGTGCAAGCAGGCTGCGTTGGTGTCCTGGGGAGGTCTCTTCCGCCCATTGGGAGGGAAGAGAACCTCCTTGTGTGCTATGACTCCCTCCATAAGCATATGGAGGGAGTCATGGGAGAGCCTGGGTGCAGCCCTGCACCTCTGTGCAGTGCTGGTCAGTGTTTGCAGCTCCTCAAGACTGTAGAACACTGACAGCACAACTGTCAAAGTAAATTTGCACATGGTCCCTTTAAGGAAACCGGCTGATGGCACGCCATCAGACCCACTTCCTTCAATTGGCCGGGAAACGCGCTGGGTGGGCTTAACAAGCCCTATCAGGGGAAAGTCATGTCGGAGGCCGGGATGGAGCCAGCAGCAAGGCTGCGACCCGCTACCGACCTCACCCACCACGGACCCGCCGAGGTAGGGGAAATCGCGGCCAGGGAGTAAAACAGAATGATCAGTCAGGCTCAACTCTTCACAAGAGTGAATACAAGACCCAGCAATACCACCATATGAGAGTGCTGCTATTACCTTGCCATCATTACAGTCCACCAGCTCTTCATTCTGTACTATGCGTTTTATCTTTTCACTTTCCTACTTGCACATGGAACAGCAGGTCTGGGATTACCGCATTCTTTTAAGTGAGGCACTAACCTAAAAGCATGATTGGTCAGAATGGCGTTCATCCAACCCACTGCAGCCTGTTTCATTATTGCCTCTCAGATGTTAGTGCTGTGTTTAAGTCCGACAACATTTTCATTATAAAATCAAGAGCGTATCCAGACCTATTCCAAATGATTCTTTTGATAACTTTGATGATTTCCTAATAGAGATTATTAGCATGCTCATTCCTCATTAATAATGGACTGTTCAATCTCATTGTTTCAAAGGTCCACCAAAAGTTTAATGATTTCCATAGTTTTTTTTTAATAGACTAGAATTGCTTATTTAATCCTTTGAGTACTGCATAGCCTTTGCAATTTTAAATATGCATTTAATCATACAGAAGCAGG
Source organism: Squalus acanthias (assembly GCA_030390025.1). NCBI lineage: Eukaryota > Metazoa > Chordata > Chondrichthyes > Squaliformes > Squalidae > Squalus > Squalus acanthias. The sequence goes on along the minus strand of CM059426.1, from coordinate 111,564,941 downwards.
CGCAATAATGCTCTGTATTCTCTGCAGAGACTAAATTTGTTTTTGTAAATTTGTATTTTACGAATAACTGCCCTCTTCACATTGCTCGACACTATTCCAATCTTTAAAGCTGTTCTATAGACTATCGAAGTCATTACTCATTTTCCCAAAACAATTGTAGTTACATTGATTGCAGTTACCAGAGTAAGGCTCAAGCAGGAACATCAACGCATGATGGATTTCTTAATGATGTGATAATTGCTTTCAAATGGATCAAAACAAATTAATTATTACAATACAGTAGTGTATAATGAACACAATGATTTATATCTTCCAGAGCTAAGGAAAAGAAAATCAGGCGTGGTATAAACTGAGCTGCTGATTCCAATTTCACCCACTGGGGTAGATTAGCATTAGTGTAAAATGGGTGATAGCGAGTTGGCAGCCCGTTTTACATCTCTCCTGATTTTTGAAGTCAATGGAAATAAAAATCGAGAGAGATGTAAAATAGGCTGCCAACTCGCTATCACGTTTTATACTATTGCGCAAAGTTAAGATCTACCCCACCCTGTGTTTGTATAGTGACCCCGTAATTTAAGTGGTGGGTTGCCTGTTCCCCATCCAAAAGGTTATGTGGCTGATTCTGCGATCCAGAGCTCTCCACTGGCTCCCTCTTCCCCATCAAGTTGACTCGAGGAATCTCATCCTCATTTTCAAATTCCTCCATGGCCTCACCCCGTCTTACCTTAGCAACATCCTGCAGCTTATGTGGCCATGTGCACCTGCTGCTCCTCGGACTCCAAGCTACCCTTGTTTCCCGTTCCCTCTGCTTCACCATTGGCAGCTGCCTTTCAGCCACTGCACTCCTGCCCTCTGGAATTCCAGCCCTAAGTCCCTCCACCTTGGCATCTTCCGCCTGCCTGCGAAAGCCTCCATAAAACCATTCTTTGTGACGATTCCTACACCCCCCAACCACCACCCCTCCCCATTTTCCCTTTCTCGCTGCTGCTCAGCAAGCACCAGTTTTCCTCCTTAACTATACAGCACTTTGAGACGTCTTCTAGTACGTGAACAGCACAACAAAAGAGCAAATTGTAAAAATTGTGGTACGTTGCAGGTCAGATTTAGATTTCAATTTTACTGTAGTTTGGCTTGGGGAGCATTTTACTTTATTTTATATCTAGCTGGTTAGTATCACCAGTAAATTCTATTTGGGATCTGCCGTGAGAGTAAATCACTGAAAAGAAATGTGCAGAGAGCAGCAGTTCAATATGAATATGTTGCCTGCAAAGCTAAGGATGCTAAGGTTGAAGGTCGCTGAAAGATGATGGATTCAGTTCCTCCCTTTATTTGGTTAAATCATTCTCTTACCCTCTATATTCTTGAGCATAACGGGCAATTTCCTAACCAGATGGTCACTCACATGCAACCTGTTCTCAAACCTTTAACAAAGCTGCTCTTGAGTCAGATGCTAAGGGTGTGTGAGATTGGCACAGGCTGACTCTCTCTTTACCCCCTGAGGAAAATCTTTTCTTCCATCTGGCATCTCCTTTAGAGGGCCAGCTGAGAACAGGAAATAACAGCATGGGGAACGCGAGGGGGAGTTCTTATGTGCTACCCACACTGTGGCACAGCCTAGCAGGGGATTACAGTGGTACCAACAGAGAGGTGGATTTTTTAACCTCACTGAAAAAAACTGCAGTAGCACGTTCCCAAACATCCTCAGCGTATTAATCAATTGCAATAACTGTGAGCTGTGTTCAGTTAATCCAGCAAAAAAAGGCCTGTTTGCTTAAACCCTGGCAGCTCATACTAGCAACAACAATAACAACTTAAATAAGCACCTTTACATAGCAAAGCATAAGGGGCAGGATCTTGCTGGAAAAATAATGGTTTGTTAACGACGCATGGCATTATTAATGCGCAAATCAGCCAGCAAATTCAGGGGTTAAGAGATACATCGTGAGCTGCGAATCTCCAGAACTTGCTGGTCGATTTACTTTGCACAAACAGCATTTTGCCCTTAGCCTCCACGTTCTTTTTAAAAACTTGCTGGATTTGCACATTAATTGCCCATTAAACTCACCACAGAAAGTTAGGGCTGGTGATTAAGAGCATAAGTATCCTTTTAATGACGTGATAATTGTTAATGCAATGCCAGTGAACCTCTCTGGCCCAGAAAGGGAACAATTAAAACTGTTCAATCTCATTCCTGCATGCAGTAAATTCTTAGCGATTTAAAAAAATAATTGTTTTCTTACTTTTCCTTTCTGTCTCTTTTTTCTCTCACTCTCTCTCTTAAGCCAACGTTTCTTTCCCTCTCTTTACTTCTGTTTCTGAACCTAATTTGTCTCTAATTCATCCTCCTTCTCCATCATTCCTCTGTTTCTTTCTCAATCCTTAAATCTCGTTGGTTAAGGAAATACACTGTTGGTCCTACCATTCACTAAGGTCCCAGATGCCCTGTTGCCCTGTTGTCAGTTCGAACATCCAGCAAGTTACGGTGCAAAAAATATTCGAGCTGAAGATTGCAGGTGGAGGTGCTGTCTTTCGGATGAGACGTTAAACTGAGGTCTGTCTGCGCTTTCAGTTGAATGTAAAAGATCCCATGGCGCTATTTCTAGGAGGTGGTTGGTGTCATTGACCATGTTGTAAGCTACACAGAGATCAAGGAGGATGAGGAGGGATAACACATTGCAGGCACAGTGTACTATTGTAAGTCTGACAAATCTAAACTTGCAATATTCAAATGATATTTTAAAAAAGAGTTATCAACAAATCAATTTGAACCAAGTCAGATAGGAAGGTGCAACATTAAGTTTGGTCAGTATGTATCCCTTACCAAGATCCATACCATAGTTTCAACTAGAATTAGGATTTGGGCCACCTCAAGGAGAAGGGAACTGCTCAATCACTTTCTCAGGCCACTGGGACTGTCAAAAAAAAATTCTTTCTTTAAAATCACTCCAAAGGCAACTCTTTAATTTTTAACCAGGGAAGCAATGACTTTCCTGCTGCCCAAAGTTACTAAGATGTTATTGGTGCTTTTTTTTCCTATTCGTCTAATTTCAGGCAAATTAATTTGTTCTTTGATTTGTTGGATTTTTCTCTTACAAGCCAATTCTACTTTCAAAATATAAGAGAAGTGAGTAATCACACCCAACTCATTTTCCATCCTTGCTAATAGCCATATTTTCATAAAGTGCACATTTCGGGGGTGAAATTGGTCAACGACAGTAGCACAAAACAGGCTGATAGTGGATCAACTGCCCATTTTAGAAAATCGGACAGGGTGTAAATTGGGCTGCCGATTCACTATTAGCCCATTTTGCGCTTCTGGCATTGACAGATTTCACCCCCGAAATGTGCAATGTGAATGGCCTTACATTGATCGGGATTAAAATCCATTTGCCATTCCTTAGCATATCCACTTAATTGGTCAGTATGAATTGGGGCGCTATCAATGTTTTTTATGTTCACTACTATCCACATAGCATGGTGTTATCAGCAAATGTTTCTATCACAAGAAGCACCCATGTGCATTCCATTTCTAAATACTGTGAGCAGCAATGTACCCATTACATACCTTTGCATAACTCCACTAACCATTGGTCCCATATCTAGCTTCCCCTCATTTATTATTGTTTCTCTCCATTGCGAAGCAGGTTGTCAACATAATTAGCTTGTATGTTATTAATTCTATGAGTCTCAATCTTGTTAAGAGCCTCACATGTGGAACTTTATCAAGTGAGTTAAGTGACAAGACTGAACCGATTCCAACATTGCCAGACCTCTTTTCAAGTTGTGCCTCCATTTAAAAGGAGACACTACAGGCAAATGGCAACAGTTTAACTGATTAAAGCTCTACAAAAAATGCAACTAAACATAGAGAGTAAAGATAGGGTGGACCCATGGTCACCAGGTGCAAAATTGAGAGGTCGCACAACACCAGGTTATAGTCCAACAGTTTTATTTGAAATCACAAGCTTTCGGAGCTTACTACTCCTTCGTCGGGTGAAACTTCACCCGACGAAGGAGTAGTAAGCTCCGAAAGCTTGTGATTTCAAATAAAACTGTTGGACTATAACCTGGTGTTGTGCGACCTCTCAATTTTGTCCACCCCAGTCCAACACCGGCATCTCCGCATCATGACCACCAGGTGCAAACCAGAGCCCTGCATATCTTCAAGCAGTTAAAGAAATTCAATGAGCCAGATTTTTCTTTAATTTTGAACACAATATGCGATTGACAGCAGGGACTCTAGTAACTGCTACCACCAGGAAAAAAACACTAACAATTGTGGGGAGGGGGAAGGGAGGAGAGGATTACTCGCCAAACAAAGTACTTGTTTCAGACAAATAATGATTAAAAACTGAGCGTGCAGTTAGGCTGCATAGTCAGTCATGAAATGCTTCTGACAAACCAAGTGTATATGTTCACTCACATACCATGGTCACCAGAACCGTGACTTTCTTGACAGTTTTCTTCTTTTAAATATTATTTTTCCTTGTTCACTATCACAGGAAACTAATTAACAAAGTCATTAAAGTGGTATATTAGCATAATTTCATCTAACCTACCAATGGATGATTGAAGTTACAGCTATTAAAATGCCGAAATGTGGAATTGACACAGCCAAGGAGCAGCTGTAACAGCAGAGATTTACTGCCAAAACAGTGCATAATGTCACCACCCAGGATGATTCTTCCTCAGATTTTTTATAGATGATCTAAAAATAAATAAAAATTACAGACTGGAATGGGAATCTTCAATAAATTCAAGCCTTTCTGGTATGAATGTTGTGTACAATACGTGATGCATTTCACAGTTTCCACCTTTTTCACACTGTGTTTGCTATCATGTTTACATGGAGGAAAACCTACTGGAAAATCATCAAAAAAGGGTAAAAAGTACGTGATATACGAGATGTAGCAATATTGCATGCCCCAAATGGAATATTATAACCTGGTTTATTCCACCAAATAGTGAAGCATGCAATTCATAATGCTATTAAAAATGATGTCCAGATTGTCACTAGATCCATATATGAATGCCTACTGTGGACTGATAACCATAAACAATCATTCCAGAGGGGCTAGAAGGTCGCTAGTAATCATCAAAAGCAATAACGAGTTGAACAGAGGATCCTGACCTACACCAAAGAGTGAGCACTTCAAATAAAATTTGAACTATGAGACAACAAGTGTACCTAGTCCAAACAACAATTATAGAGGAATCAACCTATTATGTATGAGTCAGCAATCAGCACAGATTTGCATTGGTCCTTAGGGGTCAGCCAGCTTTGGCTTTGAGCCAAGCCAAGAAAATATTAAAGCAAGGCCTGACACCATTCTAGAAGGAAATGCTCTATTAGAGCACCCGCTGAGAGAATAACAAAACCTTTGATCTGGAGTCCCTGTCCTTAACAAAAACAGACCAGATCCAACTGCCCATCTCTTGCAAATGGCCAGAAGCCAAGTTAACAATTTAATCTGCTGGCGCACCAAAAAGGCTGTATACAAACATAAGAAGATTTATGAATTATGAACTGCTGAACCAGGCTTGCTAAGGTGTATCCCTAGATCACAGAAAAGTAATAAATTGTGCTTTAAAGCAATCTCTCAATGTCTGTTCTGTACTTTATTGACAATATGAAATCAACTGCTCATGCCCACTTCTCAAACTTGTCAGTTTTTTTATTCAGGTACTGGATATGTCATGACAAAAATGTGCTTAGTAGTACCCACAGGATGCCAGTCATCAGAAATGCCTTTTTGATCAAATAAACTCCAAACATGGTGATTACAAGCAAAAATAGTTTTCTGCATGTTTTTTTAGTTTTTGATCAATTTTTTATGTCTTTCAGCTTCAATCCTACCACTGCTGAAGTGAATGATTTTTCTTTAACAAACTACAATTTGGTCAAACTATGTTTGCTAAAGATGAGATTAATCAGCCATTGAAATCCCTTAATTTATGCTTAAAGCTTTGCTCATTGCTTTCAGATGCACTGAACCACGGCAGGTGTGGGTCAGCACTGCATGAGATATTATTTGGCTTGGACTAAATAGCGGCTACATAAACAATCATTTAGTTATCAGAGTGAATCAGTGTTTCCGCTCAACCTTATTTATCATAAGCTTTGGGCTATTTAAAAAGAGAAAGACACAAAGAAAATAGACATTTAGCTTTTGCCACTTGTCGCTGTTTTAGCCCATATACATTAAGTCCCACAATAAGAAACATAGAAACATAGAAGATAGGAGCAGGAGTAGGCCATTCGGCCCCTCGAGCCTGCTCCGCCATTCGATGAGATCATGGCTGATCATCCAAACTCAGTACCCTGTACCTGCCTTCTCCCCATATCCCTTGATACCTTTAGCTTTAAGAAATATATCTAACTCATTCTTGAGGCCGCGATTTTGCCTACCGAGGCAGGATAAGTGCGGCCGAGGTAGGCAGCAGGTTGCGACCCCGCCCCCGGCTCCAACCCGCTCTGTGAGAAGAATTTTCCGTTGATTGCCCTGCGAGGTTCCCAGCCAATTAAAAGGAAGCGGGTCTGATGACGTCATTTGATGACGCGCCATCAGCCGGTTTCCTTAAAGGGACCATGTTCACATTCATTTTGACAATTCTGCTGTCAGTGTTCTGCAGCATTGAGGTGCTGCAAACACTGACAATCACTGCACAAAGGTGCACAGCTGCACCCAGGCTCCCCCATGACTCCCTCTTATGGAGGGAGTCACAGCACGCAGGGAGGTTCTCTTCCCTTCTAATGGACGGAAGAGACCTGCCCAGGACATCAACGCAGCCTGGTTGCACATTGCACAGGAATGCACAAGCAGGGATGTCGTCAGGAGGACCAGGCTACAGTGGCATAAACCTTTCAATGATCTCAGTAGATCACTAAACGCCACACCCAACCTCATCCTGCTGTGCCACTCATCACATCTCCATCACTCTGCCTTCCCTACCCTACTCCTGCACATCCTTACTCACACCAACTTACCTTGCACCTCCACCCATCCCTCTCTATCTACATCATCATATCCCCATCTCACTAGCTACCCAACACACTCACCCTCATCCTTGTCCAATCATACCAACTAACAACACACAAGGGTAGGCACTTGGGTGTTTTTGCCAATGTGCATGTAAAGTTTTCGTTGATGTGTTGCCAAACATTGACATCTTTATTTTCAACACTTTCCGTTCTTGGACAGATTTGTGTGCACCTTTGGAAGTGCCTTAGTGAGTTGCAGGAAATGGTGAGACATAACGGTACCCCCTGCAATGGTGATGAGTGTGAAAGGAATGGCTTGGGCATTGCAGGGATGCTTTATGTTGCTGGTCTGGGGTGTTGCCAACCTGGCACATCATGTGGCAGCCAGGATGTATAGCATCAAGTGAAGTAAATCTGGCCATGGTGAGGCCATCCCTGGCCTCCCGGGCAGCAATGTGGTCGGGTGCTGACGCCCTGTGTAGTATCAGGTGATTGCGGAGCAGGTTGGTGTTGTTGTTGGTGATGCTGGTGTGCCTGGTGATGTTGGTGTTGCGGCTGATCGTGGTGGGATTCTGAGGACCAAGGTGAGATTTTTTCAAGGGCACCGATGTTGCTGGAATAGATGGCAGCTGAAGTTGAGATGACAGAAGCGATCTGTCAATGGTGAGAGAGTTTGCTCCAAGGAGGTGACACTGGATAGAGAGTTTACTCCAAGCACTTCCAAACTGTATAAAGTGGAAAAGTCTGTTCCAAATCCTGAAGGCTCAAGCTTCTGACATCAGAAAGTGAACAGCTGTGAAATGGTAGCTATTATACAACTTTTGCAGCTGTCAACTATTCAGAGGAATGGAGAGTCATTGACAGCCCGACCTACTTACCTGACATGATCCCCAAGCGCTGGGAACCTCGTGAAAAAGCTGGTAAAATGGTAAGTACATGGTAAAATGGTGTTTAAGTACCTTTTAACAAGCTCTTAAGTATCTGAATTGGCTCACCCGCCGCAGACAGACCTGACACTTGGGAAACTGACATGGAGGCGGGTTGACAGCGGGATCTTGACCCGCTGTCAATCTTTTCGATTTTGACAGCGGACCCACCTCCGAACCCGCCCTTTGAGTGCCAGCAAAATTCCGGCCATTAAGTCCCACACTACGGCTGAAATGTTGCCGGCGCTGAGAGAACGGGATCGGAGGCGGGTCAGCTGTCAAAATAGAAAAGATTGACAGTGAGTCGGGAGCCCGCGGTCAACCCGCCTCCAAGCTAGTCTCCCAAGTGTCGGGTCTGTCAGCGCTGAACAGACCCAACACCAAGCAGTGGGTCAGGCAATTAAGCTATTTAAAAGGTTGTTAAACACAATTTTACCGGGTACTTACTATTTTTACACTTTTTTCACGAGGTTCACGGTGCTCAGGGAGTATGTCAGGTAAGAATGTCAGGTGTTGTGTCAGAATGGGATGATTTACTAACTTGACAGCTGAAAATGGTCTATAAAAGCTCCCATTACATAGGTCTTCACTTTCCAAGGTTACAAGCTGTTGCTTACTGCATTTGGATGACAGACTGAGCTTTATGCAGCTTGCTAGTGTTTGGCACAAACTCTCTATCCAGTGTCACCTCATTGGAACAACCTCTCTCACCACTGACAGATCACTTCTGTCATCTCAACCTCACCTGCCATCTATTCCATCAACATCGGTGCCTTTGAAAGAATCTCACCTTTGTCCTCAGAATCCCACCACAATCAGCCCCAACACCAGTATCACCGGGCACACCAGCAGCACCAACATAATGCGCCAGGTTGGCACCACCCCACACCAACACCATAAAGCATCCCTACAATGCCCAAGCCATTCCTTTCACACTCATCACCATTGCGGCGGTGGGGAAGGGCGGGGTGGGGGGGGTACCGTTATGTCTCACCATTCACTGCAACTCACTAAGCCACTTCCAAAGGTGCACACAAATCTGTCCAAGAACACAAAGTGTTGAAAATAAAGATTTCAATGTTTGACAGCACATTAACAGAAACTTCACATGAACATTGGCTAAACCATCCAAGTACCTGCCCTTGTGTGTTGCTAGTTGGTATGCTTGTAGTAGGTTGAGGGTGAGTGTGAAGGGTGGCTAGTGAGATGGGGAAGTGATAATTTAGATAGAGAAGGATGGGTGGAGGTGCAAGGTAAGTTGGTGTAAATAAGGATGTGCAGGAATAGGGTATGGAAGGCAGAGTGATGGGGAAGTGATGAGTGGCACAGCAGGATGAGGTTAAGTGTGGCTTTGCAATAACGTTTCGTGATCTACTGAGATAATTGAAAGGTTTACATCACTGCAGCCTGGTCCTCCTGACAACTTCCCTGCTTGTGCCCTCCTGTGCAATGTGCAACCAGGCTGCGCTGGTATCCTGGGGAGGTCTCTTCCGCCCATTGGAAGGGAAGAGAACCTCCCTGTGTGCTGTGACTCCCTCCATAAGCATATGGAGGGAGACATGGGAGAGCCTGGGTGCAGCTGTGCTCCTTTGTGCAGTGCTTGTCAGTGTTTGCAGCACCTCAATGCTGGAGAACACTGACAACAGAACTGTAAAAATAAATTTACGCATGGTCCCTTTAAGGAAACCGGCTGATGACGTGTCATCAAATCCGCTTCCTTTTAATTGGCCAGGAACCTCGCAGGGCAGGCTTAACAAGCCCAATTATCGTAAAATCACTTGGAGAGTGCGGGTTGCAGTAGGCAGCGAGCTGGGACCACGACACCGACCCCGGCCGCCCCAGACCTGCCTCGGTCGGTGAAATCGCGGCCTATATTTTACTTTTGGTTATATGGCTGCTACATTTGTTGTGGAAAGTTTTAATGCTTCTGATCTAATTGCCATTGATCAAACATGGAACATTAATTAAGTGACCTTGTTGTTGTTATTTTTTGTTGTTCCTCCCACTATTCCATGTTCATCCATCTTCAACTAACCAGACACTGTATTGTCCTCAGCCCTAAATCAAGAACGGGAGCAAATTGGATGGTGAGGCCTATCACAGAATCCCCACAATGCAGATAGAGGCCATTTCAGCCCATTGAGCCTGCACCGACACATATCCCACCCTATCCCCGTAACCCCATGTATTTAATCCCCCTAATCCCCCTAACACTAAGGGTCAATTTATCATAGCCAAATCAACCTAACCCACACATCTTTGGACTGTGGGAGGAAACCGGAGCACCCAGAGGAAACCCACGCAGACACGGGGAGAATGTGCAAACTCCACACAGACAGTCACCCGAGGCCGGATTCGAACCCGGGTCCCTGGCGCTCTGAGGCAACAGTGCTAACCACTATGCCACCGTGTTGCCTTACCACTATGCCACCGTGTTGCCTTACCATCGACTTCCATTTCTTTGCTCGTACCTCCACCTCTGCCTGAACTGCCACTGGCTGCCCTTCCCTGTCCACTGCATGCAAATGGCAACAGAAGGGCAGAGTCCCCATTGATTTTTCTGGCATCCAAGCATGTTACTGCCGCTGCCAAAGGCAGCACCCAAACTCCCCTCATCTCCACAAGAAGTAAGTTTAAAAGAAGAAACATTTTTAGTGGCGGTCTCTTTAAAGGCCGCTTGTACAGCTGCTGAAGAACCCAAAATCCTGACCTGAGCATGTCCAGCTCAGACCTAATGAATTTCTGGGCGAGGTTATGAAGCAGGTATTAGGCCCCTCATTAATATATGCATGGAGCCTAATATCTATTTTAGGCAGCCGCCAGGGTGACCGAATATTGCCCGACTCACTAAGTCGTTGGACTTTATTCAGGTGCCCTTGGGACGTGGGAGACAGCACCAGGAAATTGGTGCTTTTTGCCTCAATTCTGCACCCAGAAAATGGGCGCAGTGGGGTCCAATTTCTCTATTTTCTAACGTTTATGAGACAGAGAGAGAGAGACAGGTAGTTTTATTTTTTCCTCATTCTAATTTGATTTATTTTTAAAACAAGTTGAATTTTGAAAGCAAACAAAGCCTCTTTGAGAAATCTGATAGGGAAGGAGGGGGAGGAGGGGAGGGGAATTGGTTGAGGCTGAGGGTGGGAAAGAGAGGAGATAGTGGGAAGGTGAACGGATATGGTATGTGATTGAAGCGAGGGGCGAGGGGGAAGAATGAGTTATTGGGACAGGGGGTAGGAAGGGAGCTGCTGACAGTCATATGTTCCCTGTGAAACCCCCTCCCCAAATGCAACCATTGGTGACTCCTTTCCCAGCCACACCATGCTATACTACCCACCACCTGCCACCTAGAAGAAAAGAGGAAAAAGACAGAGAGAGAAACAAAAAGAAAAATTAAGGGAAGAAAAGCAACAGAAGCAGGAGAAAGAGAGAAACAGAAGCAGAAGAGATGAGACAGAGAGATGCTGCAATACAAAGGCATCAGAGACAGGTAGAAGTGTGATCACATTCAATGCCATGGCAGATTAACTAGTGTATATAACAAGTCTTACATCTTATGCACATTCCTCATACACAGGGGTTCATTTTCACTTTCGGCGGGAGTAGAAAACTGGCGGTAGAGAATTGGCTGGCCATTATACACCCCTTTCCATTGGAGAAGGTAAATTGTTCAGGGTGTATGATCAGCGGCCTATCCGCCTGCTTTCCACCTCTGCCGAAAGTGAAAATTAGTTTCCAGAATCACACTTTTTGCAGATGTAAAACAACCTTCAAGAAATAGGGGGAAAAAAGCCAATTGTTATCTGGACCCTGAAATTTACAAACAGCTACAACTGCCCTCTGATTGACCTGGGCAGTTTCTAAATGGCTACCTTTAGCTGGAGTTGTCTATATAGATCAGGCACAGGCCAGTTTCACAGTTACTCATCACAATCATGCTGCAGAACTGAGACTACCCATGAGCAATGCCACAGGAGATTGCCAGCGCTATTAAAAAAAGGATTTGATTTTGATTATCAAACGTCTTCAGAAGCAATAATACTAAAAGTGCTAATAAGTGCCATGCCTGACATATTATTTTATCCAGCTGAGCAAAGTAGATTTTATTGATTCTGGAGGACTATTTAAATTTGTACCTAAATGTTCTTTTAATGTAATTTTGTTCTCGCACCACCAAAATAAAAACATCTTGGAAGAAATTACCATAGCTGGAAAAAGAAGACCCCCCCCTCATATGACCAGAATTTTTTAAATGGCTTAATCTCTCTTGAGAATTCCTTTCTTGTAGCACACAGAGGTTGGGGTATGTACATATTACTGGGAGCCTACAATGAAGTGATCTGACCTGCTGTCACCATTATGCTACCTCCAAGGTCGACATATCAGTGCCAACGTGCTGTGGCTTCGTGCTATTGAAAGATGAGGGCTGAGTCCATGGTGTTGCTGTTGACCGGCACCTCCTCACCAGCATCACGTGCAGCCCAGGAGATGGGTTAGGTAACTCTCACACTGAACTCTCGATTCTGTGGGAGGATATATCATTTTGTAACAGTTTTGAGGCAGCACTATGGGTGTGCACTGGGCTCATCGACCCCAGTAAAATTAAGCAAATGTATGCAAAGTGGTCTCACTCTAGATCCCCTGTGCAAACTCTTGATATGCTGAGTAACTCCGTAAAACATCGATGAAAATCTCCACCACTTAAAGCTAGGTTGGCATATTTATGAGACTTGCATTCTGATCACTGCTTTTGACTTGATAAACTGAACTTTGTGCATTATTGCTGGTGTTTTGCTTTTTCCTGCTGCTTGCTGCTGTTTTCCTCCAATGCCGCACTCCTTTGGCGCACACTTCCCACAGTGGCATCCTTCCTGCCATCAGTTTGCACTGCAGCTACTAGTAATGCTGACCGTGGGCATTCTACTGGGCTTGCCCATGATTGTCCTGGATTTGGAGGAGGATGAGGAATTCCTGAAGAGGGAGGATATTCAAGGGCACTGACATGGGTTGGCACCTCACACTCACCCACAGGTAGGCCAAGAATTATATCATACAATATCGAAACATACCTGCCTTCATCATTATTAAACCCATCGAGGATGTTCAGTGTAATTGAACAGGATTATATCAGGGGTGAGAAACGATACAACTACAACTTGCATTTTAATGTAGAAAAACATCCCAAGGCACTTTACAGAGGTGTAATCAGAAAAAAAATGTATGCTAAGGCAAAGAAGGGGAAATTAGATTGGGTGAACATCAGAGATGTGTGTTTTAAGGAGTAGAAAAGGCATTTAAAAGGGTTTTAATAGGCTGTATAGGGAAAGATCATTCCTCTGGTTGGGGGTCATCAATTTAAGTTGTCTCTAAGTGAGTGAGGAGAGAGCTAAGGAGAACTTTCCTCACTCAGTTGGTTGTTGGAACATGGAACACCCTGCCACAGGGAAAACTGGATAGATATCCCAATCTACCTCAGCCAATTCGCCCCTCATACCTCCGTAATTAGCTTTGTTTAAATTTAAGGCCCTAGTTTCAGACTTAACCACATCACTCTCAAACTTAATATGAGATTCTATCATATTATGATCACTCTTCCCCGGAGGAGCCTTTACTATAAGATTACTAATTAACCCTGTCTCATTATACAATACTAGATCTAAAATAACCTGTTCCCTAGTTGGTTCCTCAACATGCATTCCATGAACTCATCCTCTAAGCTTCTTTTGCCAATTTGGTTTGCCCAGTCTATATGAAGATTAAAGTCCCCCAGGATTATTGCATTACCCTTGTTACATGCTCCTCTAATTTCCTGATTTATACTCTATCCAACACTATGAATATTGTTAGGGGGCCTATAAACTACTCCCATAAGTTTTTTCTGTCCTTTGTTGTTTCTTAGTTCCACCCACACTGATTCTACATCCTGATTTTCTGGGCTAACATTCTCACTACTACCTTTAGCACATCCTTTATTATCAGGTCTATACCACCTCCTTTTCTATTTTGCCTATCTTTTTTAAAAGTCAAGCACCCTGGAATATTTAGTTCCCAACCTTGGTCACCCTGCAACCACATCTCAGTAATGGCTACTCGATCAAACCCATTTATCTCTATTTGTGCCATTAATTCTTCTATCTTGTTATGAATGTTTCACGTATTCAGATATAGTGCCTTTAATTTTAACTTTTACTATTTTTCCCTGATGTGGCCTTAGTCGCTAATGCCCTATCACCGTTATTAAACTCTCTGTCCCTTTCTGACACAATCTGCTTGATTTTACCCAAATCGCTACTCTGCTCTACAGCCTTGACTTTTCTCTTCAGACTTATAAATTTACCCTTACCTGAACCCTCCCTCCCGCTTATTAGTTTAAAGACCTATCTACCGCCCCAGTTATTCGATTCTCCAGGACACTGGTCCTAGCCCAGTTTAAATGGAGTCCATCCCAACAGAACAGCGCCCTCTTGCCCCAGTACTAGTGCCAGTGCCCCAAGAATAGAAACCCTTGCTTCCCACACCATTCTTTCAGCCACGCATTTAAACCTCTAATCTGTTTGCACAGGGGTCAGGTAGTAATCCAGAGATTATTACCTTTGAGGTTCTGCTTTTTAATTTGGATCCTAGCTCCTCAAACTCCCTCAGCAAATCCTCATTCCTAGTTCTACCTATGTCGTTGGTTCCTACATGGACCACAACAACTGGATCCACCCCCTCCCACTCCAAGTTCTTCTCCAGCCTTAACCCTGGCAGCGGGCAGGCAACATAGCCTTCGGGACTCCTGGTCGTGGCTGCAGGGAACAGTATCTATCCCCCTGACTATACTATCCCCTACCATTACCATATTCCTTTTCGCTCCCCCCCCACTTGAATGGCCTCCTCTACCACAGTGCCGTGGTCAATTTGCCCATCCTCCCTGCAGTCTTTGTTCTCATCCACACCGGTAGCAAGGACCTCGTACCTGCTGGACAATGGCAAAGGCCGAGGCTCCTCCACCACTGCATCTGCGGTCCCCTTACCTGCCTGAGTCGCAGCCACATCCTCCTGTCCCTGACCACTAACCAAATCTAAACTACTACCTAACCTAAGGGATGTGACTGCCTCCTGGGTCAAAGTGTCCAGGTAACTCTCCCCCTCCCTGATGCATCGCAATGTCTGCATCCGGACTCCAGCTCAACAACTCTGAGCCGAAGTTCCTCGAGTTGCAGACATTTACTGCAGTTTTGGTTGCCTGGGATCACGCTGCTTTCCACAAACTTCCACATGCTGCAGATGTGGCACACCTCCTGCACTGCCATCTCTATTGAACCTAGTTTTATATACTTAATTAATTAAAGTTTTATGTAATTAATTCACTTGGTTTATTTTTAGTTTTTTAAACTAACTAATTTAACTAGTTTAAATTATTAATTTAATAAAGTATTAGTTATAGGTTCCTAGTTTTAAATACTTACAGCTTAAGCTTACACAAACCACTACAAGTGTTAAAGGCAAAAAGGAGCACCTCATTCCCCCTCTTCACCGAATTCCCACTCTTCATCCCTGAGTGGTCCTACCCTCTCTTTAACTATTCCTTTATTTTTTTATAAACTTATATAAGCCCTTACTATTTCCCTTTTATATTATCTGCCAGCCTTTTTCCATATTCTCTTTAGTCCTTTTAATCTCTCTTTTCACCGCCCTAATACTCTTTCTACATTCCTCATGAATTTATTTAGCACTGTTAAAGCTAGTTTTATCATATGCCTCACTTTTAGGTTTCAGTTGAATTTAATCTCTCCAGTTATCTGCAGAACTGTATCCCTTAGTGTACCCCTTTGTACCTTATAGGAATCTATGTATTTTGTACACTATCCATCATATATGTGTAGATTCTGATTTCTACACAGTTCATCTGGGCTAGATCCCCATTTATCTCCCTGAACTTTGCCTTCTTCTAGTCTAGTACACATATTTTTTACTCTTCATGATCTTTTTCTATTTTTACTTTGAACCTAATGAAGTTGTGATCATTATTCCCCAACCGTTCGACACTCACATCAGTTACTTGCTCCAAAATAACAACAGAAAATGCTGGAAACACTCAGCAGGTCAGACAGCATCGAGGAGAGAGAAACAGAGTTAATGTTTCGGGTCGAGGACGCTTCGTCAGAACTGGAAAAGGTTAGAGAAGAGAGATTTTTAAGCAAGTACAGTGGCAGGGACAGGGAGGAGGGGAGGAAAGAACAAAGGGAAGGTCTGTGATAGGCTGGAAGGCAGGAGAGATTGACTGACAAAAGGGATGATGGTGTAAGGCAAAAGGAGAGATAATGGGACAAGTTAAGAAACAAAAGATGACTCTAAATGAGGTGCAAATGGCAGTGGCAGACTCATCAACAGCTGCCATGTGAGAGAAAAAAGGGGGGTAAAAACAAAATCTCGGGGACGAGGTTATGATCTGAAATTGTTGAACTCGATGTTGAGTCCAGAAGACTGTAAAGTGTCAAATCGAAAGATGAGGTGCTGTTCCTCGAGCTTATGTTGAGCTTCGTTGGAACAGTGTAAGAGGCCGAGGACCGAGAGATCAGATTGGGAGTGGAGTGGAGAATTAAAGTGACAAGTGATCGGAAGTTCGGGGTCACGCTTACAGACTGAACGGAGGTGTTCCACAAAGCAGTCACCCAATCTACGTTTGGTCTCCCCAATGTAGAGAAGACCGCATCGTGAGCAGCGAATACAGTATACTAAATTGTAAGAACTACAAGTAAATCACTGAAAAGGAGACAGTTGGGTCAGGAAACTAGAAACTGTTAAAATGAAAGACTTAGAAAAACTTACATTTATATAGCGCCTTTCACGACCACTGGATGTCTCAAAGCGCTTTACAGCCAATGAAGTACTTTTTTGGAGTGTAGTCATTGTTGTAATATGGCAGAGGACATCGGAAGAGCCGTGGATATGGTGGGAAGAGACTGGACAAGAGGAAGAAAAGTAGTGTCGAGCTAGGAAGAAATGAGTTCCGTGGGGCAAGAACAGGCTGAAACGATGGGTCTACCGGGGCAGTCCTGTTTGTGGATCTTGGGAAGGAGGTAGAAGCAGGCAGTGCGGGGTTGGGGACTATGAGGTTGGAGGCCATGGAGGGAAGATCTCCAGAGGAGATGAGATCAGTGACAGCCTGGGAAATGATGGCTTGATGTTCGGTAGTGGGGTCATTGTGCAGGGGGAGGTAGAAGGACGTGTCTGAGTGTTGACGTTCAGCCTCCGCAAGGTAGAGGTTGGTTTGCCAAATAACTTCAACGTGACCCTTGTTAGCAGGTTTAATGACAATGTTAGGGTTAGACCAGAGAGAACGGAGTGCTACAAGTTCAGAGGGAGGTAGGTTAGAGTGTATGAGCGGAGTAGAATAATTGAGACAGCCTATGTCATGCTGGCAGTTCCCAATGAAAAGATCTAGAGAGGATAAGAGGCCAGAGGGAGGGGTCCAGGTGGAACAAGAATTCTGAATATGGGAAAAAGGATCCGCTGTGCGGAGGGAATACTCCTGGCCAAAGAAGTTGGCAGAGAGCCGAAGGCGACGGAAGAAGAGCTCAGTATTGTGCTAAGCTTGACATTGATTGAGGTCGGTGTGTAAGGGGATGAAGCTGAGGTCGGTGTGTAAGGGGATGAAGCTGAGGTCGGTGTGTAAGGAGATGAAGCTGAGGTCGGTGTGTAAGGGGATAAAGCTGAGGTCTTGGCTGAGGACTGATCATTTGGGGTCAGAGAGTGGAAAGTCAGAGGGGATAGTGAAAACACAGCAAAGGATGAGATTGGAAGGAGGGATGGGGTCAGAGGAAAGTGAAGGGGAAGAAGGCTCTAGAGGGGTGTTGATATCCAAGAGTTGTTAAAGTTTGCGATCTTTGACACCTGAAAGGAAGAAAAATTGATTTTTGTTAAAGCGCCAGATGTGGCAAAGGATGAAATGGAACTGCGGACCAGGACAGCTTTGAGACAGAGTGAGTCAGTGCTGCTGAAGAGAGATGTCGAGAGTGTACATGTGGTGGTGCATAGCGTTGAGCGTGGATCTCAGGATGCAGCGAGAGCAGTGGTTTGAGGAATGCTGAATATCTCAGAGATATCTGTAATCATGGGTTAAATATTAATTTCTCAGTTCTGTCCAAACCTACGCCACATCTCTGTTATAGTTATTATATTATAGCCCTACATAGTTATGAATGCATCCACAAAAATAGCACTCAATTCTGAATTTTACTTTACAGCCATGAGAAATTAGCAGAGGTCATTTGTGTCTGTTGTGTTTTGCAGAACTACACCATTAGACGAGTGGAGCCAGAAATGCTGTAAGGCAAGCCTGCACCCTCACCTGCAGAGAAGGAAGAAGAGAATGAAGAAGAAGTGGTCCTGGCTAAAGAATGGCCAGGATGACTGGTGCATCAAGGACTGGTTGGCCAGTTAAAAGCAGCCCTGTTAGTATTTAATACTATTGTTGGAGGAGAAAATTATTAAAGAAATGTCGGAGAAGAAAAACTCATCCAGTTAATGAACTTTAAATTCGCTGACACAGGACTTTTCTGCAATGGATTGGCAGTCTGCCTTGTCAGACAACGTTGCAACATACAGGGCTCGAGATAACACTGTCACATAGACGAGGCTGATCACATCAACTGTATCCTGGTACAGGGCTCGAGATAACACTGTCACATAGACGAGGCTGATCACATCAACTGTATCCTGACGTTAATTGATTTACTATGCTTAACAATTATATACATAAAATTGATTGGATTCTAATGACTATCACATGCTCATGTGAGCACGATGTAATCAATGATGGATGTATAAAATACTGTGCCCCAGAGTGACTTATTTGAGAGGTCGGTGACTGCACGTGGGTGCATCAATTCTCTCCCAGAGCGCTCTGAATAAAGTGTACTCCCGCATTTAACCGTGTAAATTGGTGTTTGAGTTTTATTGCTCAGTCGGGCTAAGTCGGGTAGCGCGTCGACTCTCCTTCACGGTTAGTCCGCTTAAGGCTCCGATTAGCCCCTACAACAATTGGCGCTGCGAGCAGGGTTACTGAGTACCGACACCCTGATCAAGTGTTAACGGGCTCAAGTAACCGAAAGAATCTGAGGGGATTTGCGAGAGTACACTTTATAGGGGTTTTTGGTCCGGGTATTCTCGGAAGGCAGAGGGGGAACCGTTGTGAGTATTCTGCATTACACTGTCAAATTTTTGGGCCGTAGGTTAAAGGTACAGAGTAAAACCTGTGATAAAGTCTGCGGGCGGTGCTTGCGAGATCCGGAACTCCAGGCAACTAGACACGTCGGTAAACGAGTTCACGAGTCCAGAAGGACGGGAGAGTGAAGAGAGGCGGTGAGTGTTTACTGGAGAGTGTGATCGGAGAGCGGACGGGCGATGTCAGGTAAGGACATTAAGATGGGGCCCCCGGGGTCCCTTATTAATAGTTACATGACAGATAGACGTTCGCTGATAGACAGAATGCAGAAAGATGGCTGGGATGTTAGCCAGTCATTAGAGTCACAACGAGAGTGGGTACGTAAGCAAAAAAGGGAGAAAACCAAGAAAACGGGAGTTCTTTTGGTACACCAATTGGCGGGACTAATCGAGCAAGTAGATAAGGTCCGAGAGACTGAGAAGGCCAAAAACAGAGAAATAGCAGATTTAAAAAAGAAGATAGAAATACTAGAGGGAATAAATCAAGAACAAAGTAGAATGTGTCCCGGAAGGTGGACGGGGTGTAACACAGATCCACTCCCCCCGTACGGACTTTCCGGACCAACAGCCCCAACTGAAGAAACAGTTGGGGATACAACAGAAGAATATTTCGCGGCCCCCGTTAAAATGAGGGGCCAGCCTGGTGCCGCCGGGGCAAGGGCGGATTTTCAGCCTTTTACCCCGGGAGAAAGACAACAGATTTTGAAAGACCTGGGGAACTTACAAACACGAAGTGCCAACACCAAGTTCTGGGCAAACCTAGATATGGTTTGGCTGGGACACAGCCTCCACCTGCGTGACGTTCATCAGTTGGTCCGGGCAGCATGTCCGGTCGACCGATGGCGCCTCACGCAGACCACCCCCAATCAGGCCAATACGGATTATAAGACCGGTCGATGGACTGAACAATGTCCATTGGCAGATACAATAGACCGACAACAGGCTCCCTTTAATCTGTTTAAAACAGAAATCCAGCGGGTGTTAGGAGAGGCCCCAACTAATTGGAGTAAGATAACGTCCTGTAAGCAGCAAAAGGGCGAGGGGGCCTCCGAATATGGAGAAAGGGTGTTTATTGTTTATGGAGAGTCATCAGGCCAACCAGGGCCGGCAAGAACTGACCCCGCTTTCATTCAGGCCTTTAAAGATGGCTTGTCTCCCGCACACCAGGCTATCATCAAGATGGGCGTAGTAACAACCAGGAATTACGACGACCTAGTAGAGTGGGCTTGTGGGGTAGACGGGTTAAAAGCCAAAGAGGAAGGTACGGTCAAGGTTAAACAGGAAAGTGTAAGTGCGGTAAAACAGGCAGTGGGACCCAAGGGGGCATGTCATGGTTGCGGGAAGCCTGGACATTTTATTAGAGATTGTATGGCTAAGAAGACATGTACTTACTGTAATAAGAAGGGCCATACTGAGGCCACTTGTTTCAGTAAACATGGCAGACCTGAGACGACCCACGTCACCATGACCCCCGAAGAAAAGAGACAATATCAACAGTGGAAAGAGACACAGTGACAGTCAGCGGCCCCCGTAAAAAGGGACAAAGGAGATGCCAACGGATAGGAAGGCTGCAGTCTGGGATATGCCCAGACCAGTGACAATAAGGGGAGTTAGGAAGGTCTTAGGACTTTTTAACTACAGCAGGAACTTCGTCCCCGGGTTCGCTAAGATAGCTGAGCCTATCCAAAGGTTAGTAAAGGGAGGAAGGCCTGCCCTTGAGTCCATAGAGTGGGGCCCAGAACAGGAAAAAGCTTACGGACAGTTGAAGAAGGAGTTACTGTCAGCCCCGGGACTAGGGCTGCCAGATATGAACAAACCTTTCCATATTCACTGTGACAATGAGGGCGGGTTCTACACCGCTGTGATAACCCAGGACCATGGCGATAAGCGCAGACCAGTGGCATACTACTCGACCGCAGAAGGACCGGTAGTCTCCGGACTCTCGCGATGTATAGCGGCACTGGACTGCGCAGCATGGGCAGTAAAGGTGAGCGAACCTATAGTAATGACCGGGAACATAGTCTTGCACACCAAGCATACCTTGGTGGAAATGCTAAATACTGGAAAATTAAGATCTGTCTCAAACATGAGAAGAGCTAAGTGGGAAGCAGTTCTATTACCCCCTAACGAGTCTATCATCATAGTCAGAGACATAGGGGAGAACCCAGCTGAGGGGATCCTGGGAACAGGAGCCCCACACAGTTGTAAAAAAATAGACGAGGACATTGGAGAAGAGATTATCAAAGACACCCCTCTAGAGGAAGTGGAGGAAACATTCTATGTAGATGGATCCCGTAAATATATTAATGGACAACCCCGAACCGGGTGGGCAGTAGTTAATAGTAAGATGGAAGTAGTTAAATCTGGACGGTTAGACGGTAGCTTATCAGCCCAAGTAGCAGAGTTGGTCGCGTTGACTCAAGCATTGAATGAAGCAAAGAACCAGGTAGTCAATATATACACAGATAGCCGGTATGCCTTCGGGGTAGTGCATGACTACATGACAGCATGGGGACGTAGAGGGTATATAACCACAGGAGGTAACCCCATCAAACATCAGGGACGAATAGAGGCCTTGCTAGAAGCAAGCAAAAGACCTAAACAGGTGGCAGTTATCAAAATTAAGGCCCATCAGAAAGAACCAGACAAGACAAGCCCAGACTGGGACAGCCACCAGGGGAACCAGGCGGCTGATTGGGCAGCACAGGCAGCTCTAGAACAGGAGGAGATAAACGAAGTACTGGTGGGCAGCGTAGACAGCCCGGAGAACGAAATAAAGATCTGGGAAGTCCAAGACGAAGCATCAGACACGGAAAAGGAAACATGGGTAAGAAATGGAGCTGGAGTAGGATCCGATCGAGTCTGGCGAAAAGAAGGTAAAGTAGTAGCACCGGAGTGCATACAACAGACTCTGCTAGAGATACATCACGGTATTTCACATACAGGGAGAGAGGCAATGAGCTCCTTATTAAGTAAGGATTGGTGGTGGAAGGGGATGGGAAGAGACATCGCGAGGCACTGTCAGCGATGTATCACTTGTGCTCAGCATAATCCTGGCCGGCCTATTAAAATTAGAATGGGCCACCAGCCAAGACCCCGAGGTCCTTGGGAGCACATACAAATTGATTTTACGGGACCACTTCCCCAGTCCCACGGAAAAATATACTGCCTTGTGATAATTGACCAGTTCACAAGGTGGGTAGAAGCTTTCCCAACGCGGAATTGCACGGCCTTAACGGTAGCCAGAATCCTGGCCGAGGAAGTAATCCCGCGGTGGGGAGTGCCCTTGCAAATCGACTCTGACCAAGGAACGCACTTTACAGGGAGTGTAGTAAAGAATATTTGTCAGCTGATGGGGATCAAACAGAAGTTCCATATCCCTTACCACCCCCAGAGCTCGGGAATGGTTGAAAGAATGAATCGAACACTCAAAAACGCTTTAGCAAAGGCAATACAGGAATCTGGGAAAACATGGGTTGAGGTTTTACCCCTTATCCTAATGAAGTTACGAGCCACCACGAATCGTACGACAGGCCTGACCCCTTATGAACTAATGACAGGAAGGGCGATGCAATTACCAGAAGGCATCATAACAGGTGGGGCTGATGTGGGCCCCTTAAAGGACAGACTACGGCGTTATGTCTTAGAGCTTAGCACCCAACTGAAGGGGATGCGCCAAGCCGTACGAGACAATCAGGAACTTCAGGATCAGGCACAGGAGGGGGTCATGACACCCTCCGTGCCGTCAGCGGGCAGCAAAGTGATGCTGAAGGTCCTGCCTGACAAGCCAGGCTTCGCCCCAAAATGGAGCGGACCCTACGAAATTATAATTAGTGGTGATACCTGTGCCTGTCTGGACATAAGGGGGAAGGGAGTCTGGAAACATTGGACACAATTAAAAATATATGGAGAAAAGATGAACTAATGGGCGCTTCTTTGTGTTTCTTTTACCTACAGATCAAGCGACCCGTAAATGTCCAATTACCTTACCTGTTTGCATTCGTGCTTTGGCTTATTGCATTTGGTGTACTAACTACTGTGTTTTTATGTTTGTATGTTAATACAAGAGTGCTACCAGAAGCGGCAACGACGCGGTGATAGACAGTGCCTGCTTCCAAGTAAAAATGGGGATACCACTGTGTTTAATAGCGTTAACATGCATTGTTTCGGGAATGGAAAGGGGCTCCCGTAAGCGAAGAGAGCTCCAGGTGAATACCTTTGTATATATGTCGTATGAATACGTAAAGGAGACAGGGCAAAGTAGCTGTTGGGTGTGTAGTCATATTCCGATCCACAGTAAGGGTGGGATACCACTGCGGCCCATACCCCTGAATCTCACGGAACTAGCAGAATTTGCGCTTAATGACCAGAACAGCTATCATGACATCACGAGGGAGGAGTTCCGAGGTGGAGGGTACCCATTGGAACAATTTAAGGGATGTTACAAACCCAAGTACAACTCTAGTAAAGATCCACCCTTCTTCGCCCTAACAAACACAACCGGGGTCGGAAGACCCGTCGGGGAAATATGTTGGACAAGGAGTGTAAGTAGAGGGGTGAAGGTGAACCTAGAGGCAGGAAATAGTAATTGCACCCAAACCTTTGTGACATATGAGGAGGGGAACACGGCATTTGAAAGCTGGTGGTTTAATACCACTGGTCTGCTAAACTTAACGAGTAACCAACCGTGGAATGGGACCCGACAGGCCACAGATAGTCAGATGGGTTTCACTATCATTCGGGCAAACATGGATATGACGGCCTACAATGGAACATATTTTATATGCGGGCACAAGGCGTACCCATGGCTGCCCAGAGATTGGACCGGGTCATGTTACCTGGGATACGTTATGCCTTATGTATACCATCTCAAATCCCTCACGGAGCACCATTGTTATCGAACCAGGCGAGGAATTACGGAGACTGAGCGATTCTTCGCCGTCGCCTTCCCCCACTGGGGGGTGGGTAAATTAGCACGGGAAATCATTAACAATGCCCAAATTCTCGAGAAGGTAGCCAACGACACCACAGAAGCCCTTGCAGAAATAAGCGCAGAAATGGTAGCCCTCAGGACAGTGGCCATGCAAAACAGGATGGCACTGGACTACCTGCTTGCAAAGGAAGGAGGCACTTGCGCGGTGATCGGGCAAGAGTGTTGTACTTACATCCCTGATAGTTCGGAAAACATCACCAACTTGGTAAATCACATGAAGGAAGAGATTAAGAAATTACACCGGGAACCGACACAGTCATGGCTAGAATGGTTGGGGCTAACAGAATGGGGCCCCTGGATTATGCACGTAATGGTTGTGATAGTGATGATATGTGTCGCTGTATGTTGCTTGATAACCTTGTTAAAGACATGTTGTAAGATTGCCACAACCCAGCTAATGTCAGTCAGCGCCGTACGGGAAGAGGAGCCGTTGCTCAAAGACGAAGAAAAGGAAGGATACACCGATCTCCAGCCCATGGAGGAAACGCATGACACCGTCGCCGGGGTAGCCAGCCCTCAAGAGATGAGCCAGTGGCTGTAGCGTCGACCCCGTGAAGAGGCACGGAGCAGTGGTTTCCTGGGGGCAAGAAGGTCGTGCCCCCGGACCAACAGAAGGGAGTGTTGGAGGAGAAAATTATTAAAGAAATGTCGGAGAAGAAAAACTCATCCAGTTAATGAACTTTAAATTCGCTGACACAGGACTTTTCTGCAATGGATTGGCAGTCTGCCTTGTCAGACAACGTTGCAACATACAGGGCTCGAGATAACACTGTCACATAGACGAGGCTGATCACATCAACTGTATCCTGGTACAGGGCTCGAGATAACACTGTCACATAGACGAGGCTGATCACATCAACTGTATCCTGACGTTAATTGATTTACTATGCTTAACAATTATATACATAAAATTGATTGGATTCTAATGACTATCACATGCTCATGTGAGCACGATGTAATCAATGATGGATGTATAAAATACTGTGCCCCAGAGTGACTTATTTGAGAGGTCGGTGACTGCACGTGGGTGCATCAATTCTCTCCCAGAGCGCTCTGAATAAAGTGTACTCCCGCATTTAACCGTGTAAATTGGTGTTTGAGTTTTATTGCTCAGTCGGGCTAAGTCGGGTAGCGCGTCGACTCTCCTTCACGGTTAGTCCGCTTAAGGCTCCGATTAGCCCCTACAACACTATTCATCTATCTCTTTATTGATTAATAAATCTAATTCATACTCTGGTAGAGTATTTATTTTTTGCTGCTGCTGAAGATAAGGAAACCATGTAAAGGTGTGAGGTATATCCAGTAAACCAGAATCTCAAGCCTCTCTGGTAAAGGCACAGTCCAAATGATGGGAGTGGGACTTGCTTATGGGAATGGTCTGTGGCATGTACCTAAGCAAAATATTGAATGTCGGGTCTCACACAAAGGCAGTGCATATTGGATCATTGTGCACTGCCCATGATTTTCTGCCCATTCAATAAACAGACATCTATGATTTCCCAATATGTGCTTCAGTATCATCTGGTAATGTTTGATAACCTGCCTGTACTGTAACAAGATGTTTCCAGATGAAATAAACCCAGGGCACTGGACTCATTTAAGAAACAGTTAGATAATGGGGACATGCTGAGATTGATATCCTAGGTCAGTGAAGCCAAATGAGCTAAAAGGCTTTCTTCATCCAAACTTATCCTGCGATCTTACATGATCTTTCTTCATCACTAAATTAATGACAAGTTTCCATCTTAATGCTTGTATTTCTTCATTGGCATTATTTTCCAGACAAGTTTAATGTTAATCATCCTTACTAAAAACAACCAACCGATATTGGAAAAAGACACACTAAATACCATCCAATCACTATAAAACAACATGCCATACTCTCAGAAGTTCTGCACAAGCACTGCTCAATTTGAAAAATTAAATCAGCAAAGGCTGCCAAACCTACTTACATAATACGAGATTAATAACCATTATAGGCAATGGTTTCAGTGAAGTATAAATCGAGAACAGTACAGGAAGTCAGAGAGAGACTCTGCCTCTGATAACTATTGCTCAGGGCTTTATTTTTGCGATTTCTCCAGAGTCAAATAATACTAGGCGTTAGTTAAGGCAGCTGGAATGACCGGATAATGATGGATGGATGCACTGATGCTGTTATAAATTAAGCCTAATTGACTCCTTTAGTGTATAAGATTGCGTTTAATTCTAATTATAGCAGGTTAATGGACTTTATTTTCAAAATATTTTTCAACAGTCAGATGTATTGGCTCTTGTCGTGAAAACTTTCAAGCAATGAGGTTTTGGGTTACCTTAAAACAAAATGATTCATATATAAGTCAGCTTTCATGTTGTGTGAGAATGTAGAAAATGTGCCAGCATTAGCAGAAAAATGTATGTTCAATAAAAGGGTGCAGCTATAGTAACTGGCCAGGGTACTTTGATACAACATCATCTTAAAAGGCCTCAGAAGACAGACAAGTCATGCCAAATCAGTAATAACATTTCAGTGGAGACTTTAATTCCATATCACAATTGCCTAAATGGTTTCAAATGTCAGTTAATGAGCAAATAAATTGGCTTTCATCAAAACCAGATTCTGCAGGAATGCATTTGTACCTAGTTAAATAAGCAAGACTCGGGACATAGAGGCACTCACATAGTCCTTGTGATGTTTTTAATGGAATTGTTTGCTAATATATTTTTTCCATAATGTTGAATGGTGTAAACCTACATTCTAAATTCTCACACGAATTTGAACATTATCTGCAATGACCTCAGATACATTTTCTTAATTCTAAGCTCAACCTATTAGACATTTCAATGAAAATGCTTAACAATAGTAACTGACTGGTAGTTACGGAATATCTTGGGTCCAATACTGTTGATACTGACGGCTTCTGCGATCTCCTCCCACTGCCTTTGCACAGTGTGGCTGGAAGGGCTCCTGCCCCCCTGCGGGTAGAGGACCTGTCTTCTCCTGTAGACCCCCTGCACCAAGGCCTCCAGTGCTGCATCAGAGAACCGAGGTACACCCTGTCTCCCCTGCTGAGACATTGCTCCAGCTCCAGCCACAATGATGTACTTCTCTAACAAAGCACCTCACCTTTAAGAATGATCAACTTTTTAATTGCATTGTATTTATTATTACAAAAGGAATCAATCAGTGATGTGACCCATTATTATAAGTATGGTTTTTCATGGGGTGCTAAATTCGATAAGGCCCAAAAACAGGCGCAGGGATCGCGATTTGTGATCTGCCCGCGCCCGTTGAAAGTAGTGCAGGCAGCGTGCAAAATTCATGCTGCCTGCTCATTACCATGATTGAAGCACTGAGCTCGGCACCAAACACTCTGCTGGTTAACTCAGCGCACAACAGGGGGCCCAATATTGTGTGCAGTCTGCTCTGTATTTAAAGGTTGCTTGCAGAGTGAAAGGCTGTCTGCACTTCTTAAAGGGGAGGTGCTTTGTTAGAGAAGTAGATCATTGTGGCTGGAGCTGGAGCAATGTCTCAGCAGGGGAGACAGGGTGTACCTCAGTTCTCTAATGTAGCACTGGAGCCCTTGGTGCAGGGGGTCTACAGGAGAAGACAGGTCCTCTACCCGCAGGGGGGCAGGAGCCCTTCCAGCCACACTGTGCAAAGGCAGTGGGAGGAGATCGCAGAAGCCGTCAGTATCAACAGTATTGGACCCAAGATATGGATCCAGTGCCACAAGATTACATAGGATTACATAGGATTGCATAGGATATACGGCACAGAAACAGGCCATTTGGCCCAACCAGTCCATGCTGGCGTTTATGCTCCACTCAAGCCTGCTCCCGTCTTTCCTCATCTAAATCTATCAGCATAACCCTCTATTCCCTTCTCCCACTTATGCTTGTCTAGCCTCCCCTTAAATGCATCTATACTATTCACTTCAACCACTCCCTGTGGTAGCGAGTTCCACATTCTCAACACTCTCTGGGTAAAGAAGTTCCTTCTGAATTCCCTATTGGATTTCTTGGTAACTATCTTATGGCCTCTAGTTATGCTCTTCCCCACAAGTGGAAACATTCTCTCTGCATCCACTCTATCAAAACCTTTAATAATTTTAAAGACCTCTATTAGGTCACCCCTCAGCCGTTTTTTTTTTAAGAGAAAAGAGGCCCAGCCTGTTCATCCTTCCCTGATATGTATACCCTCGCATTTCTGGTGTCATCCTTGTAAATCTTCTCTGCACCCTCTCCAGTGCCTCTATATCCTTTTTATAATATGGCGACCAAAACTGTACGCAGTACTCTAAGTGTGGTCTAACCAAGGTTTGATACAGGTTTAGCATAATTTACCTACTTTTCAATTCTATCCCTCTAAAAATAAACCCTAGTGCTTGGTTTGCAAGCACACGAGTGGTCAAGGTGAGTAAGTATATCTTCAAATGTCATATCCCACCAATTACACCACTAGCCTCACACACTACTCAATGCACCACACCCCCATCACTCACCTACCAACAATCATTAGCAATCATGACTCATACCTCACAATCATAGCTTCACCTCACCCTCACACACTTACCACTGCTGCCAGCCCCACACCACATCTCACACCTTGCACACAATGCCAGCTGGTCAACCATGACAAGCACATCACCCAAACACATTGCACCACACTCACTGACACGCTTCCCCTTGTCTTGTAGGCCAAGGTGGTTCACAACCGTTGCGAGCAGGAACAAACAGGCGGGGGGTGAGCACGGCTGCACAACCTGACTCAGCTGGAGGAGACTGTGCTGGAGATCATTGGAGGGGCCGTCGCTGAGGCCATGGCGCTCGGCGAGGCTGAAAGCACTGATGGTGACAGTATGCTCATGCCTAATCCTTCTTCTCACTTCCTCCTCATCCCTAAATCTCTTCTCACTTACAAGCTGCTGATGGTGTAAGCATGGAACATCTTGCTTCCCACCCCCCCCACCTTCACCACAACCCAACCCTTCTACCCTTATACTTTCAGATACCAAGAACTGCCAGCAGCCCAGCTTGTGCAGCAAGAAGTAGAGGAGGAGAGTGATGGAGAAGAAGAGGCACCGTCACTTGATCTGACATCCCAGCACAGAAAATGGAACTGTGTGACGTTTAGAGGGTAGTATACAGGCGGGATCTGCACGTGGAAATGATGGGCAACTCCATTAGAGCACTTGCAGACCCAACCATGATGCTGAGTGTGATGGGTGGTGTCGTAGCTTCCATTGCAGCATAAGTGGAAGCGACCCAGTGTCTGAGTGCTGTAGTGGAAGCTCAGACTGCTGCCATTGTGACTGTGCTTACGAGTGTGGAAAGGGGCTTTCAGGGTCTCACAGTAGTCTGGTAATCTGTCCTCTAACAGATGGCTAGGAATTCTGAGGTGCTGCCCCGGGGGAGTGGCAGTGCCTCCATGGAGCAAGAACCTGCTCTACTCTCTCAGGATGACAGCATTCGTACTTCCACTACTGCCACTCCACATTGCAGTTACCTGTCAGCCAGCCAGCCCAGACTGCTGCCACCCATGCCGAGGTGGTGCAGTCTAGAGCCAGGCCTTCTAGGCGCAGGGCTGCTGGAGGTTGTCCTGCAAGGCCATCTGCAGTGTCCCCCTCTGAAAGCGAGCAGCCTTCCAGCAGCCATGCTGCAGCCACTGGGGTAGCATTGCGTGACATCAGTAGAATAGGCAAAGGCACACACAAGACAATCACTAATGGAATGCATAAAGGTGATGAGTTGATTTCTTGATGTCATATTGGATGGATAGCTGTATAAAGTTGGATTGGAAAGTTTGCTTTGTGGTGGCTTTTATTTCAGCATTGTGGCCAAGAGGACACTGTGATGGTCAGTAACAGAGGGAAGCTAAGGTGTGGGACAAATGTGGAAAGGGGAATTGGGGTTGTGGTCACTGGGACCGCAGGCAGATGATGCTATCCCGGATATCCCAGCCAGAAAGAGGCTGTCTGGGTTGCATCGTTCCTTCCGCTTCCTCCTCTTCCGCTTCCTCCTCTTCCGCTTCCTCCTCTTCCGCTTCCTCCCTTCTACCCTTATACTTTCAGATACCAAGAACTGCCAGCAGCCCAGCTTGTGCAGCAAGAAGTAGAGGAGGAGAGTGATGGAGAAGAAGAGGCACCGTCACTTGATCTGACATCCCAGCACAGAAAATGGAACTGTGTGACGTTTAGAGGGTAGTATACAGGCGGGATCTGCACGTGGAAATGATGGGCAACTCCATTAGAGCACTTGCAGACCCAACCATGATGCTGAGTGTGATGGGTGGTGTCGTAGCTTCCATTGCAGCATAAGTGGAAGCGACCCAGTGTCTGAGTGCTGTAGTGGAAGCTCAGACTGCTGCCATTGTGACTGTGCTTACGAGTGTGGAAAGGGGCTTTCAGGGTCTCACAGTAGTCTGGTAATCTGTCCTCTAACAGATGGCTAGGAATTCTGAGGTGCTGCCCCGGGGGAGTGGCAGTGCCTCCATGGAGCAAGAACCTGCTCTACTCTCTCAGGATGACAGCATTCGTACTTCCACTACTGCCACTCCACATTGCAGTTACCTGTCAGCCAGCCAGCCCAGACTGCTGCCACCCATGCCGAGGTGGTGCAGTCTAGAGCCAGGCCTTCTAGGCGCAGGGCTGCTGGAGGTTGTCCTGCAAGGCCATCTGCAGTGTCCCCCTCTGAAAGCGAGCAGCCTTCCAGCAGCCATGCTGCAGCCACTGGGGTAGCATTGCGTGACATCAGTAGAATAGGCAAAGGCACACACAAGACAATCACTAATGGAATGCATAAAGGTGATGAGTTGATTTCTTGATGTCATATTGGATGGATAGCTGTATAAAGTTGGATTGGAAAGTTTGCTTTGTGGTGGCTTTTATTTCAGCATTGTGGCCAAGAGGACACTGTGATGGTCAGTAACAGAGGGAAGCTAAGGTGTGGGACAAATGTGGAAAGGGGAATTGGGGTTGTGGTCACTGGGACCGCAGGCAGATGATGCTATCCCGGATATCCCAGCCAGAAAGAGGCTGTCTGGGTTGCATCGTTCCTTCCGCTTCCTCCTCTTCCGCTTCCTCCTCTTCCGCTTCCTCCTCTTCCGCTTCCTCCTCTTCCGCTTCCTCCTCTTCTGCTTCCTCCTCTTCCGCTTCCTCCTCTTCCGCTTCCTCCTCTTCTGCGTCTTCCTCTTCTGCTTCTTCCTCTTCCCTCTTTGAGTGGATGCTCGAAGTCTGAAATAAATGGAGAAAATGCTGGAAATACTCAGAAGGTCGGGCAGCATCTCAACCTGAGACGTGAACTCTGTTTCTCTCTCCACAGATGCTGTCTGACCTGCTGAGTATTTCCAGTATTTTCTGTCTTCTCAGAAGCTTTCCTTTACCATATGAGGCCTTGTAAGCTTTCAGCAGCACTCCCTGCACACTTAAAAATCTTTTAACATGTATCGCACCAAATCACTACTTCAACAAAATATATAAAATCCAGTCCAAAAGCTTAAATGCAAACTTACCTGAAAGATGTGTATGTCCCTTTAAGGAGTTCTGACAGTGTCTCGGTCAGTCTGCTGCACGCTCGCTTTTCAGAGCGAGCTTCAGACTCAGCGCTAAACTCAGCGCAAAGGTCCAAGTTCGCAGAGCGTGCCATTAAGTCGGGATGTGACGTCATGCTCTCCATATTTGCATGTCCAGGGCCAGCGCTGCTATTAGCAGTCCTAAGGCCCTCACCAAATTGGCAGCTGCCAATTCCCGCACCAGAGAAGGGCGTTAGAGTGCGGCTGCAATTTTTCACAAGAATTTCGATGGTAACTTCTGGGCCAGTGTTTGGAATGTTTGTTTTGTGGTGGCTTTCGTTTCAGCATTGTGCCTAAGTGGACATTGTGATGCTCCGTGACAGCAGGATGGTAAGGTGGGGAAGTGCAAAAGACAAGGCTGAAACATTTGCAACCATCTTAAGCCAGAAGTGCCGAGTGGATGATCCATATCAGCCTACTCCTGAGGTCCCCACCATCACAGAAGCCAGTCTTCAGCCATTTCGATTCACTCCATGTGATATCAAGAAACAGCTGAGCGCACTGGATGCAGCAAAGTCTATGGGCCCCGACAACATCCTGGCTATCGTGCTGAAGACTTATGCTCCAGAACTAGCTGCACCTCTAGCCAAGCTGTTCCAGTACAGCTACAACACTGGCATCTATCTGACAATGTGGAAAACTGCCCAGGTATGTCCTGCTCACAAAAAGCAGGACAAATCCAATCCAGCCAATTACCGCCCCATCAGTCTACTCTCAATCATCAGCAAAGTGATGGAAGGTGTCGTCGACAGTGCTATCAAGCGACACTTACTCACCAACAACCTTCTCAACGATGCTCAGTTTGGGTTCTGCCAAGACCATTTGGCTCCCGACCTCATTACAGCCTTGGTCCAAACATGAACAAAAGATCTGAATTTCAGAGGTGAGGTGAGAGTGACTGCCCTTGACATCAAGGCAGCATTTGACCGAGTGTGGCATCAAGGAGCCCTAGTAAAATTGAAGTCGCTGGGTCAAAATCCTGGAACTCCCTAACTAATAGCACTGTGGGAGTACCTTCACCACATGGACTGCAGCGGTTCAAGAAGGCAGCTCACCACCACCTTCTCAAGGGCAATTAGGGATGGGCAATAAATGCTGGCTTTGCCAGCGACGCCCACATCCCATAAAAACGAATAAAAAAAATCAGGGGGAAAGCTGGCTGGAGTCATACCTAGCACAAAGGAAGATGGTTGTGGTTGTTGGACGTCAATCATCTCAGCTCCAGGACATCGCTGCAGGAGTTCCTCAGGGCAGTGTCCTAGGCCCAACCATCTTCAGCTGCTTCATCAATGACCTTCCCTCCATCATAAGGTCAGAAGTGGGGATGTTTGCACAGTGTTCAGTTCCATTCGCAACTCCTCAGATAATGAAGCAGTCCATGCCCGCATGCAGCAAGACCTGGACAACATTCAGGCTTGGGCTGATAAGTGGCAGGCAACATTCGCGCCACAGAAGTGCCAGGCAATGACTATCTCCAACAAGCGAGAGTCTAACCACCGCCCCTTGACATTCAACAGCATAGCCATCGCTGAATCCCCCACTATCAACATCCTGGGGGTAACCATTGACCAAAAATGTAACTGGACTAACCACATAAATACTGTGGCAACAAGAGCAGGTCAGAGGCTAGGTATTCTGCGGCGAGTGTCTCACCTTC
The DNA here is from genome assembly GCA_030390025.1 of Squalus acanthias. Classification (NCBI taxonomy): domain Eukaryota; kingdom Metazoa; phylum Chordata; class Chondrichthyes; order Squaliformes; family Squalidae; genus Squalus; species Squalus acanthias. The sequence goes on along the minus strand of CM059426.1, from coordinate 111,531,623 downwards.
TGACTCCCCAAAGGCTTTCCAACATCTGCAAGGCGCAAGTCAGGAGTGTGATGGAATACTCTCCACTTGCCTGCATGAGTGCAGTTCCAACAGCACTCAAGAAGCTCAACACCATCCAGGACAAAGCAGCCCGCTTGATTGGCACCTCACTCACCACCTTAAACATTCGCTCGCTCCACCACCAGCGTACCATGGCTGCAGTGTGTACCATCTACAAGATGCACTGCAGCAACTCGCCAAGGCTTCTTTGGCAGCTATCTTATATTGATGGCCTCTAGTTTTACGCTTCCTCACAAATGGAAACACTCTCACTGTAGCCACTCTATCAAAACCTTTCATAATTTTAAAGACCTTTTAGGTCATCCCTCAGCCTTCTGTTTTCAAGAGAAAAGAGACCTAGCCTGTTCATCCTTTGCTGATAGGTATACCCTCGCATTTCTGATATCATCCTTTTTAAATCTTTTTTTCACCCTCTCCAGTACCTCTATATCTTTTTTATAATATGGCGACCAGAATTGTACGCAGTACTCCAAGTGTGGTCTAACCAAGGTTCGATACAAGTTTAGCATAACTTCTCTACTTTTCAATTCAATCCCTTTAGAAATAAACCCTAATGCTTGGTTTGCTTTTTTTTTATGGCCGTGTTAACCTGTGTCGCTGCTTTCAGTGATTTGTGCATTTGTACTCCGAGATCCCTTTGCTCTTCTATCCCACTTAGATTGTATTTTCAAAGTAAGATGCGACCTCCCTATTTTTCTTATCAAAATGTAATACCTCACATTTATCTGTGTTGAATTTATTTTGCCAATAATATGTCTATTCTGCAAGTTTATTAATGTCTTCTTGTAATTTGTTGCAGTCCTCCTCAGTATTGACTATCCCCCTGTCCATTTGGAGTCATCTGCAAATTTAGAAATTGTGTTTTTCTTTCCAAAGTCTACAACGTTCATTAATATAAATTGTGAACAACAGTGGTCCCAGCACTGATTCTTGTGGAACACCACTTCCCACCTTCTGCCACTCTGAATAGCTACCCTTCACCCCTAAACAAATATATTGTATCTGTATTCACAGTAGAAGACACAAAAAGCATACCAAAAATAATGGGGAACCAAGGGGCTAATGAGAGCGAGGAACTTAAAGTAATTAATATCAGTAGCGAAAAAGTACTTGAGAAACTAATGGGACTAAAAGCTGACAAATCCCCTGGACCTGATGGCCTACATCCTAGGGTTCTAAAAGAGGTGGCTGCAGAGATAGTGGATGCATTGGTTGTGATCTCCCAAAAATTCCCTAGATTCAGAAACGGTCCCAGCGAATTGGAAGGTAGTAAATGTAACCCCGCTATTCAAGAAAGGAGGGAGAGAGAAAACAGGGAACTACAGGCCAGTTAGCCTGACATCAGTCGTCGGGAAAATGCTGGAATCCATTATTAAGGAAGTGGTAACAGGGCACTTAGAAAATCATAATATGATTAGGCAGAGTCAACATGGTTTTATGAAAGGGAAATCGTGTTTGACAAATCTATTTGTCACATAAAAGGTTGTTAAGCAAGATAAGGGCACATGGGGTTGGGGTAATGTATTAGCATGGGTAAAGGTTTGGTTAACAGACAGAAAACAGAGAGTAGGGATAAACATGTCTTTTTCCGGTTGGCAGGCTGTAACTAGTGCAGTGCCGCAAGGATCAGTGCTTGGGCCTCAGCTATTTACAATCTACAGTATATTAATGACTTAGATGAAGGGACTGAGTGCAATGTATCCAAGTTTGCTAATGATACAAAGCTGGGTGGGAAAGTAAGCTGTGAGGAAGACGCAAAGAGCCTGCAAAGGGATATAGACAGTTTAAGGGAGTGAGCAATAAAGTGGCAGATGGAGTATAATGTAGGGAAATGTGAGTTTATTCACTTTGGTAGGAAGAATAGAAAAACTGAATATTTTTTAAATGGTGAGAAACTATTAAATGTTGGTGTTCAGAGAGATTTAGGCGTCCTAGTACAAGAAACACAGAGTTACCATGCAGATACAGCAAGTAATTAGGAAGGCAAATGGCATGTTGGCCTTTATTGCTAGAGGGTTGGAGTATAAGAGTAAGGAAGTCTTGCTACAATTGTACAGGGCTCTAGTGAGACCACACCTGGAGTACTGTGCACAGTTTTGGTCTCCTTATTTAAGAAAGGTTATACTTGCCTTAGACGCAGTGCAACAAATGTTCACTAGATTGATTCCTGGGATGAGAGGGCTGTCCTTTGACAAGAGATTGAGTAGATTGGGCCTATACTCTCTGGAGTTTAGAAGAATGGGAGGTGATCTCATTGAAACTATAAGATTCTGAGTGGGATTGACAGGATAAATGCTGAGAGGTTGTTTCCCCTGGCTGGAGAGTCTAGAACTAGGGGGCACTGTCCCAGAATAAGGGGTTGGCCATTTAACACTGAGATGAGGAGGAATTTCTTCACTCAGAGGGTTGTGAATCTTTGGAATTCTCTGCCCCAAAGTGCTGTGGATGGTCAGTCGTTGAGTATATTCAAGGCTGAGATAGATAAAGATTTGGACTCCAGAGGAATCTAGGGATATGGGGCTAGAGCAGGAAAGTGGAGTTGAGGTCGAAGATCAGCCATGATCTTACTGAATGGAAGAATAAGCTCGAGGGGCCGTATGGCCTACTCCTGCTCCTAATTCTTATGTTCTTATTCATTAGTCTATAATGTGGTACCTTATTGAAGGCCTTTTGAAAATCTAGATAAATTACATCTACTACATTATCCTTGTCTACTCTCTCTGTTACCTATTCAAAAAATTCAATGAGTTTGGTCAAGCAAGACTTTCCCTTTTGAAATCCATGCTGACTATTCATTATTATACTTTTGGTTTCTAGATATTCTTCTATTTTCTCCTTTAGTATGGATTCCATTATTTTTCCTACCACCGTTGTTAACCTGACTGGTCTATAGTTTTCTGGACATGTTCTATCGCCCTTCTTAAATATAGATATTACATTAGCTATCCGCCAGTCCTCTGGCACTACAGCTTGTTCTAACGAATGTATAGTAATGCCTCTGCTATCTCTTCCCTAGATTATTTAAAAATGCGCAAATGTAATCCGTCCGGACCAGGGGTTTTATCCTCTTTGAGTTTGATTAGTTTATTTAATATTTCTCCTCTTTTTATTTTAAATGACATTATCTCATTTCTAATCTCATGATCCAATGTCATGTCCACCTTTTCTGTCTCCCTAGTAAATACTGGAAGCAAAGTAATTATTTAATATTTCTGCCATCTCTCTATCGTTGCCTGTGATATTATCTTGTCCATCCCTTAGTGGCCCTATTCCCATCGTGACTTTACTTTTTTTATTCATGTGCCTGTAAAATATTTTACTATTTTGTTTTATGTTCCTTGATAATTTATTTTCATAGTTCCTTTTTGCCTTTCTAATTGTTTTTTTGACTTCTCTCCAAATCTCTTTGTATTCTCTCTTGTCATGCTCTCCCCTGGTGTCCATGGAGTTGGTGTATGCCTCTTTCCTTACCCTCAATTTTTCCCTTATGTCTTTATTCATCTATGGTGTCTCATTAGTGTTTAGCTTGTTCATGTTTTTTAGCTAAATATATTTTTCCCGGACTCTGTTGAACACCGTTTTAAATATTTCCCAGGCAGCCAGCAGTGCTACTCTTGGCCTGCTGCCAGGAGACATGTAATAGGATTGGTTGGAGCTGCTCTGGTCTCTGTTCTCTGCCTTTCTGCGCAGCTGAGATGGGGAAGTCGGTGGAATCAGGATCAAAAAGATTTCCTTTCGCTCAATGCTGCCACAGTGTAATCCCAATGTGCAATACCGCTGTTCCAACAAAAAAGGTCACATTTATTTAATACTTTCATGTTCAAATATATTTTTCTAGAAGAATAGAACAGTTGTCAACTTTTTCATTATCGAGCACTCCGAAGTTGTGTGTAGAATGGGTTTAATTCAGGATATGGCTCCATCAATTTTGGCCCAATAATGTGCCTGAATGTGGAGAGCATCTCTAAAATCCACAAGACTATCATTGATCAGTGCTTACCCACAGAGTTTCCCCATGGTCTTAGAAAATGTTTCTTACTTGTAGCTTTTAATTATCATTTTTTTCAGCTTATCCATGAAGCACTGTAAATGTCCCTTTGCAGCTGGAGTATAAGAAAGATTAGAGATCAGCAGGAATATTTTCAAGACTTGGAAACTAACATTAAAATGAGCCTGATTGGCCGCCAATGAACAGAGGTTCCTGTGCTGTATAGCGGACATGCTCCAAAGGGATCTCCTGCCTTATGTCACACTGATGTGCCAGTCTGTTCACTGCTGCTGAAAATTGATGTTTTCAGGGTTTTCTAAAAGAGTCTTGTGAATGAAGAAAATTTAAAGCCAAGCAATACTACTTGCCTATAGAGTGTCTTCCACTCAGCCGCTCATATCAGTTAAAATCGCCCGGGACATTTACCCGCTGACATTTACCTGTCTTCCAGCTCTTGCAAATACACCAGAAGGCTCAGAGATCCTGGGCTAGAAATTCGCCTCTTTTGCGCCTCCCGTTAGCTCCTCCGAGGGGTGATAACGGGGCGCTACCGGCTTTGCGACCGGGCGCGGCGAGAGTATCGACACCCACGAAATTCCCGTCGAGGTTTGCGGCGGGGTAACCCCTCGCGCCACGATCTCCTGTGCCTGGAGATCGTGACGTCATCGTGCTGCGCATCACCCCGGTAGCGCCCTGGACCCGAAATTCGGATCCTCCCCCTGAAACATCGCCGGGCGACAACACCGACAGCTGCAGGAGGCGTTGTCAGGGAGGCCGGCCGCTTGGTGAGCGGTATTTAAAGGTGATGATGGTTGCGTGAAAAAAAAATTCTTAATACCTTACGTCCATTTTTCAGCATTTGCTTCGGCCGCAATCGATCAGCCCTGCACTCTGCTAGAGTGCTTGGGGCTGATTGTGTTGGGTCGTGGCTGCCGTTGGCGACAAGGGACCTAACTTCAATGCAGAACCTACAGCGATGGCCCTTCCCTTTAAGGGAGGGAAGGAGCCTCTGTTCCCGGTAGCGCTGCCCTCGACATTGGGCAGCGCTGCACCACTACCGCCCCTCTTGCTGGCTTTAGAACTCCAAGGGAAGTGGTAGCGCTTGATTTAGCGCTTCACTTCCTTCCTGGAGCGCTAACAGCCAATTTACTGGAAGCTCACAATCATTAGTGACTGGCACTAATTTTTCAAGATGTCAAAAGTTGCGCTACCGAATTTCTCCCCCCCGGATCCTAGTATCTCTGTATCTACCTCATCAAATCCCTTTATCATTTTAAACACCTGAATTAGATCACCCCTCAACCTTCTAAACTCAAGGAAATACAAGACAAATTTATGTAACCTGTCCTATAATTTAAGCCTTGGTATCATTCTAATAAATCTGCACTGTAACTCTGAAGAATTGGGGCCAGAAGAGGTCTGAACAGGTGAGTTTATGAACATTTTTTCCAACTTTCTTTGTGGGGCCAATGAAAACAGATGCATACCCTACCACTAGTCAATCAGAGATCTCTCCACACGCATACACAACCACACTAGACTGATGTTGATTTACTAAATTTAAACTAGCTGCCTACTACGATGGTCTTTATTCACCCATCTCCCTGGAACAGATTAAATGGCCAGTCATATCCACAGTGAGACAAAATTTCTCTGCAATTTGTGGGTAGCAATGAGAAGACACACATTTTTAGTTGACGTAAATTCAACCTCAGGGGATCCTAATTTTATCTTTTAAATAAAGATACTTTGGGTCTCAAATTCAAGTCAGAGTTCATCTCCGCCACCCGTGGAAACTTAAAATTATACAAAGATTGGTTCAAGAATTGACAGTTCCAATAGTGTAGATTCCAGAATGCCAGAATGATGAAGGAAGGTAGAAAGGGACACTAAAACAATTCAGAAATTCAAAAATGCAGCAGTTTAGGTCTTGAGTTTGGATAATTGAAACTATACTGTATTGGTTTGTCCCAATCTTTATGTACGCTGATCCTGGTACAGCTTATAACTGTTCTAGGTTAAACAGGGGGCTAAAATAAGAGTTGATTGAGTACTGCACCAAATTTTTTTTGCAGAATTGCATTTACTTCAGAGCTTTTCACTTGTCTGTATGAGAGCTTCTGTTCTGACATCAGAATGATCAGAGCTAGCAATGATAAATTACAAACACTCATATTCAGAATCTTATGGCAATAAGAATAATGAAAGTATGCTTTCAGTTGGGTTTTGATCCACATGGCCTTCTTTTAACACTTGACTCCATTACATGTACTAAACCTTACGGTCACCCCAAAAACTTGTTAGATTTAATCATAGAAAGGAGGCCAATCGGCCGATCGTGTCTGTGCCGGCTGGAAAAGAGCTATCCAGCCTAATCCCACCTTCCAGCTTTTGGTTCGTAGCCCTGTAGGTTGCAGCACTTCAAGTGCACATCCAAATACTTTTTAAATGTGATGAGGGTTTCTGCCTCTACCACCCATTCAGGCAGTGAGTTCCAGACTCCCACAACCCTCTGGGTGAAGACATTTCTCCTCAACTCCCCTCTATAGGCCTATATTCTCTAGAGTTTAGAAGAATGAGAGGTGATCTCATTGAAACATACAAAATACTTACAGGGCTCGACAGGGTAGATGCAGGGAGGATGTTTCCCCTGGTTGGGGAGTCTAGAACCAGGGGTCACAGTCTCAGAATAAGGGGTCGGCCATTTAGGACTGAGATGAGGAGAAATTTCTTCACTCAGAGGGTGGTGAATCTTTGGAATTCTCTACCCCAGAGGGCTGTGGAGGCTCAGTCGTTGAGTATATTCAAGACAGAGATCGATAGATTTTTGAATATTAAGTTAATCAAGGGATATGGGGATAGTGCAGGAAAGTGGAGATGAGGTAGAAGATCAGCCATGATCTTATTGAATGGTGGAGCAGGCTCGAAGGGCCAAATGGTCTACTCCTGCTCGTATTTCTTATGTTCTTATGTTCTAATCCACTTACTTTAAAACTATGCCCCCTGGTATTGACCTCTCTACTAAGGGAAATAGGTCCTTCCTAGCCACTCTATCTAGGCCTCTCATAATTTTATACACCTCAATTAAATCTCCCATCAGCCTCCTCTGTTCCAAAGAAACCAACCCCAGCCTATCCAATCTTTCCTCATAGCTAAAATTCTCCAGTCCTGGCAACATCCTCGTAAATCTCCTCTGTACTCTCTCTAGTGCAATCACATATTACCTGTAATGTGGTGACCAGAACTGTACGCAGTACTCCACCTGTGGCCTAACTAGTGTTTTATACAGTTCAAGCATAACCTCCTTGCTCTTATATTCTACGCCTCGGCTAATAAAGGAAAGTATCCCGTATGCCTTCTTAGCCACATTAGCTACCTGTCCTGCTACCTTCAGTGATCTGTGGACATGCACTCCAAGGTCCCTCTGTTCCTCTACACTTCTCAGTATCATACCATTTATTGTGTATTCCCTTGCCTTCTTAGCTCTCCCCAAATGCATTACCATACACTTATCCGGATTGAATTCCATTTGCCACTTTTCTGCCCACCTGACCAGTCCATTGATATCTTCCTGCAGTCTACAGCTTCCTTGCTCACTATCAACCACACGGCCAATTTTTGTATCATCTGCAAACTTCTTAATCATGCCCCCTACATTGAAGTTCAAATCATTGATATCACTAATGGCTTTTACCTATTCCTAAAACATCAAGGTCTAGAAATTTGGCTATGCAATGCCCATTTTCCGGGCACTAACAGGCCTACTAAGACAGTCAGGAACCACGCGCACATTTCCATCCAGAAGTGTGCCGGCCGCCATATCAGGACGGGGAATAAATGGTGTACAATGCCCATGCCTGAAACATATACAAATAAGAGACCTAACACCTGTTTGAGACCCCCACTGCAAGATTGGTCAATGCCGGCTGCACTCAGTAAAACCATACCTTGGACTGCCTGCTACCAAAAAGGTACGTTTTTGAAATTTACTTACCTGAATGTGGAACCGAGAGGAGCAGGAGTGCCCCCCGGCCTCCAATCCCCCTCACTAATGTTCAGTCCCCCTTGCTGGCCTGTGATCTCCCGACCCCCAGCCCTCATTTACCTTCATTTACTTTTCACTGGCTGTTTCCGGCTATGCTGACTTGATGTTAATGAGACCCGAAGCCTAATATCGGGGGTGCCTCGGGCCTCACCATTCAGGCACAGGGATCCAAAAGTGGGTGCTCCGAATTTCTGCCCCCAAGTTCTAAATACATACCTATAACTTCAATACTGCCTAAATCACGTTATCGGATGGAGTTAAATTGCAATGTGTCTTCCTTACCATTTCTAAACATTCCACCCAATCTGCATAAATAAAAAAGTATGAAGATGATTAACCTTCCTTTTTTTCTTGATAACTATCTTGGGATTGCAAAAATATAATGAAAAGTAATGCACTATTTTGAGGAAAACCTAGACTGACAACATATATAAGTTCCACATTTTACTGTGCTTTGGGAATCTGATGAAATCATTTTTTCATCTTGCGTCGTGTTACATTGACGCACTGAATGATTACATTCATTTTGACAATCTGGAATTGATTTTTAATAAAGCAATTAAGGGATTATATTGAAATTTACATTTGTCTGCATATAATTATACTTACAATTACTAATGGAAATACCACCTCTTCCTGACCATGCAAAAGCAATTTATCTTAACTATAATGGGAATGCCTGACTGTGACCTCTGCCTGGTCTAAAATCAAGTCAAATTTGCATTTTTGTACTTCAGAGAATTTCCATTCCCAGTATGTATTTAATGTCATCTTCTTTTCAAGAATATGTACTCATAATGAATGAGAAGCTATTCATTCACAGTCAACAATACAGAGCAGTGGTGATCTTGTGCCTGCCCAGAGCCAACACTCACAGTTCAGTAACAACAGATGCGTTGTGCTTATCACTTGCCTCATAGAATGTCTAATCCAGGAATCCAGTTGTGAAAAATTACTAAATGAATGAACTCCATTTACAGCAAAGTGCATCTTTCCATCGATACAACAGACAATGTTCCTTAGGTTTGCTTCATCACATAGCTTCGCAAATCTTCTCTGTAAGGTTGCTGATGCTAAGAATTCAAATTTATATAATTAGAATGAAACCGTAATTTGAAAGTCAAGGTAAGGACTTCTGAGGTCAGATTGTGTTATTTAGCAATACATATAGACCTACAGAGACTGGCCAGCATCAAGTGCCATATTACCATACAGCGTAGAAGGAGGCCAATTGGCCCATCGTGCCTGTACCAGCTCTTTGAAAGAGCTATCCAAATAGGCCCACTCCCCTGCTCTTTCCCCACAGCCCTGATGCCATGATGCACTGTTTTAGTTACTTTATTTGTTTAAATGCTTCATGCTACCATATTTATTTGCATGAATTAAATTTAGTACATTTCTGCAAAAAGAAAGACAGACTTGCATTTATATAGTGCCTTTCACGACCACCGGATGTCTCAAAGCGCTTTACAGCCAATGAAGTACTTTTGAAGTGTAGTCACTGTTGTAATGTGGGAAACATGGTAGCTAATTTGCACACAGCAAGCTCCCACAAACAGCAATGTGATAATGACCTCAAACTGTTTTTGTTATGTTGATTGAGGGATAAATATTGGCCAGGACACCAGGGATAACTCCCCTACTCTTCTTCGAAATAGTGCCATGGGATCTTTTACATCCACCTGAGAGAGCAGACAGGACCTTGGTTTAATGTCTCATCTGAAAGACAGCACCTCCGACAGTACAGCACTCCCTCAGCACTGCACTGGAGTGTCAGCCTAGCTTTATGTGCTCAATGTCCCTGGAGTGGGACTTGAACCCACAACCTTCTGATTCAGAAGCAAGAGTGCTACCAACTGAGCCACAGCTGACACACAGCTGTAGGTTGTAAGGGTCCTCAGGGAAATGAATGTGGCCAGTCTCAATCCAGCTCCTGGTAGATAAATAGTCCACAGTGCAAAACTCCTCATAATCTGCTGGTAAATTGGTTGTGAATTGTCAGCATAACAAAGAGAAGCCATATATGTACTTGGTGTGGGAAATGGAAATGTTATCATGCATAAATACCAACGAGCAACTCACTTCAAAAGATCTGATACAGCCCAGACATATAGCAGCTCAAAAATAAACTTGAATATAGGCCTTATGTCATGTGGAGATAAAAGGTTACACTGAAAGTGCATTGGGACATGGGCAGGTGATAACTTCGCTGACGATATATGATACATTTGAACAATTTTATTCTAGGTGAAAAGTCTTTATAAACGCACAGTTTCCATTAACAATGAATTTAAAAATGCACTGAAGGGGAATGTAAGCGCAGAAATGCGAGATGTTTTTTCTTGGGATTCTTGGGGGCGTGCCCATAGAATGTTTTGATTTTTGGCACTTTAATTTGTGCATTGCCCAATATGTTAGAGCCTACCATAATTATACCCAAAGGTGTTGGAGGTGCCATCTTTTGGATGAGATATTAAACCAATGCCTTGTCTGCCTTCTTAGGTGGACTTAAAAGATCCCACGGCACTATTCGAAGAAGGGTAGGGGAGTTCTCAAAGTGACCTGGCCAATACTTATCTCTCAACCTACATCACTGAAAAAACAGATGATCTCATTGCTGTTTGTGTGTCCTTGCTGTGTGCAATTTTGACTGTCATGTTTCCCTCCATTACAACAATGACTACACTTCAAAAGTATTTCATTGGCTGTGAAGTGCTTTGGGACATCCTGAAGTTGTGAAAGCTTTCTTCTTTCTTTCTAAGTGCTGAGATGTGCCTGGCTGCAACCTTTACCACAAAGGTTCAAAGGCTCGGGGAGATCTCACAATTTAAATGCATTTGGCAGACCAGGGGCACATAGGAACAGGAGAAGGCCATTCAGCCGCTCGAGCCTGTTCTGCCATTCTATTAGATCATGGCTGATCCGTACCTCAACTCAATTTACCCGCTTTTGTTCCATATCCCATGATGCCCATAACCAGCAAAAATCTATCCATTACAGTCTTAAAAATTTCAATTGACTGAGCAGCCACAGATCCTAGATGGCACCAATCAGAGGACAGCCTGCAGTTGGCCTTCTGGTATGCTTCAGGGTCTTCTTCTGCTGCCTCGTGCAGCTCCTCCTCAATTGTACTGGTGCTCCTGTTTTATTTTAACTCGATACCTTCCTCTGGAGTGGATATTCCTGGGCTGACGCTAGCAACAGATGGAATGAGTAAGACAATGTGATACAAAATAGATGATCCCTCTGCCTCTGGTCCTACAGAAATGGAATGGGAAAAGTATATATTATCACCTGCAAGATACCATTCGGAATACATTTTCAGTATGAGGTAATGGTGTCAGATAAGTTTGGTATTGGAGAATGGGTAAGTGAAATTAACATTCCTGGAAATAAGAGAAAGAGGGGATTCAAGTTCACCTTCTGCAAGCACCTCTTTAATGGAGGCCATGGAGTATCAGCCCACCATGCCCAAGGTGAGTTCTTCAAGCTGTGTTAATGTTTGGAAATTTGAAGGGATTCTGGGTTTAAGCCTCCCCCTTGTTTTGTGGGTTTCCTTGGCCTGAAATCATAAGACTACAAATGAAATTATGACTGTTTCCTGAGGTCTGCCAGAGTTCTCACCACTCTTTGAATAAAGAAGTTTCTTCTGAATTCCCTATTGGATTTCTTGGCGACTATCTTATATTGATGGCCTCTAGTTATGCTCTTCCCCACAAGTGGAAACATTCTCTCTGTATCCATTCTATCAAAACCTTTCATAATTTTAAAGACCTCTATTAGGTCACACCTCAGCTTTCTTTTTTCAAGAGAAAAGAGACCCAGCCTGTTCATCCTTTCCTGACATGTATACCCTCACATTTCTGGTATCATCCTTGTAAATCTTCTCTGCACCCTCTCCAGTGCCTCTATATCCTTTTTATAATATGGTGACCAGAACGGTACGCAGTACTCTAAGTGTGGTCTAACCAAGGTTCAGTACAGGTTTAGCATAACTTCACTACTTTTCAATTCTATCCCTTTAGAAATAAACCCTAGTGCTTGTTTTTTTTTTATGGCCTTGCTAACCTGTGTCGTAACATTTAGTGATTTGTGTATTTGTACTCCGAGATCCCTTTGTTCCTCTACCCCACCTAGACTCCCACCCTCTAAGTAATAAGTGACTTCCCTATTCTTCCTACCAAAATGTAATACATCACATTTATCTGTGTTGAACTTCATTTGCCAATAATATGCCCATTCTGCAAGTTTATTAATGTCCTCTTCATTATTGGCTATCCCCCCCAATTTGGTGTCATCCGCAAATTTAGAAATTGTGTTTTTGATTCCAAAGTCTAAATCGTTAATATAAATTGGGAATAACAGTGGTCCCAGCAGTGGGTAGTGGTGGTCCTTGTTGAACACTACTACCCACCTTCTGCCACTGTGAATAGCTACCCTTTACCCCTACTCTCTGCTTTCTGTCTTGAAGCCAGCTAGCTATCTATTCTGCTACTTGTCCCCTGACTCCGCATTCTCTGACCTTGTTCATCAGTCTATTATGGGGTACCTTATCGAAGGCCTTTTGAAAATCTAGATAAATTACATCTACTGCATTACTATTGTCTACTCTCTCTGTTACCTCTTCAAAAAATTCAATGAGGTTGGTCAAGCAAGACCTTCCCTTTTGAAATCCATGCTGACGATTCCTTATTATATTTTTGGTTTCTAGATGTTCTTCTATTTTCTCCTTTAGTAGGGATTCCATTATTTTTCCTACCACCGATGTTAAGCTGTCTGGTCTATAAATATGCTTATCAGGCTCTGATGATGTAAGCAGGGCCCGATTTGCTATTTTAACCTGAAGCCTGAGCGAGAGAGCAATGTTGGCAAAACCAGTCAGGAACAGCAGCCAGGGCCAGAAGAAGCCCAGCAAGGTAAGTTTATTAAAAAAAATTCTGTATCCTTAGTCCCAATTTTAACCAAATCTGTCCAGCGGGAATGGGGCAGGTTCAAGTCAGATAAATTTAATAAACTCGAGCGGGTATAAAACGGGTGTCCGATCTGAGCCTGCCTGTGTCCCACCCAGTTGCTTAGATTAAAATTACCCCCCTTGTGGGCTAGGAGGAGCACTCCTGCTCCTCTTGGCCCCACAGGAAAACATGGGCCCGCCTTGCCCAGAGCTTCCCGCCACCCCCGACTGGGATTCCCCTCCTGGAGCATTTACCTTGTGCCAGGGACCGTTCCCCTAGGTCCCTGGCAGCAGTTTTCTTCTGCCCAATTTCAGAGGGTGGGCAGCCACTTGCCGCCGACTACCCGTCCCTTTTGCTTGGGTAGTTGGCATGCTAATGTGGCCAGGCCATTAAAATCGGCCAATCCGCCCTGCTTTGGCTCCCGGATAGGTTGGTCGCTTGCTTTTCCGCATTCCGGCCCAGGAGTGAAAATCGAGCCCAAGCATTCCACTATACTGGTCTTGGGATGAAGTATGATTTTTGTTTTGTTTTGCAGCATAAACTGTGGATGAAAAAAAATGAAATAAAGTTTACTGCAAAACTACAGGCTTCTTAGCAATTATATTAAAGTGTTTGTTAGCCCTCATCATTGATATATCTAATGCTTCCTGATAACTGCATTTTACGGATTTTTTCCAATGTGAGATAAGGAAGACTATTACAAAACCATAGCCGAACAGCCAGTTAGTTCAAGGTTTCAATTATCATTCTGGTGCCGCAGCACAAATGCTGTTTCTGTTGGAACGGTGCAATCTTTCACTCCTCAGATGGAATTGTTCTTAGTACCAGGGTATGCAAGGTGCCTCCATTCCCCTACTCGTACCTTGCTTTGGCAGTAAACTGCAACATCAAGTGATATTAAATACATTTGTTCTGAATACTTCTTGCACACTAAACTCATTCAACTTTAAGGTGGACTTCATAAAGGCAGAGCTGTGTAAAATTGCGTAAATTCATTCAGCTGACAGGTACATCCTGACAAAGATGGAATACATTGTGGTGCATGTACTTGCCTGCTCAGTCTAGAATATAATGGCTGATTGTATTCAGCAATTTGTTTCCTGTGTTAGCAACAGCTGCCAATCTTTATTAAGCCTATAACCTGTTTCTGTAGAATAAGACACTAGACACTGATTAGGTAATAGACACTTACATACATTGCCAAAAAAAATGACAGGATCAAACTATTCATAATACCTGTGCCTGCCTGCTCTTTTAAAACTTCATTCCATCCATTTGAAATGTTTTCTTTTGGGGTCATCAAACTTTTTTTTATGTCAAAACAGAATCCTGCTATATGCTTAGAGCAGACTTGATAAGATTGATCCATGGCATTAATGGTGCAGGGAGACCATTCCTGAGTTTGAAGGGCCAAGGGTACTCCAACAGTCAGGCTCGAAACAGCTACATAGCCTCTCAGTTTCAACATGGAGTTAATTCAGCCAGGTGGCTGCTCATTAGTGGACTGAATAGGGTAGTGCTCCTGGAGCTGAGCTTTCTGCACTGGGATTTGCATCTTGGAAATTCAGGTGAGTAGGTCAGCAGGTGCCTCATGGAGGGAAATTCCTGGTCGAAGAGGTGCGTTGAAGGCGCTTCTTAAAGGACAAGAGGGAGGCGAAGATGTGGAGAGGTTTAAAGAGGCAGCTGTAGAGGTGCTCCTGGAGTTGGCAGTAAAACAGGTGGACAAGTGGGCAATGTTGCAGGACATTGCTGCTGGCATTTGTATACGGCACGTGGGCACTGGGTGACTGTGGTAGTCCCAATGGGGGTGCAGGAGGGAAATTAAGGTTGGAATAAGGAGGCTGCAGTGGAGCTAGCTGACTAAAAGCACAGTTGTCAGTGGTGGGATAAATGGATAGGGAATGCACAAGATGCCATAGTCAGAGAAGTTGAGGGTTTGGGAGAATGGTTGTAAGGCCGTAGAATGTTCCAGAGATAGGGAGGGGCAAGGACATAGAGGGATTTAAAAACAAAGATGAGAATTTCTAATTTCAGGTACTGGGAACTGGGAACCAGAGGACAGGAAAGTATGACTTGTTGTGGGATAGGATATGGGCATTAAAATTTTTGATGAGCATTGGAGTAATCAGCCCGGAATTTCCACCGCTATCCCATCCCAAACTGAACAGGATAGCAGTGGAAACAGCAGGGAAATAGCACAACGATGCCCACTTCTGCCTTCTTGCTTCAACCTTAAATTCCCTCCGCCCCAGGCACCCATTCCCCACCCATCACATGCAAATGCCAGCAGTAAAGCAAGGCTCAGTGTCCGGGACCATTTCCTTCCTGTTCACCCCTCTTACTGCCGTTCCCATGACCACCACGTGAAGCCAGCAGTAGGTCATGGGATAGTGGCAGGAAGGCCCCAACGTCTCCTGATAGGGGGAGAGGGTCTAGTAGCAGCCACCTCTCTTTCCATTTCGGCCCAGTCACTCACCCGTTGAGGGCCTCAGTCTTGGCCAAGGCCTTCAGTTAATGATTGGCTGAAGTCTTCCAATATACAGAAGTGTATCAGAGCCAGAAGTGCTGGAAGTGTATAAAGACAAGGGCCTAGAAATTTGATACTTGTTTTGTAGAAAAAAAGGCGACTGCCTCGCTTCCGCCCACTTCCAGCGCAGAATGCAACGGCCGCCATATTGGGCAGGTCGGCAGCGCTGCCATTGCCTGCGCTCGCCGCAAATATTTTAATTACCAGGAGGGTGATGTCAATCAGCGTGTAACGCCGAATTGATGCACGCACATCCATTTTGAAGCTCGCCGCTCCTCTTATCGCCCTCTCCAAAGCACGCCCGTGCGTGCAGCCGTTAACAGTGCGGAGAGGTGGGAGAAAGCGGCAGTGATCTATAAACCGTACAGTAAACAGCTGCTGAGATAACTGGTAACTATGGAGAGCTCAGACTATGTCATTGAGTGAAAACTGCTTCCACTGAGATGCATCAGATCTCCCCCCCGGTCAGTCAAACATTACAGGTGGTAAATACTTTTAAAATAAACTATACTGTACTACAGCTGTAATAATCTCAGGAAAAAAATCAAAGCTGCATTTCCTTAAATTTCATACATTGGGTTTTCTAGTTTAGGAACTGATGAAATAATATGCAAAGTTTAGAAGTCTGTTTTTAAAAGACCTAGGGGGAGAAATTCGGATAGGGGCGGCAACTTCGCCGGCGCGCTACTTTTAGCACCCCAAAAAAGTTAGCACCCCTGCGCCGTAAATTCAGTGGTAGCGCCCCAAGCAGGAGCGCTACTGGAAGCGCTCCCCCTCCTTCCTGGGGCACTACAACTGAATATCACAAAGCTACGTGCAACAGCGCCACATGCATCGGCACGTAGCGCCGCGGTATTACAGGTCTCCTTCCCCTGATTAAAGGGGAGGGGCCTAAAGCTGCGCTGCCCTGCTGGACCACTGGGGAGCGGAGTGCCGGGAAAGCAGCCCAGCACTCAAGAGTGGCAGTGGTGACAGCTGATTAGATGATATTGAAACTGTTCTCTGATGCTACATAAAAGGAACCAATGGTGTAAAAATTCAGTTTCTGCAGTGATTTTTAATACCAGTGACAGTGAAGTGCCACTGGTAGACGTGGACTCCAGATCCAGAACAAGCAGGTGGCACAACTCAGTTATTGCCTCATAAGAGAACTGCAGGCTTCTCAAGCATTGCCGAGTCATTCTGGTCAAATATGGCTCCCTGCATCTGTAGACACGAATATATGGGTAGCTGTGGGTGGTTCCAGATGCCATCTATGATGCCTGATCAGCCTGACATCCCTGGATGTTCCTTCTGATCTTCATAATAGAAGAAAAGGGAATACCTAAGGGAAACTCTACTGTTTCCTGAAGTAAAAAAGTCAAGAGTACAACAAATACAATGGGCTATTGGGCTAGTTCTGCTTAACTCACAGTATAGCTGAATATTTTGTGATGATGATACATCTGTATATCTCTAGTAGTCTGATAGTGAAAGAGGTATATGATCTTGTGGTAGTCTAGTGATGAGAGAAGTTTGTGGCCTCATGGTGGGATTACACTCTGACTCCTGCTGGACTGTCAGGGATAGAGAACATCCAATCTTATTAGGAGTTAGGTGAATCTCTATTCAAATCCCGAGGAGCCAAAAAGAATGAAGGAATGCAGCCTCATATTGCTTAGTGGTGGAACTTTGCCATCATATGGTGGCTATATATCAGTCTGATATTTATCTCAGCTCCATAGTATTAATAAACCAATCCACAACAGCAGTTTCAGCTACAAAAAAGAAGTGTCCAGTCAAAATCTTAATTGTTTGTTACTCCCACATGCATAGGTGAAATAAATTTGGACTTTGACATCAGAGTTTAATACTTGAATTTGGGTCTCTTCAAAGCCGAATCCAAAATCCAAATTTACCAGAACCACTCATATCTGTTCCCCACTAGAAAGTAAGTTCTGTCAGAGCGTTTAGCCTTGTGTTCCCACACTAAAGACCCTTTGAACTTTTTCCTGGTGGTTTGTACCAGATCAGTCACAGACCTTAATGCAGCTGATTTGCAACATTGATTATCTCATGTTTGTTCCATCAGTATGACAATCAAAACACTATTGTCTCAGATAATTTGAAAGTACTGATTTTACAAATGTCATAAGTTTGTCTTATTCCATATTAAATTGAGACACAATTAAGACTGGATTCCTAGCTTTAGGAAAAATGTTTCATTAAGGATATCTGTCGCCCAATGAATATGTAGACCTGACCTTTACAGTAGATCAGGGTGGGTCACACATACACACAGTACTATACTGTAGAGCTAGTGATTTATGGCTGTAATTTCTGGCAGGTTATGAGGTTAGGTAACTCATTCAATCATTCTTTGCATTCAAACAGTAAAAAAATGGTATTCCAAGCATAATATAAAGAATTTTAAAATATTGTTGCTGTGTTTTTTGGTTAGCTTGTTATGATTTTGTTAATGTTTATATTTTTCTTGTTGAAATTACTTGTGGATACATGGAATAATGCATAAGATCAGGTGATATGGTGAGAGACTATTTGCTGTTGAAGGCTAACTACTTAAAAGTAATCTTGGGTCTGGTGATTTTTTAATGACGTGTATTCAACATATATCAGGATCACTTTTACAGTATAACTATTTCTTTTGAATGACTTTTTGAAGTGTGGATAAAGAGGTTTTTAAGAGTACTGATTTCTCTATCATGCATGAAGTTTGTTTATTCTAGTTTTAGCAACTAAAATCAAATGATATTTTACCACTTTTTCTTATGCAACTTAAAGGCAGAAGAATAATTAGATTGGACATATTTATAGACAGGTAACAGCCAACATAACATTGTGGTACCTAATAGGTTTCATGCATAAAATCCTAACTGTATTGTTATGTTATATTAGTGTTTCATTAAAAATGGATCTCGGTCCTCTTCCCATCGTAACTTCACTTCACCCAGTCCGAGGTGTAATAGAATCCAATCCACTGATGACTGCATGGACAATATCAAGGCTTTTTGCTTGGCTGTGTGAGCGATGTGGGATGGAACTCGACTAATTATCCCTTCCTATTACAGACAGCTCAACCAAGGCTGGTAGAACGTTCCCTATAAGGCTAGCCTAAGCATGAATGTAAGTTAAGACTGCTATTTGAACTCAGGTATCTTGGCTGGGAGTCCAGTACATTAATGTTATGTCAGATTGAGATGTTTTATTGAACAGGATTGATTGGTCTTTCAATCAGTGCTATGAGATTTAAAAAATCAACATTCTAAAGGTCACAGCGACACATTGGGCTGGACAGCTTCACACAGAGAGGAAGGAAAAGGAAAATCAACAGGTGACTTGCTCAGCAGAATTTTCTGACCACCTTATGATCAGTTACAGTGGCAAAAATAGAGGACATGCCTGTCCTTTCTCCCAAGGCATAAATCATGACAGGGGGAATGAAGCCTGGAAAAATAAAACCAGCCCAATTTTCAAGTAACTCTTTTATCTCTGTTCCCTTAGTTGATTGATCAGTTGCTCTGTTGTTGGAGTCAGTGAGCCATTGTTAACACCCGTGACAGATGATTAACCTTGAGCAGTCACAGCCAGCGCTATATGGCTAATTATACTATTTTTCATGGCCACATTTCGTAAAATTCTGGAATATAAATGGTGAAAACAAAAGAGAAATTGAAACAGTTATTGTTTGATTGATATTTTAGTCAATACCTATGTTTAACTTGTGTCATTGCCTTTCCTGAACAATGGTAACAAGGGATGTGGACCATGACCTAGATCTATGTGCCACAATCATGCATTGTGCGTGTAACCTAACTGACTTCAGTCAGTGTTTTAATCCTGCATGATTCTGCCAATACTAACTGAACTGGCAGTCGAACAATTAGACAAATATTGAATTAATAACCAACCTTTCTTACATACAGACCTCCTGTAGAACACTGAATAGAAGTGTCTCACGCATATCCTGCAATGGTATTTTGAAGTGAAATATGGGGCAGAAACCACACGTTATCCCAGACTGAGCAGCTCACCGATCCTTTTTTGCTGGTGTGTTGTCACAAATTGGTAATACACTTCTAATAAACAAGTGTAAAATTAAAAAAAAAAACTATCTCCCAAAGAACCGCAGCACATTCTGCGACGATAGTTACCGATATTCCACAAGTTTACTGAGTCTAGGAACCAGGGTTTTGTTTCTGAAGAGCTACTAAAATGTCACCAAACTTTTACAGCTTTGACTCACTGTAATAAGTGCCGTCTGGAGCAGTTGCCAGTTGCGTGCAGCTGGCCCAGCAGGAAGGTCGAGGTCAAGCTAATGAACATTTCTTTCTTCCTCTCTTCTTAGGAGCTTTGAGGAGAACACTTAAAAAAACAACTCAGTCCTATAACTGAAGGTACTGTGGGCAGCACATTCGAACTATGCGCCATGGGATTGAACAAAATTCTGCAGCAAACACACGCAAAACTTTCAATCAGCAGCTTAGTCTTCCCCATTAGTTGAATGGGGCCATCCTTTCCTTCCTGGCCCTCTTTTTTTGTACTTTGCATAATTTTTCACCTTCCCTTCATTCTATAGTCCTTTCAATACTGACTCTTGAGAATTTCATATATATTGGGAAATTTTTCCTGTCAATAAAATGTTGCTATATTTTGTGCATGGTCCCCATGAATTTAAATATACTACAATCGTGAACAGATCCATTGTGTGGCGCAGACTATGCTTTGGGGCATCTTACACTGATGCTTGTTAAGCGTAACTATGTTAAAGGCGCAATATAAATGCAAGTTGTTTAGTTCAGATTGCAGAAGAGCATTGTCCACGCACTGGCTCCCCTCCTTTATATTGCTTGAATTGTCTCCCTTTACTCAATGACGGAATCATAGATTCCAACTATTCCATGGATCTACGATTTTGTTGCTGGGATAAGGGAGTTCGCTTTAGCAGTGTACACACAGCAAGCCAGCCTGTGGCCACTGCTTGCCCTCAAATATGAACTAAATAGGGCAGTCAATGTACAAGACACAAACTGCTCTGCTGCTATTGTGCTGTATGAGATGAGAAATGTTGGGCTACAGCAGTTGTTTCTACTACTGGCTACACAATGAATCCAACGCCCCTCAGCAAAACCGTTCTCTCAAATGTTTACCAGCAAAATTACATTTGTTCCACATTGTTGACAGCCTTGGCTTGTACAAAACGTTCTTTGTGTTAATATTTCTCAATTTACAGTCCAAAAAGGCAGTGGATAGCCTGAGGTTACAGGGAGAAAAAATCTAAAGAGGAAACCCACTTGTTTTAAAATTCAAAAAGTTACAGCAAATTATTGTTGTCTTTAACATCGCAGTCCTTTGTTTTCCATCTGTCCAGTAACTTATAGAATATTTGTTGTTAAAGTGCTGGGGATAGTGAAGGACGAATATTGGCATGGACACCAGGTGAACGCCCTGCTTTCCTTTAGTATCATGGAATCTCTCACAATCACCTCAACAGACAGACTGGCTCTCAGTTGATAAAATGGTCAAAAATTCCTGAAACGAGACATAGGGTTGTTCTAATCTGATGCCAGAAATTTACAAACAAGGACAATTAACCTCTGAATTGCCCATATTTTAGCCTATTTGAACCATTTCCCCACAGGTAATACTTGAGTGGCCTTAAATGGATAAGCCAGGTTAATAACTGTAGCAGTTAAATATCACAGCCATGCTCCAGACTCTAGAGAACCCATGAGCAATGCAGCAGGAGATCGACTAGTGTGTTTAATAAACAATCGTGCTGTTGAGAGTATCAATCAGGTACTGTAGGAACAGTAGATCCTGTGAGGTCAGTCAGCCATTTTGAAAAGTAGCTGTTATTGACAATAGGCTCAATTCCATACATATACTGGCCACAGAACGCTTATATTGTGGAGCAACATGATATATGCTTAAGTCAATAAGTCATAGATTCATCTTATTGATAGCGGTTAACTCATTTACTGATTCAAAGATGCTAAACATCCTCCCACCATTGGTTGTTCTATAGTGAAGTGGTGTAGGTAACAACATTCTATATGAATGCCCTTTTACAGGACAGGGATACAAGCTGCAAAGTGATTAATAGTTAGGCTTTTTCCATAGATTCTACATACAACAGAGGATAGATTTATTGATGGCCTGGCACACATTCTCTTTCGAGATTTAATTTAATAAGATTTGACTGGTAAGAGAAGTTAGAAGAGGATTTGGGAATGTCATACTTCTATGAATTACACACTGTTAGTGTTAATGAAAGTAATCGCGAAGGAGGGAGCCCGAGGCGACAGTGACCCACATTATTCTAATGAAGCCCGGATGAGCAGTCCTATCTCACAAGAATAATTTTAGACCTACAATTTTGTGGCTTCTTCCTCTTGACCGCCAGGTTTTACTAAGCGGAGTGTCCATGACGCACACTCTGCCCAGTAGGCACTCTAAATTGCATCGGTGTCCCAAGTTAAAATGGCAAAACAGGAACGGGCCAGTAGGTGAACCATCTTGATTTAACTCCACTTCTGTCCCATTTCCACTGGTTAAGATTGCCTTTGTTCTTTTGATGCCAGATTTTCATCTATTTAGGCATTTAATAACACCAGATCCCGTCAACTCATTTGTGATTTGATCTGCTCCTTGTCTCCAGGTAATTGTAAAATAACTGTTCAGGACAAAATAATCAGATTGGTCTTTAAGTTGTGCAGTTCAAATTAACATGGAAAACATTCTTAAAATTATACATTTGTATTCCGTAAGGGCAGGTCTTCATGAAAACCTAACCTTTTCCAAGGTTTTAGGGATTTCAGTATGTCAATATATATTGACAAGATGATATTTGCTACTAGAAAGGATCAATTTTAATATTATTAGAAATGTATGCTTTTAGTACAAAAGTCAATAAAAGTAATCTGATATCAATTGCATCAGTGGACAACAATCTTTAGCTTTCTGGGAGTTCTGGGATTTAGCATCATGGATGTTACAGGACACATCAGCCAAGGGTTTCAGTATTGGTGTTCCTTCCAAGTTGCAGTTCTCTGTTGTTGATTATGCACAACCATTTCCTTTGCTGGGAGTGAACTCCATGTTAAAGGAATATCAGGGCCATTGACACTTCTTTTCCCTCATCTGAGCACATGCATCCCATGATCATGATTTGTTTCTGGCTGGGGTGGACATCACCTCTTACAAAAAGTAGGTACTGTAGGGAATTCTGGGCCAGAGTGATCTCCGGAACTAGTTTTGATCACCTAGATGGGTCGGAGAGGAATTTCACAGATTTTGTTTCCAAAATTGGCCTGGTTTTTATCTCCTTCTCTGCCACTCCCAGGAGATCACATGGTTTTGGGTGGGGTGGAGAGTGTATATATTGTGATGCACAAGGTAACGCAATTGTGTGGGACAGGCTGGATGGACCAGAGGGTATTTACCTGTCCGTCATTGTTCATATGTTCATAAATCTGCCAGTGCATCCAATTGTCCTTCAAGATCAGCAAAACCCCCTGTGACTGTGAATGGTGTGAGTTAAGATGGTGCTTCAGTGTTTGTAGAGGTTCCCCTTTGCATGTGAGTTTCCCTAACACCCAGATGATGACACAGAAAGAGAATGAAAGGTAAGGAGGTGAATGAAGCCTCACTCATCTGTACAGCATGTGGATTGGGCACAATGCCTTCACTGATCTTGGCCACTTCATTGAGGTCACTGAACCTCTTCCTGCACTGTGTGACAGTTCTTGGGGTGGTGGAGATTGGAATGAGTACTTCAGCAACCTTCCTCCATAGGGCCTGAACCACAATCTTCTTGGGCTTCATGTCTTCCAATGATGGTAACCCAAAAAGGAGCAGTATTACCAGACCTAACTCACCCTGCATGGATATTAAGGGCCCAGGGAGGAAACTTCAGCAGATTAGTGGCAGTCATGTGAAGAGGCAGAAGATATGCCCACCAACGGGAGGAAAATGTTTGGAACAATCTGCCAGGTAGGGTGATAGTATCCAGCTGCATTTTGAATGTCCCTAAGATGGAAGTGTTGAAATAAACTTCCATGGCCTTGCTCATCCTAGACAATTTGTTTTGTGGGCGGAGTAAGTTCCTTTGTATTATAGCCTAAAAAATGGGTGGTTCTGGACAGAGAATTAGGGAAAATGAGTGGGGCGGCCTGCTGCTGAACCGCACCTCCCACCCCCCTCCTACATTTGTCTGCTGAGATTTTCCTCCAACCTCTCATTATGATGACAGACGTCCACCTCCCACCTCACAACACCTGCCCTGCTGCATGGAAATGATGGTGAGGAGTCTCCATCAGACTTTCCTCTAGTCCCATTTCTGCACCACTGATGGCAGGGAAGGCCTGAAAGGAGGAGGTGATAGGTGAACTATTGCAGCGACAGGCAAGAGAACTGAACAGTAAGGCATCCATGATAGGCGATCTGGCCACTTCTTCTTCTAACGCCTCCAACTGTTGGTGATATACAGCTGGACTCGTTCAGAGTCAATGAAAATTTGGACCCAGCTGCTGCTCCCTTTAAAATTGTTCCCATCGATTTCAGTTGTTGCAGCACCATGTGGGTCGACGTTAACTGTTGCCGCCAGGCAGAAAGGAAAGGAAGATCAGACAGGGCGGAAAATGAACGGCCAACCTGGTGCTGCCCATCTCCCGCCCGGTGGGAGCAGTTAACATCGACCCCTTTATTTTCCTCACCCAAAGGAGGCTGGGAGTCTGTCCTGAATATATAATTAGCTTTGACACCGAGGAATGGGACAGGGTCACCAGGAGGACGGAATGGTGGGCAGACGTCTTCCACGGGGAATCCCAAGTGGAAGGGAAAAAAAATCCCTTCTCATATTCTTATGATTATTATAATGAAACATGGGGGAAGAGGAAGTGCACCAATTCACAAGGTACCCATCAAAATACTAGGGCCAATTTTCATCTGCTGTCTGCTCCCTTTTCTGGCAAGAACAGTGCAGCAGGGACACGATAATGGGTAAGACTCACGTCCCACTGACATTTCGACAGATACCCGCCTGATTCAATCCAGGCCTCGAAATAGGCTTCCGTCCGAAACAGGCAGGAGCCTTATTTCAATATTTAAATCAGGGTCCTACACCTGTTGTAGGAGCCTGATGCAATTTTTGTGGACCAATGGGTAGTGTATGCTTCACATGTCCTGCCCATTGGTTCCTGGCAGTCGGTGGCCTAACCATCACTCCATAAAGGAAACGCTGCAGAGTGCTCCAAATATGGGCAACATTTAAAAAAAAAATTTGTGGGGCTAGGAGGCGCAAGAGTGCACCCCCGGGTCACACAGAAATTCACCAGTCCACTGCCTGCCTCTGCCCTGCATCTGCACCCCCCATTCCAGTAAACACCTCCCATAGCCTCACTAGGATACTGTCAAACTGTCGGCTAGCTCAGCATAGGAGCTAGCCGATTTCCCACCGGCAAGGTGCCTCAGAGTGCCCACTCGGTGATTTCAATGCCCGCCGCCTGCTCTATTACCACAGCAAACTACAATCGGCCCCACTGTTACTGATAGGAATAACAAAAATGTTCTACGCTTAAGTGACAACTCCTGAATGCAATTTGTAAGGAAGTACAAGGTGAATGAACATTTCACTGGCGTTTACATTGAGATGCCAGCTATCCTTTATATAACAGTGCCCAACAATTGTATTCTGCTGTTTACTTTTAGACAACCTCTGCTGATTAAATGTACCTTTACGTGGTAAGTAAATCTGATCAGGAACCTTCCTAAAAAGTTGTATTGCACTTGCTAGTAAAGCGAAAGGACACACAACTGAACAATGTGTGTTCAGAAAAAAAGCAATTTTCACATCTGCTTTTCCAGTTGTGCCATGGCAGATTGGGCGAGTGGGGTCAGGAAATCTTGCAAGTCAGCTTTAGACTTGTTTCTCTTCCCTGGCACTGCGTGCATTATTTTGAAGTTGGCAACATTTTCTTCCTAAGAGGGCTCTCACACGAAATATGCAAGAGCCCCATTAAAGGGCACAAATTTATTTTTAAATATTTAAATTGAGTGAAGGTGCAATTTCTGGCTTTTTTTTTTACAAAATCACACTGTGAAGCCAATTGGACTGAGAGTCAAGGAAGTTTGATTTGTGATAGAGCTCTTAAAGGAACAAAGGCTTCTTAGTCATTTTTTTTTCAATTTCCTCTTTTATAGTGTATTTTTGTATTGTGTTTCGTTATTTTATTTGTAAGTTTTAATCTAAAATAAAAATTGAAATTAGCATTTTTTTGTCCATAATTATCTGGTACTATTTTTTATTTTGACAAAGAGTAAGTCAATATTTAAGACATAGGCTACTCAGGTCCAGTTCCTTTGGTCCCCAGCGGTGACCTCTTGATGCTCAACAAACCGCTGCCATCCACCTGCTGCTGCCTGGGCCTATATTATACAGATGAGGCCCGGGCCTCACGCTGCCGAGGTTGAGACGGTTTACCGCATGCACGCACAACTGTCGGCCCGAGTTAAAATTGGGGCTTATGCGTCAGTCATTGACATGCATCTTGTGTTAGAATGATTTTATGTGCAAAGCCCTTTGAAGAGGTGAGTGTGGTAGCTACCAGGTAAATAGCACCATAGTCTTACTATTGCAAATGGTATGTTAGCCCTTATTGCAAGGAAGTTGGAATATAAGAGTAAGGAAGTCTTGCTGCAATTATATAGGGCTTTGGTGAGACCACACCTGGAGCCGCTTTCCTCACATATCCACTTCACCAAGGAAAATACAGCACGTGATCTCTCCTGAGTGAGCTAATAGAGATCCCACCAGTCTGAGCAGGATTCAAACCCAGATCCAAAGATGAACGGACAGTGTGTTACATGCTGTGCTACCAGATCCTCCATATTCTGGATTACACTCAGCATGTAGCCAAGAAACTGACACAAATATTATTCTAAAATTAACAGATTAAGCCTCCACATATAATCTGTGACTTTAATGCTGGCTAAAATCTTGCCTAAGACCTTGCAGTAAGATTTCATTCAGAGGAGCTAAAACTGGCTGATGGGCAATGTAACCTTGCATGAAATGTTATAAAACTGTGAGCACATTAAAATATTTTGGACTAAATACAGTGTCCACAATGTGATTTTTTGGGTTAAGCTCCCACGATCTGTTGGGTTGGTGAAAAGTGAAACATGTGTTCTGGTCACTAACACAATTAAGGTCAGGATTTTATGATCACTCATGAAGGGCAGCCATGTTGCTAATGCCAGATCTAGGGACAAAAAATGTAAATATTTGAACAGTATTAAAACTGCATTAATTGTAGTTTACAGTGCAGTATCTCCTTTGTATATCCTCAGAAAGAGAACAAGGTCATCTGTCGAATAATAAAGAAACAGTAAGTTGAATCTCTCATTGTTTTCCAAAGGAAGTGAGACTTGA
Source organism: Squalus acanthias (assembly GCA_030390025.1). Lineage (NCBI taxonomy): Eukaryota > Metazoa > Chordata > Chondrichthyes > Squaliformes > Squalidae > Squalus > Squalus acanthias. The sequence continues at coordinate 111,504,620 of CM059426.1, read as the reverse complement.
ACTTTGACCTGCCATTGAAATGTTGAAGTTTATGAATTAATAAATATGCCATATGAAGTAATAGCTGCTTGTAATGCTGTAATGAAGGGGTTCACATGATGTTATAAGCCATGATAGTAAAGTTCAAAAGCCTTATAAAGTCATCTGAACCCCAAGATAGAATTACAGGCTTGTGACATATAAGCCAAGCCAGCTGTTATTATTTAGAGTGTGCACAACTTGGTTCTGTGGGATCGTTGGAAATTGAAATCACACTTAATTACTCTGCAGATTTGGTCTTGGCTTCAAAGGATATAAAATTCAGATCCTCCGAATCTGAATCCGAAACATGAATTTGAAAACTTGTCTTCTAGAGTATGCTTGGATTTGGTGGTAGCTCTTAATACAGGCACTATAGTTTAAATAAAGCTGTGCTGTTTAATGTGTGCTAAGAAATAAAGTTAAAACCATTTATCATTTGGACTTGTGTAGCAATTAGTCTTACTATAACTGGCACTACTATAATGAATGACACCCAGAAAACTTCCCAGCTCTTCTTAACGTAGTGTTCTGGGGTAGTTTGTGCCCACCTGAACAGGCTGACATAACCTCTCATCTAAAAGAGACGGCACCTTGAACAAAACTGCACTGGAGTGTCAGCCTACATTTTGTGTTTAAGTCCAAAAGTGAGGCTTGAATCCATGACCTTTTCACTCGGGCAAGAGTGCTACCACTGAGCCAACTTGACACTTGGTAAAAAGTGAGAGCCAGTAAAGGGTGGTAGAAATTGGGAAGAGCAGGTATAGAGTATAAGAAGTGGAGCGAGAGGATAAGAATAAAGAAAAGTGGATAGAATTACTGCGTGTAGACAATTGATGTGTGCACAAGTTCCAGTCGCATACAAGTTTGAGGATGAATTGTTTACATACAACTGTGAGTTGCACGCGAGTGGACATGGCTCCAGTTTACTTTTAATGGTACTTCTGTCAGCATAGCATAGTGAATTCCATAGTGGGCAAGGATGGCAGAAAAGTGATTATTGATGGTAAAAAAAAGTCTGTGCACAGCAAATGAAAGCTAGTCATATTACAACCCCTGTTGCTAGTCCCATGAATTGAACTGAGCCTTCAATCCTGAATAAATTAAAAGGGATTGCCAAATTTGAATATTCCATTCAAAGCAGGTGGGAAGATGAAAATTCCCTGAAATGTCCTGAACAAGACCTAAACAACAAAGTGAACTGGATGGGTCGCTAGTGTTTTCTCAGTGCTGCTCTCTAATGTTAATATTTGGAGATTTAAAGCTATTACAACCTCTCACCTGGAACCTATCTATGATAAGGAAAGGTTACAAATTTCTTTTGGGTTTTGCTTCTTTACTTGAATCCCAATCCTTCTCTCCATAGTGTTGATGATAAGGAATCAACTCCCAAATGTGTTAGCTGTTCAAAACGTTAAAGTGAAGGATGTTAGTGCTGGGAAATCTAACAGTTTTCCTGCCCCATGTGAGCATTGAGCATGGTCAACTCAGGTAAAGAAGAGAGATGTAGAGCAAGGCTCGCTTTACTCTGTCCCAGTGACAAGCCTCGCCTCAAAAGAAGCACCCCTGCTGCACCAGTGTGATATTTTCATTTCAAACACTGGCCAAAGCATCACCTCTCTGAGTGAATTTGCCAAGTTAATACCAATTGTCGGGTACATGTCAATAGGAGCTCAGTCAAAGTTTCTTGAACTCATTTTGCATAGAATCCTGACAGCGGGTAGAGAGAGGAGACTTTACATCCCCTGGTCTGCACTGGATTTGAATTCATGGGCCAGAGTGATAAAGTGGTGTGTTAATTCAATAAGTCTCCTCATCATATTTATGCATTTCTAGGTTGTTTTATGTAGTTAGTTTGTACATATTTTGCAATGCATATCAATGGTAACTAGTACCTTTTGATGCAATGGGCTAGAGAAAGTACTTTCATGCCTATGATCCAGGATTGAATTGAACCCAAAATAGTGAATAGCGAAATAAAAACAGAAAATGCTGGAAATACTCAGCAGGTCAGGCAACATCTGTGGAGAGAGAAACAGAGTTAATGTTTCAGGTCTATGACCTTTCGTCAGAACTGGAAAAGTTAGAGATATAACAGGTTTTAAGCAAGTGCAGAGGCAGGGAAAGGGGGGTGGAGGGGAGGAAAGAACAAAAGGGGTCTGTGATAGGGTGGAAAGCAGGAGAGATTAGGAACATAGTAATAATAAGAGTAGGCCATTTAGCCCCTCAAGCTTGTTCCATCGTTCAACGAGATCATGGCTATTCTGTGACCTAACTCCATATACCCGCCTTGGCCCCATATCCCCTGAATACCTTTGGTTAACAAAAATCTACCAATCTCAGACTTAAAATTAACAATCGATCTAGCATCAATTACCATTTGCGGAAGAGAGTTCCAAACTTCTACCACCCTTTGTGTGTAGAAGTGTTTCCTAATTTCACTCCTGAAAGGTCTGGCTCTAATTTTTAGACTATGCCCCCTAGTCCTAGCCATCCAAACAGCAGAAATAGTTTTTCTCTATCTACTCTATCTGTTCCCCTTAATATCTTTAAAACTTCGATCAAAGCATCCCTTAACCTTCTAAATTCCAGGGAATACAACCCTAGTTTGTGTAGTCCAGGTATCATTCTGGTAAACCTATGCTGCACTCCCTCCAAGGCCAATATATCCTTCCTAAGGTGTGGTGCCCAGAACTGCTCACAGTACTCCAGGTGTGGTCTAACCAGGACTTTGTATAGCTGTAGCATAACTTCTACCCCCTTGTATTCTACTCCTTCAGATATAAAGGCCAGCATTATTTTCTGTACCTGTTCATGACATTTTAATGATCTATGTACCTGGCCCCCCAAGTCTCTTTAGACATCCACTGTTTTTAGCTTTTCACCATTTACAAAGTACCTACTGTAGTTCTATTCTTTTTAGGTCCAAAGTGGATGACCTCATATTTGCCTTCATTGAAATCCATTTGCCACAGTTTTGCCCATTCACTTAATCTATCACTATTTCTTTGTAATTTTATGCTTTCATCCACACTGCCTACAATTCCACCTATCTTTCTGTCATTGGCAAATTTGAATATGTGGCTTTCTATCCCATCATCTAAGTCGTTAATAAATATGGTGAATAGTTGAGGCCGCAACACAAATCCCTGCAGGACACCACTCGTCACATCCTGCCAATTAGAGTACCTGCCCATTATCCCTACTCCCTGTCTCCTGCTGCTCAGCCAATTTCCTAACCAGGTCAATAATTTGCCTTTAATTCCATGGGCTTCAACTTTAGTTAACAGTCTCTTATGTGGGACTTTATCAAATGGCTTCTGGAAGTCCATATAAATAACATCCATAGACATTCCCCTGTCCACTACTTTAGTCACCTCTTCAAAAAATTCAAACTGATTTGTCAGGCATGACCTACCTTTCACAAATCCATGCTGGCTCTCTCTGATCAACTGAAAATTTTCAAGGTGTTCAGTCACCCTATCCTTAATTATAGACTCTAGTGATTTCCCAACAACAGATGTTAGGCTAACTGGTCTATAATTTCCTGATTTCCCTCTCGCCATTCTTAAAAAGCGTAGTGACATGCACAATTTTCCGATCTAAAGGAACGGCTCCCGAATCGGAGAACTTTGGAAGATTATAGTTAAGGCATCTGCAATGTGCTCACCAACTTCCTTTAAAACCCTGGGATGGAAACGATCTGGTCCTGGAGATTTGTCACTCTTTAGTGCCATTATTTTCTTCATTACTGCTATTTTGCTTACGTTAATTTTGTTGAGTCCCTGTCCCTGATTCAATATTAATTTCCTTGGGATTTCCGGCATGCTAACCTCTTCTACTGTCAGTACTCATGCAAAGTAACAATTCAACATGTCCGCTATTTCCTTATTATCATTGACAATATCACCAATATCAGTGTTCAATGGGCCAATATTGCTCCTGACCACCCTCTTTTTCCTAATATAATTGTAAAAAAAAATGATGATTTTGATATCCATTGCAAGTTTCTTTTCATACTCCCTTTTTGTAGCTCTTACTATCAGTTTTGTCACCCTTTGCTGTTCTTTGTATCTTTCCCAGTCTCCAGGGTCTGTACTATTTTTTGCATTTTTGTATGCTGTTTCTTTTAGTTTAATGCTGTCCCTCACCTCTTTAGTCATCCATGACTTTTTTTTGGCAAGCAGAGCGCTTGCCCCTGGGGTATAAACTGGTTCTGAATCACCTTGAATTCTTGTTTGAACACCTCCCACTGATCTTCTGTTGTTTTACCCCATTAACAGATTTGCCCAGTTTACTGTGGACAGTCTGTCTCATCGCATTGAAGTCAGCCTTACCCCAATCTAGAATCGTAGTAGCTGTTTCGAGTTTCTCCCTTTCAAACACTACGTTGAACTCAATCATGTAATGATCACTATTGGATAAATGTTCACGCACCGTTAGGCTGTTAACGAAATCTGGGTTGCAGAGAACTATCCTGGACACACTCAAGAAATTCATTATCTTTAAATGACATTAAATGACAAAAGGGATGATGGTGCAAGGCAAATGGAGATGGTAATGGGACAAGTAAAGAAACAAAAGATGGGTCTAGAAGAGGTGTAAATGGGAGTGGCAGAATTGTCAACAACTGCCGTCTGAAAAAATGGGGGCAGTTATTATGGTCTGAAATTGTTGAACTCGATGTTGAGTCCGGAAGGTTGTAAAGTGCCTAATCGAAAGATGAGGTGCTGTTCCTCGAGCTTACGTTGAGCTTCATTGGAACAGTGTAGGAGGCTGAGGACAGAGAGGTCAGAGTGGGAGTGGAGCGGAGAATTAAAGTGACAGGTGACCGGAAACTCGGGGTCAGGTAGTGATTAGCGAATATTTGCTTGCTCTGATGTCTGCAGATCTTTGAAGCAAGATGAATTGGGTAGCTTTAATTTAGTTACTAGTAGGTGAAAAGCTACCGTACAAAACTGCTGTAGAATGGCTCGTGTGGCGGATAAGGAGGTCACACTGATATAACAGGGAAAGCTCTTCTGATGTCAAGTTAAACTACAGTAATGTGGCAGAGTATAGAGGATTTACTTAATTCTGGTCACGCTATAACTCCCCAGAGAATGCTTAATGCTGACATTGATATCCAAAATCTGCTCCATTTCTTCTCATTGAAAAACTCTCCACTTTTGAGCTGAACATTCAGAACTAAAATAAAAATGTCATCCTTTGTGTTTATGGACATTGACAACCATTACAGGCCAGTGTGTTCTCATATATAGTACTGTTTCTGTCATATCATGATAATCGGTAAGGTCTAGAATATCAGACTGGAAGATCACAACCACTTTGCCATTAGCAGTGACACTAGGTAGAATTGGAATTACTACACTCCAAACCCTGGAAATTCTGACATCAGGCGTGGCGCAGTGATCAGACTGAATATGTTCAACTTTACAGTTCTTATTAACTCACTCTCCAGATGCACATATCTCTGAATGTCATTTCCGACAGCTTGTCCCTGCAGTCTGGATAAATTTACCAGTAACTACTATCAGCCATCATATGGAACAGGAAGATATCGTGGTTTTGGCTTTAGGGACAACAGGATGTTGCAAAGTACAGGGCACTTCATCCTGTGTGCTGGAATCTAATTGTTAATAAAGCTTTAATGGAGTTGAGAGTAGGTTTTTTTTCCAATTGTAAACTTTGTACCAGAGTCAATTATTCAAATCAACATAATTTCAAGTTATGAAGGTTAATGTGGTAGGTCAGATTTATATTCCTCATTGTAGTTACTCACATTATGTGCGTCTGGATAGGATAATGGACAAGAATACTAATGATTTATACTTGTGTACTGATGAAGGAATCCTCCCTTCGCAAATGCAATGGGGATAATATTCAACTTCAACACCCGGGCGGTAATCTGACAGAGTGGATCACCTGCCCATTGTAGAACCCGCCTGATTTTAATGGAATGGCTGGATATGGCCTCCTGCTGAGAGCCCTTTTCCCACTCCTCCTCCTGCCTCTTCAAGCTGTTTGTCCTGCTCTGTGTCACCTCTGCTCATTCTCCGTGTCATGCTGCAGGGCAAGGGGGATACAAACTACTGCACCCATGTCTGGGAGCAACTGGTCTGAGCCGACCCCTTGTAAGTCTGTACCAAGTCCTTGAACACATGCCACACCACTCCTTGTAGACTTTAGGTGACGTTAAAGAAGTCTAGAAAGCACTAAACACTTGTACAAACTCAGCAACAGCTAGTAGAAATCAATCAGCAACTGTAAGTAGGTGATGATCCCCTTAAATATCGTTGGTGGGGGGGTCTTTCCTGCCGCTGAACGCATGTTCATCTGTGCAAGGTTAAGAGAGGTCGTTAGCTCCAGCGTGAAGGTCGACAACTTCGCCACCAGGGCGGTAACCTGGTGGAGCGGATTGTCTGCCCATTGTAATCAACGGGATGAAAATCAGGCAGTTCTATAATGGGCAGACAATCCGCTCCACCAGGTTACTGCCCAGGCAGAGGAGTCGAAAATTTCCTCCCACTGTGTGTTGTATTTGCAAGAGGAAGATTAGTTGATCAATACTAATGTAAAGATTGTTTGTTTTCTCACCTGTTATCCTAGCCAGAGGCACAGAACTGAACACATCATGTGAGTGACTACAATGGGAAATACAATTCTGACCTACCACATTACCCACTGATTACTGAAGGGATTCAACAGCATTTCAACAATCAACAAAGAAAGAAATAGTATTTAAGATTAAATAAGTCTACAGATGCTCTGTCCTCCATGCTTGATCAGTTATTTACAAATTCGCAAATTTGGTGATCAGGGAAATGGTGCTGAATACCCTTATCTGCGTGCGGGCTGGTATGTGTGCCCAATGACATCAGCGAGACAGGTGCCTCATTTGATTAAGATTGGCGAGCTGCCATCACAATTCATGCTGTTTATCGGCAGCTCACCAATTGGGAGTGCAGGGAATCAGGCATCCGTGGGGCCTTTTAAAGAGGATACATACTTTGCCTTTACTTAACTGAATCAGTACTGTACAGTGCAAATGGCACATGGAACAGGTGCAGCGAAGGCCCCCACCCACTTCCCCCGCCCTCGCTCCGATTATCGGCACTATTTTAGAGGTTCCAGTTGAGGAGATGAGCAGGAGGAGGGATGTACTTTATAGGGAACCCAAAAGTCTTTTATAAACATATAAATGGTAAAAGGGTAGTCAAAGGAAGTGGGAGGGGGGTGCGATTAGGGATAAAAAAGGAGTGGCAGAGGGCATGGCTGAGGTACTAAATGAATACTTTGGGCTGGATTTTGATACTGGGGCGGGTTGGGGTCGTGTTATCCACTTTTCGTGTTATCCACCCGACTGCAATTGGATGTGGGAGATTGATGCGATTTTCACCTAATTGGGCAATTGAGTTCCAGCATGTGGGAACCCATGACCCAATTAGTGTTTTCAGTCTGAAAGTCGCCTCTGATGATGTCATCATTGCTGCTGCATTGAAGGTCTGCAAAGGCTGCCTGGCCTTTGCTGTGAGAGGACCTGGATGCAAAATGAGCAGCAGCAGCCCTAAGTCTGCTCCCAGATATTTTTGCACCACCACTCCCAGATATGTTTCCCTTGCACCACCACTCCCAGATCAGCCAGCCAGCTAGCCAGCGATCCAAATGTGCTCCCACCAGGTTTCACATTCGTGGTTCAGAACAGGCGTGCTTCATGTAGAAAAAGGGTTAAAATCACAAAGGCCTTTCAAAATGGCATTATAGAGGCAATTTAGTGCTTGTTAAGGGCCTTAACAGCCTATCCCTCCTCTTAGAGGCGGGACAGAGTCGGGACCAGCAGGCACGATTTAATGAAAATTGCGTGGAGGCGGGCTTGTGCCTGCCCACCAGTTTTCACAATTTTAACCCCCCACATGCCTCCAAACCCGCCTCCATGGGTCAATGAAAATCCAGCCCTTAGCATCTGTCTTCACTAAGACCAGGATGCTGCCAATGTCACAGTAAAGGAGGAGGTAATAGAGAAATTGGATAGAATGAAAATAGATAAAGTCGAGGTACTTAAAAGGTTGGCAGCGCTCAAAGTAGAAAAGTCAGTCGGTCCGGATGGAATGCATCCTAGGCTGCTGTGGGAAGTAAGGGTGGAAATTGTGTGGCTCTGGCCACTATCTTTCAATCCTCCTTTCAATCATCTGTGAAGAGAGAAACAGAGTTAATGTTCCAGGTCGATGACCTTTCGTCAGTTCTGAATAAAGATCATTGACCTGAAACGTTAAACAGTCCAGAATTTACGAAGAATAACAACAGCGAACGAGCAGCGTTTGCTCTTATTACCCGTTTGAAACTGACCACAACTTCGGGATGTAGCACATGCGCATCCAAATACGGAAATACTGAAGTTGCGGTCAGTCATTCACTGCTCCGACACTGGCTATGCTGTGCTTCCCCCCACCCACCAACCCCCGCGCCGAGAGCTGGCAATCAGCGTAATCAGGGAAATCAGTGAAACTGACAAAAACTTCGGATTGTCTGCAGTAATATCGCTGTTAACTACCCCATTAAAATTTAGACCCTTATGGATTAGGTGTAACTGGGGTTTTAACAGCAGCATTATAAGCCTCTTCTTTTAATCTAATACTATCCTTAACTTCTTTAGTTAGCCACAGAGGGATCACTTTTCCAATGGAGTTTTTAATTTCTCAGTGAAATGTATATTCGTTGAGAATTTTAGAATAGTTCTTTAAATTTTCACCTTTGCTTATCTACCATCATACCCTTTAACCTAATTTCCCAATCTACCTTAGCTTGTACCTATGTAATTGGCTTTATCCAAGTTTAAGACTCTAATTTTGGATTTAAGTATTTCACTCTCATACTCAATGTGAAATTTTATCATATTATGATCACTCTTCCCAGATGATACTTTACTATGAGATTACTAATGAACCCTGTCTCATTACACAATACAAGATCTAAAATAGTCTGTTCCAAATGAAACTGTTGTGAATGCATTCCATGAACTCATCCACCATACTATCTTTGTCAATTAGATTTGCCCAGTCTATATGAAGATTAAAGTTCCCCATGATTATTGTATTTCCTTTGTTACAGGCTCCTGTTATTTGTTGATTAATACTCTGTCCAATGGTATAGCTACTGTTTGGGGACTTATAAACCACTCCCACCAGTGTTTTCTGCCCCTTGTTATTTCTTATCTCCACCCATACTGATACTGCTTCCTGATCTTCCGAGCCAAGATCCTTTCTCACTATTGTTCTCATGTCATCCTTTCTTATCAGGGCTAACCCCTCCTTTTCCATTCTTCCTGTATTTTCTAAATGTCAAGTACCCTGGAATATTTAGTTCCCAACCTTTGTCACCTTGCAACCACGCCTCTGTGATGGCTATTTGATCAAAGCCATTTATCTCTATTTGTGCCACTAATTCATCTAACTTGTTTTGAATGCCGCATGCAATCACATAAAGAGCCTTTAATTTTAACTTTTTACCATTATTCCCTGCTTTCACCTTATTCGCTGATGCACTTTTACTGTTAAACTCTCTGTCCCTTCCTCTGTCCCTTCCTGTCATACTCTGCTCATCTTTACCCAAATCGCTACACTGCTCCATTCCCTTGACTTTTCTCTTTAGAATTCTAAATTTCCCCTCACCTGACCCCTCCCCCACTTTTTAGTTTAAAGCCCTATATACAGCCCTAGTTTTGATTTGACAGGACACTGGTCCCAGCCTGGTTTAATTGGAGCCCGTCCCAATGGAACAGCTTGCTTCCCGGTCAGGGAACAGTGTGTTTCTTAAAGCTAAAGGTATCAAGGGATATGGGGAGAAGGCAGGTACAGGATACTGAGTTTGGATGATCAGCCATGATCTCATCGAATGGCGGAGCAGGCTCGAGGGGCCGAATGGCCTACTCCTGCTCCTATCTTCTATGTTTCTATATGTTTCTTTCCCCAGTACTGGTGCCAGTGCCCCATGAATTGAAACCCTTTCCTCCTACACCACCCTTTGAGCCACGCATTTAACTCTCTGATCTGCTTGACCCCAAGCCAATTTGCACATGGCTCAGGTAGTAATCCAGAGATTATTACCTTTGAGGCTCTGCTTTTTAATTTGGACCCTAGCTCCTCAAACTCTCTCAGCAGAACATCATTCCTACTTCTACCTATGTCGTCAGTTCCTATGTGGACCACGACAACTGGATCCTCCCCCTCCCACTCCAAGTTCTTCTCCAGCTGCGAGGAGATATCCTTAACCCTGGCACCGGGCAGGCAACACAACCTTCGTAAATGTGATGAGTTGTTTTCTTCATGTCATATATGATGGATAGATGTATAGAGTTGGATTGGAAAGTTTGCTTTGTGGTGGCTTTTATTTCAGCATTGTGCCAAAAGGACACTGTGATGGTCAGTAACAGAGGGAAGCTTAGGTGTAGGACAAATGTTGAAAGGGGAATTGGGGTTGTGGTCACTGGTACCACATGCAGATGATTCCATCCTGGATATCCCAGCCAGAAATCGCCCCTTCTGCGCCCTCCCATTCCTCTGCGAGCAGATGCTGTAAATCTGAAATAAAAGCATAAAATGCTGGAAATAGTCAGCAGGTCAGGCAACATCTCAACCTGAGATGTGAACTCTGTCTCTCTCTCCACAGATGCTGCCTAACCTGCTAAGTATTCCCAACATTTTCTGTCTTCTCAGAGGCCTTCCTTTACCATTCTAGGCCTTGCAATCATCCAGCAGCACTCCCTGCACACTTAAAAAAATGTTTACCATGTATTGCACCAAGCTACTACTTCAATAAAAAAAAATTAAAAATCCAGTCCAAAAGCTTAAATGCAAACTTACCTGAAAGATGTGTGTGTCCCTTTAAGAAGTGCCGACAGTGGCCGCAATTTTGCCTACAGAGGCGGGTCTGGGGCGGCTGGTGTCAGTAGCATGGTTCCAGCCTGCTGCCTGCTCCATCCCGCTCTGTTGAAGTAATTTTACGATGATTGGGCTGGTTAAGCCCGCCCAGCGAGGTTCCCGGCCAATTAAAAGGAAGCGGGTCTGATGACGTCATTTGATTTCGCGTCATCAGCCAGTTTCCTTAAAGGGACCATGTCCAAATTGATTGACAGTTCTGCTGTCAGTGTTCTACAGCATTGAGGTGCTACAAACACTGAACGGAGATACATGGCTGCACCCAGGCTCTCCCATGACTCCCTCCATATGCTTATGGAGGGAGTCACAGCACACAGGGAGGTTCTCTTCCCTTCTCATGGGTGGAAGAGACCTTCCCAGGAGACCAACACAGCCTGGTTACACATTGCAGAGGAGGGCACAAGCAGGGATGTCGTCAGAAGGATGAGGCTGTAGTGGCGCAAACCTTTCAATGATCTCAGTAGATCACAAAATGTTACTGCAAAGCCACACTCAACCTCATCCTGCTGTGCCACTCAGCATATCCCCATCACTCTGCCTTCCCTACCCTACTCCTGCACATCCTTACTCACACAAACTTACCTTGCACCTCGGCCCATCTCTCTCTATTTACATTATCACTTTCCCATCTCACTAGTCACGTCTCACACACACCCTCATCCTACTGCAAACATACCAACTAACACACAAGGGTAGGCACTTGGGTGTTTTAGCCAATGTTCATGTGAAGTTTCTGTTAATGTGTTGTCAGACATTGAAATATTTATTTTCAACACTTTGCATTCTTGAACAGATTTGTGTGGACTTTTGGAAGTGGCTTAGTGAGCTGCAATGAATGGTGCGACTTAACGTTACCCACCGCAATGGTGATGAGTGTGAAAGTAATGGCTTGGGCATTGTAGGGATGCTTTATGGTGTTGGTGCGGGGTGGTGCCAACCTGGCGCATCATGTGGCAGCCAGGGTGTGCAGCATCAAGTGAAGTAAATCTGGCGTCCTGGGCAGCAACGTGGTTGGGTGCTGGTGCCCTGTGCAGCATCAGTTAATTGCGGAGAAGGTTGGTGTTGATATTGGTGCTGCTGGTGTGCCCGGTGATGTTGGTTTTGGGGCAAATCGTGGTGGGATTCTGAGGACCACGGTGAGATTTTTTCAAGGGCAGCGATGCTGATGGAATAGATGGGAGCTGAAGTTGAGATGACAGAAGCAATCTGTCAATGGTGAGAGAGGTTGTTCCAATGAGGTGACACTGGATAGAGAGTTCGCTCCAAACACTTGCAAGCTGCAGAAAGCTCAATCTGTCTTCCAAATGCAGTAAGCAACAGCTTCTAACCTTGAAAAGTGAAGACCTATGAAATGGGAGCTTTTATAGACCATTTGCAGCTGTCAAGTTAGCAAATCATCCCATGCCGACACAACACCCGACCTCCTTACCGGACGTGATCCCCGAGCAGCGGGGAAGCCGTTGGAAAGCTCTAAAAATCTAAAGGTAAGCTTCAAATAATACTTAAATGCCTCTTAACAATCCAGCTAATGATCTAAATTGCCTCCCCCACCACTTGGTGTCGGGTCTGCTCAGCGCTGACAGACCAGACAGCTGGGAGACTAGCGTGGAGGCGGGTTGACAGCGGGGTACCGACCCGCTATCAATTATTTCAAATTTCACAGCTGACCCGCCTCCAATCCTGTCCTCAGTGCTGGTAAAATTCCAGCCAGTGTCTCTGTCAGTCTGCTGAACGCTGGGTTTTCAATCGCAAGCTTAGGACTCAACACGAAGGTCGAAGTTCGCTGAGGTGACATCACCCTCTCTCTATTTACATTTCTACTGCCAGCGCTGCTATCGGCAGTGCTAAGGCTCTCACCAAAATGGTGGCCACTAGTCACGTGCTAGAGAAGGTCGTTAGAGTGGCGGCTGCCATTTTTCACCAGGATCGCGGTGGTAACTCGTGGCAGTAAGCGGCCCAATTTCTAGGCCCATGTACACATCAACTGCAGTACCGTCATCAACCCTCTCTGTTACTTCATCAAAGAACTCAATCAAGTCAGTCAAACACAATTTGCCTTTAGCAAATCCATGCTGGCTTTCATTTATTGATCCATATTTTTTAAGTGGAAATTAATTTTGTCCAGGATTCTTGTCTCTAAAACTTTCCCCATCACCAACTGACTGACTGGCCTATAGTTGACGGGTTAATCCCTCTCCTTTTTTTGAACAGTGGTGTAACATTTGCAATTGTCCAGTTCTCTGGCACCACCTGTTAACATTGTTATCACTGCTAAAGAAATGTTATGTCCCTGAAAAACTCATTTGAATTTTGTGGAGTGTCAAATTTATGCATTTTAATAAAAAATTAAATAAGAAAATTTAAAACATTTTTAATTTTTTAAAAAGTTTGTTCATCTTTATTTCAAGTTTACTTTTCCCCCCATGTGAGAGTCCCAATCTTTGTTTTGCTCTCTGTAACATTAAAAAAAAAATTAGAATAAAAGGAGCTTATTCACTTCTGTGAGAATTCTGCATTGGGACTGGCTGCTTAGACAGCTTGTTAACGTCACAGCAGCTCACGTTAGGGATTCCCCATTAACTTACATTGATCTCAACTAAACGTCGAAAAAGCTGAACTTCTCGCCACAGAGATCATGAGATTTTTGTGGGAAGCCTATTTCCTACAAACGCCTTTGCTTCGCCGTTGACTGCAGTTACGGTTTAACTCTGTTTCTCTTTCCACAGATGCTACCTGACTTGCTGAGTATTTTGAGCATTTTCCTTTCCACAGATGCTACCTGACTTGCTGAGTATTTTGAGCATTTTCCATTTTTATTTCAGATTTCCAGCATCCACAGTATTTTGTATTAGAAGTTATGCTAAACCTTTATAAAACACTGTTTAGGCACCAGCTGGAGTATTGTGTCCAATTCTGGGCACCACATTTTAGGAAGGATGTCAAGGCCTTGGAGAGGGTGCAGAGGAGATTTACTAGAATGGTACCAGGGATGCTGGACTTCAGTTCTGTGAAGAGATTGGAGAAGCTGGGTTAGCTCTTCTTAGAGCAGAGAGAGAAGGAGAAACAAAGATTTGATAGCAGCATTCAAAATCATGGAGCGTTTTGATGGAGTAAATAAGGTGAAGCTGCTTCCAATGGTAGAAGGGTTGGTAATCAGAGGACACAGATTTAAGGTAATTGGCAAAAAAAAAGGGGACATGAGTTTTTTTTAAATTACACAGCGAGTTGTTAGGATCTGGAATGCACTGCCTGAAAGGGAGGTGGAAGCAGATTCAATAGTAACTTTCAAAGGGGAATTGGATAAATACTTGAAGGGGAAAAAAATTGCAGGGCTACGGGGATAGAGTGGGGGAGTGGAACTAATTGGATAGCTCTTTCAAAGAGCCAGCACAGACACAATGGGCCAAATGGACTTCTTTTGTGCTGTCTCATTCTATGATTCTATGAGGTGGCTGAACAGGTCAATGCGAGAAGCATTACAGCCAGGTCCTGACCTGAAATTCAGAAGTTTTACACGATTTTACACATGAAAAACAGGCAAATGTAAATTACATTGCTCACCCCAAAAAAAAAGAAGACAAAACGAAGTGCAACAGATCAAACAGCACATTTTTCCCAGTCAGGCAGAAACAGCTGGCTTGTACACAGCCAAGGCTAGACTTTTGTCAGTTTATTCTTACTGCATGTCTTGCTCACCTAACAATGAGTAACAATCAAAGCTAACAGGCTCTCTAGAATGTAAATGAGGTGGTTAGAACATTTGAATGTCAGAGGAATTAAGTCCTTAAGAATTAATTCATTATTAAGAGATTTGGATAGATCTATGGCATTCACTGTCAGTATCTCAATCAGCACTCTTGCTAGCATAGGCAGATGCAATGAATACATCACATAATAATTATAGTGATCCCTGGTCAGTCTTCCCAGGAAGCACCTGCCTGCAATATTCTTAATTTAATCCAATGGTTACATCATTACAGACTGATGCATTTAATACTTGTAAAATAAATACTTACCCAGCATGAAAGACAAATGAGTTAATTTGGACTCTCAGCCACAAGTGGTCTTTGTAATTCGATACAGCAGCAAACCGAGAAGGGCTACCATCAAAAAGGTTTATTTCACATTGTCACTTGTCTATAAAAGTAAATAGAGATGTATTTGCCACAAAAAGTCCAAACTGCAGGCTGTTAGTTTTTCCACAACAATAAACAAAGCCTCACTCTGGAGAGGCAAGTTTATCTTTGAAGAAATGGAGAAAAGAATTTACATTAAACAGCTGCTTCCACAAGCTCCCTGTTCAGACACAAGGATATCTGGATGAGATGTAAGATTTCAGTCATCAGTTTTATGCAGTTATTTGATAAATTGACCATATTAGCTACAATAGGATCCTGCTGGCTAAACAAGATTGATGAATAGACCTATCAAATACAAGACAAAGTACTGGGGAGTACAATAACATCCAATCCATTGAAAAACATATCAGTTCTGTTTTATGAGCTGCAATTGCTGACAAAATTATAGCCATCACTGCTCCCCTGCTCAGGCCTTGGTTTAAAATCACAGATCGGGCCCCGAGGACGTCATAGGAGCCCAAACTGCATATTTAAAGAGGACTCACCGGCTTGGGGTTTGCAGGCGGGCAGATCGGGGCAGGAAAGGAGTGCATAAGTCCCCCACACCATTTTAACTGATCCCCCCCCCAAGCCTGGTTTCCGCCAGGCAGGGGGAGTTAAAATGGGGGCCACTCTAGATGAATCCACCTCAGTTAGCATTAGGGATAGGAACAGGAGTAGACCATTCAACCCCTTGTGGCTGTTCTGCCATTCTATTAGACCATTGCCGATCAGTACCTCAACACCATTTACCCACCTTTGCTCCATATCCCTTGATACCCTTACTCAACAAAGGAATGAGCAGTCAGGTAAGTTTAAGCAATAAGTTTAGAGTCTAATTTATGAGGAAAAATAAAATTGTGACAGTAGAACAAAGGGATCTAAAGCATGTTTTAGGCAGCTGCCTGGAATGTCTGAAAAACTGCCCAACCCAACATGGGGCAGACGTCTTTAAGGTGGCCTTGGAGCACAGGGCATTGCTCTCAGAGATTGAAACTTTTTGCGGCAGGAAACGGGTGCACAAGGACCAGTTTCTCTGAGGTAGTCGTTTTTTTTCTGGATGGATAAGCCAATGGCCCGCCTCCTCTGTATTTATCACGTGATCTTGTGACACAAGGCCAGAAAATTTGAATGCTCTTCTGTAATACATTTTGCCACTAGAGCAACAGGGACTGGATACGTACCAGAAACAGAATGAAAACAACTAAAACCAACCACCTGCTCAGCTAACACCTGCCTTAGAATGAACCTTTTGTACAATTTGTGCAGTTTAAACAGAGTGCTGCGAGTTGGGTGAGTCAGGGAGTCAGGTGAGGAGTGGAAGGAGGAGCTCCCTTGCTTCGCCTTCGCCTTTGTTGGAGAGACACAGGCTGCGAGATTCTCAGCTCAGCTCGGTGCTGTGTGAACGGGATTGAGTGTAGTTTAAACAGAGTGCTGAGGAGAGGAGAGGAAAGGTCTCTCTCTGTGCCTAGGAGAAGAAGACAGAGCCACGAAGGGCAGAGTGGAGACCCTTTCCACCTCCAGCATGCCTGTTGCAGCTATTATTACTGCTGAGGTGCCAGGAGAGAGAGGAGAGGAGACCAAAGAAACAACAACAACAACAGAGGGAAGCCATTACATCATTGCCTCCCCAACTGGTCTCCATTACAGGAGAGGGAGAGAGGGAGAAGAAAACCAAGACCAACATCTGCTTGGAAGGAGGGAGAGCCATTGAGAAGAAAACAACATCTAGAGGTGGGTGTTAAAAAGGGCACTCTCCAAAAGACTTTGTAGTTTAGGTGGGGGGAGGAAAGAAGAAGAAGAAGGAGAAGACCGGAACAGCAAGGGGTGTGTGTTGCTCTTGCTAACAACTAGGCCACACACACCATCAACAAGCACCCCTTGCCTATTGCTTGACCTGGGACAGCTGGAGCTGCCCAGGCGAAGTCATCAACCTATTTCCCAATCTACAACATCGTTAAGACCTGGTGGTGGACTGAGCCTGGGAATCTCCAGCTTTATTTTCCCAGGTGAAGACATCTTCTCCCCCCACCAGAAGAACAGAAAAATAACAAAGACTAAGTTAACATCGGAGAGTGCCCCCCCCCCTGTAAGCACCCACCCACCCACTATCCTGAGTGGCGAACCAGCCCCTGGGGCCGGCCGGCCTCTCTCTCTCTCTCTCTCGCTCTCGCGCTCTCTCTCTCTCTCTCTAACGAGGCACCTCAATCCTTTATCTATTAATTACCCATTTGAGCAGAGGGGAGAAGGCCCCTCTCCCAATTCCAATCATCAAAGGGAGAGGTGTGCCTTCATTTTTAAAACAACCCCCTCTGCTCAGGGAAGAGACAAAAAAAAACAACTACCTAGGCCATTTCAACCATCACCCGGCCTGTGACTTGGGGTGAGTGTAGCCCTTTATAACACCTCATTATGGTGAGCACATCATCGCTGGCGACAGGGCCAGCAAGGTCGTACGCGGGTGTGGCAGCCACGGCCACAGCCAGTCCCGCTGCTTCTGCTGCCCCGTCGCCTTTCAGGTTACTGACAAAAAACTAGGGGTGAAGAGCTACACTCACCCCAACATGACCATAGAGGCCTGCGTCAAAGCCATGGCTGGGGTAGTCGGCCCTCAGCCATCGTAGCGGCCTCTAAAATGTACGGCAAGGCTGTGTTCTTCCTGGGGTCGGAGCGGGCGGTGTCCCTGGCCGTCACGAAGGGGCTCACCGTGGGCGGGACCTTCCTGCTGGTGGATCCGCTTGAGGCCACCGCGCAGCGTATCGTCCTTTCAAACGTCCCGCCCTTTGTTCTGGGTGAGCTCCTCCTCCCCCACCTACGTCAACTGGGGGAGGTGAGGTCGGGGATTAATCCGATCCTGCTCGGCTGCAGGGAGGCCAGCCTCCGGCACATCTTCTCCTTCCGGCGCCAGCTGTTTATCCAGCTGGTGCGGGAGGAGGACACAGAGGGCGCGTTTGTCGTCCAACACGAGGGGACCGCCTACCGCGTCTTCTGAACGTCGGACAGTGTGCGGTGCCACGCCTGCAAGGAGGTGGGGCACATAAGAAAGAACTGCCCCGCCTCTAAGGCCGCCAAAACATCTGAGACGGCCAAGGCTGGCGCCGCCGCCGCTCCTCCCCCCGTTTCTGTCCGCGCGTCCGCGACACCCGATGCGCGGTCGACGCCGGAGGTCAACGCCGTCGCGGCCTCCGGCGGAGGGGAGGGGGAGCGTCCGATCAGAAGGAAGGCGCGGAGGAAAAGTAAACACCTTCAGGCGGGTCCCCTTGACGTACAGGATGAGCTACCCGGGCTTACGCCCCCGTACCTTGCGCAGGAGGCGGCGGTGCTCAAGAGTGCGTGGGGCCTCGTGCCCGGGCCTGCGGCCGCAACCACCAAGGCGGCAAAATGAAGAACTGCGGCCGGGCCCGAGCCCGGGCCCGAGAGACCCGAGCAAACCGTTCGACAGGGGGGAGCGGAGGTGGAGGCCTCGGTACACATGGAGGTCTCCCAACCTCCGTGTCCCTTCACATTGAAAAGGAGGCGCGACACCCTGGAGGAGGAGGAGGACTGCGAGGAACATGGTTCCCCCTCGCAAGGGGAGTCATCGCTCGCCGCGGGTGCTGCGCCCCCCCCCCCCCGCCCACCGACACCATCACCAACACTCGGCAGGAGTCGCCTGTCCCTCGGGAGGGTACGACAGATGAGTCTGTCCAGCCTGTGCCTCCCGGGGATGGGGAAGAGACCCTGCTCGTGGGGGGGGCCACGGAACTACCCGCGGAGGAACTATATATTGAACCGTTGTTTCTCGCCAGGTTGGGCGTCCTGGGGACCGGGGCGGGCGAGGCCGATGAGGCTGAGCCCGCCGTATACGGTCAGGACTATTCCCAGGTGCTGCTCGACCTGGTTGAGGAATTCAGCCAAGGTCCCCGGTCCGCTGGGTCAGAGGATGGCGGCAGTGAAGGGGAAGGCCCCCTGACTCTGTCTCCGATGCTGGCGCCAGGGGTGTTGGGGGAACTGGTATTAATGTACTCCCTGGTTTCCCCGTGCACCCCAGTGCCGGGGGCGGAGGGGGGCCCTGAGCCGCCGCCGCTTCCTGAACCGGCGTCTCTGGAGGAGCCCAGGGAGGACTCCTCTGCCGCCGATCCTGGGGGTGGGATCGGGGCAGAGGTAGGGCCAGCTGATGGCGACCCCTCGGAGGAGGACGGGGACCCGGCGGAGGACACTGAGGATGACATGGACTCCGTCGCCAGCGAGGCGGCGGATACCCTCGTGCCCCCCTCCGGGTCCCCCCTCATCCCCGTTGTGGAACTCCGGGACTTTGTGGCCATGGGCCAGGGTCACCAAGATATAACCCGGCTGGCCATTGATAAATGGTCGGATCTGGCGCTGCTCGTTTGCTCCGTCCGCGCCGCCGTCAACACCATGGGCCCGGCCGAGCGGCGTCGGATCCGGAAGTTCCTCGCTGGGCTGAGAAGGGAGTGGCGGTCGACTAGCGGCCGTGCTCCCTCCTCCCGTTAGGGTTAGGTAGAGGTTGCACTATGCTCTTGTCATGAAGATAACCATAGCCAGCCTCAACATCAACGGCAGCAGAGAGGCACGCCGTAGATTTAATAACTTCTCGGTCCTTCGGGAAGGGAGGCATGCGGTGTGCTTCCTGCAGGAAACTCACACCGTTCTGGGAGACGAGGCCACGTGGCTCCTGGAGTGGCGAGGAGGGGTCAACATGAGTCACCTCTCCAACATTTCCGGCGGGGTGGCTATTTTGCTGGCCCCGCATTTTCAGCCGGAGATCTTGGGGGTCAAGGAGCATGTGCTGGGCCGTTTGCTCCAGGTTACTGTTCGCCTGGGGGGCGTGCCGCTCCATTTAGTGAACGTGTACGCCCCCCAGGCCGGTGCGCAGCAAGTGCGCTTCTTCGAAGAAGTGTCCGCTCTTCTGGGCTCCATCGACGTCGGCGAGTGCGTCATCCACGGGGGGGATTTCAATTGTACCCTCGAGGCGAGGGACCGTTCGGGTCCTCCGCGAATCCTGGCGGCGATGGTGAAGTTGAGGGACCTGGTCGAGTCCCTCGTCTGGCGGAATCTCCATCCCGACTCCAGCGCCTTCACCTGGGTGGGGTCTGGAGGAGGAAGGTCCAGAATCGACCGCCTTTATATTTCCCGGGCGTACGTCTCCTGCGTTCCGGCGGCTTCCATGCGGCCGGTGCCATGCACGGACCACCACCAGGTGTGGGCGGAGCTCGCTCCGCTGCGCGCGCGGTGGGGGTCCGCGTACTGGCATTTTAATAACCTGCTGCTGGAGGACGAGCGGTTCCGGGATTCGTTTCGCCGGTTCTGGGCCGACTGGAGAAGGAAGCAGGGGGGCTTCCCCTCCTTGAGGCTATGGTGGGACGTGAGCAAGGCTCACGTCCGTCTCTTCTGTCAAGACTACGCGAGGGGGTCGACCAAGAGGCGGGAGGCCCGGGTCGGGCGGTTGGAGAGGGAGGTGCTTGACCTGGAGTCCCGTCTCGGTCAAGTCGTCGAGGACCCGGCCCTGCGGAAGGTGTACGAAGAGAAGAAGGGCGCGCTGAAGGACCTGCAGCTGGTCGAGTCCCGAGGCGCGTACGTGAGGTCGCGGATCCAGTTCCTCCGGGAACTGGACCGTGGCTCCCCCTTCTTCTACTCGCTGGAAAAAAGACGGGGGGTCCGTAAGCAGCTCTTGGGGCTGCTGGCCGGCGACGGATCTCTGGTCTCGGATCCGGAGGGGATCAGCGCGGAGACCCGAGCCTATTATGGGGCTCTGTTCTCTCCGGATCCGTCCAGCGAGGATGCGCGCAGAGTTTTGTGGGAGGACCTGCCGAAGGTCGGACCGGAGGGCTTCGAAAAATTGGACGCTCCGCTAAGCTTGGTGGAGCTGACCGGCGCCCTCGGCCAGCTCTCGAGGGGAAAGTCCCCGGGACTGGACGGGCTGACCGTGGAGTTCCACAGGGCGTTCTGGGACGTCTTGGGGGGTGACTACGCGCGGGTCCTGGGGGAAAGTCTGGCGACCGGGGAGATGCCCCTCTCTAGTCGCAGGGCGGTCATCGTCCTGCTGCCCAAGAGGGGTGATCTCCGACTCTTAAAAAACTGGCGCCCGGTCTCCCTCCTCAGCACGGACTATAAAATTTTTGCCAGGGCCATGTCTGCCCGCCTTGGCACCATGCTGGCCCACATGATCCACCCCGACCAGTCCTACACGGTCCCGGGCCGGACAATCCACGACAACATCCATCTGGTCCGGGACCTGGTCCACCTTTCCCAGAGGGCTGGTCTGTCGGTTGCCTTCCTCTCCCTGGATCAGGAGAAGGCGTTCGACAGGGTGGATCACGAGTATCTTTTCGGAACTCTGCGCGCATTCGGGTTCGGAACGCATTTTGTCGCCCGGATCCGACTTCTGTACGCCGCCGCGGAGTGTCTGATTAAAGTTAATGGGTCTTTGATGGCGCCCTTTCGCTTCGGGAGGGGGGTACGTCAGGGATGCCCCATGTCAGTTATACGCCGTTTGCGTGGAGCCTTTCCTGCGCCTCTTGCGGAAGAGGTTGACGGGACTGGCTCCGCAAGGGCCGGGCGTGGAGGTCGTCCTCTCGGCTTACGCCGATGACGTGCTCTTCATGGTCACGGATCCCGTCGACTTGCGGAGGATGCGAGATTGCCAGCAGATTTACTCGGACGCATCCTCCGCCAGGATCAACTGGGAGAAATGTTCTGGACTCCTGGTGGGCCAGTGGCGGGTCGACTCCCTGCCGGAGGAGTTCAGGCCCTTCGCCTGGAGCACAACGCACCTCCTCTACTTGGGAGTCTACCTCGGCCCTGCTGAGGACACCTGGCCGGCGAACTGGCAAGAGCTGGAGGCCAAAGTCACCGCTCGCCTAGGACGCTGGACGGGGTTGCTCCGAGTGTTGTCCTGCAGGGGTCGAGCGCTGGTCATAAACCAGCTGGTGGCCGCCATGTTGTGGTACCGGTTGGTCACTTTGATCCCTCCCCCTGCGTTTGTCGCCAAGATACAGAAAAAGCTCATCGACTTCTTCTGGGACAAAAGGAAGCACTGGGTCTCTGCCGCGGTTCTGTGTCTCCCGCTTAGGGAGGGCGGTCAGGCGCTGGTGTGCCTTCGCAACCAGGCGGCGACTTTCCATCTTCAGACGCTGCAGAGATACCTTTACGTCGAGAATCCTCCCAGATGGTGTGCGCTGGCGACGTATTTCTTCCGCCAGATGCACGGCCTCAACTATGACACGCAGCTCCTGTTGGTGGAATTGGGCCGCACGCGCGCCTACCTGTGGGAGCTGCCTGTCTTCTACCAGGAACTGCTATGGGTCTGGAACCAAGTCGCCTCCAGGCGGAGTTCTCCCCCGTCAGGAGTGGCGGCTCTCCTTCGGGAGCCGCTGCTCAGGAATCCACACCTCCACGTCCGACAGATCGGGTGGCTGGCGGAGGGCAGGGCTGTGCCTGGCAAGGTGACCAGAGTCGGGGACCTGCTCGATGGCTGAGGAGCGGGCTGGATGGCGCCGGAGGAGTTGGTGTGGCGCCTCTCCTGGGTCGACGTCTGGCGCGCGACCAAAGCCATTGAGTCGCTGAAAGTGGCACTGGGCCCGGACTCCACTAGGTATATCGAGGAGGCTCAAGCACGTGGGGCGATCCCGTCCGAACTGACCCCCGTTCGGACGGACTTCATCATCGGCGCGCGGCCCCGAAACCCCTCTCGGGAACCGGTGCCTCACAACTTGAGCCGTCTCGGGGAAATGCCCTCCGTGCCCTTTAGCTCTGCGCGGATGGGTTTCCTGTACGGGCTGCTCCTGCACACTCTCCACTTTGCCATCTTCGCCTGCTGTCCGGCGACGCCTTGGCGTGCCATCTTGCCGTCCGGCGGAGGAGAAGGTCCCCAATGGAGGACTCTCTACGCGGGAGTCCTCCCCTTTTCTATTGGGGACTTGGCCTGGAGGGTGTTGCACGGAGCAGTCCCGTGCAATCAGCTTTTTAGTAGGTTCACGGACCCCCAGGCCGCCTGTCTTTTTTGCGGCCTGGAAGAGTCCGTATTCCACGTGTATGTGGAATGCGAGAGGTTGCAGCCCCTGTTCTATTATTTGAAGGGGCTGCTCCTTGATTTTTGGTTGCACTTCAGTCCCACGCTCCTGATCTACGGTCACCCGGTGCGGAGGGGTGCGGGCAGGTCGGAGGACCTCCTCGTAGGACTGCTCCTGGGCCTGGCCAAAGTGGCCATTAACAGGTCCAGGCAGCGGGCGGTCGAGGGGGTCGTTCGGCCCAATTGCCTGCCTCTCTTCCGCGGCTATGTTCGCGCCCGGGTGGCCCTGGAGATGGAGCACACGGTGTCCGCCGGCACACTTGAAGCCTTCCGAGACCGGTGGGCGCCGCAGGGACTGGAGTGCATCGTCTCCCCGGGCAATGTCATTTTAATTTAATGCGATAAGTTTTATTTGAAGTTTTGTTAATTTACAGTAGTTTTATGTTGACTCAAAAGAGTACAAGGCATACAATTCAGAGCAGCTGAAGGCAGTTATTTAGGGAAACTAGATTAAACTGGTTCCCCTGTAGCTGGGCTCAGCAAGTCTCCTCTATTTCAGGGCCTATAAAAACAGGCTTTGAAGTGCGATTTTGCACTGAGTGCAGTTTCAACAGAGTGCTGCGAATTGGGTGAGTCGGAGTTAGGTGAGGAGTGGAAGGAGGAGCTCCCTTGCTTTGCCTTTGTTGGAGAGACACAGACTGCGAGATTCTCAGTTCAGCTCAGCTCAGCTCGGTGCTGTGTGAACAGGTGGGCGAGCATACCCCGGCAGTTTGCGGGGAATTCTAGTGCGGAGGGCCCGGTACAGAATGCCCGGGGTGGAAAGGCTGTGAGATTCTCAGTTTAGCTTGGTGCTGTGTGAACGGGCTGTTCCACACCCCGGCTGCTCGCGGGGAATGCCAGTGCAGAGGGCCCAGTGCAGAAGGTCCAGGGTGGAAGACCCAGAGGAGAGTGGCCTAGGCGGGAGGCCCAGCACAGAGAACCCCAGGCGGGGGGCCCAGGGCGGAGCGGCTGGTTGGCAGAGGTGGAGTTGGGAGATGCTGTGAGTGAGCATGCTGCACTGGTTCTAAAAGTTGAAGAATGGTCTCGGGCCCGAATGGGTTCCAGCGGCCCCGTATGTGCTCCGTCTGGCGGCAGTTGTGAGGCTTTTCTCGGTGACGGGATCAGGTTTGTGCGCCACCATTTTGGTGGAGGAAAGACAAACTATTTCCATCTGTAGGATGGCGCGTGGGCGGTCACAAGATGGGAAATGTGAACGAATAAAAGTGGGGAAAAAAAAGGAAAAATAAAAGGAAGATAAAAGACAAAATAAAGTAATATCGGTAAGGAATAATGAGTATTTTTGGATGACTGGGTCCTGTGAGTGTTAACAGCAAGTAGAAGAAAATCTGAGTTTTCGGTCTTTTTTACGGGATTGAGATAGTGGATGGTTTCTTTTCCATGGAAAAGCTGAAGACTGTGGACAAGGACTATGACATCACATGGTTTGACAAACATCAAGTGAAAACGAGGAGTTTTTAAATTGCCAATAGGACTGGCGTAGAACTGGTATTTACTTGTTTTGTTGAAAAAGTTTCAGGTTTTCTAGTTGAAAGCAGTCTACTTGAAGCTTTAAAATAACAACAGAAAACGCTGGAAAAACTCAGCAGGCCAGGCAACATCCGTGGAGAGAGAAAGAGAGTTAACGTTTCAGGTCGAAACCCTTCGTCGGAACTGAGAGAGCAAGAAATAAACAGATAAAAATGCAAGGGGGAGGCTGGGGGGAGGAATAAAAGAACAAAAGGGATGGTCTTTAGTGAGTAGAGACATTGAGAGATGCTCAAGGCAAGACGAGATGGTAATGGAACAGGTTGAGAAACAAAAGGTAAGGTGTGAAATGCTGGCAGAATCAGAGACAGCTGCCGTGGGGGGAGAGAGAGGAAAAAAAGGAAAAAGGCACGGACCAAAAGAGTGGATAAAATGTATACATATGTGGTAGGGGCCGGGGTTATGATCTGAAATTGTTGAACTCGATATTGAGTCCGGAAGGCTGTAAAGTGCCTAAACGGAAGATGAGGTGCTGTTCCTGGAGCTTACGCTGCGCTTCCGTGGAACAATGCAAGAGGCCGAGGACGGTGAGGTCTGAGTGAGCGTGGAGGGGTGAATTAAAATGACAAGCGACCGGAAGCTCGGGGTCACCCTTCCGGACTGAACGGAGGTGTTCCGCAAAGCGGTCACCCAATCTGCGTTTGGTCTCCCCAATGTAGAGGAGACCACATCGTGAGCAGCGAATACAGTATACTAGATTGCAAGAAGTACAAGTAAATCGCTGTTTCACCTGGAAGGTTTAATTGATTTCTGATAAGGCTATGGGATTTTGCACATTGTGTTGTTAATTAGTGTTTAGATAGAATTTGCTTTGAGATTATTGTCTGGTAAATGGTATGAATTTATATTGGTAAGAAATTTATGGCTGGCTTTCAGGGGGGAAAAATTTCCTTAATGAACGAACTATTGAATGGACGGATGCTTGAGTGAACGAACGAACGATCGCGCACGCACGCACGCACATTGGAACTTACGCTCGATCGAACGAACAAACGATTGAATGAACGATCGTATGAATGATTGAATGAACAAATGATGCTAGTAGGACTGGCGTAAAACGGGTAGTAGTATATTTGTAGCATTTAATTGAATTATGATGGTGCTATGTGATTTGTACACTGAGGTGTTAAACTGTTTTCTTTTATGTGGAGTTTACCTTGAGATTTATTGTTTTAAATCTACAAAGTTTGTGTGAGATTATTTAAGGGTATTTGTACTGTAAACTTTGTTGATTTATTTGTAAAATTTTATTAATGTATTTATATTGTTAATCGTAAAGCTGTTCTTAAGGCTAATTGATAATTGTGATCAATGAATGTAATGGTTTACTATGTAATTGATGAGCTGTGTACTCTTTTTTTTATGTGGGCACAAAACCAAATGAACTGTAAATCAATAAAACCTTAAATGAAACTTAACAAATTAAATTAAAATTTGGTAGCCCGGGGTGACGATGCACTCCAGTCCCCGCGGCGCCCACCGGTCGCAGAAAAACTCAAGCATGCCGGCGGACACCGCGTGCTCCATCTCCAGGGCCACCCGGGTGCGAACATGGCCGCGGAAGAGAGGCAGGCAATCGAGCCGAACGACCCCCTCGACCGCCCGCTGCCCGGACCAATTAATGGCTCTGATGAGCTGTGTAAGTACTATTGTACTTGAATAAAAGATTTACAAGGCCTACAATTCAGAGCAGCTGAAGGCAGTTAATTAGGGAAACTAGATTAAACTGGTTTTCCTGTAGCTGGGCTCAGCAAGTCTCCTTTGTTTCAGGGCCTATAAAAACAGGCTTTGAAATGTGATTTTGCACTGAGTGCAGTTTAAACAGAATGCTGCAAGTTGGGTGAGTCAGGGAGTCAGGTGAGGAGTGGAAGGAGGAGCTCCCTTGCTTCGCCTTTGTTTTTCCTAACTTTTCACCCTGTAGGAATTGGTTCTTACTTTACACCAAGGAAAGAGTCCGAGAGCGGGAGCAGTCAAACAACAACAACTGCGAAACCGCTAAAGTGATGTCACAGCCAGGGAAGGAGCTGATTGGTAAGTAGGACCTGGTGAGTATTTCTACAGTCCAGTCGTTAAAGTCAAAGTAAGGTCTCTAGTTTAGAGTAAGTAGTGTTTAAAGGGAAGTAAGGTCCCTAGTGTATTTAATATTCTTTAATTTAAAGGAAGTAAAGGGAGTAAATTAAGGGTAGGGCATAGCAGGGCAGCTCGGCTGCGTGGAGTGCTCCTCCTGTGCTATGTGGGAAGTCAGGGACACTTTAGGTGTCCAGGGCGAACACATGTGCAGGAAGTGTCTCCAGCTGCAGCTACTC
The DNA here is from genome assembly GCA_030390025.1 of Squalus acanthias. Taxonomy (NCBI): domain Eukaryota; kingdom Metazoa; phylum Chordata; class Chondrichthyes; order Squaliformes; family Squalidae; genus Squalus; species Squalus acanthias. Next base: position 111,477,649 of record CM059426.1, on the reverse strand, counting down.
GAAATCCACGTTTTGGAGCTGGAGCTGCGGCTGGAGTCACTGTGGAGCATCCGCGAAGCTGAGATCTTCATGGATAACATGTTTAACGAGGTGGTCACACCGCAGGTAAAGAGTGCACAGGCAGACAGGAAATGGGTGACCGCCAGACAGAGTAAAAGAACTAGGAAGGTAGTGCAGGAGTCCCCTGGGTCCATCTCCCTCTCCAACAGATTTTCCGTTTTTGGATACTGATGGGGGAGATGGTTCCTCAGGGGAATGCAGGAAGAGCCAAGTCCGTGGCACTACGAGTGGCTCAGCTGCACAGGAGGGGAGGAAAAAGAATGGGAGAGCAATAGTGATAGGGGATTCTATCATAAGGGGAACAGATAGACGTTTCTGTGGCCGCAGACGTGACTCCAGGATGGTATGTTGCCTCGCTGGTGCCAGGGTCAAGGATGTCACTGAACGGCTGCAGGGCATTCTGAAGGGGGAGGGCGAACAGTCAGAGGTCGTGGTTCACATTGGTACCAACGACATGGGTAGAAAGAGGGATGAGGTCCTGCAACAAGAATTTAGGGAGCTAGGCAGCAGATTAAAAAGCAGGACCTCAAAGGTTGTAATCTCTGAATTACTCCCGGTGCCACGTGCTAGTCAGTATAGGAATAGGAGGATAGAGCTGATGAATGCGTGGCTAAAGAGTTGGTGCAGGAGGGAGGGCTTTAGTTTCCTGGATCACTGGGTCTGCTTCTGGGGAAGGTGGGACCTGTACAAGTCGGACGGGTTGCAGCTGAACCGGAACGGGACCAACATCCTTGCGGGGAGGTTTGCTAGTACTGTTGGGAGCGGTTTAAACTAACTTGGCAGGGGGATGGGATACGGAGTGGAGCCATAGTAGGGGGTGATGCACAGCCAAATATAGAGGAAAAAACAAGTCAGCCTGGAAGGCAGAGCAAATATGTAACGGCACAAGGGAGTATGGCAAGGCTGGATGGCATTTATTTTAATGCAAGGAATCTTGCGAGTAAGGCAGATGAATTGAAGGTGTTGATGAACACATGGGAGTATGATATTGTTGCTATCACAGAGACATGGTTGAGGGAGGGGCAGGACTGGCAGCTCAATATTTCGGGGTATAGAATCTTCAGGCGAGACAGAGGGTGGTGTAAAAGAGGAGGGGGTGTCGCAATATTAATCAAGGAGTCAATTACTGCTGTAAGGAGGGATGGTATCTTAGCAGGTTCCTCTAATGAGGCCATATGGGTAGAACTTAAAAACAAAAAGGGGGCAAGCACTTTGCTGGGAGTGTACTATAGGCCCTCAAACAGTCAGGGGGAGATAGAGGAACAGATATGTAGGCAAATCTCAGAGAAGTGTAGAAATAATAGGGTAATAATAGTAGGGGATTTCAACTTCCCCAATATGAACTGGGATAGTCAGAGTGTGAAAGGCTTAGAGGGTGCGGAATTCTTAAAGTGCATCCAGGAGAGCTTTTTGAGCCAGCATGTAGAAAGTCCTACAAGAGAGGGGCTGGTACTGGACCTAATTCTAGGGAATGTAGCCGGGCAAGTGGTAGATGTGTCAGTAGCAGAGCATTTTGGTGACAGTGACCATAATTCGGTGAGATTTAAGGTAGTCATGGAAAAGGACAAAGATGGACCGGAAATAAAGTTTCTAAATTGGGGGAAGGCCGATTTTAATATGATAAGGCAGGATCAGGCCAAAGTAGACTGGGATCAGCTACTTGTAGGAAAATCCACATCAGAGCAGTGGGAGTCTTTCAGAAAGGAAATAGAGAGAGTACAATGCCAACATGTTCCCGTAAAGGTGAAGGGTGGGACCAACAAGCCCAGGGAACCCTGAATGTCAAAGGATATACAAGAATGGATTAGGAAAAAAAGGGAGGCTTTTGGCAGATACAAAGGACTAAAAACAGTGGAAGCCCTAGAGGAGTATAGAAAGTGCAGGGGGGTACTTAAAAAAGAAATTAGGAGAGCAAAGAGGGGGCATGAAAAAACACTGGCAGGCAAAATAAAGGAAAATGCCAAGGTGTTTTATAAGTATATTAAGGGCAAGAGGATAACCAGGGAAAGGGTAGAGCCCATTAGGGACCAAAGTGGCAATCTGTGTGTAGAGCCGGAAGATGTAGGTGAGGTTTTAAATGAATATTTTGCATCTGTGTTCACTATGGAGAAGGACGATGCAGGTGTAGAAATCAGGCAGGAGGATTGTGATATACTTCAACAAATTAGTATTGAGAGGGAGGAGGTACTAGCGGTTTTAGCGGGCTTAAAAGTGGATAAATCCACAGGCCCAGATGAGATGTATCCCAGGCTGCTGTGTGAGGCAAGGGAGGAGATTGCAGGGGCTCCGACACAAATTTTCAGAACATCTCTGGCCAAAGGGGAGGTGCCAGAGGACTGGAGAGCAGCTAACATAGTCCCATTATTCAAGAAGGGTAGTAGGGATAAACCAGGGAATTACAGGCCAGTGAGCCTAACATCAGTGGTAGGGAAATTATTGGAAAAAATTCTGAGGGACAGAATTAGTCTCCACTTGGAGAGGCAAGGATTAATAAGGATAGTCAGCATGGCTTTGTCAGGGGGAGATCATGTCTAACCAATCTGATTGAATTTTTCGAGGGGGTGACTAGGTGTGTGGATGAGGGTAGTGCAGTTGATGTAGTCTACATGGACTTCAGTAAGGCTGTTGACAAAGTCCCGCATGGGAGACTGGTCAAGAAGGTAAGAGCCCATGGGATCCAGGGCAATTTGGCACATTGAATCCAAAATTGGCTTAGTGGCAGGAGGCAGAGGGTGATGGTCGAAGGTTGTTTTTGTGACTGGAAGCCTGTGTCCAGTGGTGTACTGCAGGGATCGGTGCTGGGTCCTTTGCTGTTTGTAGTGTACATTAATGATTTAGATATGAATGTAGGAGGTATGATCAGTAAGTTTGCAGATGAAACAAAAATTGGTGGAGTGGTAAATAGTGAGGAGGGAAGCCTCAGGCTACAGGACGATATAGACGGGTTGGTCAGATGGGCAGAACAGTGGCAAATGGAATTTAACCCTGAAAAGTGTGAGGTGATGCATTTTGGGAGGACTAACAAGGCAAGGGAATACACAATGAATGGTAGGACCCTAGGAAGGACAGAGGATCAGAGGGACCTTGGTGTGCATGTACATAGATCCCTGAAGGCAGCAGGACAGGTAGATAAGGTGGTTAAAAAGGCATATGGGATACTTGCCTTCATTAGCCGAGGCATAGAATATAAGAGCAGGGAGGTTATGATGGAGCTGTACAAAACGCTAGTTAGGCCACAGCTGGAATACTGTGTGCAGTTCTGGTCGCCACACTATTGGAAGGATGTGATTGAATTGGAGAGGGTGCAGAGGAGATTCACCAGGATGTTACCTGGGCTGGAGCGCTTCAGCTATGAAGAGAGACTGGACAGGCTGGGGTTGTTTTCCTTAGAGCAGAGAAGGCTGAGGGGGAACCTGATTGAGGTGTACAAAATTATGAGGGGCATAGATAGGGTAGATAGAAAGGAACTTTTCCCCTTAGTAGAGGGGTCAATAACCAGGGGGCATAGTTTCAAGATAAGGGACAGGAGGTTTAGAGGGGATTTGAGGAAAAACTTTTTCACCCAGAGGGTGGTTGGAATCTGGAACTCACTGCCTGAAAGGATGGTAGAGGCAGGAACCCTCAAAACATTCAAGAAGCATTTAGATGAGCACTTGAAACGCCATAGCATACAAGGCTACGGACCAAGTGCTGCAAAATGGGATTAGAATAGACAGGGCTTGATGGCCGGCGCGGACACGATGGGCCGAAGGGCCTCTTTCTGTGCTGTATAACTCTATGGGGTAGAAATTAGGTCGCGCCCCATTTGGGGCGCAAATATCGTCTGGACGCAAATATTAGCGCCTGGCGCTAATTATCGGCCCTGACTGGAAACTTCACTTTTACCGCCCCGGGAGGTGAGTGGAGCGCTAAAGCAGGCGCTGCACACCTGTCTTAAGGCGCAAAGGCCAAGGAGTGAGGCGCTACCTCAGAGCGCTGGCGAAGCTCATGTAATGTCAGTCAGCAATGGAACACACACACAATGGCACGGGCCAGTTCTTAAAGGGGATGGTTAATCTTGCTTTCCATCCACATCCTGTCATTGCTGCCTTGAATCTCGGCCTGGAGAGACTTGCACATCAAATGTGCTGGAAAGAACAATGGAGAGTACCAGGCAAAGAGCTCAGAGTGCAGCTCCCACAGTCTCTGCTAAATCGATACAAGGAATGGCAAATCAAAATGAACCTGCAAAGTGCTGCTCAGTACCCAAAACTCCTTCACACAACGTTGAATCTCTCCAGAAGTCTCTCCCTCTCTCTCTCAGAATGCGTAGTTCAAAAATGCCACCAACAATAAAAGACAGGAAGAGGCCCCCTTTAAATAGCGCCCCCCCCAGCCCCACAGCGATTGATAGCGTTCCAGTCTTCCCGGTCGTTGGAAGCGCCAGGCGGTAAGGCAGGGGGCGCCACTCAATTTCTGCTCCGGGGCGCCACAAGGGCGTTGCACCATGGAATGACGTCACAATCTGCGCGCGCAGGTGGTCGCAGCGGTAAGTTTTAGCGCCGCCGCACAATCTCAAGTTAAGTTCTCGAGCGGCGCAAACATCGCTGCGCCCGGGCGTTAGCGGCTTTGCGCCCCATTAGCGCCCTCTTAAGGCGCTAACGGGAGGCGCAACCAACTGAATTTTTACCCCTATGAGTCTAACATACATGCATAGAATGACACAGGCAAAAATGTCCCAGTGCAGATGTCTTAAAAAGGAACAGGTGACATGATATGTACGCAGCCTAAACTACTACAAATTGGACTAAATTTTGATTTATTGCACCATGTTGAAACAAATTGTGCTCATTATGCATTATGCAGATGCACTTCAGCACTGTTGCAAATGATATTGAACCAGCCCCAATCTTTCCTGCATTATAAGTCAAGAGACATAATAAGGAGTTAATTTCTTTGCTAAGTATCTTGAGGAATTTAGGGCAGAAATTAGGCTCGCCACGGGTGAGTACGCACTATGTACTCACCCGTGGATGGAACGAAAGTGCCGGTTTCTTGCATGCACTGCGCATGCGCGGGAAACCGGCACTTCCGTTCCCCTGAAGGAAGGGGTTCAGAGGTCGAACGCGCACGCCGGAGGGCCAGCGCGTTCGCCTTGCACTTCGTTTTTTTTTACAGGTTCCTCCGTGAGGGTAAGCACGGAGAAGATGCACATTGAAAAAGGAGGCACAAGGCCTTCTTTTAACAAGGTAAATGTTGATTTTATTAAAATTTAAACATTTATTTCCACAGATTTATCTTTTTTAATTACTTTGAAGAAAGGTCAGTTTAGTTTTAACCCTGTTAAAAAGTGTAATTAATTTTTTCAAATTAAAATTTTTGTTTAAAATAGTTAATTAATGTAATTTTTAGCTATTTTAAAAATGTGATGATTTTTTTAAAATTTATTTGTAGTTTTAGGGATGTTTTGGGGCCGATCTGTGTTCATAGATTTGAGAAGTCCTGTCAAATCTATGAATGATGCGGAGATGCCGGTGTTGGACTGGGGTGGACAAAAATGAGAAGTCACACAACACCAGGTTATAGTCCAACAGTTTTATTTAAAATTACGAGCTTTCGGAGCTGCTGCCCCTTCGTCAGGTAGAGGTACAGTGAGGGAATCTGATACACAGTATATATACACAGAGCGACTTGTCTGCAGAGATACAATCCGTCAGGGAGGCATTACATCAAAGACACATCAGAGCACAGCCAAGACAATGAGGTGGGTCACAGGGGGTCCAACGTGTCAAATGCTGCCGTCTGCAGTTGAGCTCCTAACTTTTTTTTTTAAACTGGAAGACAGACAACGATGTCGCGTCACGTTCTGTAGCGTGACATGAACCCGAGATCCCTATTGAGGCCGTCCTATGAATGACGAATGGCGTCCTATAAATCTATGAATGAAAGATGGTCTGCTGCCATTGGCTCTCCATGGCCCACGTGATCCCAGGGGACGCATCGCACTAACTGCGCCCCTGGGACACGCAAGCACTGCGCGCCGGCAGTTGGAGGAGGCCCAGGACCCGAATTCCTCGTGAGCCCAGGGGTCAACAGCAGGCGCGGTAGGTAGGTGCGCACGCGATCCTTGCACCCGCGGGAAGCCAGGGAGCCGAATTTCTGGCCCAGTATTTCGTTCCAAGTATTGGTACCCCATTTACATTTTAAATAGGATACCATTGCCTGGAATACCTAATCTATGATTTAGTCCAAGAACACAGTGTTTTGTGTATCTGAATATTCTATGCACATATAAAATGAAACTCCACAACACAGAACACAATACATTTATCAGTAACAGAGCTCTAAAGTTTCTGGTTTTCACACTAATCTGCAGTGAACTAAGTGATGAAAAATAGTTTTTTTTTTCCATTGTGGGAAGACCATTAGAAAACATGGGGGCAGATTTTCTACTTGGGCGCAAAATAGAGGTGATATCGGCAGCACACCCACAGCCCCCTCCCAATGCGACAGTTAGGAGGACCAAACCATTTTCAGGTTTGGGTCTCTTTTTTTTTCGTGAGCTGAGGGTGATAAAAGCGTACTTCACTCTAGCTAGCCGGTTACCTGTAGCGGAGAATCGACCAGCTATAGCATGCAGCCATCCAGCGGGTACGGCCTGTTTTGGCGGGGGTGGGGGGGGTGGGGTGGGTGCGCGGGGGAGATCATAGGATCATAGACATTTACAGCACAGAAGGAGGCCATTTGGCCCATCGTGTTTGTGCTGCCGAATCCTATTTTCCAGCTCTTGGTCCATAGTCCTGTAGGTTTTGGCACTTCAAGTGCATATCCAAGTACTTTTTAAATGTGATGAGGGTTTCTGCCACTACCATCCTTTTAGGCAGTGAGTTCCAGACCCCCACCACCCTCTAGGTGAAAAATGTTCTCCTCAACTCCCCTCTAATCCCTCTACAAATTACTTTAAATCTATGCCCCTAGTTATTGAACTCTGCTAAGGAAAATAGGTCTTCCTAGCCACTCTATCTAGGCCACTCATAATTTTATACATCTCAATTAAGTCTCCCCTCAGCCTCCTCTGTTCCAAAGAAAACAACCCCAGCCTATCAATCTTTCCTTATAGCTAAAATTCTCCAGTCCTGGCAACATCCTCGTAAATCTCCTCTCTACCCTCTCTGGTGCGATCACATCTTTCTTGTAATGTGGTGACCAGAACTATAAGCAGTACTCTAGCTATGACCTAACTAGTGTTTTGTGCAAGCTCCATCCATTTCTCCATAAAAATTGCGTTTAGGGTAGGTCCAACAGGTGTAGGACCTCAATTTGCAGACTTAAACAGCTTCCTGCCTGTGTTGATGAGTGCAATGTGCCCATTGAAAGGCCTGATTTACAACTGATTCAACAACAACAACAACTTGCATTTATATAGCGCCTTTAACATAGTAAAATGTCCCAAGGCACTTCACAGGAGTATTACAGAACAAAATTTGATATCGAACCACATAAGGAGATATTAGCATAGGTGGACAAAAGCTTGGTCAAAGAGGTAGCATCTGAAAGGAGGAGAGAGAGTTAGAGAGGCGGAGAGGTTTAGGAAGGGAATTCCAGAACCTAAGGCTCAGGCAGCTGAAGGCATGGCAGCCAATGGTGGAGTGATTAAAATCAGGCAAGAGGCCAGAATTTGATGATAGCAGAGATTTCGGAGGGTTGTAGGGCTGGAGAAGGTTACAGAGATAGGGAGGGGTGAGGCCATGGAGGGATTTGAAAGCAAGTCTGGTTATGTGAGGTGGGTCCATAGGTATCCTAAGGGAGGGGACATGAGTTGATGTTTTGGGTGTAGACCCTTCCCCAGAATACAATGTTTCCAGAGGTTCTGTGCCTGTGATTTTGACCTGTATTTTTCTCTTTTTGGGTCGCACACACGCACTGTTTTATTTGCTAACGTTTTTCTGTTTTCATTTCAGACCTCCTGCATTTGCAGGCATTTTTCCTCTTTTTCCAATTTCCCCCGTTTCTTGTATTTTTTCCTTGTGTTGGCTTCTCCAATTTTTTTTACCCTTTTTTCACACATTCTTTTGCTCTTTGTTTTTACATTGCCTCACTAATGACCTTTTATATCATCTACGCCTTCTATTTAGCAGTTGGTAGATCATTCAAACCATCAACTCCCTCTTTGTGTTTTCTCTCCCTCTTTTTTTCTCTTTATTTTTTGTAACCTTATGAAAATGATCACTTTCGCTTAGTTTACAGTTCTGGTGAAGGGTATATACCCGAAGCGATAGCTTGTCTTTTGGCTTTACAGATGCTGACTGACCTGCTGTTCGTTTCTAATATTTTCTGTTCTCGTACTGTTAATTATATTGAAGATGTAGATTACACAGACTATATCCAATATGCTCTTCATTATGGACCCAACAGGTCAGTCTCACAAAGAAAGCTTCTGCAGTTCCCCCCACCTCTCCATCCCATAAGTGAAACTCCAGAAAATCTATCTAACCTTACATCCTCTGTATCCTTATAGGAATAACAGAGGATACTACAGGACTGGAAAATACTCTGCAGTCCTGTCTGATCCTTGAATCAGTTGGCTTCCTTGATGTGACATTTCCATAATCCCAGTCGCCCAGCAACCATCGTGTTCCATATATCATTTGTTAATTGTTTATCTCTATTTGCAACTGATCTTATATTCCTCAAACAGGTTTCTAATTATGTAAACATCCATTTGTTTTTAAAGTGTTAATCCACACAGCATTAATTTATCTGAGAGTCCATTCAACATATTCACAACTAGTTCCTTCAATCTCAAGCCCTAAATTAGGCTGGTGAATTTTAAAGTTATTTGCACTGATTTTACAAGTACAATCAAAGTTAAATATCTGCAATTGTCCATTCCATGTATCTCAGCATTTAAAAAACCTGGATCATGTCTCCTCTCAATCTATGACTTAAAACATATTCATTTCTTTGCGGCTTTCTTCACAACCAAATCCTAGAATCATCCTCACTTCTCTTCTTTGAACCCTTTCCAACAGATCAACATTGGGCTGTATTTTACGACCCCTAAGGGTTCGCACAAGTTTCGGGTTTAGGCAAGCGAAGCTTCTTGACAGATCCTCCGCATCCCCGGGAGATGGGCCTCTGCAGGTGGAGAGTTGCGCTATTTGCCCAACTTCCACCCGCTGAATGCCCGTGAAATTCTTACACCTGGTAAAAGCAGGCGTAAGGCCTGCTTTTACCAGCATAAGAGTTTTTTAAAATAGAAAAATGAAATTTTATCACTCATTAAAAACCCTGTTCAATAAGGTAAGTTTATTTTTAGCGCCATTAAAATATATTTTAAAAAATTCAAAAATTTTAATTTTTGTTTAAAATATTTAATGAAATGGCATTTTAATTAATTTAAATATGTAATTTTTTATTTATTTCATGTGTCCATGTATTTTTTAAGTGATTCCCCATTCATACTTATGGGAGCTCCGTACAAAACTCCCATAAGTATGAATGGGGATTCCCTTCTTTTATTGGTTAGGCCGGCCCATGTGATCCCAGGGGCGCTTGCGAGCCGCATGCCTGAGAGGCCCAGGATCGCAAGTCTCCATCGCCTCCATCAACAGATCGCAAGTCCCGGGCTTGCGTGCAAGTGCTTCGTGCGCAAAAAACCAGAACTTGCGTTGCCCCAACGGGCGCATACGCACCTCATACGTGCCCATAGGGGCTGCAAATTACAGGCCAATGTGATTTTAACTCAAATATTCAAAATGACCTCATCACCGATCCATACAAATTATTATATGCTGTTTCAACTTGCCCCTGTGATACATTCTAGAATTGCTGATTTTAAATTGGCAGATTTTAAAATGGCACATGCCTACTTGAAGTCTACTGGTAGACACATCAAAACTGTATAAATATCCCAGGGAATTGATGGACATTACAGGGAAATAGGGCCTTTGGCTTCGTGGTAGCATTCCTGCCTTTGAGTCAGAAGGTGAAGAGTTTCAAGCAGCAGACCAGCCCTGCCAAGTGGAGGCGACAACATGGTCTATCTGAGCTGGGTTGACATCTGGCAGGGTATCTTGCATCTGGACAGAGTGACCACTGGCTCAGTGATAGTATTCCCACCTCTGAGTCAGAAGGTTTGGGTTTGGGCCCCAATCCACTGTGTCCATTGGGTGAGGTTGCCCCCCACCCCCACCCCCATCGTAAAGAGTAGGTGGGGCTCTTGGTAGCCTTGGTTACTGTCCTTCTAAGAAAAGATATTCCAAAGATAAAAAATGTAAGGAAGGCAATGGGAAACCACCTAGTAAATGGCTCAAGAATATCATGTGAGACTTAAGTTAGGACCTGCCTTAGGACAGAACACAAGAGAAGGACGGACAGGGGAAAAATCCTCTGGATGTTACAAGATGGTACCATCTTAAACATTATGGGAAGAATTTATTGTTGCTATTTCTAATGGAATCATAAAAGAGCTCTAAAAGAGCATTTACAATGTTGCTTTCCAAGAAGAATTTTTTCTAACATACTAGTTAAGAGCAGTATTTGTAGAAAGTAATGCAAATGTGACTAACGAATAAGGGCTGGATTTTACTTACAGAGACGAGTTGGGGGCAGGACTGCTGCCTTCCGGGTTCTAGTCCTGCCCCCAGCGACGTCTATCGAACTGACGCTATTTTGCCCTGATTGGCCTTGTTAAGCCCGCCCTGCCGGCTTGCCAGCCAATTAAGGGAAAGCTGGTGTCAGATGACATCAGTTGATGACACTTCATCTGCCGGTTTTCTTAAAGGCAGATGCACCACACTTGTTTGACAGATGATTTGACAGTGTTTGACAGCATTGAGGTGCTGTCAAACACTGACAATCACTGTCCAAAGGTGAGCCCTTGCATCCAGGCTCTCCAAGTACTCTCTCCGTAGGATAAAACAGATGGCAGCTGCAGCTGAGATTGCAGAAGCCATCTGTCACTTCTCCCGATGAGATGAGGCTACACAAACACTTCACAGCTTGTCACCTACAGAAACATCTAACCACATTAAAATTGACTTCCCCAACATTTCCTTACCTCTGATACTAACCATTGTCCCATTGCATCCTTCACACCACTTCTGCAGCTGTCATCCAAACACCAACATAACAACAGACCCACAGCACACCTCACTTACCCTGGCAGGGTTCCCCAACGTCGGGAAGCCTGCAGCAGCAGTCGAAAAATTGGGAAAAGCCTCTTAACTGCCTGTTAACTACCTGTTAACAGGCAGTTAAGTGGCTATAATCCTCTTCCCGCCGCTAGGAGTCGGGTCCCTGCGCAAACTGGGGACCTGACTCCCGGAAAGATTGGTTGGAGGCGGGTTGGGAGCAGGTTTGGGACCCGCTCCCATTCTTTTTGACTTTCCCAGCAGTCCCACCTCCAAACCCGCCTCCTCAGGGCTGGTAAAATCTAGCCCTTAATCTCAGTAAGGCACAGACACATCCATAAATAATTATTATTTAAGGCATAAATCTATGGCCAAATGTATTTTATTGTCAGAAGGAAATGTAACATAAAAGGAAGATGGGGAACAGTCAGGAGGGGGTTTTGGAGGCACAAAATAAGGGATGGACTTTTGCATTGAAAATGTTTAAATGTGGACCAATTTCTTGTTGTCAGACTCTGATTATATATGCATAACTCGTGGCTCCGCAAAAATTTCTCTCTGTTTTCTCATGCAATTAAAACTCTGATTCAAAACACTGCAATGCAAAATTCAGATTACAAAAAAATAAAGAGATTGAATTAGTACAATGAATTAGGCATTGGCCTTTCAACGCAGGATCTGAGTTTAAATCAGCCAAGAATGATGGGGTGAACGTCTTCTCTGTCAGGATCTTATGTCAAATGAATTTGGATTATCTTGGTCCAATTTCTAAATGTCATGGACCCACAGTAGAGAACTGTGCCTAATTTGGCACTAAATTACTAATCTCACTCAGAGAAGGGGTGTGGGAAATATGTAAACTCTAGGTGCAGCAAGGGATTGAGGCTAAGGCACAACTGGGACAGGTTTAGACGGATTTGTACAAATCTGTGCTCAGAGTGCTTGTATCTGACATGAAATGAGTTGCCCTTCATTAACATCCCTCATGTTGATGAGCACAAAAAAGTAATTGAAATAAAAGGCCCTCACAGTACAAGAGCACAACACATGTCAAACCAATCGTTACAAGTGTTACTCCACTCTTGGTGCATACCTATCATATTGTTCAGGTGCAGCATGCAAATCATATTCTAAAAGGCTCTCATAGAATGAATGTTACATCAAACTTTTCAATATAGACTAGCCTTTACATATTATCCATTTATACAGATAATTCTTTGTCTCCAAAATGCTAAGTTCCTCATTGTCCTCAATTCTGTTAGTTTTACTTTGTACTTTTTTTCCATTAGCAGCTGCTGTTTTCAGACAATATCCAACTAGCTATCGGAGCACGTAGATCAGATGGAATTAGACTGTCCATTTGCAGCAGAGAGACTCCCCGCCTACAAAACTTAATTTTTAAAACATTTACAACTCCACAGGTCAGATTGTAGAACATCAATTTGGGGCTGCATCCAACTTTAAGGCTTCAATTTGTGATTTATGTAACCCGGCAACAAACTTCAATTTCTAGAAATGGTATGGAAGAGGCTGGCAGTGACTTCTTTATCATTACTCTCTGTTAAAATCATTTCTCAACATTGAAAACGTTTTAAAACACACAAATTCTTTGGAAAATAGAGCGTCCATATGTAATCCAGGTATAAATTCTATTTGTAATGTGTTTTAATAAATTAATTAAAATATTTCAAGACTTCAGGGTAAAAATTGGGTAGCGCCGTTTGGGGGGCTACCTTCGCCGGGGGGCTACCTTCGCCGGGGCGCTAATTTTAGCACCCCGAAAAAGTTAGCACCCCCGCAGCCGATTTTCCCATGTACCGCCCCGAGAGGGAGGAGGGGCGTTACTGGAAGCGCCTTGCATCCCTCTTGGGGCGCTGCGAGCACATCGCACCGCGGTACTGCAGGCCTTCCTCCCCTTAATAAAGGGGAGGGGCCTGGCGCAGCACGTCCCGGCGCCCAGCTTGGCTAACCTGGAATCGGGAGTGCCGGCAAATGAGCCTGGCACTCAAGAGGAGTGCCAGGCTCACAGAGAGCAGCCGGCACCCCGCGGGGGGGGGGGGGGGCTTCACGGGGGCCGGGGACAGCAACGAGGGCAGGTGCTGGCAGGCGGCCAGTAACAAAAATGGCTGCCCGCCACCTCCCCTTTAACTAGCACCGCCCCGGCCACAGGTAGGCCCCCCTGACCCCGGCGGACGTAGCATCCGGCGGTAAGTTGGGGGCGAGTGGGGCTGCCGCTAACCTCCCGCTGAATTTTGCGGGAGGTGTTAGCGGTGCCGCGCCCAGGCGCTAGTTGATTTGCGCCCCGTTAGCGCCCTCTTAGGGAGGCGCAAATCAACTGAATTTAGCCCCCTTCATCTTTTCGGTGTTGTAAGGCTTCACCCACTGCCCCCACCTTTTATGTGACTGAACTGCCACGGCTCAGATTGCAAGTCTTTGGACCTGTTTATATTTTGTTTACACTTGCTGACAAAATGCATGATGTTTAGTTGCTTTTGTTGTTGCATTTCCCAGACAACTACTGAGACTGTTCATGAGTCAAGCTGACCAATTAAGCTCTTTCCTCCCACAAGAACATTCCGTTTCTGTGGTCACAATAGCTTTCAGAGTGTTCTTTCACATCAGGACCAAATTAAGACAAGATTCCCACTAAATCTGCCGATGGAGAGCCTTGCCCGTCAGCTGTGCTTATCAGGCTGTCTTGGGAATGTTGCCTTTGATATCCATCATTAGAGTGCCTCAATACAAGATATAACTTAGAGTATTGTGTTTAACGTACAATTATTTAACAGGTGAATTTTGTAATGCAACTGTATTGAGTGAGTAAGAGGATCACATTGAAATAAAAGGACATCACTGAACGGGTGCAGAACATTTTGTGGGGGGATGGGGAAACGGGGAACAGCAAGATGTGGTGGTCCATGATGGAACCAATGACATAGGTTGGAAAAGGGTTGAGCTAGGGAGGAAGTTAAAGAGCAGGACCTCAAAGGTAGTAATCTGTAGATTACTTCCAGTGCCATGTCTGGTGAGTATGGGAGCAGTAAGATAAGACAGGTTAACGCGAGGCTGGAAAAATGGTGCAGGAAGGAGGGATTCAGATTCCTGGGGCATTGAGACCAGTTTTGTGCAAGGAGGAACCTGTACAAGGTGGACGGGTTGGACCTCAACAGGACTGGGACCAACTTCCTCGCAGGGAGGTTAACTAGTGCAGTGAGGGAGGTTTTAAACTAATTTAGCAGGGGGAGGGGGTGGGCACCAGGATAAAGTTTTAGAAAGGAGGTACAAGGTGCATAGAGGACAGTGTAAAGGGCAAAGAGGAAGAGGAATTCCTGAAATGTGTACAAGAGAACTTTCTTGCTCAGTATGTTTCCAGCCCAACGAGGAAGGAAGCAGTGCTGGATCTAGTTCTATGGAATGAAGTGGGACAAGGGGAGCGTGCTTCAGTGGGGAAGCAATTGGGAAACAGTGGCCTAGAAATTGGATAAGGCCCGAAAATGGGCACGGGTATCATGATGCGTGATTAGCCTGTAACCGTTGAGTCCAATGCAGGCAAAATGCAAACTTCATGCTGCCTGCTTATTAAAATGATTGCCGTGGTAAAAAAGCGCTAAACGGGCTATTCAGTGGCTTAGCACCTCAGCAGGGGCCAAAGTTCGTGCGAGGCTAGCACCAATTAAAGCTAGCCTGCACTTCCTAAAGACAGCCTGTACCTCTTAAAGGGAAGGTGCTTTATGGCTACAACAGGTGGTGAAAGGCTGGGAAACAGACTAAGGAGCAAGATAACTGAGTGATGGCGCAACATGGCTGAGAGAGAGCTCCCAGATTCTCAGGTACAGCACTGGAAGCCTTGGTGCAGGAGGTGCACAGGAGAAAAGAGCTCCTCTATTCACAATGGGGCCAGGGGGCCCGGCAGACAAACTATGAGAAGGCATTGGGACCAGATAGCCGTCGCAGTCAATGTGAGCAGTGTAGCTCTGAGGACCTGGATGCAGTGCTGCAAGCAGTTTAATGACCTCACACGAGAGGTCAAGGTCAGTGAATTCATCTTCAAATGCCAAATCCTACCAACTGCACCACTAGCCTCAGCCACTGCTCAATTCACCACACCCCCATCACTCAAGCAATCTCTATCAATCATGACTCAAACAGCACATTCATATGCTCCATCTCACCTTCACACACTTATCACTGCTGCAAGCCTCACACCCACATCTCACAGCTTACACACACTGCCAGCTATTCAACCATGACAACCACATCAGCCAAACACAGTGAGCCACACTCACTGACACACGTCCCTCTCTCTTTCAGTACAAGTTAGCATACAATCGGAGGCAGCTGCAGCCAACTGGAGGGGAACAGGCGCGCCTCCATATCCTGACCCCACTTGAGGAGACAGTTCTCGCCATAATTGGAGCGGCTGTGACTGAGGCCGTGGCCAGCGGTGGTGCTGAAAGCACTGAAAATGACGGTATGCTCATACCTAATCCTCCTTCTCACATCCCACTTCCCCCTCATCACACAATCTCTTCTGACTTACAAGCCGCAGATGGTGTAAGCATGCACCTCTTGCTTCCACACCCTCCCCCTCACCACAACCCTACCCTTGTGTCTTTCTCATTTCTGAGATCCAAAAAATCCAACCTGGCCAGGCAGTGGTGTAAGTGGAAGAGGGAGAGGAGAGTGATGATTAAGGAGAAACATCGTCACTCGATCTGACACTGGCAGCCACCAGCTCAGATTCTGGCAATGCGCAGACTTTAAAAGGTAGCCTAGAGGTGGTATCTGCACATCGTGAGTCACCGGGCACGATTGGGCTGCAGCCAGGGCAGGGCAATAGGGTAGCTCGGGTATCAGCTCCCCAGAGGGCGAGCTCGCACACGAATTCTGGTGCACAGGACTTAGATGAGGACTTTGATGGGGTGGCCTACATAATGCTGATGGGTATGCACAATGAAATGTTGGGTGCGTTGGCAGGCCTGCCAGAAAGCCTGAATGCAATGTCAAGGAGCATGGAGGAGTCCAGCACCAACCTTGCACAAGGCTTTGGGCAGAGCATGGAGCCCATCCTTTCCAGCGTGGATGGGATGGGCAGATCCATTAGTGCACTTGTGGACCCAACCATCATGCAGCGTCTGATGGCCGATGTCTCAGCTTCCATTGCAGCACAAGCAGAAGCCACCCAATGTCTGAGTGCTGCAATGGAAGCTCAGACTGAAGTCACGCCAGCTCAGTTGGCTGCCACGCAAGCTCAGACTGCTGCCATCATGAATGGGTTTACCAGTGTTGAAAGGGGCTTGCAGGGTGTCACAGCAGTCCAGCAATGTGTCCCCCAGCAGGATTGCTGAGGTGTCACCCCGGTGGAGTGGCAGTGGCTCCGTGGAGGACGAACCTGCTGTCCTCTCTCAGGATGACAGCATTCGTCCTCCCACCACTGCCACTCCGCCAGTGCCCTTGCTGTTGCCTGTCAGCCAGCCAGCCCAAACTGCTGCTGCCCATGCCGTGGTGGTGCAGTCAGAAGCCAAGCCTACTAGGCCCAGAGCTGCTCGAGGTCATCCTGCAGTCTCCCCCAATGAAAGTCATCAGCCTTCCACCAGCCATGCTACAGCCACTGGGGTAGCACTGCATAGGAGCACTAGGCCAGGCAAAGGCACATTGAAGACAGGCACTAAGGGAAAGCACAAGGGTAATTAGTTGACTTTTGATTGAAATATTGTAATGCGGTGATTCATAAAAGTGGTTTGGAATGTTTGTTTTGTGGTGGCTTTTACTGTAGCATTGTGGCCAAGAGGACGCAGTGATGGTCAGTAACAGAGGGAAGGTAAGGTGTGGGACTAATATTGAATGGGGAATTGGGGCTGTGTTCACTGGTACTGCAGTCAGATGATGCGATCACAGACAGCCCGGGCAGAAAGGGGCTGTCTGGATTGCCTCCTCCCTTCCGCTTTCTCCTCTTCCTCTTCCTCCTCCTCCTCCTCTTCCGCTGGTCGCCATATACCTGGTGGCAAGGGCTGTGCCCAGATGATGGTGAGGTTGTGGTGTATGCAGCAGACCACAACAAATCTTGAGACATGCTCTGGTGAATACTGCAGGGCTCCTCCCGGGCACTCCAGGCAGCGGAAGTGTTGTTTAAGGATGCCAGTGGTCTGCTCGATCACATTCCGTGTGGCAGCATGACTTTTGTTATATGCAGGATGTCCACGTGTGGTTGGGTTGCGCAGAGGAGTCATGAGCCAGGTGATCAGCGGATAGCCCTTGTCGCCCAGTAGCCACCCTTGTCATGGTGGCTCAAATGCTGATGGTAAAGTGGACTGGTGCAGAATGAAGGTATCATGACTGTTGCCAGGATTCGGAGCATTGACCTGCATGATGCGCTGAGTATGGTCGCACACCAGCTGGACATTGAGGGAGTGGAATCCCTTCTGGTTGCTGGTACATCTCCGAATTGAGATGCGGCACCGCAAAGCGCCGTGTATGCAGTCAATGGCACCCTGCACCATGGGGAAGCCTGCTGTCCTGGTGAAACCGTGTGCTCGCTCCGCCTGCTTCTCTCTGGCAAGAGAGAATGAAATGTATTCACCTCTCTTTGCATACAGAGCCTCACTCACCTCCCTTAGAGTGACGGTGAACTGGGAGATGTTACAAGTGTCGCCTGCTCCAGCCTGGAAGGAGCCGACATGAAGAGTTTCAAGGCCACGGCCACCTTTACATCCTCTGGCAATGCCGTCCTCGCTCTGGACTGAGCGGCAGGTCTGCCTGCAGCAGGTGGCAGATTTCAGTGATCACCTCCTTAGTAAAATGGAGACGTCGCATGCACTGTTCCTCGCTGAGGCTGAGGTAGGAGAATTGCTCCCTGAAGACCCTGGGTGGATAGGGCCTCCTGCTGAGAGTCCTTCTCCCCCTTCTCGTCCTGCCTCTTCCAGCTGCTTGTCCTGCTCTGTGCCGCCTGTGCTCATTCTCCCTGTCATGCTGCAGGCCAAGGGGGATACAAACTACTGCACCCATGTCTGGGAACAACTGGTCTGTACCAAGTCCTTGAGCATGTGCCACACCACTCCTTGTAGACTTTAGGCAAATTTAAAGAAGTCTAAAGCACCATACACTTGTACAAACTCAGCAACAGCTAGTAGAAATCAATAAGCAACTAACCTGTAAATAGGTGATGATCCCTTTAAATAGCACTGGTGTGGGGTCCTTCCTGCTGCTGTTAAGAGAGGACGTTAGCTCTAGTGTTGAGGTCAAAACTGGCAGCACTGGCGTCAAATCAGCATTACACACTGATTGACATCACGATCTGCCTACTCTGTGTGCTGACGACACTAATGCCCACACCAAAATGGCATCCGGCACGGTCCACACCAGAAGAGTGTGCCCGCTCATGAGGACAATTCCTCAGAGGACCTCATTTCTTCTGAGGGTACACTATTACAGGACCTACATCCATACACCAGCGCAGATACTCGCACTTCGGTGGGTCTACTTAGAGAGTTAGTTGGGCTTTCATCTAGTAATTCACACCTCACAAGTGAGCTTAAGCAGACTCTGTTGGCAGGGACAGCTGTGGAGAGTCCGTGTCGAAGGCATAATCCTCTCCAAGCACTGCTCAGCTGGACACAGATGCTGTATCCCATGGGCTATCGTTGAGAAGGAGAATGCTAGAGGTGCATCAGCAACTTAGCCAGGTACTGTCAGACGTGGCACGCACACTCTCCACAATAACAGAGGATGGAGGAGTCCAACTCGATCACTAGTGGATTGGTGGTGCAGGGAATTGTGAGAATGTCTGCCATGGAGAGAGAGTCCACCTCCATGGAGCTTCAAGCAAGGCTCTCAAACGAGTCCATGCAAGCCATGACTACAGCCGGGCAGACTTTGGATGCGAACATGTCTGCCGCCTTCAACAAGATGACAGATACCTTTTCCTTGGCCTTACAATGTGTCTTCACCAAGTTGTTCTGCAGCAGAGTGGTAGGAGTGATATTGCACTGGCCCAGGAGAGGGAGGATGGTGAAAGGAGACATGAAAGTGGGAATTCTACTCAAAGTGCTTCCACTTCTCACCCTTTGCCCCCTCCCACCCACCCCCAAACCAGTACCCTGCATGCTGTCTCGTCTCCCGATGGCCGAGTCTGCCTCTGCAGAGGTGCAGGTGGAGCAGTCTTTCGTGGGGCCCTCAGGGGCTCCATTTCCCGGAGGTCGTAGACCAAAAGCATGTCAGCAGTCAGGGCAGGGATCTGAGCAGCCTGCCTCTACCTCTGCTGAAGGTACATAGGATGCACCACGTAGAAGCAGGAGGAAGCATAAGTTGAAGAAATTGTAATTCACCAAGGGTATGCACATGGATGTTTGACAAAATGTTATATTGTTAACTTGCCTTTTTTTTACAATGCCACATAAAATTTAATGATTTGCACCACTTCCAGATGTTGCCCATTATTGCATCCCGAAGGCCGACTCGCCTTTCAATTTGTTTCACGATGAATGTCAATACATGCCGGGACCCATTGGGTGGATGTGCTTTGGGTGGATGAGGACTGTTTAGTGCAAAGGTGGGTGGGGGTTTGGTGCTGGTGGTGGGAGCGGACTGCGGGATTTCATTTGTTACGTTTCACACTGGGTGAACTTTCACGATATTTGGGCACGTCTGGCATCCCGGGCAGCAATATAAGCGGCTGGTCTGGCGATGGATGTGCCATAAGAGCATAAGGAAATAAGAAATAGGAGCAGGAGTAGGTCATATGCCTCCTCGAGCCTGCTCTGCCATTCAATAAGATCATGGCTGATTTTCAAACTGAACTTCACTTTCCCACCCGATCCCTATATCCCTTGATTCCCCGAGAGCCCAAAAATCTATCTATCTCAGCCTTGAATATACTCAAAGACTGAGCATCCACAGCCCTTTGGGGTAGAGAATTCCAAAAATTCACAACCCTCTGAGTGAAGAAATTCCTCCTCATCTCAGTATTAAATGGCCAACCCCTTATCCTGAAAATATGCCCCCTAGTTCGAGACTCTCCAGCCAGGGGAAACAACCTCTCAGCATCTACCCTGTCAATCCCCTTCAGAATCTTGTATGTTTCAATGAGATCAGCTCTCATTCTTCTAAACTCCAGAGAGTATAGGCCCATTCTACACAATCTCTCATCATAGGACAGCTCTCTCATCCCAGGATCAATCTAGTTAACCTTCGTTGCACCGCCTCCAAGGCAAGTATATCCTTCCTTAGATAAGGAGACCAAAACTGTGCACAGTACTCCAGGTGTTGTCTCACCGAAGCCCTGTACAATTGTTGCAAGACTTCCTTACTCTTATACTCCAACTCCCTTGCAATAAAGGCCAACATTCCATTTGCCTTCCTAATTGCTTGCTGTACTTGCACGCTAAATCGTTGTGTTTCTTGTACTACAACACATAAATCTCTCTGAACACCAACATTTAATAGTTTCTCACCATTTAAAAAATATTCTGTTTTCCTGGACTTCCTACCGAAGTGAATAACCTCATATTTCCCCACATTATACTCCATCTGCCACCTTATTGCCCACTGACTTAACCTGTCGATATCCCTATGTATGCTTCTTGGGGGAAAAATTCGGTACCTTAGCGCCTCCCGTTAGCGCCAGCAGATGGTATTAATGGGGCACTAGAGCATTATCGCCGGGGTGAGGTGAATCCAACGCCACACGTCAATTCCCGGCCCCCCACCCCTGCTGCAGCTCCATCGCTAACAGTTTTCGCTGGGAACCTCAACGCCAGGTGGATCGTGACATCAGTGAGTGTGCAATGCTAACTGACCGCCCAATCTTCAAAATTGATTGTCGCCACCTACCTTACCGCCTGAAGTAAACAGCGACAGGGAGAGCTAGCATGAAGCAGCAGGAAGCCGGCTCCAGGGACGTTATTTAAAGGGATCATCAGTAATGAGTCACAGCTGTAGGTTAGTGGAGTTTCAGTGGTTTCACATAGTCCAATAGTTTCATTCCATAATTTCAACGTTATTTAGGAGTGTTGTGGCAACTAAAAAGTAGCTACATTTATTCTTTAAAAAAAATCAAACTGCTACACTTGGTTACATTACTGGAAGTCGACCTCACCCTCCAGGATGGCAGAGGGAGCGGAGGCAGCGAGAAAGACTGGAACATGTGCCCAGCAGGAGGAGGAGGGCTATCAGGGCTCTTAACAGGAGGCCTTACCCTCTGAGGGTATTCCAAGACCACTTCTCCTATGTCCAATTAAGCGAGGAGCAGTGTATTAGAAAGCTCCGCTTCACCAAGGAGGTGGTTACAGAACTCTGCCACCTCCTGCAACCAGACCTCGAGCCTCAGATCAGGGCGAACACGGCTCTCTCAGTGGCTGTCAAGGTCACCGTCGCCCTCAAATTCTTCGCCAGCAGATCCTTCCAGTCTGCAACAGGAGACATAGCTAACATCTCGCAGTTTGCCATCCATCGCTGCATCCAGGAGGTCACAGAGGCTCTCTACAGTAGGAGAAGGGACTACATTACCTTTCCCATCACCAGAGAGAAGCAGGACGAGTGTGCATATGGTTTTGTCAGGATAGCAGGATTCCCTATGGTGCAGGACGGCATTGACTGCACCCACGTGGCTTTGCGGGCACCTCATAACAATCCTGACATCTTCTGTAACCACAAAGGCTACCACTCACTAACTGTGCAGTTAGTGTGCGACCACAGACAGCGAATCCTCAATGTCAATGACTGCTATCCTGGCAGTAGCCGCAATGCCTTCATTCTGCGCCAGACCGGTTTCATAGAGTGATAGCGTCATCGGGGGAAAAATTTGGTTGCTTTGCACCTCCCGTTAGCGCCCTAATTAAAAAAACTAGCGCCCGGGCGCGACGCTGCCAACTCCTCCCGCGAGATTCAGCGGGAGGTTAGCGGCGGCGGTAACCGTTAGCGCCCCATGAGCTGCGCCACTGGCGATGACGTCATTGCCATGCGCAGCGCCCCGCTCGCGCTCCGGCCGCGATCTTCGGTAGCACCCCCTGACTTACCACCGGACACTATGTCCGATGGAGTCAGGGGGGCCTAGCTGTGCCGGGTGGTCATTTTGTTGCTGGCCAATTGCCAGCACCTGCCCCCGTTGCCGTCGCCGGCCTCCTGAGCAACCCCCCCTGTGCTCCGTGAGCCCGGCACTCCTCTTGAGTGCCGAGCTCTTTTGCCGGCACTCTGATCCCTGGTGGCCCAGTTGGGGCCCGAGTCGCGATGCGCAAGGCCCCTCCCCTTTAAGAAGGGGAGGAAGGCCTGCAGTAGCGCCGTGATATTCCCTCGCAGCGCCCCAAGAAGGAGGCGGGGTGCTTCCAGTAGAGCCCCACTTCCCCCTCGGGTCGCTACCGATGAATTTTGGCTGCGGGGGCACTAAAAGTAGTGAAGTTAGCGCCCCAAAGGGGGCGTGACTCAATTTTCCCCCCTTAGAGGCATAACGGCACAGAAGGAGGCCATTCGGCCCATCGAGTCCGTGCCGGCTCTCTGTTGAGCAATGCAGTCAGTCCCATTCCCCCGCTCTATCCCCGTAGCCCTGCAAGTTTATTTCCCTCAAGTGCCTATCCAGTCTCCCCTTGAAAACATTGAGTGTCTTCGCTTCCACCACTTCCGTCAGCAGCGAGTTCCAGGTCATCACCACTCGCTGCGTAAAAAGTTTTTCCTCACATCCCCCCTGTATCTCATGCCCAAAACCTTAAATCTGTGTCCCAGAGTCCTTGTACCATCAACTAGTGGGAACAGCCTTTCCCCGTCTAGCCGATCCACACCCATCATAATCTTGTACACCTCTATCAAATCACCCCTCAACCTCCTTTGCTCTAATGAAAACAAATCCAGCTTCTCCAACCTGTCCTTGTAGCTAAGATCCCCCATCCCCGGAACCATTCTGGTAAATCTCCTCTGCACCCTCTCACGGGCCTTCACATCCTTCCTAAAGTGTGGTGACCAGAACTGGACGCAATACTCCAGTTGTGCCCTAACCAGCGCTTTATAAAAGTTCAGCATAACTTCTCCACTTTTGTACTCAATACCTCTATTTATGAAACCCAAGATGCCATATGCTTTGCTAACCACACATAAAAGATTATGATGCAAGATAATGGCTCATGGGATTGGGGGTAATGTATTAGCATGGATAGAGAATTGGTTAATGGACAGAAAACATAGAGTAGGGATAAACAGGTCATTATCCAGTTGCACAATTTCCCTTTCATACAACCATGTTAACTTTGCCTAATCATGTTATGATTTTCTAAGTGCCCTGTTACCACTTCCTTAACAATGGATTCCAGCATTTTCCCGACGACTGAAGTCAGGCTAACTGGCCTGTAGTTCCCTGTTTTCTCTCTCCCTCCTTTCTTGAACAGCGGGGTTACTTTGGCTACCTTCCAATCTGCTGGGACCGTTCCAGAATCCAGGGAATTTTGGAAGATCACAACCAATACATCCACTATCTCTGCAGCCACCTCTTTTAGAGCCCTAGGATGGAGGCCATCAGATCCAGGGCATTTGTCGGCTTTTAGTCCCATTAGTTTCTCAAGTGCTTTTTCTCTACTGATATTAATTACTTTAAGTTCCTCACTCTCATAGCCCATTCGTTCCCCATTATTTTTGGTATGCTTTTTGTGTCTTCTACTGTGAAGACAGATACAAAATATTTGTTTAAAGTCTCTGCAATTTCCTTGTTCCCCAATATAATTTTACCTGTCTCAGCCTCTAAGGGGCCAATGCTTACTTTTGCCACTCTCTTCCTTTTTACATACTTGTAGAAGCTCTTACAATCTGTTTTTATATTTCTTGCTAATTTACTCTCATTCTATTTTCTCCCTTTTTATCAATGTTTTGATCATCCTTTGCTGGTTTGTAAAGCTCTCCCAATTCTCAATTCTTCTCCACATTATAATCCTCTTCTTTTAATCTAATATTATTCTTAACTTCTTTAGTTAACCATGGATGGATTACTTTCTCCGTGGATTTTTTTATTTCTCAATGGAATGTATATTCATTGAGAACTTTGGAATATTTCTTGTAATGTTTGCCACTGCTTGTCTACAGTCATACCTTTTAATCTAATTTCCCAAACTACCTTAGCCAACTTGTCCCTCATAGCTATGGAATTGGCTTTATTTAAGATTCTGGCCTAGAAATTGGGCTACTTACCACCACCCGTTTGTGCCGCTATCCTGCCGAAAAATGACGGCCACCACTCTCGCGCCCTTCTCTGACGCGGGACTCATTGGCCACCATTTTGGTGAGGGTCTTAGGGCTGTTGATAGCAGCGCTGGCCCTGGAGATGTAAATGATTAGAGGGTGACGTGCACGCCAACCTTAGCATTGAGTTCAGTGCTGGGTCCTAAGCTCGCTCTGAAAAGCGAGCATTAAGCAGACTGACAGAGACACTGTCAGCATTTCTTAATGGGACACAAACATCTTTCAGGTAAGTTTACATTTATGCTTTTGGATTGGCTTTTTTTTATTTTATTGAAGTAGTGGCTTGGTGCAATACATGTCCAAAGTTTTTTCATGTGCAGGGAGTGAAGCTTGACGCTTGCAAGGCCTTAGATGGTAAAGGAAGGCCTCTGAGAAGACAGAAAATGCTGGAAATACTCAGCAGGTCAGGCAGCATCCATGGAGAGAGAAACAGAGTTCACGTCTTAGGTCGAGATGCTGCCTGATCTGCTGAGTATTTCCAGCATTTTCTGCTTTTATTTCAGATTTTCATCATCCGCTCACAGAGGGAAGAGGAAGACACAGAAGAGGAAGACGCAGGAGGGGAAGAAGCAGAAGAGGAGGAAGCAGAAAAGGAGGAAGCAGAAGAGGAGGAAGCAGAAGGAAGGATGCAACCCAGACAGCCCCTTTCTGGCCTGGATATCCGGGATGGAATCATCCGCCTGCGATACCAGTGACCACAACCCCAATTCCTTTTTCAACGTTTGTCCCACACCTTACCTTCCCTCTGTTATTGACCATCACAATGTCCTCTTGGCCACAATGTTGAAATAAAAGCCACCACAAAGCAAACTTTCCAATCCAACTTTATACATCTATCCATCTAATATGACATCAAAAATCAACTCATCTCCTTTATGCATTCCCTTAGTGACTGTCTTGTGTGTGCCCTTGCCTATCCTACTGATGTCACGCAGTGATGTCACACAGTGCTACCCCAGTAGCTGCAGCACGGCTGGTAGAAGGCTGCTGACTTTCAGTGGGGGACACTGCAAATGGCCTTGCTGGTCAACCTTGGATTAGCTCTTTCAAAAATCCGGCACAGGCACGATGGGCCGAATGGCCTCCTTCCGTGCTGTATCATTCTACGATTCTATGATTATTACAAAGTATTTACAGCACAGAACAGGCCATTCGGCCCAACAGGTCCCGGCCAGTGTTTATGCTCCACACAAACTCCTCCCACCTTTCTTCCTCTGACCCCAACAACATATCTTTCTATTCCTTTCTCCCTCATGTGTTTATCTAGCTTCCCCTTAAATGCATCTATGCTAGTCACCTCAACTACTTCTTGTGGTAGCGAGTTCCACATTTTAACCACTCTCCAGGTAAAGAAGTTTTTCTGAATTCCATATTGGATTTATTAGTGACTATCTTATATTTATGGCCCCTAGTTCTGGTCTCCTCCGCAAGTGGAAACATCATCTCACCAACTACCCTATCAAACCCTTTCATAAGCTTAAAGACCCCTATCAGGTCATCTCTCAGTCTTTTCTTTTCTAGAGAAAAGAGTCGTCTTTCCTGATAGGTATAACCTCTCAGTTCTGGTATCATTCTAGTCAATCTTTTTTGCACCTTCTTCAGTGCCTCTATATCCTTTTTATAATATGGAGACTAGACCTGTTCACAGTACTTCAAATGTGGTCTAATCAAGGTTTCATACAAGTTTAACATAGAATCATAGAATAGTTACAGCACAGAAGGAGGCCATTCGGGCCGTCGAGCCCATGCCAGCTCTCTGCAAGAGCACTTCAGCTAGTCCCACTCCCCCGCCCTTTCCTTGTAGCCTTGCAAATTTTTTTCCTTCAGGTACTTATCCAATTCCCTTTTGAAAGCCACGATTGAATCTGCCTCCACCACCCTTTCAGGCAGTGCATTCCAAATCATAACCACTCGCTGCGTAAACAAATTTTTCCTCATGTTGCCTTTGGTCCTTCTGCCAATCACCTTAAATCTGTGTGCTTTGGTTCTCGACCCTTCCGCCAATGGGAACAGTTTCTCTCTATCTACTCTGTCTAGACCCCTCATGATTTTCAGCACCTCTATCAAATCTCCTCTCAGCCTTCTCTGCTCTAAGGAGAACAACCCCAGCTTATCCAGTCTATCCACATAACTAAAGTCCCTAATCCCTGGAACCATTCTTATAAATCTTTTGTGCACCCTCTCTAAAGCCTTCACATCCTTCCTAATGTGCGGTGCCCAGAATTGGACACAATACTCCAGTTGAGGTCAGACCAGTGTTTTATAAAGGTTCATCATAACTTCCTTGCTTTTGTACTCTATGCCTCTATTTATAAAAATGAGAAGTCGCACAACACCAGGTTATAGTCCAACAGTTTTATTTGAAATTACGAGCTTTCGGAGCTCTGCTCCTTCGTCAGGTACAGTGAGGGAATACAAATCGGTTACAAAGTATATATAGACAGAGAACAATGTGTATTTATAAAGCCCAGGATCCCGTATGCTTTTTTAACTACTTTTTCAACCGGCCCTGCCACCTTCAGTGATTTGTGTACATATACCCCCAGGTCTCTCTGTTCATGCACCCCCTTTAGAATTGTACCCTTTATATTGCCTCTCCTCATTCTTCAAAATGTAACATTTCGCACTTTTCTGCGTTAAATGTAATCTGCCACATGTCCGCCCATTCCACCAGCCTGTCTATGTCCTTTTGAAGTCTATCATTATCCTCCTCACTGTTCACTATACTTCCAAGTTTTGTGTCATCTGCAAATTTTGAAATTGTGCCCTGCACACCCAAGTCTAAGTCATTAATATATATCAAGAAAAGCAGTGGTCCTAGTACTGACCCCTGGGGAACACCACTGTATACCTTCCTCCAGTCCAAAAAACAACCATTCACCACTACTCTCTGTTTCCTGTCACTTAGCCAATTTTGTATCCATGCTGCCACTCTCCCCTTTATTCCAAGGGCTTCCACTTTGTTGGCAAGCCTATTATGTGGCACTTTATCAAATGCCTTTTGGAAGTCCATGTACACCACATCATCCACATTGCCCTCATCAACCCTCTCTGTTACCTCATCAAAAAACTCAATCAAGTTAGTTAAACATGATTTGCCTTTAACAAATCCATTCTGACTTTCCTTAATTAATCCACACTTGTCCAAGTGACTGTTAATTTTTTGTATCTGTATCTCCAGATCCCACTACTCCTCTACTCCATTTAGACACTTAGGGCTAGAAATTGCATAGTGCCCTGTTTGGGGCGATAACTTTTGTGGGAGCGCAAAAGTATCGCCGAGCAAAAAAACATTTGAATCTGCTGGAAACTTCCGCTTTAGCGCTCCAATAGGTAAGTGGAGCGCTAAATCAAGTGCTATCACTTCCCTTAGAGCGCTAAAGGGAGTGAGAGGGGTGGTAGCGGCAGAGCACTGCACAATGTTCCATGTAGCGCTGCTGGTTTTACAGGCTCCTTCCCTCCCTTAAAGGGAAGGGCCAATGCTGCATTGAAGGAATCCTCAGGCTGTGTCTGTTGGGCGACGGCACCTGCGATACGCGCATTGCAGCCCCAAGCACTCTAAGAGAGTGCAGGGCTAAGCAGTCGCAGGGGTACAAAAAAATCAACAATTCCCTGAATGGGAACATAAATAAATTTTGCCCTACCTGACCACCACTGCCTTTAAATAGTGCTCCCCAAACAGCCAGGCAAGGTGACAACGCCTCCTGCAGCTGCTGTTGTTGACGCCCAGCGATGCTGCAGGGAGTGAGAGCGAATATCAGGGCACTGCGCACCAGATGGCGTTACGATCTTCGGGGCACCAGAGAGCGAGGCAGTAAGTCTTAGCACCAGCGCAAATCCGCCAGGGAAGTTTGCGGGTGTCGGTGATTTTGCCGCGCCCAGTTGGTAAGCCCTTAGCCCCTCATTACCGCCCCCCGGAGGCGCTAACGGGAGGTGCAAGCCAGGCCAATTTCTCCCCCATACCAAAAGAAAATACTGCAGATGCTGGAAATCTGAAATAAAAACAGAAAATGCTGGAAATACTCAGCAGGTCAGGCAGCATCTGTGAAGAGAGAAACAGAGTTAACGTTTCAGGTCGATGACCTTTCGTCAGAACTGGAAAAAAGCAGGAAATGGAACAGATTTTTAAGCAAGTGTAGGGGCTGGGAAAGGGGGGAGGGGATGAAAGAACAAAAGGGAAGGTCTGTGATAGGATAAAAGGCATATTTTCCAAGAGTACGTGGCCTCCTTATTCCTCCTACCAAAATGTACTACGTCACACTTATCTATATTGAAGTTCATTTGCCAATTACACCACCAATTCTGAAAGTTTTTCATGTCTTCCTGTATTTTGTCGCACTCCTCCTCTGTGTTAACTACACATCACAATTTGATGCCATCCGCAAATTTTGAAATCACACTTCAGATTCCCGAGTCCAAATGGTTTATGTAAATGGTGAACAACCGTGGTCCCAGCACAGATCCTTGTGGAACGCCACATCCCATTGCCAATCTGAGTAACTACCTTTAATCCCTACTCTCTGGCCCCGATCTTGACAGGGGCGGGTTGGGTAAACGGGGGAGCGGAGTTTTGATCGGGAAACCCGGATGTCTCCACAACATACATATTTATTTTGCCAGGATCCCTGCCCGGAAGTCAGTCTGCTTGACAGGTTTGGCGTCCAGTCGGGCGAGGAGCACTCCGGAGCAGACCGCAGCCCCAGGTAGAGCGTCTGCAGCCAGAACTGGGAGCTAGGGGATCTGTTTCCAGACCCTGAGGGTCCAATCCCCAACCCCGGGATGGGGGGGAGTCTTTGTATGGGGGGGGGGGGGTCTTTGTATGGGGGGGTGGAAGTCTGATTGGGGGGTGGGGGGGTTTGATCCAAGGCAAGAAGGTAAGCTTGAGGATGCACTGCTGCTCCTCCTGGCCCACAAGCAGTGTTGTAAAGGTACTTGCCTTCTACCCAAAGCTGTCTCACCTCCCTTCAGCTGCCGGGTTTCCCGAGGCCTGGGAAACCCGGCTGGCCAGGGTTAAACCTGCAAAGTAGGTTAAATCTGAAGCTGCCAGTCTCATTATAATATTTAAATAGCCAACCTGCCTCCTGGGAGCGGGTTGGCTGCCCACCCCTGTCCCATTAGACCCAGAAGTAGGCAGGTTGGGGTCGGGTATGTGATTTTTAAAGTTTTAACATCTCACCTGACCCCAACCCACCCGTTTTGGGGGGTTAAAATTCACCCCCCACTTCTTCTGCCCTTATGTTTGTAAAGATCTGGGTATTACTTAACACAGTATAAATAGCCTGGAAATTATTGTTGGCAATAATATAAGTGTTTCTCCTATAATTTTTCTTTCTGCCTCAGTGGAGAATTGCTTGGGCTCCATACAGCAATATCCCACAGTAGTATTATTCAAATCAGGAGCTCCCTGTGTGCAGAAATGCAGGAACAGACTTATTTCCCATCAGTCTATGGGGCAGCATATTGCAGCATTGCTGAGTGACCCTTGAGCAAGAGATTAGTTGTGGCTCTCGATAAAAGGTATTGAGTAACAATATTATTTCTGTGTCACTCATAAATAATAATAGATTTCATTCTGCCGCACAAAATTCTTTCATTTTTTCCATTCTCAGTAATGCTGTTCCCCCATCAGTGGAGGAGAGAGAATCAGCAACCTACTACCAAGCATAATTGTGTTCTTCATTTAGTTACTCAGAAGTGTTTAACAGTGGGTATCTGCATCCAGCCCCTGACAAAATAACTGAGATCAGGAACACACCAGAATATGCAATGGCCAGTCACAGGCATCAGCTTACATTCAGCTGTGGCTCAGTGGGTAGCACTCTCAGCTCTTGGTCAGATGGTTGTGGGTTCATAATCCCACTTCCATGAGGCTTGAGCACAAAAATCTAGACTGACACTCCAGTGCAGTGCTGAGGGAGTGCTGCACTGTTGGAGGCGCCATCTTTCAGATGAGAAGTTAAACCGCGGCCCTGTCTGCTCTTTCAGGTTGGACGTAATAGATCCCATGGCACTATTTGAAGAAGAGCAGGGGAGTTATTCCTGGTGTCCTGGCCAATAGTTATCCCTCAACCAACATCACTAAAACGGATTATCTGGTGTCATTATCACATTACTGTTTGTGGGAGCTTGCTGTGTGCAATTTGGCTGCCACGTTTCCTACATTACAACAGTGATAGTACTTCATTGGCTATAAAGCGCTTTGGGATGTTGAGAGGTCGTGAAAGGTGCTATATAAATGTAAGACTTTCTTTTTATTAACTTGCTGAGTCACTTTGCCACAGCCTTGAAAAATAAATACCGATACTTGTTTAATAGAGTACTGTGATAAACATCAGCTCGCATTTTACTTTGCAAGGGATAAAAAAAAATCTAGCATGAACAGTCTCTGAAAAGGATTCATTGTTAATTCAAATATTTTGCAGTATAATGTTAATGTCAAGTAGAAAATTAAGACTGGAAAAAGACTTTGAAAGCTTCAATGAAAGTATTAAGTAATACAAAATGTCTAAAACAAATATTAATTGGAAAAGTTCATCGAGCCCTCCAGTCACTGAGGAATCCTGAGCGGGCCAGTCCAGCACCTGCTCTGCTCAATTCAAACCAATTTTTGCACGGGGCCCTAAAACAGGCATTAGGCCGCTCATTTACATATGTAAGGGGCCTAATGCTTGTTGTAGGCGACCATCCGGGAGGCTTGCAAAGCTACCTTTACCAATAAAGTGACGCCCGTAACACAGGTTCAGATCGGGCATGGGACATTGCGCCCTAAAATAGGTCCTTTTCGCCTGGAAAATGAGTGCAACAAGAACCAATTTCTACCCAGGTTTTCTGCATATTTATTGGTTTATGGAATCAATTTACTAAAATAGAATCTAAATATTACAAGGTGAGGAATGCTTTAGTTATGCCAGGGGAAAAAAAGTAAAATTTTCCCCTGGTCTGTGGCGAGTTTGTTGATTTCAGGTTAGTTGACGGTAGGGGACTATAATTGGTCTCAGCATCACTGGGCTAGAATAAAGATAATCCAGGGTTCCAGATCCTAATTGCTGCCCAGTGACCTCTGCTGGAAAATGCACTTGTAGTCTGTGACACAAACAGATATTTGTCCTTGGTTTTGCCAAAGCGACAGCAACTCACTTTATTTTAAAAGCGGATGCTTCTCGAGGCGGACCTACATTGGCTACTGATCCTCCAACACCTCAATTTAAAATTCTCAATCTCGTGTTTAAATCCTTTCATGGCCTCGCCACTTCCCCATCTCTGTAACATCCTCCAGGCCTACAACCACACCACCAACGCTCCCCCCACCACCCCTCACCCCGCCACCGCAGAACTCTCCATTCCTCCGACTTTAGCCTTTTGTGCACTCCCTTCCCTTCACACTACCATTGATGGCCATGCCTTTGGCCACCTGGACCCCATACTCAGCGATTTCCTGCCTAAGTTCCTTCACCTCTCAACTTCACCTCTCCTCCTTAAAGGCCCTCCTTAAATTTTTAGTCAACCATCCTAATATTTTCTTCTTTGGCTCAGTGTCCATTTTTTTCTGATGATGCCTCAGAGCTGGGAATTACATTAAAGGTGATTTATAAATGCAAGTTGTTGTAATTGTGCATTTTACTACCTCACCTGTATAGCTCCTTTCAGTAAGGTAGTCCTTACGTAAGTTACAAATAAATAAATCTAATTAGAATGTTACAAATTATGGCTGATATTATGGTCCTGATATTTACTGAGGCACAAGTTTGGAGCGGGGTGGAGGAGTTGTGATCAGAAAACCTAGAATTGCAGGGTTCCTGGAATACCGTGGCGTTTTAACTCCAGGGCGCGTTTTCCTTCGTTTCTCCAGGTTTTCCGCCTGACAACCAGGCTGATTGACAGGCTCGCTGCGACACAAGGCCACAGCCGTGGAGCAGATAGGTCTAGTACTGGGTGGGGGAGCGGAGAGATGACGGGGTGGGGGAGCGGAGAGATGACGGGGTGGGGGAGCGGAGAGATGACGGGGTGGGGGAGCGGAGAGATGACGGGGTGGGGGAGCGGAGAGATGACGGGGTGGGGGAGCGGAGAGATCACAGGGTGGGGGAGCGGAGAGATGACTGGGTGGGGGAGCGGAGAGATGACGGGGTGGGGGAGCGGAGAGATGATGGGGTGGGGGAGCAGAGAGATCACAGGGTGGGGGAGCGGAGAGATGACGGGGTGGGGGAGCGGAGAGATGACGGGGTGGGGGAGCGGAGAGATGATGGGGTGGGGGAGCGGAGAGATCACGGGGTGGGGGAGCGGAGAGATCACGGGTGGGGGAGCGGAGAGATGACGGGGTGGGGGAGTGGAGAGATGACGGGGTGGGGGAGCGGAGAGATCACGGGGTGGGGGAGCGGAGAGATGACGGGGTGGGGGAGCGGAGAGATCACGGGGTGGGGGAGCGGAGAGATGACTGGGTGGGGGAGCGGAGAGATGACGGGGTGGGGGAGCGGAGAGATGACGGGGTGGGGGAGCGGAGAGATGACTGGGTGGGGGAGCGGAGAGATGACGGGGTGGGGGAGCGGAGAGATGACGGGGTGGGGGAGCGGAGAGATGACGGGGTGGGGGAGCGGAGAGATGACTGGGTGGGGGAGCGGAGAGATGACGGGGTGGGGGAGCGGAGAGATGACGGGGTGGGGGAGCGGAGAGATGACGGGGTGGGGGAGCGGAGAGATCACGGGGTGGGGGAGCGGAGAGATGACGGGGTGGGGGAGCGGAGAGATGACGGGGTGGGGGAGCGGAGAGATGACAGGGTGGGGGAGCGGAGAGATGACGGGGTGGGGGAGCGGAGAGATGACGGGGTGGGGGAGCGGAGAGATGACGGGGTGGGGGAGCGGAGAGATCACAGGGTGGGGGAGCGGAGAGATGATGGGGTGGGGGAGCGGAGAGATCACGGGGGGAGATTGCGGGT
Source organism: Squalus acanthias (assembly GCA_030390025.1). Classification (NCBI taxonomy): domain Eukaryota; kingdom Metazoa; phylum Chordata; class Chondrichthyes; order Squaliformes; family Squalidae; genus Squalus; species Squalus acanthias. Next base: position 111,444,334 of record CM059426.1, on the reverse strand, counting down.
TGGTTGGACAGATCGCGCGGGCATGTGTGGGTGGTTTACAAGTAAGCTTATTGGGCCTGGAGGGAACATTCCTGCTCCTCCTGGCCCAAAGCCGTGCTGTAAAGGACTTACCTGATGGATCCGGCCCTTCTCGCCTCCTTTTATCTGCTGAGTTTCCCGAGACCCGGGTAACCTGGCCAACTTTGGTTACAAATAGAAATCTTGTTCAAATAGAGCCAAGCAGCCTCCTTAAAAGGTTTTACCGAGCGTCCCACCTTCTGAGAGCGGATTCGTCACCTGCCCCCTGTTTTGCCTCTGTTAAAACCGGAAGTGGGCAGATTCGAGGCGGGTTAGGTTTGGATTTGAAATTTTTAACATTTTAACTTCCCACCCAACCTAAACTCACCTGTTTTGGGGGATTAAATCATGCTCATATATCCACCTTCTGAAGTGACATAGGAGAATCCCACATACTATCCAGTAACAATTTTATTGCAACAGGGCAGATTTAAACATTAGGTAAGGAAAATGTTTTTTTCTGTGATGCCCTACATATTTGACTATCCTGTAAATACCCACTGTCCAAATTCACAGGTAAAAGAAAAAGACCATTTGGCCAAACCCCAGAAGCCTGCGTGTACCTTTGGAACTAAGCACCAATGTGTCACTTAATTCAGAAAAGGAGACCAAGGGCACTGATGGGGAATCATAAATTTGATGTATAGATTGTACCTAAACATTCTGTGGATCTTTTAGAGCAGGCAGAAGTGCAGCAGAGCGAGGATTCTGCCCATTGCCTAGGCCCTGCCATGACCTCATCCCAAACCTTGGCGATGGGTTGTTTAAATATTAGGGTAGGCACCAATGCCTGGAGTGGTGCAATAGAGGTGCCTGCCACACTGAGGAAGTGGTGCTGGGGGCGGCACTCTACCCGTTTGAGGAGAGAGGGACACCGAGGCCTGAATCAGACTGAAGAAAGAAGGATCATTCACCACCGGAAACGGAGGGGCACCTTGCTAAAAGTTACCGACCACTCTCAGCAGGGTTGCTCATGGCAAGTTGGGTGGATTTCCTGGGGTAGCCTGGACTTGCTCCCAAAGTTTCTCAATGTATTGGGGGCAGGCAGAGACGTACCTGCCCCTCTCCAGAGTACAAGTTGTGGGGAAAGGAACAAGGAGCAGGAATCTGACAGATCCAGTTTCCGCTGGCATCACACCACGGAGAAATTCTTTACTCTTGTGTTTATAGCTTTTTCTTTTGCTTTCAACAACTCACGTCTTTATTATATTGAAAGACTGGGCAAAAGGCCATGTGCTTAAAAAAATGGATTTGTAACTTTTAATCAGCTTCATCAATGTATGGTCTTTCAAAATGTCTGCAGGAAATTTGAAATATAAACCAGATTCTCTTAACATCGTCAAGTATGCAGTATGCTTTCTCCTGCCATAGTTATAAGAATTGTCTAAAGAAGGAACAGCGAAGTTTGGAAATTATTGTTGCCAATTTTATAATTTGAACACGATGTATTTATTTCAAATTCCTCTCTCTTGTTTTTTAACAGTGTTGTTAACCCATTAAAATAAATAGGTTAGCCATCTTGCTTAAAATAACAGAGGAAGAATTTGATATAAGGGCACTAAGTGTTTGTACAATAACATCACTGACAGTAATTTCCGGTCTTAAAAGTTCAAATTTGACACCAACATTGTTCTTTTAATTAAGGTTTCTCAACTATGAAAAGTGCGCCAGCTCTGTGTGCAGCCCATCACATTTGTGGCTTTTATTCAAGTCCTGCTGTCAAGCGAGTGAAAGAAGAAACATTTTTTTTAAAGCATTAAATTGTACACTTCTTAATTATCCACAACACTAAACTCTTGCTCGACAGTGAAACGTGAACTGTTTCACTTGCTTAGGGCATTAAATGTCAAGCCATTTATATTAAAAAGATTGTGTGAGTGACCAAATGGTATTTGTTAAACATTAACGGAACTTGAAAGGAGCTTCTTGCGTAGTTTAATTGTTTCCAGAATGTTAGTTCAAAAAATTGTAAGGTTGTGTATCACACGCAAAGTGGGTAACTGCCAAAACTCCACTACAAGAATTGGCACCAGTGCTGGCAATGTATATTTCATCACTAGTTGGATCAAATTAGTCCACAATGCAAGGACCATCTGTCGTTTGCACCAACGCCCTATGGCATTGCAGTGAGTTCAAGTCCAAAGAAAAGGATTGGATGCTGGGAGAATTTTAAATAGATATTTTAGCTTTCTGGTCATATGGGCATGCTTGGTTAGTTTACCTGTTTGTATCTTGATTACAAAATTAATTCCAGCTGTACAGCACAAAACATTTTTTATTGAATTAAAAGAAAACTCAACACTTATTATTCTAAATGTTCCTTGAAAACTCTCTGCTGCCACAGCAAATGTATTTTCCCTATAATTATTTTACTTCAAACAATTTCAAATAAATCAGATAGAAAGTGGTTTGTTAATGTTCTAACTTTAACCTTACTTACCCCTTACAGTGTATCATTGTAAGAGGCCAAGGTGATGTGACAGACATTTCCCCCATATCGCTGTAGTTATGGTGGAGATTGAGTTGGTGAAGGTGCATCATGTGTATTAAGGATCTAATTGAAAAAACATTATGGCATTTTCAGCAAGTTTGCTATAAGTCCAAGATCAATTCTGTGATACTAAAACCCATCTTTAAATTGGCAGCCTCAAGCCTTGAACTCTTTCAGAATTAAAATATCTAGCGTAGCATAAAGTGTTCTCTAATACGGAGCTTTAAATTTCACTAAAATCACCATCACTAAAAGCTTTCCAACAAGAACATAAACTCGTTGAAATGTTCACCCTATTGAGAACATACTTGAAGTACATTTGCACAATAGTAATTCCACTGGATGAATTTTGTTTTAAATTTCTATGTGATTTTGTAGTCTGGATTCATGCCCATAGGGAACCAACTTTAAACTTCAAATGCATTTCATTGAGGCCTTTTCAAGAAACAAAGAAAGAGCATTTATGTAACACCTTATCATATCTCTCAAATGCAACCCAAAGCATGTTATATAGAATAAATTACATTGCACAATTATATGGGTAAATGTGGCAGCCATTTTGCACGCAATAGGGTCTCACAAATACAGTGAGATGAATGAGCAGTTAATCTGTTTTTGATAGAGGAATATTGACTAAGACACTGGAAGAACTCCATGCTCATCTTCAAATAGCATTATGAACACTTAAACCACCAGAACAGGCAGACAGGTCTTAGGATGGAGTGGAATCCAAAGGATGGAGTGGAGACCTTGATTATATCCAGCCTGTGTTTGAATTTTGGTTCCAGAGATTAGATGGCAGTATTCTAACCCAATACGCCATCAGTCCATTACAGAAGATATTTTCTGATCATCATGCAACAGAACATCACTCTGTCTTAAGTGATAGATAACCTGAGATGCATACGTAATAGGAAATGCTTTTGAATGATTCAGTGATCTAACAAACAGAAATGTTCAAGGGTGTTGGCATATGTCACAGCATTCTTCATAACATTAAAATCCAACTTGTGAAAATACTGACAAAACCTAATTAGGAATCTGTATTTATTTGCTGACAACATAAGCAGTTGTTTTAACGAAATGCAGGAGGAAAGGCTTGTTTATATTGCTGAACAGCCTTTCCAGTGATTTATTTGGACAATAATGTCTGGATCCACACACGTTAGAAATGACTCAGGGGATAGTAGTATTTCACTGTGCATGTGCCTTCAACATACTATTTACAGGCTTAGCTTAAAGTTATTTTTAGAAACCCTTTATGCCGATTTAAAAACGATTGTAGGTTTGTAGTTCCTTGGGGGACTTCAAATTCATGTGGTCAGACTCATTATATATGCAAGTTATTTTATTGTCATTATAACTGAAGAATTTTACAGAAGTCTTAACTAGGACAGAATTGAGGAAACTTAAAAATTTAAAGTTAGAATGAATGTGCTAGAGGGCTTGATGGAAAGAATATTACGAAGTATGAGACTATCTGTGAAAGGTTTACTCAGCAAGGATTAAATTAATTTTGAGAAATACAGACTCTCATAGTCCTTTTATATTACTTTCCTGCATTCTGAAATGTTCTGCAAAGGCAGCTCCTAGTCCTGTAGAAGCTGTCCTCTTTCTTTTTTGGAGCAGTTTCTATCCCAGATGGTTCCACGGTATACTCCTTCACACATGCAAATGTGTCAGCTATGGCTCAGTTGGTAGCACTCCGGCCTCTGAATCAGAAGGTTGTGGGTTCATAGTCCCACCCTAGAGGCTTGAGCATATAATGTAGGCTGACACTTCAGTTCAGTACTGAGGGGGTGCAGCACTGTTGGAGGTGCCGTCTTTTGGATGAGACATTAAGCCGAAGCCCCAGCTGCACTCTCAGGTGGACGTAAAAAGATCCCATGGGACTTTTTGAAGTGCCGTGGCCAATATTTATCCCTCAACCACCACCTAAAACAGATGATCATTGTTGTTTGTGGGAGCTTGCTGTGCGCAATTTGGCTGTTGTGTTTCCTACACTACAACAGTGACTACACTTCAAAAGTACTTCATTGGTTGTAAAGTGCTTTGGGGTGTCCAGAGGTTGTGAAAGGCACTATACAAATGCAAGTCTTTCTTTATGTCCTTTCTATGATTAGCTGGTGGCAGTAACTTCTGGGAACAGTTTGTACGAGACACTGATACAAATCCACTCTGTTGGTCTTTACATCGTGGATGTGAGCACTCCAGTTGCTCAGCCCAGCGATGGGAAAAACACATGGCCCCTTTTTTAGTGCTTTGGTGCTAATGGAGTGTCGGAGCAAGGCAATCGTATTAGCTAGTGAGTGCCACCTCTTTTGTACTGACAACAAAGTAAATGAGCCATCCCATCAAGTTTTTAGGGATACAAAATTAAGTGGAGGCACAAGTATGCCAAATTAAAATGGATAAAACACTGTTCTGAGATCTTTAGCTACCATTGTTATTATTTTGCTAACTATACTAGAACAAACATTTATCTATTTATTTATGCCTTTGTGCCCTCTTGTCCCTTGCTAAAGTTTAATTTAACAGACAGCATACTATTTAATGTATTAGATACAATAGGCCCAAAATTCCAATTGTTTGGAGTTGGGGCAAAAGTGGTGCATTTCCTGGTATAGGGGACCTGAATTGGGGGTTTGGGGGGTGGGGATAGGTGGGGGTAAGTTAGATACACCAGTGTCGCGCCCATTCTACAATAAACATAACATTCTGGTTGAATTGGCTGCTGGCAGAAGATGCGAAGATGCGCCCACTCCCAAAGTACTGTATCTAAGTAAATGACAGGATAATAAGGGCCAAAACTACTGTCCCAGAAACTCCACCATTTACAACAGTACTGTATCTGACTACAGTTAAGCCTGTAGAAAGGAGAGGTAAGTTACCTGAATGACTTGTCAAACCAGGAAGTGATTGTGTTCACAGTCTTTGACACTCCAGAATCTTTGTCTGAAATATCAGCTTAAAGTAAAGCAATTTAAAAAATCTTTATTCAGCTGTGCTGCTAAGAAAGGATTCTGCAAGCTGCCTTTCAGGTAGGGAGATCTGTTTCTTCCTACCCTGTTGTCATAGGAACATAGGAACAGGAGTAGGCCATTCAGCGCCTCGAGCCTATTCCACCATTCACTGAGATCATGGCTGATCGGTATCTTAACTTCATCCACCTGCCTTGGCTCCATGGTGATGGAGCCATTATCTTGGGGTTCACTATGGGTATTTCCATATATGTCCTTATGATGGAGGCAGAGTAGGAGCAGGAGGAAGAGTATAACAATACACATTTTAATAGGGAGGATCGTGCTTGACAAACCTCATAGAATTCTTTGCGGGGATAATGGACATGGTAGATAGGGGAAATGCAATTGATGTAGCGTACAGCGACTTTAGTAAAGCCTTTGACATGATATCACATGGGAGAGTACGAAAGAAGATTAAGTCCTTTGACTATGAATGGGTTGAAAGCTAGGGATCTTTATTGCTAAATATCCCCATTTATTTCTATAGAAGCCTTTGTGGACTATTTCCCCAGTAAATGAATAATATTGGTGTGCGTACATGAAACACGCCAATAAACAGTAAACTTCCCAATCTGGTCATTCCTTGTTTACATTGATCAGTTCAAGATTGCAGTCTAACCAATAGAAATGTCTTTAAGTTGTCCTAAAGCACTCTGATATTCCTACTATAACTCAGTAGTTTTATTTTTGAAGAATTCTTTATTTTGGGCTGAACAACAAAGAAGAAAAATCATTGGGTCTTATTATTCATTGCTGGTAATTTTACACCCAAGCTTCATATTGTATTTTGTGTTACAAGGGCACTTTTAGTGGCTGCAGTGCCATCTGCATATTCCATATTGGTTTAGATAATGATCAAAAACACTAATTTTACCAATTACTGGGACAGACTTCCTTATTTTCAGCAATTTGCTATATTCCAATTTTAAAAGCTTTATGGCCCCAGTTTATAAGCCACAACTCAAACTGCTACAGATCAATAGCAATGGTCATAGCCATTTGGAAAATGCCTTTCATTTCTTCAGTCACTGGCAAGAATAGGAAGAAGAGCAAATGTGAGCGCCAATGAGGAGGGGAATCTACAAACATATGAAAATCATCTAAAAAGCTATTGATGATTTATCTTTATCTAAGATGTAGTGCATAGGGAATAATGTATAAGGGAGTTTAGGCTAACCAGATAGGTAACTGCAATGCACCAACACAAGATATGGAAGGCCTTCAGTTTGTTTTGCTGGTAAGTATTTCACAAAGAGAAGATGGCAGCAAAACTGCACAAGGGGCCACATCCATCTGCACTGAGGAGGTGACAAGGCACTGCTCTGGTTCAATCATTTGTGTAAAAGTATGGAGAAACAACAGGCTACACAGTAGAAATGCGGGCTCCAATCTTGACAGGGGCGATTTGCGTAGGTGGAGGCGCGAAGTTTCGGCCGGGAAACCCGGAAGTCCGGGTTTCACCGCAAGCTGTGGAGTTTTGGCTCCACAGTGTGCGTATTTCTTTTTAACAGGATCCCCACCTGGATGTCAGCCTGATTGACAGGCGTGGCTTCCATTCGGGCGGGGAGGACGCTGGAGCAGGCCGCAGCCCCATGTAGGGAGCCTGCAGCTGCTACTGGGAGTGTGGGGGAGGTCCGATACCCGCCCCCAGGGGGGGGTCTTTGTATGTCGGAGGGGGCCTGATGGGGGGGTGTTGAGGTATGATCCAAGGCAAGAGGGGAAGCTTGGGAGGCCGTGGGGGAAGCATTACTGCTCCTCCTGGCCCACAAGCAGTGTTGTAAAGGCTCTTACCTTTTTCCCCAAAGCTACCGGGTTTCCCGAAGCCTGGGAAACCTGGCCGGCCAGGGTTAAACCTGCAAAGCAGGTTAAATCTGAGGCTGCCAGCCTCATTAAAATATTTAAATTCCTGGGAGTGGGTTGGCTGCGCGTCCCTTGTCTTGCCTTTGTTAAACGCGGAGGCGGGTGGGTTGCGGGATAAAATTCACCCGTTATATCGTTGTAGGCTTTCATAGAACACCAGGTATGGTGTTTTGTAGCCATGTATAGATACTGTCAGTCAACCCATCAGGTTCTCTATAGCCCTCACTGTACAAGTGATGTGATGCCCAGAAAATGATCTTCCAGGACTGCAAAATACTTGGGATTTACACATGACTTTTTCATACTGTAATACTGAGGCTGAATCAATTCTGTAATCCAGCACCTCTTTGTTTTTGAGATGGAGAACTGTATATTCTCCAACTTCAGATGCACAAGATTCTGAAACTTAACAAAAGCTTTGTGCTGTTGACGTTCCAACATTCTTGCCTTGATAATGTGCCCATCAATCTCCACGCCCACCTGCTTCTCCATATGCACTTCATGCCTGCAACTTCTCTAACTTAAAATGGATTTCTCTAACTCATCTACTTATACTGACAGTTCTGCATTCACTAGGCTAACAAATGTGTGCGCGGTGATGATACAGTAAAAAGAGTTGCTGCAGGTACCACAAGCTCTGTCGTGGTATTTGTGCTTTATATTGCAATGTATGAGGCTGCTGCCAGAAGGAAGACACATCTGAAGAGAGAAGAAAGGTAATAAATTAGTAATGTATCACACCTCCACCCACTGTGTCACCCTCCTTTCTTCTGAATTCCTTCAGTCCTGACATTTGAAGGGCCCAATAATATCTTGGAGCCGAGAAAAGTACGGGGGGGGGGGGGGTGGGGTTGGGGTGGGGGGGAGCAGCTTTTCAGACGTGAAACCCGGAAGTAAGGGTTTCTCATGGTTCTGCTGAAATTAATGGCAGGACATGTTTTAAATTTTTCCAACAGTGAGCCAGATTGACAGGCTGACTATCTGTCAGGCTGGAAAGCAGCCGGGGAGCGGTTGCCCGGTAAGGTGGACATCGTGGGAGGGGTTGGGGGTAAGGGCTATGAGGTGAAAGGGACAACGTGAGGGGTGAGGGGAATCAGACATCGCCGGGGTGAGGGGACATTGCGGGGGGGTGAGGGGACATCGAGCGAGTTGAGGGGACATCGCGGGGGTTGAGGGGAATCGGACATACCAAAAATGGAGATTCTGCAGGTATGTTGATCAGCACTTAATATTACCCTACATCATAGAATCATAGGGGTAAAAATTCACTTGGTTGCGCCACCCGTTAGCGCCTTAAGAGGGCGCTAATGGGGCGCAAAGCTGCTAACGCCCGGGCGCAGCGATGTTTGCGCCGCTCGAGAACTTAACTTGAGATTGTGCGGCGGCGCTAAAACTTACCGCTGCGACCACCTGCGCGCGCAGATTGTGACGTCATTCCATGGTGCAACGCCCTTGGGGCGCCCCGTAGCGGAAATTGAGTGGCGCCCCCTGCCTTACCGCCTGGCGCTTCCAACGACCAGAAGACTGGAATGCTATCAATCGCTGTGGGGCTGGGGGGGGCGCTATTTAAAGGGGGCCTCTTCCTGTCTTTTATTGTTGGTGGCATTTTTGAACTACGCATTCTGAGAGAGAGAGGGAGAGACTTCTGGAGAGATTCAACGTTGTGTGAAGGAGTTTTGGGTACTGAGCAGCACTTTGCAGGTTCATTTTGATTTGCCATTCCTTGTATCGATTTAGAAGAGACTGTGGGGGCTGCACTCTGAGCTCTTTGCCTGGTACTCTCCATTGTTCTTTCCAGCACATTTGATGTGCAAGTCTCTCCAGGCCGAGATTCAAGGCAGCAATGAACAGGATGTGGATGGAAAGCAAGATTAACCATCCCCTTTAAGAACTGGCCCGTGCCATTGTGTGTGTGTTCCATTGCTGACTGACATTACATGAGCTTCGCCAGCGCTCCGAGTTAGCGCCTCACTGCTCGGCCTTTGCGCCTTAAGAGAGGTGTGCAGCGCCTGCTTTAGCGCTCCACTCACCTCCCGGGGCGGTAAAAGTGAAGTTTCCCGTCAGTGCCGATAATTAGCGCCAGGCGCTAATATTTGCGTCCGGACGATATTTGCGCCCCAAATGGGGCGCGACCTAATTTCTACCCCATAGAATCTTAGAAATTTACGGCACAGAAGGAAGCCATTCTGTACATTGTGTCTGCACTGGCTGAAAAAGAGCCATCCAGCCTAATCCCACTTTCCAGCTCTTGATCCATAGACCTGTAGGTTATTGAACTGCAAGTGCATATCCAAGTACTTTATAGATGCAATGAGGGTTTCCTATCCACTCTATCTAGGCCCCTCCTAATTTTATACACCTCAATTGAATATCCCATCAGCCTCCTCTGTTCCAAAGAAAACAAACCCAGCCTATCCAATCTTTCCTCATAGCTGATATTCTCCAGTCCTGGCAATATCCTCATAAATCTCCTCTGCACCCTCTCTAGTGTAATCACATCTTTCCTGTAATGTGGTGACCAAAACTATACGCAGTACCCTAACTGTGGCCTAACTAGTGTTTTATACAGTTCAAGCATAACCTCCCTGCTCTGATATTCTACATCTCGACTACTAAAGGAAAGTATCCCATATGCCTTCTTAACCACTTTATCTACCTGTCCTGCTACCTTCAGAGATCTGTGGACATGCACTCCAAGGTTCCTCTATGCTTCTCAGTATCTTACCATTTATTGTGCATTCCCTTGCCTTGTTAGCCCTCCCCAAATGCATTACCTCACACTTCTCCAGATTGAATTCCATTTGCCACTTTTCTGCCGACCTGACGATTCTATTGATATCTTCCTGCAGTCTACAGCTTTCTTCTTCATTATCAACCACACTAAAGTTACATATATAGATATTCATCCTCATTTCTACTTCACTATGTTCATTTCTGATGTCTGATAAATGAATGGATTAGTATTAAGTTACGAAACAATGTCCCTCAAAATTGCGGTTTCTTTGATGGCGTAGCGTAGGCCATCGGAGCAGCCCCGCAACTTCCAGGTTTCTGCATGTGCTTGCGCATTCACGAAACTCGGAACTTGCGATCTATCGCAGTACGCCTTGACAGATCTACCGAACCGAAAGTAAAATCAGTATCGCAATTTGCCCAACGACTGCCCAGCAATTGCCCACGAAACTCTGACGGTTGGTAAAAGCAGGCGTAGGGCCTGCTTTCATCACTGGAAGGGTTATTATAAATCTTAAATTAAACATTTAAAAATAAAAAATGATGCACAAACACTTTAAATTAGTTTATGCAAATATTGGCTTAAAAGATGTTTAAAATTATTTTTCAAAAATTTTAATTTTTATTGTATTTGGTGTAAAGAAGGGACTTATGAATAAAGTTGAAATTCAGAACATTTATATTTATTAGAATTGTGTAAATTGTTTAATTATTTGGGGATTCCGTTCAGAAATGACTGCAATGGAATCCTCCTTTGTGATTGGAGGACTGGGCCCATGTGATCTCAGGGATGCCCCAAACCACCTGCGTCCCTGGGATCCGTGGGCCTTTACGCAGGTGTACGTCTGGAGGCCTGAGACCCGAACTCTCCGCAGCCTGGACACATGGAGGTAGGTGCAGAAGTGTTTCGCGGGTCGGAGGCGTACTCCGGAGGTACGCCTCCGACCGCAATTTCTCGGCCAATCATTGGTAGAATGAATTGGAACTTTCAGGGTACAGGAGCCGAATGGTTATGGTACTGGACTAACAGAGGTGATACATTCAAATCCCAACATGGAAAGTTGTGAAATTTAATTTAATAAAGTTGGTGGGCACCGGAAATAATGATTGTGGTTTGTCATAAAAACCCAACACGTTCACTATTACCCTTCAGGGAATGGACCTGTCACCCCTACCAGTCTGGCCTACATGTGACTGCAGTCCCACACTATGTGGTTGACTCTTAGATGCCCTCAAGGCAAATAGGGATGGGCAATAAATACTACCATTTCCACCCACATCTCAAAAACAAATATAAAAAGGTCCAGCATTTACCTTCATGTACAACAATCTGAATATAGGTTAATTGGGCTAAAAATTCGAAGGCTTTACACCACCCGTTATCGGCAAAAAATGACGAAAAGAGGGTGGGTCTCTCGCCAGCTGGTGGGGGACCTGCGAGTCCTCCATTCTCCCAGGCCTGGCAGCGCTGCCATTAAGATCTATCGCCCTGCAGATTTAAATGCGGTAGCGGTGAGGTCAGTCGGTGTGCAATGCTGACTTAGTGTCACCACGGCGACCTTGGACCTTTGCGCTGACTTCAACACTGGGTCCTAAGCACGCCTGGTAAACCCAACATGCAAGCAGACTGATAAGTTTGCATTTAAGCTTTTGGACTGTTTTTTTTGAATTTACTGAAGTGGTGGCTTTCTGCAATACATGTTAAAAGTTTTTTTCAAGTGTGCAGGGAGTGTTGCTGTGTGCTTGCAAGGCCTTGGATGGTAAAGGAAGGCCTCTGAGAAGACAGAAATTTCTGCAAATACTCAGCAGGTCAGGCAGTGCACATGGAGAGAGAAACAGAGTTAACGGGCTCGATTTTAATTCCCGAGGCGGTTTGGAGTCGGGTTGCGTGGTGGGCGGGTTCCGGAGCCGCTTCCGGCGGGATCAGCTGTCCGATTTTGATTCAATGAGTTTGTTGATTTCAATGAGGCGCGCTGGCCGGTCCAATGAGTGGGATCGGGTCGGCTGGCCACCTCTGATGATGTCATAATAGCAGCTGCTTTTAAAGCTGCCATCCAGCCTGAGCCTTTCTATTGTGGTTTCCTGCACTTGATTTAAACGATATGACTTCTTCCAGAGGCAAGGCAGCTCCTCGTTTTAATGATGACTCCCTCCAAGTTCTTGTGGATGCTGTCAGAGGGCGAAGGGAGATTCTCTTCCCTCCTGATGGCCGGAGGAAGCCTCCTCAGCAGACCAAGGCAGCCTGGCTGCGCATTGCTCAGGAGGTGAGCGCAAGGTGCATTTATGCATGGTCATGGATCCAGTGACGCAAACGGTTTAATGATCTTGTGAGAACATCAAAAGTGAGTATCCCATCACACTTGCCTTCACTCTGCTTCCCTTCTCTTCTCATCACCAGCACTCTGTGTTGTAAGCCTCCTTCTTCACATCCCACCTTGCTCTTACTTCCCTTACACCCTTACCTATCCATCCCTGTCTCTGCACTGAATCACTTCAGCATCCTGCCTATGCACCCCTTAGACTCACTCTCACTGTCATGCAGTGACAACAACTAACAACGCACAGGGAGCTCGCTTCCTCTTGGCACCTTACCCCATCTTCGTCTCCCTCAAAGCTTCTATGGTTGGAATTATTCACACTCACTCCATCACTGTGGTGAAACACTGCTTGTGCCCCTCCTTGTAGGAAAAGATAGCCCACAATAAGAGGGAGAGAGCAATGACTGGAGGAGGAACACCTACCCTAGCAACATTGACCAGTGCTGAGGAGGCTGCAAACGAGATTGTTGGAGGTGGCGAGGACCTGGAAGTGGGCGATGGAGAGACGGGCACACTAGAGGAAGCTGGTGACATAATAGAGTTTCATCCCTCTCAGAATGCAATGGCATATGATGTTCATAGAGAATCGTGTTGTATCATCTGCTCAAAAGGATGTGTCGGCTACATCAATATCAGATGTCTAAATCATGCCTTTACTCTCCCACAGGACCATCGAGCGCCCCCCCCTCCCCACGATCCAGGACGAAAAGCCGGAAAACTCCTCAGAGGAACCTGAAGCCTCTGAGGGAGCAGCGTCATCAGGACTCAGCGCACCCAGCACCAGCGCAGCAACGCACACCTCGGTGGGGCCCTCACGAGTTAGAGTAGTGTTGCCACCTGGTGTATCACAGCGCACAAGTGAGCATCAGCAGATGGTGGAGACAGCGACAACAGTGGAGAGTCCTCGGCGGAGGTCGCAGCAATCTCCTACCTCTGCTGAGCTGCATGCAGACGTTGTGCCTCTGGAGCCATCCAGAAAAAGAGCGTCTCGGGAAATACAGGAACAAGTGCAGGGGTCTCTGGAAGGGTTTGCCTCCAGGGTTAGTGCGAGTGTGGATAGAATAGAGGAATCCATCTGTAACATCAGCACTGCCGTGGTGGAGGCAATGGCGCATGAACGCACCACCATGGATAGGATGGCAACATCCGTGGAAAGGCTGGCTACCTCAGTGGAAAGGATGGCTATGGCCATGGAGGAAATAAGTCGCCAGAGTCAGGAAAATATGGTGACTGTTCAGAATAAAATGTCATCTCTGGAGGAGCGATGGGCAGCTATTGAGCAGAGACCAGAGCTTCATGGACGTCCTTTTGACGAGGACTGCCAGTGCAGATACGGGTCCTCATGGTCCCCCTGATGTGCAGCAAGGTGCTCTCCAGCCACTTGCCAGCACTGAGGTGCAGATGACTCATGAGAGGGATGTTGTTGGCAGGACAGAAGGAAGTGTGGGCTCCTCTCAAAGCATTCACACGACCATACCACTACGGAGCCCTCGGTCAGAGACCCACTTTGCAGAGACAACTGAGATGGCCGTTTCAGCCCCTGCACAGCCGCAGGAAGAGCAGACTGTTGAAGAGCCCTCCCAGGCTCCCAAACCCAGAGGACGCCTGCCAAAGGCATCTAAGCAGGCGCAGCATCCTAGTCAGCAAGCTGCCTCTACATCTGCTGAAGCCACAGGGGAAGCACCACATAGAAGCACGCGTAAGAGAAAGATTAAGCACCTACAGTCACAAGGGGAGTCACTTGGGTAATGTTTCTTTTTTTTCTGACTCTTGCTGGTTTATTATCCTTTTGTCATGTGTTAAAGATAAATTATGTCAAACAGTTGATTGTGTGGCCTATGTGTTATGGGAAATGGCAAAAGCGCATTGAGGGCTCAGGGCAACTTGCTTTTGTAATGCTGATGGTAAAAGTGATAGGAAATAACAGGGTATAGCAGAGATGATGTATGACGTTGGACAAGTGTCGCCTGCAATTACAAAGCCATATGGTAGCCACCTATGGTTGAAGGGTAAGCTGATGCTAATGTGGCATGGCAGTGTGCATACCCTGGTTGACGGGCAGCAGCGAACTGGAGGGATGCTGCATTGGTCACAACAGGGCATGCAAGGCTCCCCTCGTCCTCCTCCTACTCCTCTTCCCAGGAAGATCTGCGCAGAGCCATGTGCCTGCTACTCCTCCGATTATGAGGACCAGGGTGAGAGGTCATAAATGTTACCCATCCCCTTGCTATAGATTTCATTTGAGGCAACAATCTTGCAAGCGCACAGTCGAAGTGGCCTGAAATTATTCCATTCATGACACACTGCAGATGGGTGTCAGCTTGAACAGTCAGAAGGTCAGTAGATGTGCAAAATTTTATCCCGTAACTACAACAGCAAAGTTGTTGCATTTGAATGTCAGCCATGTTTCAGGGGTGCTTTTAAAGCGCTCTACCAATAACTACAAATCATGTCCTCCAGCAACTCATCTCTTTGAACCTGGCCTGTTTCTGACAAGTCGGGAAACAGGAGCCAGAAGCATGAAAATGGGAAACCACTATGAAAATAGGATTAGCCAGGCTGTTAACTGCCTTAACTACCTCTCCCACCTGTTCCAGACAGGTCAGTTTGGGAGCGGTTAAACAGACACTCACGAAAATCAGGTGGGGACGGGATGGAGGTGGGCTGGGTATCTGAAGCCATTTTTTCCGATTTTCGCAACAGACCCGCCTCCAAACCTGCCTCCTCAGGGCTATTAAAATCGAGCCCAACGTCTCAGGCCAAGATGCTGCCTGACCTGTAGAGTATTTCCAGCATTTTTTGGTGTTATTTCAGATTTATAGCATCCACTCGCTGAGGTAAGAGGAAGAAGCAGAAGAGGAGGAAACAGAAGAGGAGGAAGCAGAAGGAAGGATGTAACCCAGACAGCCCCTTTCTGGCTGGGATATCCAGGATGGAATCATCTGCCTGCGGTACCAGTGAACACAACCCCAAGTTCCCTTTCAACATTTGTCCTACACCTTACCTTCGCTCTGTTACTGACCATCACAATGTCCACTTGGCCACAATGCTGAAATAAAAGCCACCACAAAGCAAACTTTCCAATCCAAATTTATACACCTAACCATCCAGTATGTCATCAAGAAATCAATTCATCACCCTTATGCATTTCCTTAGTGACTGTCTTTGTGTACCTTTGCCTATCCTACTGATGTCACGCAGTGCTACCTTAGTGGCTGCAGCATGGCTGGTGGAAGGCTGCTGACTTTCAGTGGGGGACACTGCAAATGGCCTTGCTGGTCGACCTTAAGGAGCTGCTGGCTGGGAGTGTGAAATCGAGTGATGGCGTTTCTTCTGCTTCTTCTTCACTCTCTGCTCCCTTTTCTTGGTCACCCACTAGCTGTGGAAGCTGTATTTCTTGGGTGTGTGAAATGAGGAAGGCACAAGGGTGGAGTTGTGGTAAGGGGAGGGCAGGAAAGCAAGAAGTATAACGTAAGGGGATCCCAGCATCTTATATCCTTTCTGCCCCGCCGCTGGCCAAGGTCTCAGCCGTGCGCCTGCCAAGAATGGCCTGCACCGAGACTCCAAGGGGGTGAAGTGAAGCTAGGAATGGAAAATGTGCCCGTGATTGGTACAGATTGTTGGTAGGTCAGTGATTGGGGGGGGGGGGGTTGGGAGGCGTGCAATGAGCAATGTGTGAGGCTAGTAGTGCAGTTGGTAGGAGACGGCTTTTGGAGATGCATTCACTGACCTTGACCACTGGTCTGATATCATGAAGCTTCTTTGGGCACTGGAGCCAGGTGGTGGGGGAGACACTGCTGTCAGTGATGGCCTCAGTGATGTACTCCCACATCATTCATTCTGGAGGGCCTCCTGGCCCCTGTGGGTAGAGGACCTCTCTTGCTATGTTGACCCCCTGCACAAAGCTGGAGTGCTGCGTGCGAGACCCTGGGTGTCTCTTCCCTGGCTTGCTGAGCCATTTGTATTAGTGATGACATACTTTTCCCATTTTTTGAGGTTCGGAAGGGAATTCAGCTTTAAGAGCTGAATACCTCTATTATAGACTACTTTTTGGCGTAAATTTTTTTTGAAAGGCAGTAAGGGCTGAAAACTTCATTTTGTTTCACTTCATTTTAATCTTTATTAGTTCTGAACGCATTGCCCTTTTAATTCATAGCCCTTTTCATTACCCATGATTCATTGCGTACTCCATAGCCTCACTCCCAGACGCTGTTAAAATCTGGAACGACACTTCAGGGCGGGAACTTCAACTTCCACGTCTGCACTAACGCCACTAGGAGGGCATTACACAGTAAGTTAGCGCTGGGATAAAATTCTCTAGCCCCCAGCATGAATTTTTCTCCGGTAGTGCTTCATCCATTTTCAGCAGCCGTTAACCCGAGTTGCCGGTGACATTGGCAATTCTCATGGCAGCCACGAATGTTTGCCCCATTGTCTCATATCATCACATAGAGATTATCATTACTGGACTAGCATCAAACAGCATTACTATAATTATTGTTTCCAGAAAGTCGCAGACACAGAATATTTCTTTCAAAATTAGATAAGATTAAATAGGACGAGTAGTGAGCAGGGTGCAATCCTTTCCAATTAACTTTGTCCAGCAATTTGTGGACTATGTTTTTTGAAGCTTGTGTATACAGCTGAGATTCCCAGAAGGATTTTCTAAAGTTTGGACACCATATAATTGGTGTTTTTGTTTGCCTCAAATGTGCATTCCATCTCTGCGAGCTTTTCCAGTCTTTTCCCAAAGCTGACTGGAGAGAGGCTTTTAGCCGCAAGTAATGGAACCTTTAGTCTATTGTCAGTTGAAAGTCCATTGGAAAGTAACTGGATGAGCAGAATACCACTTCTACAAACATGCCTGCAATGCATCTACTAGCTGCCTGATTCCAAGCTGGCCGCCTGATTACATTACCACCAACTCTAATACCAAGATCACTTCACTGCCTTTCTGGGTGGGCCTGTGATGTTGTCTGCAGTGGTATTTAAGCTTAAATATCAGATCCTCAGGTAGTTTTACATGATATACTACCATAATGAGATCAAATAGGAAGGGTTTTCCATTTCTCCTTTTTTATTGATGGCAGGGTGGGAACAGGTGCAGCTGGATGGGAGTCTCATCTGTTAAACTAACACTTTTCTGAATAAATGTCTTTTGCATGACAACACACTTATTTATGATTTATATTGTCATTATTACTTAAACAATACTTGGCCTATTTGAATTTAGAAACAGCTATAATAATTGGGAATATATATATATTTAATTAATATTAATATTCACAACAGTTATATAGAGTAAAAATCATCAATCCAAATTCACACGGTCTAGATGTACCTGCATTGTTAAGTCCTTTGTCTGCACAAGTTTAGTGGAGAGGGGGATGTTAACCCTTTGGACTCTCTAGAAAAATAAAAAGGTCAGTTGAATTTTTTTCTTGGGGTGGGGGGATGGGGCATCTAAAGTCTCCTATCAAAGGTAAGAGGTTAACGTCTATAAATGCCCAGTTCCATCATCAGATTAAAAATAAGAGCTTCTTCAGAAAGCCCGGCCATGGTTAGAGGATTGTAAAACTTGACTGCCCCTTTGTTTACTTCTCAATAGTCGGATTAAGCTGAATCTGGGTGCAGCGTGGCAGGCTCAAATACTCAGGAAACTCAATTTACCAATGTTTTCCCATAGTTTTCAGCACCATACCTCATCATCTGGAATCAATAAAAACCCAGCATTGTAATATATTGACAGACTTTCCCAAGTTAACAAAAACAGCATGACGGCACAGTTAACATTTTGCTTGTATGTTAACCTCAATTTTAGTACAACCAAAATGATAAGCCACTTCTGTTCAAATTTTGTGAGTGATGAAAATTTCTGAGGTCTTTCTATATATCAAGTAGGTTTGAAACCATTTTTTGGAGCTCTCATCGTAGCATAACTAAAATCATTTAGCATTTGACATTTATAGTTACCTGGCAACTATTGCCAGCTCGTTAAATGCAACACGATCCTCCCACAAATAAAAAATTAGGATTTCCTCCCGTGTAAAAATTCAAGACTCCCAATTAAAATGAATTACTGCTTGCTCATGATTTCTGGATGTAATTGTTCCTAATTTCCTAAAGCATATGTGGAAAAAGTGTGGTTCTTCAAATAGGCTGAAATTTGTATTACAAGAGTTTGTTTTTACTACTGTTTCTGCACATTTACTCTCAAATAAACTGGGATTTCTTTAAAGGGACATTGTTACAACGTTGTTGAGCAAACTTTTTTCCCGCTGTCTATACACACTTATTGCTACGATATCAAGTGTGTCAGAAAATATTATTCTGTTGCTGAAACATCATGAGACTAATTCTTCCATTTCTGGAGTTGTGGGCAGTAATACTGTTAATGAAGTGAATAATTAGAGGTTGTGGGTGCAACCCAAATTCAACCCGAGCTTCTGCTGGATGATAATCCCTTTGGCCTGCTTTCCGGCCTGAAATGGGTGCCAGGCACCGAGCACCGGCTGGCTCAAAATGGAGCCTCGGGCCTTGTTAATATTATTTCGGTGAGCGGCCATCGTCTGTCAGCAGTGGCCTGATTATAAGTCCAGAATGGGGGAGGAGAAGGCGAGAGGGGCGATCGCAGGCCAGCCGCGGCCTTCGGGGGCGCATTTTGCTCCTCCAGGCTCCACGTCAAACGTTAAAAACAAACTTGCATTTTTGGTGCCAGCCGCTTGTAAGGCCGCAACCATGCCTTGAAAACCCTATGCCTGCTCTACTCAGGTCAGCCCAATATCCCTGAGATGTCCTAAAACAGGCGTTCAGCCGCTCATTAGCATATGCAAGCTTTTAGGCGGCTGTCCTGGATGCTTGAATAACCGCCCGACGCAGTATTAGGTTAGGCGTCTTTCAGGTGTCATTGAGGCCTGTAAAACGGATGCAACGAGGTGCAATTTCTAGCCCTTTAACTCCTCACACAGTTCAAGTCATCAGCAAAGCAAAAGGAATGATGGAAGAATGTAGTAGGTGCCTACTAAGTGCCTTACTACCTCTAATCATTACGATAAAAGCAGTTGTAGCTGTTAAAACAGCTGCGGTGAGCAGAAGAGTAGGAGAGATATGGTTGCTAACCATAGAAGGAAAGTGCAATTTCCTGACTGCACTGTCTCTGCACTGGTGGATGAAGTGCTAGCTCACCAGCAGCAAATATTCAGGTCTAAGGCCTAGCAGCTTTGCTCATGAGCAAAGGAGCTGTGTCAGGAAGCAGGAGGAGCCGGAAGCAGGAGGAGCCGGAACTGCAGAAGAAATTAAGTGGCATCAAAGAAGGCATTAACTTCATAAACAAGAGATTATAAATTCCAATTAGGGATGACAAAAGAATTAGGAAATTTAGGCAATCTTTTTCTGATAAAAGTTTGTTCAACATGTGGGACAGACTATCAGTAAGGGTGGTGGAACAAAAAACTATGACAGTGTTCAAAAAGGGACGAGACAAGTTCCTGACAGCAAATAGGAATCAGGGTTATTCCGGTTAGAAATACATCAAAGAAATCTACTGGGGAGTTTGATGGGCAGGTCAGCTAATCTACTCCTAGCTGAGAATTATTAATAAGTTAGAAACAGAAAATGCTGGAAATACTAAGTAGGTCAGGCAGCATCTGTGGAGAGAGAAACAGAGTTAACGTTTCAAGTCGATGACCTTTTGTCAGATGACATTATTAATAAGTTACTGGGGTAAGCGATTGCAATGGAAACTGTACAGCGTCATATTTTGTTCAGCCAATAGGGATAGAAGAGTCCTGTTGCTATAGTCACAGATGACACATTTAGTATTCTTAAAAGGAAAAAAAATAATAAAAAGAGACAAGTTCAACATTTATGAATGAATCAGCCAATGAGCTATTGGGATCAGCACTTAGTGCACATATGAGAAGACAAATTAATAATAAAATTGGTGAAACCCAGCTAATCTTTTCCCATTGTAAGTGACAAAAAGTGACGCTGTGAGCAGCTGCAGGGTAGTTAGGGTAAGCAGCACATACATTACTAAATATGCACAAAGTGTAATCTGTGCACCATAATGGGCCAGAAATTCAGCTTTCAGGCTTCCTGCGGGTGCAAGCATCGCGCGCGTACTTGCCTACTGCACTTGCTGTTGTGCTTCGGGCCCACGAGGACTTCGGGTCCTGGGCCTCCTCCAGCTGCCGGCGCGCAGTGCTTGTGTATCCCAGGGGTGCAGTTAGTTCGAAGCGTCCCCTGGGATCACGTGGGCCATGGAGAGCCAATCCTAGCAGGGCATTTTCATTCATAGATTTGACAGGAAGACCTGTCAAATCTATGAATAGAGATCGGCCCCAAAACCACACTTAAACTTCAAATAAATTTTTAAAAACATCACATTTTTAAAAAAACATCACATTTTTAAAATAACTATAAGTTAAATAAATTAACTACTTTAAACAAAAATTTTAATTTTTGAAAAAATTAATTATACTTTGTAACGGTGCTAAAAATAAACTTACCTTTCTTTAAAGTATCTAAAAAAGATAAATCTGTTGAAATTTTTTTTAATTGTAATTAATTAACCACTTACCTTGTTAAAAACAGGCCTTGTGCCTCCTTTTTAAAAGCGCAGCTTCTTCATACTTACCTTCCCGGAGAAACCTGAAAAAAAATCAAAGTTCACTGCGTGCGCGCAGCCTCTCCCATGCACGCGTTCGATTTCTGAACCCCTCCCTTCAGTACATGCAGGAAACCCGACAACAGCCGAATTTCTGGTCCAATAATATGTATTATAGTGACCTTACAGTCATTCTACTTCTTGCAGATCAAAGTTGCACAATATGAGAACGTGGGAAGGAGCTGGTGGGGACTGATTCCTTCTGAAAACCCTGAACCCCTGGGAAGACTTTATTGGCCTTACAATGTTCACTGTATTTAGCTCCCCAGAGGTGGGGAGGGATTGCAGGGCACTGCTCACACACAGGATGTCACAATTGGTACTCCTGCTGATGTGGCTCCTATGCAGCCACAGAGTCTGAGCAACTGTTTGGTTTTCACAGTTCCAGATCCTTGCAAGAACGACCACAGCATCTCATGCAAGACCAAGGAATGGTACTGGGCCTCTCGGTTATTTGCACACAGAGGCAGAAAATCATTCACATCTGACAGCCCTCGGGCTACAGAAAATATCTGCAGATACACCCTCGAGTTGGGAAGCACTTAAAGTCAGTTGTTCAGCTGGAGAGATAGCCATAAGAAAGAGTTCATACCAGAGCAGGTGAGCACATAGTGACCCTTCACATTAACAGTATTCTACTTGACAACAACACAAACAACAACAATAATAACTTGTATTTGTATGGCGCCTTTAATGTAGTAAAACATCCCAGGGCGCTTCACAGGAGCATTATCAAACAAAATTTGACACCGAGCCATGTAAGGAGATATTAGGGCAGATGAGAAATAGGTTTTAAGGAGCTTCTTAAAGGAGGAAAGAGAGGTAGAGGGGTGGAGAAGTTTAGGGAGGGAATTCCAGAGCTTAGGGCCTTGGCAGTTGAAGGCACAGCCGCCATTAAAATTGGGGATGTGCAAGAGGCCAGAATTGGAGGAGCACAGATATCTCAGAGGGTTGTAGGGCTGGAGGAGGTTACAGAGATGGGGAGGGGTGAGGCCATGGAGCGATTTGAAAACAAGGTGGAGAATTTTAAATCAAGGCGTTGCTCAAACAGAAGCCAATGTAGGTCAGCGAGCACTGGGGTGATGAGTAAATGGGACTTGGTGCGAGTTAGGATGCGGGCAGCAGAGTTTTGGATGCCCTCAAGTTTATTGTGGGTGGAAGATGGAAGGCCAGGCACTAGTGTACTGGAATAGTCAAGTCTAGAGGTAACAAAAACATGGATGAGGGTTTCAGCCACAGATGAGCTGAGACGAGGCGGAGTCGGGTGATGTTACGGAGGTGGAAATACGCGGTCTTAGTGATGGCACGGATATGTGGTCAGAAGCTCATCTCAGGGTCAAATACGACACCAAGGTTGCGAACAGTCTGGTTCAGCCTCAGACAGATGCCAGGGAGAGGGATGGAGTCACTGGCGAGGGAACGGAGTTTGTAACGGGGATTGAAGACAATGGGCTGGATTTTGAAGTTGGAGTCGGGTTGGGGTCGGGAATCACACATTCTGGCTTGTGAACCCGCCTCCATCGAGATATGGCCAACCCCACTGTATTTTCCCTTGATTGACCTTGTTGAGCCCGCCCAGTGGGCTCAGCAGGCCAATTAAGGGCCACCCGGCAACAGGTGACGTCACAGACTGACATTTCATCTGTCAAGAGCTTTTGACAGATGAAATATCAGCGTTTGACAGCTCTGTGAAGCTGTCAAACACTGACAATATGATTTCTAACTTCAGTCCTTCCTCTCAGGCTGAGTTAGAAATCATTCCACCACAGAAAACAGAAGGCTGCTGTTTTTGACAGGTCCACGGCTTTCCTGCTTTCTGTGCCGGTGAGATTTCTAACTCCCGAGAACTGAAGGGCTGACACCTGCAGGAGGAAGTTACGGTAAGTAAAACTTTTTCCAACACTTAGCACTTACCTTACACACTTACCTCTGCACACATGCACCCATCACTCACCTGCCCACCGGACATATCGACCCCTCCAACCCCTGCAGACCCACGGCCCGACCCGATAACTTGGAGTGTTTGCCACCTGTTGGGAAGCCCACACTTTTGTTTTTAAAATAGGGATTATAGAAACATAGAAACATAGAATCTAGGAGCAGGAGTAGGCCATTCGGCCCGTCGAGCCTGCTCCGCCATTCAATACGATCATGGCTGATCATCCAAATCCAGTACCCTGTCCCTGCTTTAATCCCCACAGTACACATATCCCACCCTACCCCCGTAACCCCACGTATTTAATTCCCCCTAACATATCCCATCCTATCCCCATAACCCCACATATTTAATCCCCCCTAACACTAAGGGTCAATTTATCATAGCCAAATCAACCTAACCCACACATTTTTGGACTGTGGGAGGAAACCGGAGCACCCGGAGGAAACCCACGCAGACACAGGGAGAATGTGCAAACTCCACACAGACAGTCACCCGAGGTCAGATTCGAACCCGGGTCTCTGGCGCTGTGAGGCACCAGTGCTAACCACTATGCCACCGTATGCAAAAAAGTGCCTGTTAACTACCTGTTAACAAGCAGTTAATTGTCACTAATCCCTTCCCGCCTCGGGGAGTCGGGTCCCAGCACAGGTCGGGTACCCGCCGCCAGAGAAACTGGCATGGAGGCGGGTTGGAGTCGGGATGAGGTCGGGAACCCCGAATCTGCAACTTTAACCCCCCCCCCCCCCGACTCCAAATCCGACTCCACGGGTCATTCAAAATCCAGCCCAATGGCTTTGGTCATCCCCATATTTAGTTGGAGGAAATTTCTGCTCATCCAGTACTGGATGTCGGACAAGCAATCAAACAATTTAGAGACAGTGGAGGGGTCGAGAGACGTGGTGGTGAGGTAGAGCTGGGTGTCGTCAGCGTAATGTGCAAACTGACGCTGTGTTTTCAGATGATGCCGCCAAGGGGCAGCATGTAGATGAGAAATAGGAGGGGGCGAAGGATAGATCCTTGGGGGACACCAGATGTTACGGTGCAGGAGTGGGAAGAGAAGCCATTGCAGGTGATTCTCTGGCTATGATTAGATAGATAAGAATGGAAGCAGGCGAGTGCAGTCCCACCCAGCTGGACGACGGTGGAGAGGTGTTGGAGGAGGATGGTGTGGTCATAGGCTGCAGACAGATCGAGAAGGAAGAGGGATAGTTTACCTTTGTCACAGTCACAAAGGATGTCATTTGTGACTTTGATAACAGCCGTTTAGGTACTGTGGCATCGGGCGGATACTTGATTGGAGGAAGTCAAATATGGAGTTCCAGGAAAGATGGGCATGGATTTGGGAGGCGACAACACATTCAAGGAATTTGGAGAGGAAAGGGAGGTTGGAGATGGGGCGGTAGTTTGCAAGGATGGCGGGGTCAAGGGTTGTTTTTTTGAGGAGAGGGGTGATTACAGCAGATTTGAACGAGAGGGGGACAGAACCTGAGGAGAGAGAACCATTAACAATATCAGCTAACATATGGGCCAGGAAGGGAAGTTGGGTGGTCAGCAGTTTAGTGGAAATAGGGTCGAGGGAGCAGGAAGTGGGTCTTATGGACAGGATGAGCTCAGAGAGGGCATGAGGGGAGATAGGAGAGAAATTAGAGAAAGATGTGAGTTCAGGGCTAGGGCAGGGGGGGAACCTTAGCGGAAGTTGGGCCTGGTGGGCTAGGGGAAGGGAGGGAAGTAGCAGAGGCAGTTGAATGGATGGTTTTAATCTTAGTGACAAAGAAGTCCATGAGATCCTCACACTTGTTGGAAATGAGAGTGGAGGAGGCAGGGGAGAGTGGTTTAAGAAGACGGTTTGCAGTAGAGAAAAGAAGCCGGGGGTTGTCTTTGCATTCCACGATGATCCTGGAATAGTGAGTAGTTTTGTCAGAGAAGAGCAGGACCTGATAGTGCTTTATGTTGTCCAGCCAGATCTGGCGATGAATGGCTAAACTAGTTGTCCGCCATATACGTTCAAGTCTGTGTCCTTTGGACTTAAGGGAGCGGAGATGAGGGCCATACCAGGGAGACCAACCAGGATGTGGGAGAATAATGGTTTTAATGGGGACTAGGATTTCAAAGGTGGAGGTGAGGGCGTGGTTGAGCAGATTGATAGCTGCAGAAATATTGTTGTACATAGAGGGCCAAAGGCTAGACAGTTGGGATTTTGAAAGTGCAGTTGTAAGTGAATTGGGAGAGAGGTTTTTCCAGGGACACAGCAGGAAGTAAGGTTGGGAGGGGGACGGAGGATGTGGGTGGGGAGCGATACGAGGAAGTGATCAGAGATGGCCTTATCTGTGATTGACACGTGAATATAGGCAGGGGAGTTTATATGGAGGGAGAGATTAAGGGAGGATAGGAGGGCAGTGAACTCAGAGGAGTGAGAGCATGATGAGTTGAGATGGAGGTTGAAATCACCGAGGATGAGAAGTCGCTCAGTGCACAAGCTGAGGGGGGAAAGCAGTGAAGATATCTCGGAGAGAAAGTTGGGGTGGTACTTGGGTGAGCAGTAGAGAACGAGGATTTTAAATGAGAGGCAAGAGGGGTGGAACAAGGTGAGATGCTCAAAGGAGGAGAAGGTGCCAGAGGAGTAGGGGGACAGACCAAGGTGTGATTTGGTGATAAGAACCACACTGCCACCGTGACGGTCTCGTCGGGGCAAGTTGTGGAAGGTATAGCCAGGCGGGGAGGCTTCATTTAGGGGGAAGGTGTCATCACTTCTCAGCCAGATTTCCGTCAAGGCCATGATGTCGATGCAATCATCCACAATAAGCTCATGGATAGCAAGGGCCTTGTTCATAAGTGAATGGACATTCTGGAGGGAGATGCGGTGATAGCTGATCCAGTGGCAGAGTCCACAGCGTCAGCATTGGGAGGGGCGAGTGGGATGGGAAGGAGGTTGGAAGGATTAGCCCCCAGCGGGCACACTGAGTAGGAAGGTCAGCAAAAGAGTAGGATGGGGCACTTGGGGTCGCTGCTCGTAAGGAGGCAGCAACGGGTGCCTCAATGGGCACTGGACCATCTCCCCAACACAAACTAGTGCCTACAGTTTCTCAATAGTCGCCATGTATGATATACAAAATCATTTAAGGTTGACAAAGTTAAGCACCTGTTGACCCTCACAGACACAGGCAAGCGATCAGTGGCATTCCACAGGAATGTTGATTTCAATTGTTGGGAATCATCTGACAGCCGCCAGTTCCAGGAAGGCAACACAAAAGCATTAGCACTACAAGAAACAAACCCAGGAGGGACAGTCATCATTGCCTCCAAGTTATCTCAGTGGTGATACTGAAGTTCAGCAGAAGAATGCAGAAATGATCTGCAGATGCTACTGGCTATCTGATGGCTGAGCAAAAATACCTCATTCATATTAGCCACATCCTTGAGCACTTCTTTATCCTGCTCATCCCTTGAAGGCTGCAACTCATTAGTGCCCTACATATTGATGTTCTCTTTGATTGTGATATAATTGAGCATACAGCATACCATCACAGTTTTGAACACCTTCTCTAGGATGTACTCCAAGGCTCCCCACCCTCACAGTAATTAAACAACAGCATTGTTGTTTCAATACTCCAAAATATTTCTCACTGAACTCACTGGTTTTGGCTTGGGCCTTGTTGTGGCAGTTTTTAAACCTATTGGCTGTCACAGCAACTGGTGTCATGAGTCAAGGTCAAGGAGGATAGTCAGAATCCCCCAGGGACAATTTATCTACTCGTCCATCCATTCATATTCTCTTGGAACAGGTATAGAATGCTGGAATGTCACAGGATGTAAGGCTGATGGTAGCTCCCAGTATCCCTGGCATCAACTAAAGGTTGCTCAGGTTGACTTCACACACGAGCTGCACGTTGACTGAGTAATGGCTTTTCTATTTTTCTATAGCATGGCTTGGCCCAATGCAACATGAATGGGAACATATGTGTAACCAATGATGCTTGCACAATTGGAAAACAGAGAGTATCAAAGAGGCCTTGCTGCCTGGGGCTCTGCTGCTGCAGCCTGGTGTCGAAGTACACATAGCAGGGTGTGTGCCTTAGCAGAACCCCTGTGACATTTTTGATGCATTGGTGCACCAAGGAAGAGCTCATTCCTAACTAATCCTGTGACAGCTTGAAAGAACCATGAAGCATAAAAACTCAAGGCTGTGTTCACTTTAAGAGCTGAGGAAGAACTCCACTTAGGGTGGATTGCCTCTCCAATCAGTGGCACAAGTCAGTAACCATATCCATAGGGAATTGCAGGTGTCGCACACACTGCTCTGCAGTCATAAGCAGGTAGTTGCTCTCAAGGTTGTAGCTGCATTCCTGTGGGTTTCTGATGCCAGAGATGTGAGGGCTCTATTCAGTCCACATTTCCTCTGCCTTTCATACCCATGCACTAAATACAAACAAATGCTAGCAGTGCTGCTCATCATTAGGTGGTCATGATGCGGAGATGCCGGCGTTGGACTGGGGTGGACAAAAATGAGAAGTCGCACAACACCAGGTTATAGTCCAACAGATTTATTTAAAATTACAAGCTTTCGGAGCTGTCGCCCCTTCGTCAGGTAAAGTTACTGTGAGAGAATCTATCAGAATTCACAGAATATAAACACAGAGAAAATGCATAGATTAAATCTTTCCCTACATCAAAGACACACTAAGAGCACAGCCAAGACAATGAGATGTGTCCCAGGGGGTCCAACGCGTCAAAACACCTGCTGGCTGCATATCCTCTCCATTTGGGTTTGTTTTTTGTGTTTCTTTCTTGTGTTTGTTTTTTTTTTAAAAACTGGAAAGACCGGCAACGACGTCGTCCAGTACTTCCCCGGAGCGGAGAAACTACGCCATGTTCTTCGCAGCCTTCAACATGTCATCGATGACGACGAACACCTTGCTAAGGCCATCCCCACGCCTCCACTACTCGCCTTCAAGCAGCCGCCTAACCTCAAAAGTACCATCGTTCGCAGCAAATTACCCAGCTGTCAGGAGAACAGCGACCACGACACCACACAACCCTGCCACGGCAACCTCTGCAAGACATGCCAGATCATGAACACAGATACCGTCATCACACGTGAGGACACTACCCACCAGGTACATGGTACATACTCATGTGACTCGGCCAACGTTGTCTACCTGATACGTTGCAGTAAAGGATGCCCCAGAGCATGGTACATCGGCGAGACCATGCAGACACTGAGACAACGTATGAACGGACACCGCGCAACAATCGCCAGGCAGGATGGTTGCCTCCCAGTTGGGGAACACTTCAGCAGTCAAGGGCATTCAGCCTCGGATCTGCGGGTTAGCGTTCTCCAAGGCGGCCTTCAGGATACACGACAACGCAAAATCATCGAGCAGAAACTGATAGCCAAGTTCCGCACTCATGAGGACGGCCTCAATCGGGATATCGGGTTCATGTCACGCTATAGAACGTGACTTGACATCGTTGCCGGTCTTTCCAGTTTTTAAAAAAAAACAAACACAAGAAACAAACACAAGAAACAAACCCAAATGGAGAGGATATGCAGCCAGCAGGTGTTTTGCCGCGTTGGACCCCCTGGGACACATCTCATTGTCTTGGCTGTGCTCTTAGTGTGTCTTTGATGTAGGGAAAGATTTAATCTATGCATTTTCTCTGTGTTTATATTCTGTGAATTCTGATAGATTCTCTCACAGTAACTTTACCTGACGAAGGGGCGACAGCTCCGAAAGCTTGTAATTTTAAATAAATCCGTTGGATTATAACCTGGTGTTGTGCGACTTCTCATTTTCATCATTAGGTGAACTCCCATTGCTTTTACTCCAGCTCAAAGTAAAGAGCACACAACTGGAGTATTTAAGTGGAGTTTGGCAGAGGGCAACACCGGTGGAGCCAGTACAGCAACAAACGAGCCTTAACATGCTTGAAACCACAAAAATATTGTGCTAAAGATTTTAACCTTTATTTTGAGACCTCAGCAAATATGGTGTTATGCTGTTTCAAGGCACAAGTGCACCTGCACCCATAGCTCACGAAGCTGGCTGCCCCAAATCTTGCTGTATAACCCAACCCCCCTCATTTGACTAGGCTCCAGGTAAAAGAAAAGCTTGCCCAGGGAACTTGGACTATAGCACACCTGGCTGGGAATCGCAAAACCCAGTGGGAGCTACACTTAGGCTGAAGTTCACTACAAAAAAGGAAGGTGTGACGGTGGTGTCAGAAAAGTGGATACAGTGCTCATAATAGCACTGTGACTTATGGGCAATACTGCTCCCTTTGACCCTGAAGGGTTGGAGGTCCTGCTGAAAGCCACCTTGTCATTGCAGTCTCGCCCAGGTCCCTTGTACTTGCCTTCAAACGCAGAAGAAATTAGCTGCTGTCAGGAACAAGGTGAAGGTAAATTTAATCCTCACTTTAGCACATGTTTCTTGGGAGGCCTATCCAGCATACCACACATGTAACTTGGAACTGCCACACTCTCTGGAGGTGCCCTTTTGTACCTTTTCATTGTGCCTAAGTTGCACTGCAGGTTTTTCCTGAAGGTGGAGGTGGCAGTTGAGGAGCAGCAAATAGATGCTGAGGTTTTTAGGCTGAGGGAGTTCGGCTGAGGTGTTCCTCAGCTGTTCGGAGTTTTTTTCAGTGGACTCAGCCCTGTTCTTCTAAGAGCTAGCCACCCAGTGTTTCTCCACCTTCAAATAATGCGAACAACGTGGACTGCCATCGTGGCTGCTTCCTGTATAACAGTCACTGGTATGTATGCATGATACTGTGGTCAGACAGTTTTTATAGGCAAGGCTTGCACTGTGGGGGGAGCCTTTTCAAAGGCCACCATAATAAGTTTTAATATGTTAATGGGGCAACACACGTGGGTAGCATGGCCTCAGTTTTGACCCCAATGTACAATCAGTCACCCCATGTATCTGGCGCTCGAGGTCAAGTGTCCAGATTTACATCCGCCACTGGCTGCATGCAAGGTCCCATCAACGGCATGGGGTGACACAAAACGTGTCCTTTTAGCTGCACTTTGGAGATGATTCAGAACTCAAACTCACATCTGCAGCAGCAATTGCAACAGCCCCCACAAGTTTTCATGTTTTCTCCTTCAGGTTTAGCACCTACGGCAGTGAGTACTAGGCCACAAACACAGGAGAAATGAATCCCAGATCGGTTGTGCACAATGGCCCTGAATTTCTGCAGGTGTTATCCTGATCCTCTGCCGTAAATTTGGTGGGAGATCGGTGGAATTCCTGTAGAAACAGCATAAATGGCTGAAAACAGTTGCGCGATTAGGATAATCCCCTATTTAGAGCCAATATCATTCTGATGAGCACGATGCTTGGCTCCTTTACATTTCTTCTCTCCAGAACAGCTTTTCACCTATCTTATTAAATCCATGAATCCGGAAATTAAGCTGTGCACTATTATCACACAAGTACTTAATGTATTCTTACCAAATTCCCCTGTCTATTATTTAAATAAAGGTGTTGACCTGATTTTTTTTAAAGAAAATGAATGCGTCTGTTAAAATAATGGACAAAGGAATTTGATACTAACTTGTTAATCATTCATACAATAATATTGCACAGTGTAATTTCCAAGCTCTGGTTTCCTCTCAGGTAACATTTTATTAATGCAGCGTGTCCTCGAGCACCATGTCACTAAAATAAATTTGATTCAGTAACTGGTGAATGAATATTTAACAGTTAATTTAAATATATTTCTGCTGGGCTTTCATGCCACTGCATCACAGGATCACTGGAGAGGAACAGTAATAAGTGCCATTAAGTGTTACCGCAACCATTCATCCCATCCCCTAAACTCCGCCTCACAAAATGTTATTTGGAATAGCAATGTCAAAGGTAAAACATCAATAATTTTTTTCCTCTTCTGTTATTAAAGTGAAAACATTGTGCCGCCAATGAAATTAATGGACAAAACATTCTGTGAGGTCTGCTGACGTCTCGTCTCCCACTCCTCCCTCACCCAAATTCCCGATACGCTCGACCAACATGTTAGGAGCACAAACTCATAAAATCTGCCCTTATTTGTGATGCTTCACATGTCACGTTAATGAGGATTTGCCTTATCTCTGCCTCTTCTGTAACAGTGGACAGCAGGATTCCTGCAGCAGCACTGACTGGAATTCAATGGTGTTATGTTGACAAATCATCAAATAATGTTAATCATGCTACTAACAATATTTAGTGGCGGTGCTCTGGTGATAAACCTCATCCTTATCCTGACCATTCAAACATTTTCAGCATGCCCATCTGTAACATTGTAGTTCAGGCGCTCTGCTTGTTTGACAACCCCTGTTACTGCCTGAAAAGTAAATCCGCCGGTCGCAATTGCAATACATTTTGACAGCTGTCAGGCCACTCAGTGGGTGGGTTATCTTATTGCTGTGCAATGTCTTACTTCAGGGCAAAGGAAAAGGTGATGTAGGCCATTTCTCCCTGCAGTAAGCTCTCTTCCTACTGACACTGGCAGGGAAGTGTTGTATGGACCACTAGCCAGCTTTTCCTGGCTGTAGGAGGCTGCGTGCAGAGAAAAGACCATAAAAGGAAAAATCTAGACAATCCAGTGAAATACAAAAAAAGAAACATTGAATAGATTGCAAAAGATCTACCGACGCTTCATCAACAATATGAGATATGGGACTATCCCTTTCTTATAAACATTGCACAAATTTGAATACATGATTGCATTGTTTTCCTTGACACACCCAGCTCTGTGTGAGATGATTATAGAGCTGATGCAGAGGTTACAACAGAACAGAATCTAATAAATCAACAAAGACAGAGTTGGTTGGCTTGGGATTGTGATTGGATCAACGACAAGATGATAGTAGAAGTATATTTCTGGAAAACAAATTCCGAGTGTACAAAAGCAAAATGATGCGGATGCTGGAAATCTGAAATAAAAACAGAAAATGCTGGAAATGCTCAGCAGGTCAGGCAGCATCTGTGGAGAGAGAAACAGAGTTAATGTTTCAGGTCTACGACCATTTGTCACTTCTGACGAAAGGTCAACGACCTGAACTCTTAACTCTGTTTCTCAAATTCTGAGTGTAAACAGATGAACCTGAATGACTTACATGGATAGGGCCTTTCTCATTTTCTATCCTTTTTTGTACCTGCTTCTTCCACCAATTTCCTCCCCTTCGATTTCATCCCTCTTCCTCTGCTTTTATTTCCCCTGATATTCCCTTTATGTAAAGCACCATGAGATATGTTCTACATTAAACATGATGGTCCCAATAATCCATGGCTGTTCCTGTGCAATTCTGCCATAACTTTCAGTGGACCTCCTGTAAATATAGGGAGCAGACGCAATGATTTCCCCAAACAAGGTCGTTGGTGGGACCCAGTGTATGATTGGTGGAAGTACGTCTGATGAGACCAAACCTAATTCGCTGAGAGGGCAGGAGTTGCACCCACCAGGGGGTCCAGACAGGATCAAAGCCAGCATCCCTGAAAAGAATCTGAATTTTTTTTTCAATGTGGTCCCCCCTCCCCAGAGAGGCCACTGGGGGCACCATGAAGTTGTTTCCAGGGTGGTAGATATACCGAGATGTTCCCAATCACACATAGGCCACTATATAAATACAAGTTATCGTTGCTATTATTGTTGACTATTTAATTCCTTTCTGGTGTAGGTTTCCAGGAGTGCTGGTGCTCTATTCTACCTCACCCATCTGCTGTGAGCTTAGGCACTAATTATCAGTAGGCTATTGAACAGCAGAGCACACCACAGACAACCCAGATCCATTCCTCACCTGACATAGAATAGGATCATAGAAACTTATGGCACAGAAGGAGGCCATTCGGCCCATTGTGTCTCTGCCGGCCAAAACAGAGCTATCCAGCCTAATCCCACTATCCAGCTCTTGATCCATAGCCCTGTAGGTTACGGCACTTCAAGTGCAGATCCAAGTACTTTTTAAATGCGATGAGGATTTCTGCATCTACCACCCTTTCAGGCAGTGAGTTCCAGACCCCCACCACCCTCTGGGTGAACAAAGTTCTTTTCAACTCCCCTCTAATCCTTCTACCAATTACTTTAAATCTATGCCCCCTGGTTATTAAACTCCCTGCTCAGGAAAATAGGTCCTTCCTATCCACTCTATCTAGGCCCCTCATCATTTTATACACCTCAATTAAGTCTCCTTACAGCATTCTCTATTTCAAAGAAAACAACCCCATCCTGTCCAATCTTTCCTCATAGCTAAAATTCTCCAGTCCTGGCAATATCCTCGTAAATCTCCTCTGCACCCTCTCTAGTGCAATCACATCTTACCTGTAATGTGGTGACCAGAACTGTACACAGTATTCTAGCTGTGAACTAACTAGTGTTTTATGCAGTTCAAGCATAACCTCCCTGCTCTTATATTCTGTGCCTCGGCTAATAAAGGCAAGTATCCTGTATGCCTTCTTAACCACCTTATCTACCTGACCTGCTACCTTCAGGGATCTCTGTTCCTCTACTCTTCTCAGTATCCTACCATTTATTATGTATTCCCTTGCCTTATTAGCCCTCCCCAAATGCATTACCTCACACTTCTCCGGATTGAATTCCATTTGCCACTTGTTTTCCCACCTGACGATTCCATTGATGTCTTCCTGCAGTCTACAGCTTTCTTCCTCAGTATCAACACACGGCCAATTTTACTATCATCTGCAAATTTCTTAATCATGTCCCCTACATTGAAGTCTAAATCATTGATATGTACCACAAAAAGCAAGAGACCTAGCACTGAGCCCTGCGAATCCCCATTGGAAACAGCCTTCCAGTCACAAAAATATCTGCAAATGCACGTCGGCAGTGGTAACTGTCCGTCAATCAGAAGCAGGAGCCCGGGTTAAATTTGTCCTCTCCAACCCAATTGTTGAACATGGTGTGCGGATTCAACCAGGGACCTTCCTGGTTTGTATGGCTGAGCTACTCACTGCTTGAACCATGCTGAACCATTGCGGGGGCTCTTTTTCTTCATTTCTTTTTATCATGAACACAGGAACAGCTGAATACGATTTATATTACTAGCACATAAAAATATACAAAAAAGTAGCGGAATGGACCAGCTGGTCTATCAAGCCTGTCCTGTCCTAGCATCGGGTGACTCCTGCATGCCATCACCTCATTTTCCAGAAGCCATGTTGAGATTCCCTAAAAACCCAAATCTCTTTCAAGGTGGTAAAACAATGCATCTCTAATGATCCCTTTTAGCAACTTGCCTGTAACTGAAATCAAACTACTGGGGTCTCTAGTTTGCCAGTATTAACTTGTTGCCCTTTAAATATTGGTACCACATGGGCCGCGTTCCAGTCCATGTGAAGTATGAAAATAACAGTGAAGATTATTTACAAACTCTGTGTAGTGAGTTTCCAGCTGGGCTATTGCACTATAATGTAGCATTTATAGACCCTGTCCAAAACCATGTGATGTCATCCATCAACCATATTTTGCATGAAAACAATACAAAATGTAAATTCTGAAATAAATGACGATTTGCTAGACGGTCTAAGAATAAGTTAATTTGCAGAAACAATAGTTGTGTCAAACAATGGAAAGAGCTCAGCAATTGAGTTACGTCTTTTGTAGGTGACCTCACTGTAACCTAAGGATTAAAGTGTGTGCAATGGATAAGTATTGGATGACAGAAGGATTCTGAACGTCCAAATCACAACTGTCTCTCAAAGCAGAAAGCCTATCCTTCTGCAGGCATTATAATAACAAGGTAAACAAGTTAAACAATAGTCTGAGAAAGTTATATTGCATTCAAGTTGTAGGGTTATATAATACAGATGGGAAAGGTGCACCACGTTCATGAAAAAGTGCTGAGTTATTTACCATTATATCAAATTGCATGCCACTTATACATGACATCATTATGATGAAAATGGCTCTCACTGGTACAGCTCTTCTCCCTCCTCAAACCAAAAGGGACTTGACAGGCAATTGGAATAAAGACAGCAGTGCAGTGGATTCCCGATGGCTGAGCTAGTGAAAGCAGTAAGCAGCCAAACCACATAGATCAGGGAAGTGTCAATATGAAGCGCAGGTGGTGGCTCACTATGAGGAGCACCACACGTGTGAAGTCAAACTCAATGCGGAACACTATTTCTAATAGATATTCAGTAGTTATTGGTTGGATTGGTGGTCTGCACAGAGCGGGATTAAATGGAGTGGACTTGAACAGAGTGCTTTGTTTGGGAATTTGGAAAGAGTGGGAATTCAGAGAAGAGAGGGAAGGAGTTGTTGCTTTTTGCCTACAGTACTTGCAGTGCTTTGTGTTACAGGTAGATATTTAATTTCAGTACCCTTAACTTAATCAAGTAAGTAGTCAGGAAACTACACTGTAAACTAAGTTACCTAATTATAAATTTAATTACATTTATTTAAATAAATGAAGGTCATATAGGGATGGCAGTGCAGGTGGTGTGCCGCAACTGCAGCATGTGGGAGTTTGTGAAGAGCATTGTGATCCTGGACAACCACGTTTGCAATAAGTCCCTGCATCTTGAGGAACTTCAGCTCAGAGTTTTTGAGCTGGAGTCTGAGGTGCAGACATTGCAGGGCATCAGGGATGGGGAGAGTTACCTGGACACTTTGATCCAGGAGGCAGTCACACCCCTTAGGTTAGGTAGTGGTACAGGTCTGGTTAGTGGTCAGGGACAGGAGAGAGTGCCTACAACTCAGGCAGGTAAGGGCACCCCAGGTGCAGTGCTGGAGGAGCCTCAGCCTTTGCCCTTGTCCAACAGGTATGAAGTTCTTGCTGCCTGTGTGGATGAGGGAAAAGCCTGCAGGATAGATGAGCAGATTTACCATGGTGCAGGGGGCCATTCAAGTGGTGGAAGTGAAAGGGAATGTAGTTGTGGTAGGGGACAGTATAGGCAGGGGGATATATACTCTTCTCTGCAGCCGCGACCGGGAATTCTGAAGGTTGTGTTGCCTGCCTGGTGCCAGGGTTAAAGACATCTCCTCGCGACTGGAGAAGAACTTGGAGTGGGAGGAGGAGGAGCCAGTTGTCGTGGCCCACGTAGGAACACACGACATAGGTAGAACTAGGAATGAGGTTCTGCTGAGGGAGTTTGAGGAGCTAGAACCTCAAAGGTAATAATCTCTGGATTGTTACCTGAGCCACGTGCAAATTGGCATAGGGACAAACAGATTAGAGGTTTAAATGCGTGGCTCAAAGAGTGGTGTGGGAGGAAGGGGTTTTGGTTCATGGGGCACTGGCACCAGTACTGGGGAAAGAGGGAGCTGTTCCATTGGGACGGGCTCCACTTAAACCAGGCTGGGACCAGTGTCCTGGCGAACCGAATAACTAGGGCAGTAAACAGGGCTTTAAAGTAATGAAGAAGGGGCAGGAGGATTCAGGAAAGAGTAAATTTAAAAGCAGCAAGAGAAATGTCAAGGCTCTAGAGCAGAGTAGAGTTTTGGGTAAAAATAAGCAGAGTGGGTCAGAAAGGGACAGAGAGAGTAACAAAAGTAATAAGGCATCAGTGACTAAGGTGACATCAGGGAAAAAGCAAAATAAGTCACAGCTAAAGGCACTATATCTGAATGTGTGAAGCATTCACAACAAAATAGATGAATTAATAGCGTAGATAGAAATTAACAGGTTTGATCTAATAGCCATAACAGAGACGTGGTTGCAAAGTGGCCAAGGGTGGGAACTAAATATTCCAGGATACTTAACTTTTAGAAGGGATAGGCAAAATGGAAAAGGAGGAAGGATAGCCCTGATAATAAAGGATGGGATAAAGACAGTAGAGAGAAAGGATCTTAGCTCCGAAAATCAAGAAGTAGAATCAATTTGGGTAGAACTAAGAAATAGCAAGGGGCAGAAAACATTGGTGGGAGTTGTTTATAGGCCCCCAAACAGTAGTTGTAATGTAGGGCAGAGTATAAATCAGGAAATTAGAGGCGCATGTAACAAGGGTAATACAGTAATCATGGGGGACTTTAATCTACATATAGACTGGGCAAACCAAATTTGCAGTAATAGTGTGGAGGACAAATTCATGGTATGCAAAATAGTTTTCTAGATCAGTATGTTGAGGAACCAACTAGGGAACAGGCTGTTTTAGATCTAGTATTGTTCTATGAGAAAGGGTTAATTAATAACCTTGTAGTAAAGGGGCCTTTAGGGAAGAGTGACCATAATATGATAGACTTTTATATTGACTTTGAAAGTGATTTAGTTAAATCTGAAACTAGGGTCTTAAATCTAAACAAAGTAAACTACAGAGGTATGAGGGGCGAGTTGGCTAAGGTAGATTGGGAAACTACATTAAAAGGTATGGCAGTGGATGAGCAATGGCTAGCATTTAAAGAATTAATACATAATTTACAGCAAATATACATTCTTTTAAGGCAAAAAAGCCCATAGGAAAAGTGGTCCAACCATGGCTAACAAGAGAAGTTAAAGATAGTATTAGATCAAAGGAAAAGGCTTATAATGCTGCCAAAAAGAGTAGCAAGCCTGAGGATTGGGAGGATTTTAAAAGTCAGCAAAGGAGGACCAAGAAATTGATAAAGAAAGGGAAAATAGAATATGATAGTAAACAAGCGAGGACATAAAAACTGATTGTAAAAGCTTCTATAGGTATGTAAGAAGGAAAAGATTAGTGAAAGTAAATGTGGGTCCCTTACAGGCTGAGACAGGAAAAATTATAATGGGGAATAAGGAAATAGCAGAGAAATTAAACAAATACCTTGTGTCTGTCTTCACAAAAGAAGACGCAAAAAACTTCCTGGAAATACTGGAGAACCAAGGGTCGAGCGAGAATGAGGAACTGAAAGAAATTAGTATTCGTAAAAAAGGAGTACTGGAGAAATTAATAGGACTGAAAGCCAATAAATCCTCTGGACCTGATGGCCTACATCCTAGGGTTTTCAAAGAGTTGGCTATAGAGATAGTGGATGCATTGGTTGTCATTTTCCAAAATTCCATAGATTCTAGAACGGTTCCTGCAGATTGGAAGGAAGCAAATGTAACCCCACTATTTAAGAAAGGAGGGGGGGAGAAAATGGAAACTGCAGACCAGTTAGCCTGACATCAGTAGTAGGGAAAATACTGGAATCTATTATTAAGGACGTGGTAACAGGGCACTTAGAAAATAATAATAGGATTGGACAGAGTCAACATGGATTTCTGAAAGAGAAATCATGTTTAACAAATCTATTAGAGTTTTTTGAGGTTGTAACTAGCAGAATAGATATGGGGGAACCAGTGGATGTGGTTTATTTGGATTTTCAGAAAACATTCGATAAGGTGCCACACAAGAGGTTATTAAACAAAATTAGGGCTCATGGGATTGGGAGTAATATACTAGCATGGATTGAGGATTGGTTAATGGACAGAAAACAGAGAGCAGGAATAAATGGGTAATTTTCGGTTTGACAGGCTTTAACTAGTGGGTTACCACAAGGATCAGTGCTTGGGACTCAACTATTCACAATCTACATTAATGATTTGGATGAGGGGTCCAAATGTAATATATCAAAGTTTGCTGATGATACAAAGCTGGGTGGGAATGTAAGTTGTGAGTAGGATGCAAGGAGGCTTCAAGGAGATATAGACAGGCTAAGTGAGTGGGAAAGAACATGGCAAATGGAATATAATGTGGAGAAATGTGAAGTTATCCACTTTGGTAGGAAAAATAGAAAAGCAGTGTATTTTTTAAATGGTGAGAGATTGGGAAATGTTGGCATTCAGAGGGACCTGGGTGTCCTTGTACACGAATCACTGAAAGTTAACATGCAGGTACAGCAAGCAATTAGGAAAGCAAATGGTATGTTGGCCTTTATTACAAGAGGATTTGAGTATAAGAGTAAAGACGTCTTACTGCAATTATATAGGGCCCTGGTGAGACCACACCTGGAGTATTGTGTACAGTTTTCGGTCTCCTTACCTAAGGAAGGATATAGTTGTCATAGAGGGAGTGCAATGAAGGTTCACCAGACTGGTTCCTGGGATGGGGGGATTGTCCTATGAGGACAGATTGAGTAGACTCTTCTTAGGCAGTCCCTCGGAACTGAGGATGACTTGCTTCCACACTAAAAATGAGTTCTCAGGTGACTGATGAGTCCAATGTGGGACCTACAGTCTCTGTCACAGGTGGGGCAGACGGTGGTTGAAGGGGCGGGTGGGTGGGGTGCTTGGGTTGACGTGCACTCCTTCCGCTGTTTGCGCTTGGCTTCCGCTTGCTCCCAGCGAAGAGACTCGAGGTGTTCGCTGCCTTCCCGGTTGCTTCTCCTCCACTTTGTGCAGTCTTGGGCCAGGGATTCCCAGGTGTCGGTGGGGATGTTGCACTTTTTCAAGGAGGCTTTGAGGGTGTCCTTGAAGCGTTTCCTCTACACACCTGGGGCTCTCTTGCTGTGTCGGAGCTCAGAGTAGAGTGCTTGTTTTGGGAGTCTCGTATTGGGCATTCGGACGATGTGGCCCATCCATCGGAGCTGATCGAGCATGGTCAAAGCTTTGATGCTGGGGATGTTGGCCTGAGCGAGAACACTGCCAATGGATTTGCAGGATCTTGCGGAGATAGCGTTGGTGGTACCTCTCCAGTGCTTTGAGGTGCCTGCTGTACATGGTCCATGTCTCTGAAGCATACAGGAGGGCGGGTATCACTACTGCTCTGTAGACCATGAGCTGGGTGCTGGGTTTGAGGTCCTGGTCTTCAAACACTCTCTTCCTCAGGCGACCGAAGGCTGCACTGGCACACTGAAGGTGGTGTTGGACTTCGTCATCGATGTCTGCCCTTGTTGACAGTAGGCTCCTGAGGTATGGAAAGTGGCCGACGTTGTCCAAGGCCTCGTCGTGGATTTTGATAATTGGGGAGCAGTACTGTGTGGTGGGGGCAGGTTGGTAGAGGACTTTTGTCTTACGGATGTTTAGTGTAAGGTGAAGGTGTTGACGATGGTTTGGAGTTCTACCTCAGAGTGTGCGCAGACGCAAGCGTCGTCTGCATACTGTAATTCAGTGACAGAGGATGGGACGACCTTGGATCTGGACTGGAAGCGACGGAGGTTGAACAGTTTCCCGTTTGTTCTGTAGATTAGCTCCACTCCAGCGGGGAGCTTACTGAGGGTGAGATGGAGCATTGCAGCCAGGAAGATCGAGAAGAGCGTTGATGCGATGACACAGCCTTGCTTGACCCTGGTCCGTATGTTAATTGGGTCTGTGGTGGATCCGTTGGTCAGGATTACGGCTTGCATGTCGTCGTGAAGCAGGCGGAGGATGGTGACAAACTTTTGAGGGCAGCTGAATTTGAGGAGGACACTCCACGATCCCTCACGGTTGACAGTGTCGAAGGCCTTTGTGAGTTCAAAGAAGGCCATGTACAGCGGTTGGGGCTGTTCCCTGCCTTTCTCTTGTAGTTGAGGCATGGTGGGCAGAATCTGCATTGCGACTCTGGGAGGAGCTCTTCAGCCACTGGGAGAAGGCGATTGAGGAGGATTCTTGCAATGACTTTCCCTGTGGCAGACAGCAGGGAGACTCCTCTGTAATTACCGCAATTGGACTTGTCACCTTTCTTGAAGATGATCACGATTACGACATCTCTGAGATGCCCTGGCATGCTCTCATAAGAACATAAGAACATGAGAAATAGGAGCAGGAGTAGGCCATTCGGCCCTTCGAGTCTGTTCCGCCATTCAATGAGATCATGGCTGATCTTCTGCCTCAACTCCATTCACCGGCCCTATCGCCATATCCCTTGATGCCCTTACTAATCAGAAATCTATCGACTTCTGTTTTGAATATACCCAATGACTGAGCCTCCACAGCCCTCTGGGGTAGAGAATTCCAAAGATTCACCACCCTCTGTGTGAAGAAATTTCTTCTCATCTCAGTCCTGAATGGCCTACCCTTTACCTTGAGGCTGTGGCCCCTGGTTCTAGACTCCCCAGCCAAGGGAAACATTCTCCCAGCATCCATCCTATCAAGCCCTGTAATAAATTTGTATGCTTCAATGAGATCCCCTCTCATTCTTCTGAATTCAAGAGAATACAGGCCTAGTTTACTCAATCTCTTCTCATACGACAGTCCCACCATCCCAGGAATCAACCTCGTGAACCTTCGTTGCACTCTCTCTATGGCAAGTATATCCTTCCTTAGGTAAGGAGACCAAAATTGTACACAGTACTCCAGGTGTGGTCTCACCAAGGCCCTATATAATTGGAGTAAGACTTCTTTACTCCTGCACTCAAATCCTCTTGTAATGAAGGCCAGCATACCATTTGCCTTCCTAATGGCTTGCTGCACCTGCACATTCACTTTCAGTGACTCATGTACAAGGACACCCAGGTCCCTTTGAGCATCTGCATTCCCCAATCTTTCACCATTTAGGAAATACTCTGTCTTTCTGTTTTTTCTTCCAAAGTGGATAACTTCACATTTATCCACATTATATTCCATCTGTCATGTTCTCTCCCAGTCACTGAGCCTGTTGAGATCCCCTTGAAGCCTCTTCACAACCTCTTCGCAACTGTCACTGCCACCTAGCTTTGTATCATCAGCAAATTTGGAAATGTTACATTTAGTCCCCTCATCCAAATCATTGATATAGATTATGAATAGCTGCGGCCCAAGCACCGATCCTTGCAGTACCCCACTAGTCACAGCCTGCCATCCTGAAAAAGATCTGTTTATCCCTACTCTTTGTTTTCTGTCAGTTAACCAATTCTCAATCCATGCTAGTATATTACCCCCAATTCCATGTGCCCTAATTTTGTTCACCAGCCTCTTGTGTGGGACCTTATCGAAGGCCTTCTGAAAATCCAGATACACCACATCTACTGGTTCCCCTTTGTCTACTCCACTACTTACATCCTCAAAGAACTCCAATAGGTTTGTCAAACAGGATTTCCCTTTCATAAATCCATGTTGACTCTGCCCAATCTTACTATTAGTTTCTAAGTGCCCAGTTATTGCATCCTTTATAATAGACCTCGCTCCTGGGCCTCGACCTCGCTCCTGGGCCTCGTCCTCCTTATAGTGTGTCTCCTTCTAGTGAGTGTATCCCGTGGTGTCTCCTTCCAGTGAGCGGATCCCGTGGTGTCCTCCATCCCGCCTTCCAAATAAGAGAAATGAGCTCATGAATTCGCGCCAGTAGTGCTTCTCCGCCATGTTTTAGCGCCTCGGCGGGGATTCTATCTGCTCCTGAGGCCTTGTTGTTCTTCAGTTTTCGGATGGCCTTTTCAACCTCATGCCGGGCTGGGGTTGTGCTGAGGTGGTGGCCGGTAGCTTGCTGCGGGATGGAGGACACCACAGACAGACTCACTGGAAGGAGACACCGCGGGATATATTCACTAGAAGGAGACACACTATAAGGAAGACAGGACCCAGGAGTGAGGTTGAGGCCCAGGAGCGAGGACGAGGCCCAGGAGCGAGATCGAGGCCCAGGAGCGAGGTCGGGACCCAGGAGCGAGGTCGGGACCCAGGAGCGAGGTCGGGACCCAGGAGCGAGGTCGGGACCCAGGAGCGAGGACGGGACCCAGGAGCGAGGATGGGACCCAGGAGCGAGGACGGGACCCAGAAGCGAGGACGGGACCCAGGAGCAAGGACGAGGCCCAGGAGCGAGGACGGGACCCAGGAGCGAGGACGGGACCCAGGAGCGAGGACGAGGCCCAGGAGCGAGGACGGGACCCAGGAGCGAGGACGGGACCCAGGAGCGAGGACGAGGCCCAGGAGCAAGGACGAGGCCCAGGAGCGAGGACGGGACCCAGGAGCAAGGTCGGGACCCAGGAGCGAGGTCGGGACCCAGAAGCGAGGTCGGGACCCAGAAGCGAGGTCGGGACCCAGGAGCAAGGACGAGGCCCAGGAGTGAGGACGGGGCCCAGGAGCGAGGTAGGGACCCAGGAGCGAGGACGGGGCCCAGGAGCGAGGACGGACCCAGCAGCGTGGTCGAGGCCCAGGGTGGCACAGCATGGACCAGCAGCGGGGTCGGGGCCCGGGGTGGCGCAGCACGGGCCAACAGCAAGGTCGGGAGGACCTCACTGCATCCTATGAAACCCAGGCAGAGAGGACCTTCGGGAAGGAGGGATGAGGACAGTAGGAGTATGTGTGTGTGTTTGTGCTAGGCCGATGTAGCAGAGCCTGGTCTCCAATCGTCTTGGATCCCCTTGCCATTGGACCAAGATCTTGCTCTGTCAAGCCCATGTGGTAGCTGGTGTGCAACGGCCACCCCACGTTAAAAGAATTTACGCACAGGCATCTTCCACCCTTTAAAATGAAGTTCGGGACCTGGAATGTCAGGACCCTCATGGACAACCCCAACAGCCGTACTGCAATCGTTGCCCGGGAGCTCAGACGTTTCGACATA
Source organism: Squalus acanthias (assembly GCA_030390025.1). Classification (NCBI taxonomy): domain Eukaryota; kingdom Metazoa; phylum Chordata; class Chondrichthyes; order Squaliformes; family Squalidae; genus Squalus; species Squalus acanthias. The sequence continues at coordinate 111,400,912 of CM059426.1, read as the reverse complement.
GACATCGCTGCCCTAAGTGAGACCCAGCGGGCAGGGGAAGGCCAGCTCAAGGAGCAAGGTGGTGGCTACACCTTCTTCTGAAAAGGCAAACCTGAAGAAGAACGCCGCCTCCATGGGGTAGGCTTCGCCATAAAAAATGAGCTAGTTGAACGTCTCAGAGACTTCCCTTGTGGAATAAACGAATGCCTCATGACTCTATGGCTCACCCTAGCCTGGAACCAGTGTGCTACGGACATCAGTGCATACGCCCCAACACTGGAAGCCACAGACGAGACCAAAGAGAAATTCTACTCCAGCCGCAAACAATCCCTGTCCCGAGTCCCAATGGGTGACAAGCTGATCTCCTTGGCGACTTTAACACCAGAGTTGGAAAGGACACAGACCTCTGGGGAGGTGTGATCGGCAGAGAGTGGGTAGGGAAAGTCAACTCCAAAGGTACCCTCCTCCTGACAAAATGCTTAGAACATGGTCTTGTCATAACCAACAACTCGTTCCGTCAGAAAGACAAGTACAAGGCTTCATGGCAACACCCTCGCTCCAAGCACTGGCATCTGCTGGATTACGTCATCGTCTGAGCGAGGGGCCTCAAGGACGTCTGCATCACCCGTGCCATGGCAGGAGCTGACGACTGCTGGACAGACCACCGCCTAATCCGCTCTGTCATCTCCATCAATGTAGCCCCAAAACAGCGGCAGCAACAGAAGCAATGCCGCAGGAAAATCAACGCTGGAGCACTCAAAGACCCTGCTAAGAAAGCCCTATTCAGCCTGCGCCTCACAACCAACCTGACGACTCCCAGTGATTCAGATACACAGAGTGTCCACAGCACCTGGTCTGCACTCAAGGCCTCCATAATCAGCACCTGTGAAGAGACGTTCGGTCACTCGACCAGGAAACACCAAGACTGGTTCGACGAGAACGACCAGGCGATCCAGGAGATCCAGGAGCTAATAAGTCACAAGTGCAAGGCATTCCTGGTCTGGAAACAGCAACAGAACTCGAGAGCAAGAAAGCAGCTCTACAGACACCTGAAGGCCGAGGTCCAACAAAAAACTCGCGACCTAAAGAACAGATGGTGGGTGGAGAAAGTGCAGGAGATCCAGCAGCTAGCCGACAACCACAACGTGCGTGGATCCTTTAGCGCAGTCAAGACCACCTACGGCCCAAGCACCCAAGGTCCTACCTCACTGCAGGCCAAGAACGGAGAGGTACTCATCAAGGACAGGGAGGCAGTCAGTGCCCGCTGGAAGGAGCACTTCGAAGATCTCCTTAACCAAGACTCTGTCTTCGACGTGAATGTCCTCAACTGAGTAGACTAGGCCTATATTCTCTAGAATTTAGAAGAATGAGAGGTGATCTCATTGAAACATACAAAATTCTTACAGGGCTTGACAGGGTAGATGTTGGGAGGATGTTTCCCTTGGCTGGGGAGTCTAGAACCAGGGGTCACAGTCTCAGAATAAGGGGTCGGCCATTTAGGACTGAGATGAGGAGAAATTTCTTCACTCAGAGTGTAGTGAATCTTTGGAATTCTCTACCCAGAGGGCTGTGGAGGCTCAGTCGTTGAGTATATTCAATACAGAGATCGATAGATTTTTGAATATTAAGGGAATCAAGCGAAATGGGGATAGTTCAGGAAAGTGGAGATGCGCTAGAAGATCAGCCATGATCATATTGATTGACGAGCAGGCTCGAGGGGCCGAATGGCCTACTCCTGCTCCTATTTCTTATGTTCTTATGATTATGTCCATGCTTTCTCTTTATGGCAGCAGTGTTTATCTCAGGCATAAGATGAGCTAGTGGGACCAGCCCTGAATAAAATGCACCTCTTACACAGGAACGTTAGCAATGGCTGCACAGAAGCTGTTTCAGAGATTATTCTTCCCTTCTGGCTGTGGGAGGAAGCTGGCACCGGATGGCAGCACTTGCTATTTAATTGGGGAAAGTTATCATTTTAAATATAAATACTTTTTAAAGTTATATAGGTAAAGGTAGACTACCACTGTCACTTAACCTTATTCCCAAACTGTGTGTTGTAAGTATACACAGACCCTTAATTCTTAATTTTGATATATATTAAAATGCTTTGCCAGGCCAAAAGGTTTTTTCGAAGTGAAATAAAGTTGGTGAATGAACAGACGGTCTTTCACTGATAAGTGGACATGGAATGTGCCTTGATGTGCTTTACTAAAAGGCAGCAAACATTTGGTGAACAAATGTGCTTTCAACAGAAACTGTTGGATTTGGAAGCTGCTTTGTGATGGAGATATTTCAAGAGCTGTGTTTCAGATAAGCAGATACTGACAGAACAAATGGTTGTGACTGCAGGGGGGTAGTTATAGACAATAGAGATAAACAAACCCCCTTAGATTTGCAGTCTTGTGTCTACAACGTACAGGCCACAAGGTTGTAGAACGACTTTTGGTGGCTAAAGGAGTCAAACCTTGAGAGTTCTGAAATATAGGATGCAACGTAACACGTAAAATGTGACCGAGTGGTTTACTGCCACTTCTGTAAAATTTTATAACTGAATGAACAATTTGGGCTTTGATAAAGGCAGCTAACGGGTGACTGCACAGGATGTGTGAGTGTGAAAGCTTGACAGCTCAAACAACTCAGGTTGAACATTAAAGGAACATCTCATAATCTCTGAATGATTGATTTACTGAGAAAGGCGAGGAAAACTGTATAAAAGACAGTGACTAAAAATATCGGCACTGCAGTCAGAAGGTGAAGAGCTACTACAGTCGGAAGGAGGGGCCTGGCTGATCATCCCATCTCGAAGAGCTGCTGCAGTCGAAAGGACGTGGCCTACAATCAACGCTGGACTGATCATCTGCGGGTGGTTGTATGTATGATTTCTTGTAACGTTATTGGTGAACTGCTTGAATCGTGGTTGGGGTTTTGAATCTGTCTTAGGAACAATAAAAGGTTAAAGGCAGAACATGTGGGCTCGATTTTAATAGCCCTGAGGAGGGGGATTGGAGGCGGGTCTGTAGCGAAAATCAGAAAAAATGGCTTCAGACACCCATCCTGCTCCCACCCAATTTTCGTGAGTGTCTGTTCAGCCGCCCCCAAACTGACCTGACTGGAACTGGTGGGACAGGTTGTTAAGGCAGTTAACAGCCTGTTAACTGCCTTGCTAATCCTATTTTCATAGTGGTTTCCCATTTTTCTGCTTCTGGCTCCTGTTTCCCGACTTGTCAGAAACAGGCCAAGTTCAAAGAGACGAGTTGCTGGAGGACATGATTTGTATGCATTGGTGGAGCACTTTAAAAGTGCCCCTGAAACATGGCTGACATTCAAATGCAACAACTTTGCTGTTGTAGGTATGGGATAAGATTTTGCACATCAACTGACCTTGTGACTGTTCAAGCTGACACCCATCTGCAGTGTGACATGAATGGAATCATTTCAGGCCACTTCGACTGTGCGCTTGCAAGCTTGTTGCCTCAAATGAAATCTATAGCAAGGGGATGGGAAACATTTATGCCCTCTCATCCTGGTCCTCATAATCGGAGGAGTAGCAGGCGCGCAGCTCAGCGCAGATCTTCCTGGCAAGAGGAGTAGGAGGAGGACGAAGGGCGCCTTGCATGCCCTGTTGTGACCAATACAGCATCCCTCCAGTTCACTGCTGCCCGTCAACCAGGGTATGCACACTGCCATGCCACATTAGCATCAGCTTGCTCTTCAACCATAGATGGCTACCATATGGCTCTGTAATTGCAAGCGACACTTGTCCAACATCATACATCATCTCTGCTATACCCTGTTATTTCCTATCACATTTACCATCAGCATTACAAATGCAAGTCGCCCTGAGCCCTCAATGCGCTTTTGCCATTTCCCATAACGCATAGGCCACACAATCAACTGTTTCACATAATTTTTCTTTTACACATCACAAAAGGATAGTAAACCAACAACAGTCAGAAAATAAAGACAAATCACCCAAGTGACTCCCCTTGTGACTATAGGTGCTTAATCTTTCTCTTATGCGTGCTTCTACGTGGTGCTTCCCCTGTGGCTTCAGCAGGTGTAGAGGCACCTTGCTGACTAGGATGCTGCACCTGATTAGATGCCTTTGGCGGGCATCCTCTAGGTTTTGGGGCCTGGGAGGGCTCTTCGACAGTCTGCTCTTCCTGCCACTGTGCAGAGGCTGAAACAGCCATCTCAGTTGTCTCCGCAAAGTGGGTCTCTGACTGAGGGCTCCGCACTGGCAAGGTCGTGTGAGCATATTGAGAGGAGCCCACACTACCTCCTGTCCTGCCGACAACATCCCTCTCATAGGTCAGCTGCACCTCAGTGCTGGCAAGTGGCTGGAGAGCACCTTGCTGCACTTCAGGGGGACCATGAGGACCCGTATCTGCACTGGCAGTCCTCTTCAAAAGGACGTCCATGAAGCTCTGATCTCTGCTCAATAGCTGCCCATCGCTCCTCCAGAGATGTCATTCTATTTTGAACAGTCACCATGTTTTTCTGGCTCTGGCGACTTATTTCCTCCATGGCCTTAGCCATCCTTTCCACTGAGGTAGCCATCCGTTCCACGGAGGTTGCCATCCTATCCAGGGAGGTGCGTTTATGCACCATTGCCTCCACCATGGCAGTGCTAATGTTACAGATGGACTCCTCCATTCTCTTCACACTCACACTAACCCTGGAGGCAAACCCTTCCAGAGACACCTGCACTTGTTCCCGAGATGCTCTTTTTCTGGATGGCCCCAGAGGCACAACGTCTGCATGCAGCTCAGCAGAGCTAGGAGATTGCTGCGACCTCCGCCGAGGACTCTCCACTGCTGTCGCTGTCTCCACCATCTGCTGATGCTCACTTGTGTGCTGTGATAGACCAGGTGGCAACATTACTCTAACTCGTGAGGGCCCCACCGAGGTGTGCGTTGCTGCGCTGGTCCTGGGTGCGCTGAGTCCTCGTGACGCTGCTCCCTCAGAGGCTTCAGGTTCCTCTGAGGATTTGTCCAGGGTCTTTGTCCTGGATCGTAGGGAGGGGGGCGCTCGATGGTCCTGTGGGAGAGTAAAGGCATGATTTAGACATCTGATATTGATGAAGCCGACACATCCTATGAGCAGAAGATACGATGCGATTCTCTATGAACATCATATGCCATTGCTTTCTGAGAGGGATGAAACTCTATTATGTCACCAGCTTCCTCTAGTGTGCCCGTCTCTCCATCGCCCACTTCCAGGTCCTCGCCACCTCCAACAATCTCGTTTACAGCCTCCTCAGCACTGGTCAATGTGGCTAGGGTAGGTGTTCCTCCTCCAGTCATTGCTCTCTCCCTCTTATTGTGGGCTATCTTTTCATGCAAGGAGGGACACAAGCAGTGTTTCAGCCACAGTGATGGAGTGAGTGTGAATAATCCCTACCATAGAAGCTCTGAGGGAGACGAATATGGAGTAAGGTGCCAAGAGGAAGCTAGCTCCCTGTGCGTTGTTAGTGTTGTCACTGCATGACAGTGAGAGCGAGTCAGGCAGGATGCTGAAGTGATTCAGTGCAGAGACAGCGATGGATAGGTAAGGGTGTAAGGGAAGTAAGAGTAAGATGGGATGTGAAGGAGGAGGCTTACAACGCAGATTGCTGGTGATGAGAAGAGAAGGGAAGCAGATTGAAGGCAAGTGAGATGGTATACTCACTTTTGATGTTCGCACAAGATCATTAATCCTTTTTCAGAACTGGATCCATGACCGTGCATAAATGGACCTTGCGCTCACCTCCTGAGCAATGCGCAGCCAGGCTGCCTTAGTCTGCTGAGGAGGCTTCCTCCGGCCATCAGGAGGGAAGAAATCTCCCTTCGCCCTCTGACAGCATCCATAAGAATATGGAGGGAGTAATCATTAAAACGAGGAGCTGCCTTGCCTTTGGAAGAAGTAGTTGCGTCAAAATCAATTTCAACGAGTCCAGGAATCCACAAGAGAAAGGCTCAGGCTGGATGGCAGCTTTAAAAGCAGCAGAGATGATAACGTCATCAGAGGTGGCCAGCCGACCCGATCCCACTCATTGGACCAGCCAGCGCACCTCATTGAAATCAACAAGCTCATTGAATCAAAATTGGACATCTGCAGCTGATCCTGCCGGAAGCGGCTCCGGAATCCGCCCACCACGCAACCCGACTCCAACCCGCCTCGGGAATTAAAATCAAGCCCTGTGTGCCCGGTGTAATTTCTCATAAGTCTCAAGTCCGAACTCTATAACCTGTTGGATTGGGCGAGGGGTAATTCCGCACATCCTACAGTGTGGAGATCCTGCTGTATCCTTTCTTCCTTTTGCACCTGAACTTTCTGTTTGTTTCTTCGACTGTTTGCCACAGTAACTCCACGGTTACATTTAACAATCTCTGAGAAAATATTTCCAACCATTTCACTCTAGTTCCCTGTGGACCATAAGTCCATACCACAAATATTCGCTCAGTTTAACAGACTGAGCTCTGAGATCCATGGGCTGCAAGTGAGGAGAATGGAAAGACCATCTGCTGTAAGCAGTAACTTTCAATCTAAAGTTGATCCTAAATTGTTATGGAATAAAGGGCATCTGGCATTCCTGCTGAGTTACCTAAACTAGGGAAAAGAAATTCTCAGAATTGTTCTGCCAATTATTCCGTAAGTACTGAAAATGTTTTAAAAATATGGTTTCACCCATTAACTTACAGGCATTGGCCTGCAGCACTTCCTTCACCAAGTATCCATGTCCCTAGCAAGCAAGTAAACTCCAGCCTGAAATCTTCACAACAAAGGTTTTCAGTGCCAGATTCTGTAGTACATCCGCAATATATTACGTAATTCTTGCTGCTTGCCGTGTTAGTGTTGGTTTAATTCAGTAACGATAGCAGCTTGTATCTCCGTGTATGCCTGTGAAAATGCTGTATAACTTTGTTCACACATTTTCCCAGTTTTAACATTGGCAAGACCGAAGCCATCCTGAGTGGCTCCTGTCAAAAACTGCACACCCGAGGCCTCAATTCCATTACCATGTTCAGCTGCTCATGTCAAACCTGTCGGTGCACCAACTAAGTGTGTTGTTTTGAGCTTCAAACTCCAAATTCTATCCATCACAAAGACTGCCTAATTCCACTTTCATAACCCTGCTCTACTTTCCCTCACCCCCACTGAAACTTACATCCAACCCTTTGTCAACTTCAGACTCAACTTTTCCAGTGCTCCTCGCTCCTGATCTCCATCCAACAAAACTCCAACATGTCAAAAACTGCATACCTGCATCCTGTAACCATACAAAACCTCTCTCACTTATTATCTCAGTTCTCATCAAATTCCACTGGCTTCTCTTCTCTCAACACATTGATCTAAGAATCCATTTTTATATCCTTCCATGGTCTCCATACACTTTGGGCTGAATTTTCTCAATGGAGACGTGTTGGAGGCGGGACTGCTGCTTGCCGGGTCTCAGTCCCGCCTCCATCAGCCTCTGGCCAGCCAGCGGGATTTTCCCCTGATTGACCTTGTTAAGCCCGCCCTGTGGGCTCAGCAAGCCAATTAGGGGGAAGTCACTGACAGAGCACGTCAACGTCTGATGTGCCATCTGTCAAGATTTCTTGAAAGAAGAAATGTCAGCGTTTGACAGCTCTGTGAAGCTGTCAACACTGACGTTCTGTGTAGTTTGATGAGTCTGTTCACCTTCATCAAACCTTTCAACTTTGCAGAAATCACCTGGCTATTGGTTCGGAGGATCCAACAGCCAGTCTGTGACATCTACAATGAAGATGTCGGGACTTCGGATCCACAGTGGCTGAAGGCTGTAGGCAGAAACAAAGGTAAGTGAACATTTTATAACACTTAACACTCACCTTACATACTTACCACTCCACACTTGCACCCATCACTCACCTCTACATCTCACTTTCAGACCCCTCCGACCCCCGCAGACCTCCTACTCACCTACACCTATGTTCTCTGAGGTCGGGAGCCTGCACTTGGAAAGGTAAAATGGGACTAATCCTTTTTTCTGCCTGTTAACTACCTGTTAACAGGCAGTTAGTAGGATTTAATCCCTTTCCCGCCTCGAGGAGACAGGACACGGAGGCGGGATGGGGGCGGGTTTGCCAGCCGCCCCCACATTCTGCAACTTTACCGGCAGTCCTGCCTCCATACCCGCCTCCTCGGGGCTGAAAAATCCAGCCCATTGCCTCTGTAACCTCCTTCAGCCTACATTTTGCACCCTCTGCTCTTTTAAATCAGGCCTACTGTACTTCCTTCTTTGCATCACGCCACCACCAGTGACAGAGTGTTCAGCCATCATACCCACTTCCTGTATTATCTCCCTAACAACCATACTAAATCTTTCCCCAAACTAAATTTCTTTCTATCTTCAAAAACTTCCTCAAAACCTACCTCTTTATATTCACCTTCAGTTATCTCCTCTAACTGTTCTCCTAACCCCTGCTTAGTGTCTGTTCTCTTCCCCTTTTTGATGCACTTTCGGATATTGTGCGATGCTAAAGTCACTAATGGAACATTATAAATGGTTTCCTCTCCTCGGGTACTGTCTCACTTCCTTTCAAAACTGCTGTCATCACCTTTCTCCTCAAAAAGAACACCCTCAATTCGTTGCACTCCTATCCAACTAATCAGAGCTATAGCATTGCCATAACTGGATTCTCTTCCCGGCCCCACACCATTAACGCCGGAGTCCCCCAAGGATCTACGCTTGGCCCCTTCCTCTTCCTCATCAACATGCTGTCTCTTGGCGACATCATTTGCAGACATGGGGTCAGCTTTCACGTGTACACTGATGACATGCGGCTCTACTTTTCCACCACCTCTCTCGACCCTTCTTCATGTTCTCAGTCTGCGTATCCGATAGCCAGTCTTGGATGAGCCTCAATCCCCTCCTGTTAAACATTGGGAAGACCGAAGCCATCATCAGAAACTCCCGATCTTTGCCACCATTTCCATTCCCCTCCCCAGCCATTGTCTCCGGCTGGACAAGACTCCCATTCTCCAGCCTCCATCATTTTCAACTCACCCAAAACACTGTTGCCTGTTTCCTATCTTGCATCAAGTCCCATCGCCCCTGTCCTCGCTGACCTACATTGGTTCCCCATCTCCCAATGCCTCCAATTTAAAATTCCCACCTTTGTATCTTACTCCCTTCATTGACTCACCCCCTCTCTATCTATGTAACCTCTGCCAGCCCTACAACCTTCCTGCCCAAACTCTCTGTTCCTTCAACTCTGGCCTTTTGTGCATTCACCTTCCATTTCTACCACCATTGGTGGCCATGGCATCAGCCGCCTAGGCCCTATACTCTGGAATTCCCTCCGTAAGCCCCTCTGCCCCTCCAGCTTCCTCTCCTCCTTTAAGACCATTCTTAAGACCTAGCTATTTTGTCACCTCTCTTAATATTTCCTTTGGCTCAGTGTCCATTTATTTCGGATTACATCTCTGGACGTTTTTCTACAGTAAAAGCACTATATAAATGCAAGTTGTTGCTGTTGTTATAGTATAAGTGCAAGTTGTCATTTATCACAACTCATGATACTAACACGTGTCAGCTCCCTATTTATTAGATAATTATTCTTGCTTTGTACTTGACTAGTGTGTTGCACAGAATCATCCAACCCACCATACATTTAACATGGTGCGTGGAGCTCCAAGGATAAAGATACAAAAAAGAATGGGTTTTAAACATTTATTTAATATGAGCATTTTTTCAAATTCTGCTACTTTTCAGAAGAACTGAAATCACATACTTTGGATAAAAAGCAAAATAAATAATTCTTACTCTGTGTATATGTTTCTGATATGTTCCCTGTTCCAGGATTTACAGTGGAATTAATTTTCCTTAATTATCCATCAAAAAATTGCTTCAGTGGATAATTTGTTCATAAAGAAAGGCCGACCACACATCGGTCTTTGCTGTACAAGAGGGGAAACAAAAAGAACTTACTCAGGGGCCAGTTTAGGGTTCAATCAAAATTGGCCAAGTATTGTTATTGTGGAAAGTAAATCTGAAATTAAGTTTCCTCAAATCCTAGTTTGAAGTGGCATTGACAAGTGGTCAAATGTCTGACAAGGCAGTTTACCAGATTATTAAATGGAGGAAATCAAACTAGTATGATTGATCAAGCGACCACATTACAGAGCTTATTTTTTGAAATTCAGCGTTGAAAAAAACTTGCTGCATAAATTGGTGGTGCAACAAGGACAATTTAAGTAAGTAATGCAATCCTGAAGTTCTGCTGATGTTTATAAACCACTTGAGCTTTCTAACTCACTACCCAATATCCCTAAGCCTACATTTCCATATTATTAGCAAAATTGTCAGTCACTAATACCTAGAAATGTTCCTGATAGGGTCAGTGATAACCAAGTGACTTGGGATGTTTTACTATGTTAAAGGCGCTATAGAATGGAAGTTGTTGTTGATATCATTTTTGCAAAGTGAGGTCCCATATATGCCAATGCACAGGGACGACGGCTTTAAAATAACAACAAGAATGTTTGAGCCCCAGTCAATGCCCAAACATTTCCGCTTCCATTGATTTTGGAAGCTGGTTACAGTGGGCTTCTCAATAACGGCACGGACTCGATGGGCCAAATGGCCTCCTTCTCTGCCGTATGACTCTAAGAGCTGACTACAGTGGCACAGTGTAAAGGAGCTTCAATGCATTGCACCAAGGAATGGTTGGCTGTGAGCAGCCACACGTGATTCTCTCATGGTAAGTTCTTGATCTCAATTGTACCTTGATGGGGAGATTTTGAGCAAGAGACCAGGGCCTAAAAATCCGATAACGCGGGGAAATGGTGATAATGCGGGTGCCACCGCGGGGCGAGGTTAACTCACGCCCATAAAAAGTGCGCAGGCAACACTGTTATATTGGTGCTGCCTGTTGATTTAAATGATCGGAGCACAGAACCTACCGTGCAATGCACTGTTTCAGGCGGTATGCTCAGCAGATGGCCCCAATGTAGCGTGGCCTTGGCATCCCTGGAGCAAGGCAGCGTTGTCTTAAAGCTAGCCTGTCATTTTAGAAAGCACACTTGAGCTCTTAAAGGGGAACTGCCTTCTAAAATGAAAAAAATCTAAATAATTAAAAAATAGGCAGTCTTCAGCCCTTAGAGCTCAACTGCCTTCTGAAAAAAAAATGTAAATAATTCAAAAAAGGCAGTATTCAGCTTGTAATGCTGAACTGCCTTCTGCAAGTAAAAAAATTGTAAAAGTGCCTTAGCACTAACACAAATGGCTCAACAAGCCAGGGAAGCAGCACCCAGAGTCCCACACACAGCAATGCAGCTTTGTGCAGGGAATCAACACTGCAAGAGAGGTCCTCTACCCACAGTGGCCAGGAGGCCCTCCAGAAAGAAAAATGTGGGACCAGATCACTGAGGCCATCACTGCCAGCAGTGTCGTGCCCCACCACCTGGCTCCAGTGCCCAAAGAAGTTTCATGACCTCAGACCAGTGGTCAAGATCAGAGAATGCATCTTCAAAAGCCATCTCCGACTAACTGCATCACTAGCCTCACACACTGCACAATGCACAACCCCGCCTCCACTCTCCTCCATCACTCACCTATCAACAATCTCTACCAAACACAAGGCACACCTCACAGTCCTAGCTTCACCTCACCCCCATGGTTGAGCTCTTGGCCAGTGGCAGGACTGAAAGAATACAAGAGTCTGGTATCCTCACGCAATATTTTCTTTCTCACATCCCACTTCTCCCACATTCCACATACTCATGGTGTCAGCATGCAGCTCTTACTTTCCCGTCCTCCCCTCATCACAACCCTACCCTTGTGCCTTCCTCTTTCAGTGGACCTCCTGTAAATATAGGGGCAGACCCGGTCAATGTCCCAAATAAGGTCATTGGTGGGATCCAGTGTATGATTGGTGGAAGTACACCTGGTAACACCAAACCTAAATCGCTGAGAAGGCAGAAGTTGCACCCACCAGCGGGGTCCAGACAGGCTCAAAGTCAACATCCTTGAAAAGAATCTGAATTTTTTTCAATGTGGTCCCCCCTCCCCAGAGAGGCCACTGGGGGCACCATGAAGTTGTTTCCAGGGTGGTAGATATACCGAGATGTTCCCAATCACACATAGGCCACTATATAAATACAAGTTATCGTTGCTATTATTGTTGACTGTTTAATTCCTTTCTGGTGTAGGTTTCCAGGAGTGCTGGTTCTCTATTCTACCTCACCCATCTGCTGTGAGCTTAGGTACTAATTATCAGTAGGCTATTGAACAGCAGAGCACATCACAGACAACCCAAATCCATTCCTCACCTGACATAGAATAGGATCATAGAAATTTATGGCACAGAAGGAGGCCATTCGGCCCATTGTGTCTGTACCGGCCAAAACAGAGCTATCCAGCCTAATCCCACTATCCAGCTCTTGGTCTGTAGCCCTGTAGGTTACGGCATTTCAATTGCATATTCAAGTACTTTTTAAATGTGATGAGGATTTCTGCATCTACCACCCTTTCAGGCAGTGAGTTCCAGACCCCCACCACCCTCTGGGTGAAAAAAGTTCTCCTCAACTCCCTTCTAATCCTTCGACCAATTACTTTAAATCTATGCCCCCTGGTTATTAAACTCTCTGCTAAGGGAAATAGATCCTTCCTATCCACTCTATCTAGGCCCCTCATAATTTTATATATCTCAATTATGTCTCCCCTCAGCACCTTCTGTTCCAAAGAAAACAACCCCAGCCTATCCAATCTTTCCTCATAGCTAAAATTCTCCAGTCCTGGCAACATCCTCATAAATCTCCTCTGCACCCTCTCAAGTGCAATCACATCTTTCCTGTAATGTGGTGACCAGAACTGTACGCAGTACTCTAGCTGTGACCTAACTAGTGTTTTATACAGTTCAAGCATAACCTCCCTGCTGTTATATTCTATGACTCGGCTAATAAAGGCAAGTATCCCGTATGCCTTCTTAACTACCTTATCTACCTGACCTGCTACTTTCAGGGATCTGTGGACATGCACTCCAAGGTCCCTCTGTTCCTCTACACTTCTCAGTATCCTACCATTTATTGTGTATTCCCTTGCCTTGTTAGCCCTCCCCAAATGCATTACCTCACACTTCTCCGGATTGAATTCCATTTGCCATTTTTCTGTCCACCTGACCAGTCCATTGATATCATCCTGCAGTCTACAGCTTTCTTCCTCACTATCAGCACACGGCCAATTTTTATATCAACTGCAAACTTCTTAATCATGCCCCCTACATTGAAGTTTAAATCATTGATATATACCACAAAAAGCAATGGACCTAGTACTGAGCCCTGCGGAACCCCACTGGAAACAGCCTTCCAGTCACAAAAATATCTGCACTTCGGCAGTGGTAACTGTCCGTCAATCAGAAGCAGGAGCTCGGGTTAAATTTGTCCTCGCCAACCCAATTGTTGAACATGGTGTGCGGATTCAACCAGGGACCTTCCTGGTTTGTATGGCTGAGCTACTCACTGCTTGAACCATGCTGAACCATTGCGGGGGCTCTTTTTCTTCATTTCTTTTTATCATGAACACAGGAACAGCTGAATACGATTTATATTACTAGCACATAAAAATATACCAAAAAGTAGCGGAATGGATCAGCTGGTCTATCAAGCCTGTCCTGTCCTAGCATCGGGTGACTCCTGCATGCCATCACCTCATTTTCCAGAAGCCATGTTGAGATTCCCTAAAAACCCAATCTCTTTCAAGGTGGTAAAACAATGCATCTCTAATGATCCCTTTTAGCAACTTGCCTGTAACTGAAATCAAACTACTGGGGTCTCTAGTTTGCCAGTTTTAACTTGTTGCCCTTTTTAAATATTGGTACCACATGGGCCGCGTTCCAGTCCATGTGAAGTATGAAAATAACAGTGAAAATTATTTACAAACTCTGTGTAGTGAGTTTCCAGCTGGGCTATTGCACTATAATGTAGCATTTATAGACCCTGTCCAAAACCATGTGATGTCATCCATCATAAGAACATAAGAACATAAGAAATAGGAGCAGGAGTAGGCCAATCGGCCCCTCGAGCCTGCTCCGCCATTCAATAAGATCATGGCTGATCTGATCCTAACCGCCAATCTACTATCTATCACAGAACCATCTCCTGCATCGAACAGAATTGCACACACGAAATAGGAGCAGAATCAGGCTACACAGTCCCTGGGCCCGCTCCACTACCCACAGGGCCATGACCGATCCGAACCTAGACTCATGTCCAAATTCCTGCCCGCTCCCCGTAACCCTTAATGCCCTTTACTTCTAGGAAACTGTCTATTTCTGTTTTAAATTTAATTAATGTTGTAGCTTCTACAGCTTTTTGTGGCAGCATATTCCATGGACCTACCACCCTCTGAGTGAAGTAGTTCCTCCTCATCTCAGTTTTGAAAGAGCAGCCCCTTATTCTAAGACTATGTCCCCTAGTTCTCGTCTCACCCGTCATCGGGAACATCCTCCCCGCATCCACCCGATCCAACCCCTTCACAATCTTATATGTTTCAATAAGATCGCCTCTCATTCTTCTGAACTCCAATGAGTAGAGTCCCAATCTACCCAACCTCTCCTCATATGACCACCCCCTCATCCCCGGGATTAACCGAGTGAACCTTTTTTGCACTGCCTCGAGAGCAAGGATGTCTTTCCTTAAGTAAGGACACCAAAACTGTATGCAGTATTCCAGGTGCGGTCTCACCAATACCTTGTACAACTGAAGCAATACCTCCCTATTTTTATATTCTATCCCCCTAGCAATGAAAGCCAACATTCCATTTGCCTTCTTAATCACTTGCTGCACCTGCATACTAACCTTTTGAGTTTCGTGCACCAGGACCCCCAGATCCCTTTGCACTTCAGTACTCTCCAGTTTCTTGCCATTAAGATAATAAATTGCTCTAGGATTTTTCCTGCCAAAGTGCATCACCTCACACTTTCCAGTGTTGTATTCCATCTGCCAAATCTCTGCCCACTTACTTAGCCTGTCTATGTCCCCTTGCAGGTTTTTTATGTCCTCCTCACTCACTACTTTCCCTCCCATCTTTGTATCATCTGCAAATTTTGATATGTTACACTTGGTCCCTTCCTCCAAATCGTTAATATAGATTGTGAAGAGTTGGGGACCCAGCACTGACCCCTGTGGAACACCACTAGTTACTGATTGCCAGTCTGAGAATGAACCATTTATCCCAACTCTTTGCTTTCTGTTAGATAGCCAATCCTCTATCCATGCCAGAATATTACCCCCAATCCCGTGATTTTTTACCTTAAGCAATAATCTTTTGTGTGGCACCTTGTCAAATGCCTTTTGGAAGTCTAAATACACTACGTCCACTGGTTCCCCTTTATCCACTCTATATGTTACTTCCTCAAAGAACTCCAGCAAATTTGTCAAACATGACTTCCCCTTCGTAAAACCATGCTGACTTTGTCCTATTAAATTATGATTATCCAAATGTCCTGTTACTGTTTCCTTAATAATGGACTCCAAAATTTTACCTACCACAGATGTTAGGCTATACCATATTTTGCATGAAAACAATACAAAATGTAAATTCTGAAATAAATGACGATTTGCTAGACGGTCTAAGAATAAGTTAATTTGCAGAAACAATAGTTGTGTCAAACAATGGAAAGAGCTCAGCAATTGAGTTACGTCTTTTGTAGGTGACCTCACTGTAACCTAAGGATTAAAGTGTGTGCAATGGATAAGTATTGGATGACAGAAGGATTCTGAACGTCCAAAGTACAACTGTCTCTCAAAGCAGAAAGCCTATCCTTCTGCAGGCATTATAATAACAAGGTAAACAAGTTAAACAATAGTCTGAGAAGGTTATATTGCATTCAAGTTGTAGGGTTATATAATACAGATGGGAAAGGTGCACCACGTTCATGAAAAAGTGCTGAGTTATTTACCATTATATCAAATTGCATCACCATGCCAAAAGTGCTTTAGCACTAACACAAATGGCTCAACAAGCCAGGGAAAGGGCACCTGGGATTTCGCACACAACACTCCAGCTTTCTGCAGGGGCTCAACACTGGGAGTGAGGTCCTCTACCCACAGGGGACCAGGAGGCCCTCCAGAAAGAACGATGTGGGACCAGGTCGCCGAGGCCGTCACTGCCAGCAGTGTTGACCCCAGGACCTGGCTCCAGTGCCCAAAGAAGGTTCGTGACCTCAGACCACTGGTCAAGGTTTTGAATACATCTTCAAAAGCCGTCTGCTACCAACTGCATCTCTAGCCTCACACACTACTCAATGCACAAACCCTGACCCAATCACTCATCTACTAACAATTTCTACCAAACACAAGGCACACCTAGCTTCACCTCACCCCCTTGGAGGAGACGGTGCAGGCCATTCTTGGCAGGGGCATGGCTGGGCCCTTGGCCAGTGGCAGGGCTGAAAGAATACAAGATTCTGACATCCTCATACGTCATCCTCCTTCTCATATCCCCCTTCTCCCTCATCCTACAATCTCATGGTGTCAGCATGCACCTCTTGCTTTCCCGCCCTCCCTTCACCACAACCCTACTCTTGTGCCTTCCTCATTTCAGACATCCAAGAAATCCACCCTGCCCAGCCAGTGGTTGACTAAGAAGAGGAAGAGGAAAGTGAAGAAGAAGAAACACCATCACTTGATTTGACACTCCCACCCACCAGCTCCTCGAGGTCGTCCAGCAAGGCCAATTGCAATGTCTCCCTCAGCAGCCCTCAACCAGCCGTGCTGCAGCCACTGGGGTAGCACTGCGTGACATCAGTAGGATAGGCAAAGGCACACACAAGACACTCACTTAGGGAATGCATAAAGGTGATTAGTTGATTTCTGGATGTCATATTGGATGGCTAAATGTATAAAGTTGGATTGGAAAGTTTGCTTTGTGGTGGCTTTTATTTCACCTTTGTGGCCAAGAGGACGCTGTGATGGTCAGTAACAGAGGGAAGGTAAGGTGTGAGACAAATGTTGAAAGGAGAATTGGGGTTGTGGTCACTGGTATGACAGGCAGATGATTCCATCCCAGATATCCCAGCCAGAAAGGCACTGTCTGCGTTGCTTCCTTCCTTCTGCTTCCTCCGCTTCTGCGTCTTCCTCTTCTCTCTGCGAGCGGATGCTGGAAATCTGAAATAAAAGCAGAAAATGCTGGAAATACTCAGCAGGTCAGGCAGCATCTCGACCTGAAATGTTAACTCTGTTTCTGTCTCCATGCTGCCTGACCTGCTGAGTATTTCCATTTTTTTCTGTCTTCTCAGAGGCCTACTTTTATCATCCGAAGCCTTGCAAGCATCCAGCATCACTCCCTGCATGCCCTGCACACTTTAACAACTTTTTAAATGTAGAATCAGACAAAAATTTACATTGAGCCAAAGAAGGAGATATTAGGACAGGTGACTAAAAACTTGATCAAGGAGATATGTTTTAAGAAGGGACTTAAAGGAAAGAGGGAGGTGGAGAGGTTCAGGGAGGGAATTCCAAAGCTTAGGGCCTAGACTGCTAAAGGCACAATGGTGGGGTGAAGATAGTGGGAGATGCACAAGAGGCCAGAGATGGAGGATTGTTTAGTTCTTAGATAGTTGTAGGGGTGGAGGAGGTTACATAGATAGAGAGGGGCGAGACCATGGAGGGATTTGTACATGAGATGGGAAATTTTAAATTTGAGATGTTGCTGAACCGAGAGCTAATGTAGATCAGTGAGCACAAGGGTGGTGGGTGATCAGAACTTGGTGCGATTTAGGATAAGGGTAGCATACTTCTGGGTGAACTCAAGTTTATGGAGGGTGGAAGGTGGGAGGCTAGACAGAAGAGTATTGGAATAGTTGAGTCTGGAGGTAACAAAAGCATGGATGAGATACCATTCATTAAGTTGCTTCATTTTATAGACAGCAATTGAACGTCTAGAGCAACAGTTATTCAATCAATCAACAGAACTTGTCTTCATGTAATAATACAAAATAATGAAATTGCTAAATTTCCCCACACCAGTAGGTCACTTTGCGTCACTAAAACAAATTAACTTCTAAGTATTTTCCTACACCCTAACAGTTTTAGTCTGGGCTAAAGCTTGCTGCAGTTGTTCTGTGTTTAAAACTCTGACTATCAGTGATTCTGTCCATATTTTATTCCCCTGTGTTCAGAACCAGAGGGGAGAGCCTTTGCTAGACAAGCCCTGCTAAGCTCCCTGGACCAGGGATGTCCCAGCAAAATGGCCAGGAGGTGTTTATTGATTAGGAGACAGGTAGATGAATTGTTGTTTTCAGTATTTGATAAAACAATTCCATTCCGTAGCTCTATAGCACTTTAACCACCTTTCATCTGCTTTTTAAAAACTTTAACTGTAACTCTTTTCCAAATCTGTTCTGTGGAAACATGGTCAAAAAAATCCCAAAATGTGACATGTGTACAAGTGTAAAAGACAATGGCCCCAAAAATCTGCAATCATTCTGGTGAGGTCCACTGTAAATCTAATGGAAGTCCACCATTATGGCCACAAACTCGGCCAGGATTCAGATATACCAAGTCTTGGCCTTAAGTTAGAGATTCCATGAAGGCCTAATAAGGATGGATCCTGCACTTGCCCCACAAGGTCATTAATCTCAAAGAATGCAGGAACTGCAGAGGGTCAAAGATCCTGCACCCAGCTCTCATTCCGGTACCTGGTGTAGCATTAGCAGAGGAAAACCTAGTCTTACCAGATGTACCTCCCCGATCCTTGGTAGAAGTGGGCCCACCTGCAAAAGAGGGGGCAATTTTTTAACATTAAAAAGTGGCTCCTGCCGGGTCAATTATACTGCAGTATGTGTTGCGCACTAGGTCATCAACCACACAGACATTGATGCATTAGTCACAATACCAGATAGGCAGGTCATAAAAACCTGTTTGAAAGTTCAAACATGCACCAGATTTTACAGCACATCATGAATCTTTGGTAGATAGAGATGACTGACCTTGTTAACCTCTCTTTCAGGAACTAAGGGTTTGTCAACATTAGAATTACCCCAAGGCAGATACCTGAAAGCAGAGCAAATGTCATTGTATCAACTTGAAAATCATTACTAAGTTGTTTGTTTTCCTAGTTAACTCATACAACAAGAAGATACCATAGCTGTCGAACATTCTTTACCGCAGCTAGTTTAGTTTAAGGTCAGTTGTTTCTTCATATGTCTATACAGGAAACTCTTTATTAACCGGCACCCAAATATCCGGGAATCTCTCTTAACCGGCAAAATTCTTGAGTAGGTAACCGGGGTTTTCCTTCATCTCTCATTTAAAATTAACTTTAAAAAAAACCCAAGGCGTTTGCCTTGTATCGGAGCGTGTAGATTGGGAGGGGAATGTGCAGCCCGGGTAGGCAGCGGACACGACAGATGGTCAGCTGGCGGTCCCCGGGGAGACGGAGCTCTGAATGCAGGCGCATGTCAATGTGTACGGGGCTCTCGTACGTTGGGAGATATAACTCTCCGTTATCCGGACTTTTTGATTAACCGGCACCACGCCGGTCCCGTCGGTGCCGGTTAATAAAGAGTTTCCTGTATATACATGAGAGAAAAAATATATATTCTTAACTTAAAAAGTTTTAGGGGGAAAAATTTAGTATCGACCATTTTGGGGCGCTAACATCGTCTGGGCGCTAACTTTAGCGCCCGGCGCTAATTAGCACTGACGACCATGAAATTCAGTTTTAGTGCCCCAAGAGGGAGGTGGAACGCTAATTCAAGTGCTCCACTTCCTTCTTAGAGCGCTAAGCCCACAACTCTACGGGGCCCTACTTGGACCATCGGGGCGCGACAAGTAAGTCGGTTGATTTTTTTTACCCCCGCCCGCCAGCTCCCCTTTACTTAGTGCCCCGTGAGCCTCCTGCCGGTCCGTCCCCACCCCCTGAATCGGTCGCTGTCATCGCCCGGCAGGGCGAAAACGGGGCGCTGCGCACGGTGATGACGTCGTCATCGCCTGCGCAGCGGAGCGGAGCGGAGCGCTTCCAGTTACCGCCGCCGCTAAACTCCCGCTGAATTAAGCAGGAGTTGTTAGCGGCGCCCCGCCCAGGTGAAAATGGGAGGCGCTAAGGTACCCAATTTCTAGCCCTTAAATTTTTTAAATATTGGTTTCTGCCCCAGGCATAGATAAAGGTGTGGTGTAGGCATCACAAGTCAGAGAAAAGATTAAACTTGTAACTCATGTGATCACATTAGAGCTACTTTCAGGAATTTTGAAGATACTGCTTTCTACCTTTGTGAATAGGAAATGGTTAAAGGAAAATGCTTGCTACATTGCACCAATACTCTAAGTTTTCTACTGCATCGCTGATTTCATCAAAAAGATTCAAATACAAGAACCCCTGTTGCTACAGCAGTAGCAATTCTGTAGTTCCTTAACTGAAATCAGTGCAAGTAAAGGATCAAAGGCAAATTTGTTTGATGTGTGTAAAACCTAACAGCCTCCTCACTTCTTTTCCTTTAGGGTGCCTGTTCCCAGAACTTTCAAGGCAAAAATGCCTTTGAAGTAGGATGCTGGCTCAAAAGTTTGCAATTAAATTAATATTTATCAAGGTAAACAAGGGAGGGCTACACATTTTAAATTAAAAAGGTAGAGAAAAGGAAAACATTCTAAGAATGCGATTCACAAATGTCTTATGTCTCACTTTCAATGAAAGGCACTCAAACTCTCAAATATCCACAGCATTTAAAATACCAATGAAGCTAACTTTTAAGATCGGTGTCATCCCTGATAAAATTGTATTAAGCTCTTGGAGGATGGAAATAGCAGAGATTGCCAGACCTTCATAGAACACACTACACTGTATATATCATTGAACATCACTCACAAATCTTTAACAGTTGATCTACATATGAGAAGCTGCAAAGAATCCTAGTTATTCCAACTCTTTCGCCTTCCTCTCACCAGAGCTGCAGTGTGATATTTTGCTGTCTGTACTATGATCTGCCCCGATTGGAACGCAGAATATTTCCTGAATACGGACTGCAAAAGAATTACTTTGACTAATTAACAAGTGATCTTGCATAGCAAAATCATGAGCGAGATACTGCATATGGAAATGCTGCTCCACCAGACTTTCATTCATCCGACGGTTTTGCCAAATATCAATTAGTCCACTATTTAGTTAGGAGACACGTGTAACAAAGACATTTTAAGGGATGAGGGACTTCAGTTATGTGGCGAGACTAGAGAAGCTCGGCTTTTTCTCCTGAAAGAAAGACTTGCATTTATATAGCGCCTTTCACGACCACCGGACGTCTCAAAGCGCTTTACAGTCAATTAAGTACTTTTTTGAAGTGGAGTCACTGCTGTAGCAGAGAAGGTCAAGAGGAGATTTAATAGCGGTGTTGAAAATTATGAAGGATTTTGATAGAGTAAATAGGGAGAAACTGTTTCCATTGGCAGGTGAGTTGGTAACCAGAGGACACAGATTTAATATAATTGGCAAAAGAGCCAGAGGGAAGATGAGAATCTTTTTAACGCAGTGAGTTGTTATGATCCGAAATGCAATGCCTGAAAGGGTGGTGGAAGCAGATTCAATAGTAATATTCAAAAGGGATTTAGATATATACTTGTAAAGAAAAACATTGCAAGGTTATGAGGAAAGAGCAGGGGGATGGGACTAATTGGGTAGCTCTACCAAAGAGCTGGTGCAGGCACGATGGGCCGAATGGCCTCCTTCTGTACTGTAAGATTCTATGGGGGTGAAATTGGATTAGGCCCGAAAATGGGCGCAGGCATCGCAATGCACGATCTACCCGCATCCGTTGAAAGTGATGCAGGCAGCATGCAAACTTCGTGCTGCCTGCTCATTATTCATTGGAGCGCTGAGCTCAGTGCTAAACACGCTGCTGGTTGCCTCAGCACTCAATGGGGGCGGGGGGGAGGGGGGCAATATCGGGTGTAGTCTGCTAGCCAATACAATTTTGCCGAGGCTCGCTGCAATTCTTAAAGGGGAGGTGCTTTGTTGCAGAAGCACCTCATTGTCACTGTGGATACAGCCATGTTGCAACAGGGACGAGAAAGAGGACCTCG
Source organism: Squalus acanthias (assembly GCA_030390025.1). Classification (NCBI taxonomy): domain Eukaryota; kingdom Metazoa; phylum Chordata; class Chondrichthyes; order Squaliformes; family Squalidae; genus Squalus; species Squalus acanthias. The sequence goes on along the minus strand of CM059426.1, from coordinate 111,378,913 downwards.
CTTCTCAGATGCAGCACTGGAGGCCTTGGTCCAGGGGGTATACAGAAGAGGACAGGTCCTCTACCCGCAGAGGGTGCAGAAGGCCTTTGAGACAGAATGCCAGAAGGCAGTGGGAGGAGATAGCCCAAGCAGTCAGTGCCGCCAGTCTTGCCTCCAGGACCTGGATCCAGTGCTGCAAGAAGTTTATTGACCTCACACAAGTGGTCAAGGTCAGAGAATCCATCTTCAAATGTCATATCCCACCAACTGCACCACTCGCCTCACACACTGCTCAATGCACCACACCCCCATCACTCACCTACCAACAATCACTAGCAATCACAACTCATACTTTGCAGTCATAGCTTCACCTCACCCTCACACACTTACCACTGCTGCAAGCCTCACACCCACATCTCACACCTTGCACACAATGCCAGCTATTCAACCAAGACAGGCATTTCTCCCAAACACATTGCACCACACTTACTGACACACTTCCCTTTCTCTTGCAGGCCAAGGTAGCTCACAACCGGTGTGAACAGCAACAGACAGGCGGGGGTGAAGCACAGCTGCAGAACCTTACTGCGCTGGAGACTATGCTGGAGATAATTGCAGGGCCGTCACTGAGGCTGTGGCGAGTGGCAAGGTTGAAAGCATTGCTGATGATGGCATGCTCATACCTAATCCTCCTTCTCATAACCCACGTACCCTTCATTGCATAATCTTTTCTCACTTACAAGCTGCTGATGGTGTAAGCATGCACATCTTGCATTGCCCCCTCCCCTCACCACAATACGACACTTGTGCCTTTCTCCTTTCAGATACTCAAGAACTGCCAGCAGCCCAGCCAGTCCCTGACCAACTAGAGGAGGAGAGTGATGGAGAAGAAGAGACACCGTCACTCAATCTGATACTCCCAGGCACCAGTTCACAAAATGGCACTGCGCAAACTTTAGAGGGTAGTTTAGAGGCAGGATCTGCACATGGTGAGTCACCAGGCACGCGTGGGCTGCCGCTGCGCCAAGGGAAAAGGGTAGCTCAGGTGCCAGCTCCCCGGAGGGCGAGTTTGCACACGGGTTCTGCTGCACAGGATTTTTTTTTATTTGTTCCTGGAATGTGTGCGTCCCTGGCAAGGCCAGCATTTATTGCCCATCCCTAATTGCCCTTGAGAAGGTGGTGGTGAGCCGCCTTCTTGAACCACTGCAGTCCTTGTGGTGAAGGTACTCCCAGAGTGCTGTTAGGGAAGGAGTTCCAGGATTTTGACCCAGCAATGATGAAGGAACGGCGATATATTTCCAAGTCATGCGTATCTTGGAGGGGAACTTGGAGGTGGTGGTGTTCCCATGCAGCTGCTGCCCTTGTCCTTCTAGGTGGAAGAGGTCGCGGGTTTGGGAGTTGCTGTCGAAGAAGCCTTGGTGCATTGCTGCAGTGCATCTTGTAGATGGTACACACTGCAGCCTCTTCCTCCTCCTCCTGAGGTGGTCCCTCAATCCCTGGTGGCAAGGGCTGCGCCCTCATGATGGCCAAATTGTGGAGGATGCAGCAGACCACCACGAAATGGGACACCCACTCCGGCGAGTACTGGAGGGCTCCTCCCGAGCGATCAAGGCAGCGGAACCATTGCTTGAGCACCCTGAGGTCTGCTCGATGAGGTTCCTCATGGCAGCATGCCTCTCATTATATGACTGCTGGCCACGAGTGGTGGATTTGCAGAGGGGAGTCATTAGCCAGGTGTAGAGTGGATAGCCCTTGTCTCCGAGCAGCCACCCTCGGGTTCAACGTGGTGGCTGGAAGATCACTTCACACCATATTGGCGCAGGATGAAGGCATCATGACTGCTGGCAGGATACCGGGCATTCACCATCATGATGTGCTGGGTGTGGTCACACACCAACTGCACATTAAATGAGTCTTTGCGGTTGCGGTACATCTCAGGATTGATATGCGGCAAAGCCACGTGTGTGCAGTCGATGGTGCCCTGCGCCATGGGGAAGCCCGGTATCCTAGCAAAGCCACATGCACGCTCCTCTTGCGTCTCTCTGTTCAGAGAGAAGACAATGTAGTCCCTTCTCCTAGTGTACAGAGACTCTGTGACCTCCCGGCTGCAGCAAACTGGGAGATGTTCGCTATGTCGCCTGCTCAAGACTGGAAGGATCCGATGGCAAAAAAATTCAGGGCCACGGTCACCTTGAGGGCGATTGGCAGCGCTGTTGTCACCCTGCTCTGAGATTGCAGGTCTGGTTCCAAGAGGTGGCAGAGTTCTGTGACCACCTCCTTGGTGAAGTGGAGCCTCTGAATGCACTGCTCCTGGCTTAAGTGCAGATAGGAGAAGTGCTGTCGGAAGACCCTAGTTGGGTAAGGCCTCCTGCTGAGAGCCTTCCTGCCCTTCCTCTTCCTCCCTCAGCGAGCAGCTTGTCTTCTTTGCTGCCTCTACTTCATCTCCCTGTCATGCTGCTGTGCGAGAGGCACTGTAAATAGAGCCCCCACCTGAAAGAAAGTAAGAAAGAAAGACTTGCATTTATATAGCCTTTTTCACGACCGCCGGATGTCCCAAAGTGCTTTACAGCCAATGAAGTACTTTTTGAAGTGTAGTCGCTGTTGTAATGTAGGAAACGCAGCAGCCAATTTGCGTACAGCAAGCTCCCACAAACAGCGATGTGATAATGACCAGATAATCTGTTTTAGATGTTGATTGAGGGATAAATATTGGCCAAGACACTGAGAGCAAGTGGTCTGAGCAGAATCCTTGAATTCAGAAGCAAGGCCTTCTCCAATTGCAGCACCTCTCCCTGTCACCTCACCAACTTTAAACAACTCTCGAGAGCTCCAAACACTTCCACAAATTTACACAAAGCCAGTAGAAATCAAAAAGCAAGTTACTTGAAAGTTGTTGATGATTCCTTTAAATATCGCTGGTCCCTCCTGCAGCTGAATGCACCTTCAGCTCTGCGTGCTTTAGAGAGGGCGTGCAGTCAAGCGGCGACGTCCAAAATGCCAGGTCGTGCATCAAGTCAGTGTTGCACGCTGATTGACGTCACGATCTGCCTCATTTACATTCTTCTGCCGAACGCACGCAACAGCCATGCTACTGACCTAAAATGGCGACCGCCGCGGCCTGTACCGGAAGTGGCCGGAAGCATTTTTGTAACAAAATTGGCCTTAAATACCGGCTCTAAGAGGGGGAATTTCACGGCCAAATCTCCTCAAAATGCTAGCAGCAATAAAGGGCTAGAAATTGGACTCCTTTGCGCCTCCTGTTAGCACCCCCGGGGGGCACTAACGGGGCAAAAATGGCTTAGCGACCAGGCGCAGCGCTGGCATCAACTCCTGCCATATTTGGCGGGAGTTTTGCGGCGGCGCTACGGTGTTGTGCCCCGATCTCCTTTGCCCAGAGATCCTGACATCATCATCGTGCGCATCGCCCCAGTAGCGCCCCGGACCCAAAATTGCCTTCCGCCTCCTGCAGCAGCGCCGGTCGAAAACACATTAAAGGCGAGGTGGCTGAGGTAAGTAAAAAAAAAACTTACGTTTCTTGTTGCAGTTTTTCGCAGGTTCCTGCCCGTGATTGATCAGCCCGGTATTCTGCTTGAGTGCCGGGCTGATCGTGCAGGATCACGGCTGCCTTGGTGGTCCAGGTAGGCACTTTTTAAATTGCAGAGCCTGTAGCGATGGCCCTTCCCTTTAAGGGAGGGGAGGAGCCTTTGAACGCGGCAGTGCTGCACAGCCCAGTGTGCAGCGCTGTTGGAGTCTCCACCCCACCTGCTGCCGATTGCGCTCCAAGAAGGAAGTGAAGCGCTTGATTAGTGCTCCACTTCCTTCTTGGAGCGCAAATGGTGAATTTTTCAAAAGTTTGAAATCGTTAGCGTCTGACGCTAACTTTTAAAAATTAGCGCCCCAAACGGGCCGATAGTGAATTGCACCCCCTTTGCATTTCAATTGTGGCTGCAGACCTGGTTTACAGACAATGTTATTGCCTCGAACTCTGCATGCAAAATTTCAAAAGTGCAGTAATCCTCACTTACTGAGCCAGGATTGTGGGAGAATGCATACGGCCATCTGAAAGCTCAAGCGCTGCATATATAGGCAACGCAAATTCTCGAGCCCTTTCTGTGCTGTCAACAATCATAGGTACAAACTTTGTGAAACATCTGTCCTTATTATATTTGCCCCTTGCTGTTACATTACATAATGTAATAAACAAACAGATAACGGATCAAGTTAACACAAATGTGAGTTATTTTTAGAATTGTCTGAGTAGGAATCATACTCAGCTGATGTTCATTTATGTTTAGTTAAGAGAGTGATGATTCAGTCTTTATTATTTTAAACTACACTTATGTTACTTGATGGCATTACATAAAAAGCCTCAACATTTTTCCTTTTAAATGCAGAAAGTATATAATTTCAACAAGAGAAAGCAGATGATGAGAAACAGAAATTGTGTTTAGCAGGTAATGGCCCAAAAATTTGTGCCGTTACGCAAGAGTATGCACTGTGTACTCTCGCGTATTCTGTCTCCAATTGCCGGTTTTCTGCATGCACTGCGCATGCGCTGAAAACCAGCACTTGGTGAATTCAAAAGGGGGCGGTTCCTAGGTGAACCGCGTGCGGGCTACAGGCTGCGCGCACGCAGTGCACTTAGTGCTTTGGACGCGCAGGTAAGCATGGAAGATTTTAGACATAAAGAAAGGAGGTGTAAGACCCTCTTTTAACAAGGTAAGTACTTAATTAAGTATTATTTTGAATTTTTTTTAACAGGTATATCTTTTTTAGAGACTTTAAAGACAGGTAAGTTTATTTTTATAACTTTTTAAAAGATTTTAAATTTTTTCAAAAATTTAATTTTTTGTTTAAAATGGTTAATTTATTTAACTATACTTATTTTATTAATGTGATGGTTTTTTTTTTAATTTAATTGAGGTTTAGCTGTTCTTTTGGGGGGGTATAGTATTCATAGCTTTCACAGCCGTGCTGTGAAAGCTATGAATGAAAGATGGTGTGCTGCCATTGGCTCTAACTCAGTCACGTGATCCCACAGCTCGCACGAATTAACTACACCTGTGGGATACAAAAGCCCTGCACAGCTGCTGTCCAGAACATCAAGTTCGTGCGAGCTCGGACTAAAAAAAGCCAGCGCGCAGTGAGAGATCGCGGGAAGGCCTTACCCTCGCACGAAGGCTCACTCACGAATTTTTGGGCCATTGACTACTAAAGTTTCGCAGAGTCTGTTCTAGGTCCCATCCCATTGACAATTGCCAGGAATTTCTCGAGGAGTTTTCCGTTCGGTCGCTGTAACTTCGGCTTACGATTGGCGGAAATCGCAATATATCCGGGGTTTTTGCTGATGTTACGGCAGCCAATCAGGAGAACTCCTGAGGAAATTCCCCGCGACTACTTATAAATAATGTGGAGGCAGGTACTTCCAATAATATTACAAAATTTGCTGAAGATACTAAGCTATGTAGCCAGGGAGACTAGAAACAACCAGAAGAATCTGGACCAACTTAATGGATGGAGTAAGCAGTGGCAGGTTGATTTTAATGTGGGTAAATATTAGATGACGCACACGAGAACAGAAAACATGAAATGAGTGGACAAGAGAAAAGGATGTTCGCTCACAAAGATGGAAAAGGAAAAAGATTTGGGTGTAATTATTAATCATTCGCTGAAAATATCGGATGAGTATAGAAACGGTTGTCAACAATAATACAGAACTGTCTGCATTTAACGATTACTGTGAAATTGAAGGGTCTGGAGTTATTGGTCAGAACAATTTACTTCATTCAGTTTATGAGCCCACATTAGTTAAACTGTTAGCCTTTGCTGTTAACAGCAACAAAGAGGCAGAGTCGTCCCACTGTAGGAAAGAGATCTGAAACCATACTCACATATGTATTAACTTTGTGTTTATTCACATATAGCTTTCCCAATTCATGGCAAGTAATGGGTGAGCAAATGTCAGCTGTGACTAAAGCCAAAGTAGGAAAGATATATCTTTAAACAAATAAAAAGAGGAAGCTTAACGGGTAAGTGCAATGGGTGGTTTTGGTACTGAACTATACAAAGGAGGAATGCCCAAAGTTGAATCCCTGCTCTGTGTTGAGTTAGCTGAGTTCCACCAGGGTAGAAGTGGTACATTGACCTCAGCCGGGTGATGAAGTTGAAAGCTTTTAGCAGCAGACCTGATTGATGACACAATGACATATTTGTGTTATTAATATCCATAAGACTAACAGGTTTAAAATAACTCTTTTGATGAGGCTTAGGCTGGGAACATTGAATACTCACTTTGGAGTGCTGAGCAATGCATTTACACTGCAACTGAAGTAGCTTGGCCTATTGGGGTAAGTTTTACAATTTAGCACTCCCAGCACAGAGCTTTGTGATGGGAGGCATATCGAGAATTTGAGCATAGAATTTGCAAATATTTGCATCATGAAAATGTAATGTTTTCACCCAAACTGTTGATATTTGCCTTTATACATGCAAAGAAGTGCTAAATTAAAACAGGAACTACACTTCAAAAATACTTAATTGGCTGTAAAGTGCTTTGGAACGTCCAGAGGACATGAAAGGCGCTATATAAATGCAATTTATCTCTTCAAATTGTAAATGCAGCCTAAATCCGGGGCCAGGCCCTAATTGGCTACTGTTCTGCTAAACTCGCTAAACTTGTAGGTCCTGAATTTTTGCAGGACACTCTCAATCTCCTGCCATAACTTTGGTGAGAGATGATCGGAACCCCTGGAGAAACAGTGTAAACAGAGTCTTTTTTAAATGTTTATAGTCTTTCTCCGGGGAGCTTCCAACTATCTCCCACCAGTGAACCCCTGTGGAAATTCCAGACAGTAATTTCCCTTTCAATACACTCTCAATATCTTTTGAAATTTAGGATTCTAAGGGCGACAGGGAAATCCCCCGAGAGCGGGGACATGTTTGTAGCTTACACTTGGCCAGAGAGTCTTCGGGAGTGTGCAGCAGCACTTTAAATCATAAAAATTTAGCTTTCTGTCATCTATAGTTAAAGCTACCAAATTTAAGCCAAAAGTCAACAAATAGTATAGAGTATTCAATGATTTTGTAGAAAATAATTGGAAAAAATTGCTCTTTGGCATTTCAAAATTGCATTAAAAGGTTAGCCATGGAGGTGCCTTTTGCTGCAGGCAACCAATTGCTAATTAGAAGCAAATTTTGTTCAATTTTCAGATTCCACAATTGGTCCAATCCACATTGAATAATTTTTTTTTATTCGTTTATGGGATGTGGGTGTCGCTGGCAAGGCCAGCATTTATTGCCCATCCCTAATTGCCCTTGAGAAGGTGGTGGTGAGCCGCCTTCTTGAACCGCTGTAGTCCGTGTGTTGAAGGTACTCCCACAGTGCTGTTAGGGAGGGAGTTCCAGGATTTTGACCCAGCGACGATGAAGGATCAGCGATATACTTCTAAGTCAGGATGGTGTGTAACTTGGAGGGGAACTTGGAGGGGGTGGTGTTTCCATGCGCCTGCTGCCCTTGTCCTTCTAGGTGGTAGAGGTCGCGGGTTTGGGAGGTGCTGTCGAAGAAGCCTTGGCGAGTTGCTGCAGTGCATCTTGTAGATGGTACACACTGCAGCCACGGTATGCCGGTGGTGGAGGGAGTGAATGTTTAAGGTGGTGGATGGGGTGCCAATCAAGCGGGCTGCTTTGTCCTGGATGGTGTCAAGCTTCTTGAGTGTTGATGGAGTTGCACTCATTGAGACAAGTGGAGAGTATTCCATCACACTCCTTACTAGTGCCTTGTAGATGGTGGAAAGGCTTTGGGGAGTCAGGAGGTGAGACACATGCCACAGAATACTTAGCCTCTGACCTGCTCTTGTTGCCACAGTATTTATGTGGCTGGTCCAGTTAAGTTTCTGGTCAATGGTGACCCCCAGGATGTTGATGGTGGGGGATTCGGCGATGGTAATACCGTTGAATGTCAAGGGACGGTGGTTAGACTCTCGCTTGTTGGAGATAGTCATTGCCTGGCACTTGTATGGCGAATGTTACCTGCCACTTATCAACCCAAGCCTGAATGTCGACAAGGTCTAGCTGCAAGTGGGCATAGACTGCTTCATTATATGAAGAGTTGTGAATGGCACTGGACACTGTGCAATCATCACTGAGCATCCCCACTTCTGACCTTATGATGGAGCGAAGGTCATTGATGAAGCAGCTGAAGATTGGCAGTAAAGCAATTTGGGATGTCCTGAGGTTGTGAAAGACGTTATATAAATGCAAGTCTTTGCTTTCTTCAACCACAACCATCTTCCTTTGTGTTAGGTATGACTCCAGCCAGTGGAGTGTTTTCCCCCCGATTCCCATTGACTTCAGTTTTACTAGGGCTCCTTGATGCCATACTCGGTCAAATGCTGTCTTGATGTCAAGGGCTGTCACTCTCACCTCACCTCTGAAATTCAGCTCCTTTGTCCATGTTTGGACCAAGGCTGTAATGAGGTCGGGAGCCGAGTGGTCTTGGCAGATCCCAAACTGGGCATCAGTGAGCAGGTTTTTGGTGGGTAAGTGCCGGTTGATAGCACTTTTGATGACACTTTCCATCACTTTGCTGATGATTGAGAGTAGACTGATGGGGAGGTAATTGGCCGGATTGGATTTGTCCTGCTTTTTGTGGACAGGACATACCTGGGCAGTTTTCCACATTGTCGGATAGATGCCAGTGTTGTAGCTGTACTGGAACAGCTTGGCTAGATGCGCGGCTAGTTCTGGAGCACAAGTCTTCAGCACGATAGCCGGGATGTTGTCGGGGCCCATAGCCTTTGCTCAGTAAGATCAAGGAGTTAACTGAATGCAGTAAGATCATTCTGAACTTTATGCACTATTACAATATACATTTATGTTTGAAGACTATAAGGTAGCTGGCGTAGCATAACTTTTCTATAATGAGCTATTTCCACATGATATCCTCGGAATTTTTCACCTTATGCCAACAAATGTAATAAGTGGTCTGAGAAAAAAACTAAAAAAAGCTTTTTATTTACTTTATTGATTAAATATATCTGTAGACAAAAATGCATTGTAGTATCTCAATAGGACATGAATTTTATCCTACTTAGTAGCATGGACCAGGATGACCAAAGTTGTTTGCCCTAGTTGGAGCTTCCGCTGCGCAACTTTAGATCACAGAAGTTAATAACATCTGGTACTATAGAGCTCAATTAAATGAATTACATTTCCATCTAATTACATGTCCTGGCCAATATTATCCCTCAACCAACATAACAAAAACAGATTATCTGGTCATTATCACATTGCTGTTTGTGGGACCTTGCTGTGCGCAAATTGGCTGCCGCGTTTCCCACATTACAACAGTGACTCCACTTCAAAAGTACTTCATTGACTGTAAAGTGCTTTGAGACGTCCAGTGGTCGTGAAAGGCGCTATATAAATGCAAGTCTTTCTTTTCTTTGTTAATGAAGATTTCAGGATGCACATTCTGAGTGAGATACAGCTTTAGAAATAGTAATATAAGTGAACACATACCAGTTCAGTTCAATTATCATTAGTGATGATTAGGGATAAGCAGATATTCCAACCAGCTTGCTGTTACAGAGCAAAACAATCTAAAATCAGCCATGGCACACATTAATGGAGGCGCGGGGCTCACCTTGCAATGCTTTGTCAACAAACCGCAATAGCAGCCTCCAAGCCTCATCATTCCTGCACTGGCTCATTTATATTTTCAGTTATGTCAGAGAATCCTACTTAGTAGCATGGAACAGGATGACTAAAATTGTTTGCCCTAGTTGGAACTTCCGCTGCACAACATTCGATCACAGAAGTCACACAAAGGGTAGTGGAATTCTGGAACTCTTTCCCCCAAAAAGCTGTTGAGGCTCAGTCAATTGAAAATTTTGAAACTGAGCTTGATAGATTTTTGTTAGGCAAGGGTATTAAGGGTTGGCGAACTAAGGTGGGTAGATGGCTTTAAGATACAGATCAGCCATGATCAAATTAAATGGCGGAACAGGCTCGAGGGGCTGAATGGCCTACTCTGGTCCCTCTGTTCTTACTGAGAAATTATATCTACATTGATACGACACATCCATTTTAGTGCCAAGTTTGTGTCCTGGTGCAAAGTCAATGACCCCGATATTGACGGGGAGGCGTGGAGGGCGCAGGAAGTCCATTCGAGGGGCGAAGAACCTGGCAAGGCTGGGACGTGGAGGCTCAGGGAGAGAGGGGTGCTATGTCCATGATCGGGAGGAGAAGGGGGCTCTGTCTGCGATCGGAGCGAGAGGGGTGTCTGGTCGTGATCGGGGGGGGAGTGGGGGTGGGAAAAGGGGGAGAGTGGGGTAGCCCAGTGCAAGGGAGGCCCCTGGATTCCTTGTGAGGCCTGGAGGAGCACTCCTGCCCCTCGTGGTCCACAAGGAAACCTGAAATATAACTGTAAAACTTACCTTCTGGGCCTCTTACGGCCCAGGATCCAGCTCTCGGCAGGTTTTGCCTGACCAGGGAGCTGACACTGCCCCTCCCCCCTCCGGCTCAGGGCTCAGGTGGAAATTGTAGATCGGGTCCTGATGATGTCATCGGGTACTATTTGTTCTAATCCAATTTTCCACTAGCCAGTCAAACATAGCATGCAATCTTAATTATGTTAATTGTTCAATGGCAAAATAGACAGTTGGGATTCGCATCCCTCTGTGTACTGTTTTTAACAAATTTGTTATTGCACTCGGCAAAATTCTACGTGCGATTTAGCAATGTTGTTAATGCATTTATCTTAAAAGAGTTAACACGTTTGTTAAAATAACTAACAGAACAACAAGTTAAGAGGGAGCAGAAACAAACCTTCACTGAGGCAAAAGTGTCTATTCCTTGAGCAGTTCTTAAAAACAACAACACTATGATCCAATTCTATCAAAGAGGAAGAAAGCATGAAAGAAATTGCCAACAAGGTCAATGCCAATTCCTAAGTGAAGATGACAGGCAAAGACTATCTCAAGTCTTGGAATGGAAGTATTGGAAGGGGTGACATGAAGAATCTGACAAGGATGTAAAAATCTTTTCCTTTGGTAAGTGGTATCTGGACGCTGACTAAATTTGAAGTCTATTTATGAGAAACCATTTTTAACGGCACCTTTTTAACAGTGGTGGACACTCTCGGATAGGAAGGCGGAAGTAACAGAATTTAGGTTGGGTGACATCATCCTGTCCTAACTCACTCATTTTCACGTGGCTGCCACTGACAAGGATGGGCACTTCTTCAGTGCGTCCTGAAAATGAACGGAATTTAGACCGGGTTGTTTCTCCAGCGGAACCCTGCCATACTTCCGCCGCATCAGAAATTCCTGGCCCTACAAATGTGTAATTGCCAATTTATGCCCTTCCCAGCTCAGGAATTTTGGAGCTATACAGACCAGAAAGTCCCGTGTTATAATCCCTGGTTTTTGCTGGGCTGGATTTTCCCTGCGGAGGCGGGATGGCGGCGGGAGAGCTGGTTGGCGGGTTCCGGTCCAGCTCCCATCTACAGCTGCTCTCTCAAAAAGATTTTCTGTAGATAGGCCTTGTTAAGCCCGCCCTGTGGGGTTCCTGGCTAATTAACAGGAAGCGGGTCTGATGATGTCATTTGATGATGTGTCATCAGCCGGTTTCTTTAAAGGGACTACGGCCACATTGATTTTGACAGTTGTTCTGTCGGTGTTCTACAGCATTGAGGTGCTTCAAACACTGACAAGCACTGCGCAAAGGTGCACAGCAGCACCCAGGCTCTCCAAGGACTCGCTCCATGTGCTTATGAAGGGAGTGACAGCACGCAGGGAGGTTCTCTTCCCTTCCCATGGGCAGAAGACACCTCCCCAGGAGATCAATGCAGTCTGGTTGCACATTGCACAGGAGGACACAAGCAGGGATGTTGTCAGGAGTGCCTGGCTGCAGTGGCGCAAACCTTTCAATGATCTCAGTAGATCACAAAACGTTACTGCCAAGCCACTCTCAACCACATCCTGCTGTGCCACTCATCACATCCCCATCACTCTGCCTTCCCTACCCTACTCCTGCACATCTTTACTCACACCAACTTACCTTGCACCTCCACCAATCTCTCTCTATCTACATTATCACTTCCCCATCTCACTAACCACCCCTCACACTCACCCTCATCCTACTGCAAGCATACCAACTAACAACACACAAGGGTAGGCACTTGAGAGGTTTAGCCAATGTTCATGTCAAGTTTCTGGTAATGTGTTGTCATACAGTGAAATCTATATTTTCAACACATCACCTTATTGGACAGATCTGTGTGCACCTTGAGAAGTGTCTTACTGCGTTCCAGTGAATGTTGAGACATAACTCCCCCCACCGCTATAGTGATGAGTGTGAATGAAATGGCTTGGACATTATAGGGATGCTTTACGGTGCTGGTGTGGGATGGTGTCAACCTGGTGCATCATGTGGCAGCCAGGGTTTACAGCATCAAGTGAAGTAAATCTGGCCATGGTGAGGCCATCGCTGGACTCCCGGGCAGCAATGTTGTCAGGGGCTGATGCCCTGTGTCCTGTGCAGCATCAGGCGATGGCGGAGAAGGTTGTTGTTGGTGATGTTGGTGTGCTTGGTGATGTTGGTGTTGGAGCTGATCGCGGAAGGATTCAAAGGACCAAGGTGTGATTTTTTCAAGGGCACCGATGTTGCTGGAATAGATGGCAGCTGCAGGTGAGATGACAGAAGCGATCTGTCACTGGTGAGAGAGGTTGTTCCAATGAGGGGACACTGGATATACAGTTGACTCTAAACACTTGCAAGCTAAAGAAATCTCTATTTGTCTTACAAATGTAGTAACCAACATTTTCTGAGCTCTGAAACTGAACAGCTGCAACATGGCATCCTTTATACCACTTCTGCAGCTGTCAGCTTATCAGAGAAATCAAAGCAGACTCAACTCACGACAGGGTGAGCTGGCGTGTTCCCCGAGCAGCGGGTAACTCGTGGGGGACCACGTAAAATTGCAATGTAGGCTCAACATAGCATTAAATTGGCTGTTAACAAGCCATTTAAGTAGTTCAATTGTCTCCCCCGCCGCTTGGTGTCAGGTCAGTTCTGCGCTGACAGACCCGACACCTGGGAGACTCGTGTGGAGATGGGTTGACAGCGGGTTTCATACCCACTGTCAATCTTCGCTATTTTGACAGCAGACCCGCCTCCAAACCCACACTCTGAGCGCCGGCAAAATCCAGTCCATTGAGTCTGCTGGTCTCAGCTAAAGTACCAGTGGGGATCAAACAATTAATTTCAGTGTCCCTAGGCTAGGGACTGAAAACAAAATCAGCCAACATTCCTGCTCCTGATTCCTTTTGAGTGAAATCGGAAAGTAAAGAAATAGATAATGCTTTCAGGTTTATTTGAAGGGAGTTCAGTAGATGGGTTAGAAAATGAAAAAAACATTTAAAATTGTGGTAAAGAGCAAACGTTTTGTCAAGTAATTAAATTATCTGATTTGAGAATATTATTAGCTCATACACTGATAACGTTGCAGAAAGAGAGCAATTGTGTGACATTGTATCTGTTATAGGGAAAGAACAGAAAGTCGTATCACCAGAGCAAACCAGATTAAAGTCATACAATTATACTGATCCTTCTAGAGCTAGCAAAACAAACAATTGTTCTTACATTTCCCTCAAAGTCCCACAATAAATAAATAAAAATAATTTACATAGAATTGCATAGGATATATGGCACAGAAACAGGCCATTCGGCCCAACCAGTCCATGCCGGCGTTTATGCTCCACATGAGCCTCCTCCCATCTTTCCTCATCTAACTCTATCAGCATAACCCTCTATTCCCTTCTCCCTCATATGCTTATCTAACCCCCCCCCCCCCCCCCCCTTAAATGTATCTATACTATTTGCCTCAACAACTCCCTGTGGTCGCGAGTTCCACATTCCCATCACTCTCTGGGTAAAGAAGTTTCTTCTGAGTTCCCTCTTGGCTTTCTTGGTGACTATCTTATATTGATGGCCTCTAGTTATGCTCTTCCCCACAAATGGAAACACTCTCTCTGTATCTACTCTATCATAACCTTTCATAATTTTAAAGATCTCCATTAGGTCACCCTTCAGCCTTCTTTTTTCAAACGAAAAGAGACCCAGCCTGTTCATCCTTCTCAGTTATGTATACCCTCACATTTCTGGTATCATCCTTGTAAATCTTCTCTGCACCCTCTCCAGTGCCTCTATATCCTTTTTATAGTATGGCGACCAGAATTGTACACAGTACTCCAAGTGAGGTCCAACCAAGGTTCGATACAAGTTTAGCATAACTTCACGACTTTTCAATTCTGTGTCAGCTGTGGCTCAGTGGGTAGCACACTTGCCTCTGAGTCAGAAGGTTGTGGGTTCATAGTCCCACTCCAAGAGACTTGAGCACATAAATCTAGGCTGACACTATAGTGCAGTACTGAGGGAGTGTTGCACTGTCGGAGGTGCCGTCTTTCGGATGAGACGTTAAACCGAGGCCCCGTCTGCTCTCTCAGGTGGATGTAAAAGATCCCATGGCACTATTTTGAAGAAGAGCAGGGGAGTTATCCCTGGTGTCCTAGCCAATATTTATCCCTCAATCAACACAACAAAAACAGATTATCTGGTCATTATCACATTGCTGTTTGTGGGAGCTTGCTGTGTACAAGTTGGCTGCCACGTTTCCCACATTACAACAGTGACTCCACTTTAAAAGTACTTCATTGGCTGTAAAGCGCTTTGAGACATCCGGTGGTCGTGAAAGGCGCTATATAAATGCAAGTCTTTCTTTTTCTCTAGAAATAAACCCTAGTGCTTGGTTTGCTTTTTTATGGCCTTGTTAACCTGAGTCGCTACTTTCAGTGATTTGTGTATTTGTACTCTGAGATCCCTTTGCTCCTCTACCCCAACCAGACTCGCACCCTCCAACTGATGGGTGACCTCCCTATTCTTCCTACCAAAATGTAATACCTCACATTTATCTGTGTTGAATTTCATTTGCCATTTATATGCCCATTCCACAAGTTTATTAATATCCTCCTGTAATTTGTTGCAGTCCCCTCAGTATTGACTATCCCCCCCAATTTGGTGTCATCCATAAATTTAGAAAATGTGTTTTTGATTCCAAAGTCTAAATCGTTAATATAAATTGTGAACAACAGTGGTCCCAGCACTGATCCTTGTGGAACACC
Organism: Squalus acanthias; assembly: GCA_030390025.1. Lineage (NCBI taxonomy): Eukaryota > Metazoa > Chordata > Chondrichthyes > Squaliformes > Squalidae > Squalus > Squalus acanthias. The sequence continues at coordinate 111,363,752 of CM059426.1, read as the reverse complement.
ACTTTCCACCTTCTGCCACTCTGAATAGCTACCCTTTACACCTACTCTCTGCTTTCTGTCTTGAAGCCAGAATTTAGCAGTGGAATCTAACCTTAGGGAAAATTACATGTCATAAATATGTCCGAATATGGCAGCTTGGCACATCTTGAGTTATGTAAATTAATTAAGTTTATGCGCAAAGCAGTCTCAGAATCCCGGTTCAGTTTCCTCTGAAGACCGATTGAATTCATTGCATTAAACTGAAAGACTTGTTTCCAAAGCTATGAGCCATTAACACTTGAGGCAACACGGCGTTGGATGCATGCCATTCCTCTAATATAATTTTAAAAATAATTTTGTGCCTGCCTTTTATCTCCTTCCGAACAAACCAGGTAGCTATGTGTGGGAAGATCAAAGAAAAAGGTATATTAATAAATTGAAAATTAGGTGCATTCTAAACTTCTTCTAAAGATTAGACAGCATTTTAAAACAGCTTGACATTTTCTTGCCATAATGGACTTTCCAGATAGTTCTTCAGGTGAACTGGGATTTCACTATTCCCTGTTAGAAATGAAGTAACACAAAGTTAGGACAGCTGGTATGTTCTCAAACATTACTCAAATCACTGAACAGGATCACTGAATGTTAATTTAATGTTAATATGAATTTCTAAGGGCTAGAAGTTGCGTAGTGCCCCGTATGGGGCAATAACTTTTGCGGGAGCGCAAAAGTATCGCTGGGCGCTACAAAATTAAATTGGACGCGAACTTCCGGCTTAGTGCTCCGGGAGGGAAGTGGAACACTAAATCAAGCGCGACCACTTTCCTTGGAGCGCTAAACGGAGCAAGAGGGGCGGTAGCGGCAGAGTGCTGCACAATGTCCCGTGCAGCGCTGCCGCATTCACAGGCTCCTTCCCTCCCTTAAAGGGAAGGGCCAATGCTGAGGTCATTTCAAGGTAAGGCTGGGAATGGTCGGCGACGGCACCTGCGATCCGCGAAGAGCAGCCCCAAGAACTCTGAGAGAGTGCAGGGCTGATCAATCGCGGGATGGAAAAAATTCAAAAAACAGCACACTGGGGTGATAATGGGCCAGAAATTCGGTCCTCCGGCTTCCTGCGGGTGCAAGCATCGCGCGCGTATTTACCTACCGCGCCTGCCGTTGTGCTTCGGGCCCACGAGGACTTCGGCTCCTGGGCCTCCTCCAGCTGCTGGCGCGCAGTGCTTGCGTATCCCAGGGGCGCAGTTAGTTCGAAGCGTCCCCTGGGATCACGTGGGCCATGGAGAGCCAATTGGAGCAGGGAATTTTCATTCATAGATTTGACAGGAAGACCTGTCAAATCTATGAATAGAGATCGGCCCCAAAACCACACTAAAACTTCAAATAAATTTTTTTTAAACCATCACATTTTTAAAATAACTATAAATTACATAAATTAACTACTTTAAACAAAAATTTAAATTTTTGAAAAAATTAATTAAACTTTTTAACGGTGCTAAAAATAAACTTACCTTTCTTTAAAGTATGTAAAAAAGATAAACCTGTTGAAAAAAATTTTAAATTGTAATTAATTAACCACTTACCTTGTTAAAAACAGGCCTGGCGCCTCCTTTTTAAATGTGCAGCTTCTCCATACTTACCCTCATGGAGAAACCTGAAAAAAACCCGAAGTTTGCTGCGTACGCGCTGCCTCTCCCGCGCACGCGTTCGACTTCTGAACCCCTTCCTTCAGGGGAACGGAAGTTCCGGTTTCCCGCGCATGCGCAGTGCATGCAGGAAACCGGCACTTCAGGTGGCCTTACGGGTGAGTACACAGCGCGTACTCACCCGACAAGAGCCGAATTTCTGGCCCAATAAAATTTTGGCCTACCTGACCACCACTGCCTTTAATTACCGTTCCCCAAGCGGCCATCCACGGTGACAACACCTCCTGCAGCTGCCGTTATTGATGCACGGCGATGCTGCAGGGAGCGGAAGCGAATTTCAGATCCGGGGCGGTAACAGGGCGCTGCGCACCAGATGACGTCACGATCACCGGGGCGCTAGGGACCGAGGCGCTAAGTCTTAGCACCAGCGTAAAAGCAGCATGGAATTTCCCGGGGGTCGCTCAATTCGCCGCGCCTGGTCGCAAACCCAATTGCACCCCGTTATCGCCACCCCCGGAGGCGCTAACGGGAGGCGCAAAGGAGGCCAATTTCTCCCCCTAACTCTGCTGCCTGTTGCCAATAAACTGTAAAAGTAATGTGAGCCTTCTTGGCTTGTAGCCAATTTAGACGGTGATTATTCCAAGGGGGTGATATATTTTTCCAGCTGAAGAAATAAAGAATGAAAATTCAATGATAAACTTAGATGGTTTTGACTATCTGCCAGCTTGGTATGTACCTTTCTAACTTTGCCTGCCATTAGGTGAACTTGCACGCCAAGTGCACATTTGGTAGAGTGTGAGGTCTAACAAGTTCAAAATAGGAAGTTCTTAAGAAAAATGCCAACTAATTTGTTTATGTTGCACGTTTTTTTGGAAACTTTTCTCCTTTCTTTGCTTTAATTTCTGTTTTTTTTGTAACCCAAATGATTTGGTTCTCCCTGCTATTCCTGACATTTTGGCAGACTGTTGAACTTTTTTCCCAAATGTGACTGAGCTACAAAATATGTGTGTGATTCAATCTATGAATGAAAGATCTAAAGAAAATCCATCAGATGAATGTTTCATGCAATGCAGTGTTATTAAAAATAGATTTGAGAGATCAGCACTAAGTTAATGAATGTCCTTAAATTTTGGAGGTGAGAAGACTAATAGCCTGAGACTCAAGATGTTCACTTCACGTTCTCTGGTCATAGATCCCAGTACCAAAGGTAACTGATACTCCAATCAACTGGCCGTAGACTTGATTTATTTGTGACAGAAATTAAGTATTTTTGTCTATGATGGATTATACTATTGACTTATCTTGCTGGTCATGGTACACACAGGGTTAAAATTAGATTTACTTAAAGAAAATGGCCCATTCTGACTGATATATAGATTAAGGCAGGGTATAGTTCAGGAAGGCCTTGATATATGAATGCTTAGTGTGCCCACAGGTCCTCCAAAGTCTGTTGGGACAGATTCATCTACTTTGCAAGAAAGGGCCAAGCCATTTGATTCAATTACAAGTATCCCATGGCTCTTTTTAAGGTATATGTTTAATTGACAACTCTAATTGAGGTGAGAGGTACTTTTTATTTCCTTTCTTCCAATATACCTTAAAAGGATTTTGTAGATAGTTATATCGGGCTATTTTCCTCTAAGTTGGTAGTCCTTCTGAAACCATCATAGACAGAGGTAGGGCAGAGACTCATGGGAAAGTCAGCAGTGAACCGTGTTAATTTAGTCAGTGACCGTGTTTCCAGTTCATAGTGAGAGTGAATGCAAAATAAACACCTTTGTCGTTTTGATATTCTGAGGCAAATAGTTAAGTCTGTAATTATTGTAAATGTATTGTTTGTGTTGAATATTGTTCATTTATTTGTTTAATACTTACCATATTTGATTGTAGTTTCTAACTAAAGGCTGGTAGAGTGTTTATTCTTCCGTCTACTGAATTAAAGGAATTCATGTGCGAGCACGTGGTATATCCAATGAGCCAGAATGAAGTGACATGAGTTCTCTGTTCAAACTCTGGCTTCACTACCTTTAACTAGATATCGGGCACTAAAGGCACACTCCAGGTTGTAGAGAACAAGGGCTCGCTGATGGAAGTAAGCTGAGATGCTGAACCAAAGGGAAATACCTAGTGCAAAACCCAAAAAAGTAACAGCCTGTCCAGGGTTTCATGGTGCTGTATGGAGCATCTGAGCATGGAGCACTATCACAGATGAAGCCAGCAGCTCACTCTGCCATTGCAGGAGGCATAGGGAGAGAGATTATGAGGGGATAAATAAACTTTAAGGAAGTGTTTCACTCTCATCTTTGATTGAAGATATGTATTTTTACTATATTAAAAGCCTTGTGTATTGGAATGCACTTCCTGTAAGTGCTGTAATATTTCTTGTAACTCCTTTATTGTTATAAGACAGGGCATGCTCCAACTCACTATGAGCAATGCCATATGCGATCCATTAGTAAACATGTATAAAATCATGAGTAATGTCAAAATTATATGCTGCTGTGCCTGTAGCTGGTGCTGTGAGTCTAACATGTGACTCTATGACCGCGAAATTCGGCTCCACACTGCCCAGAGTTTGGCTGCTACGGGTGTCGTTTTGTGTCCAAAATGGCGTCCGAGCAGGCCATGTCACTTTGGTGAGGGCGTTAGCGTCGGTGCAGGAGTGTGCGCCGGAAGTATGCAGAATAGGCAGATCGCGACGTCAATCAGTGTGCAATGCTGATTTGACACCAGCGCTGCCATTTTCGACCTCAACGCCCTCTCTTAACCTCGCACAGCTGAACACGTGTTCAGCAGCAGGAAGGACCCCCCACCAGTGCTATTTAAAGGGATCATCACCTACTTACAGGTTAGTTGCTGATTGATTTCTACTAGCTGTTGCTGAGTTTGCAGAAGTGTTTGGTGGTTTCTAGACTTCTTTAAATTTGCCTAAAGTCTACAAGGAGTGATGTAGCGCATGCTCAAGGACTTGGTACTGACTTGCAAGGGGTCTGCTCAGACCAGTTGTTCCCAGACATGGGTGCAGTAGTTTGTATCCCCCTTGGCCTGCAGCATGACAGGGAGAATAAAATTGAGAGGTCGCACAACACCAGGTTATAGTCCAACAGTTTTATTTGAAATCACAAGCTTTCGGAGCTATCGATCGCCCCTTCCTCAGGTGAAGTAGTAAAGAAATACAGACTCGACAAAGCATATATAGATAGAGAACAATGCATGTGTACCTTACAATTGCAGACAACTAAATTAAATCATCCTGACTATCTGCCGAGGTGTGATAAAGTTAATCAGGTCAGCCAGGAAGGTACCACATCAAAGACATAGCAAGATACAACTGAGAAAATGAGGTGGAGTCGCAGGGGGTCTAACGTGTCAAAAGCTGCCGTCTGTATGTAAAACGATAAGCTGTAAAAAATTTTTACTTTTTTACTGGGAAAATGTTTACTTTTTTACTGGGAATCACATCTGTGAACAAGCCAACGACGACTCGAGTCCGGATCACGTCATGTATCGTGACATAAACCCAAGATCCTGGTTGAGACCGTCTTCATGAGTGCGGAACTTGACTATCAGTTTCTGCTCGATGATTTTGCGCTGTCGTGTGTTCCTAAGGTTGCCTTGGAGAACGCTTACCCGCAGATCCGAGGCTAAATGTCCTTGACTGCTGAAGTGTTCCCCGACTGGGAGGTAACAATCCTGCCTGGTGATTGTTGCACGGTGCTCGTTCATACGTTGTCTCAGTGTCTGCATGGTCTCGCCGATGTACCATGCCGCGGTGCATTCTTTCCTGCAACGTATGAGGTAGACAACGTTGGCCGAGTCACATGAGTATGTACCATGTACCTGGTGGGTAGTGTCCTCACGTGTGATGGTGGTATCTGTGTTGATGATCTGGCATGTCTTGCAGAGTTTGCCGTGGCAGGGTTGTGTGGTGTCGTGGTCGCTGTTATCCTGAAAGCTGGGTAATTTGCTGCGAACGATGGTACTTCTGAGGTTAGGCGGCTGTTTGAAGGCAAGTAGTGGAGGCGTGGGGATGGCCTTAGCGAGGTGTTTGTCGTCATCGATGACATGTTGAAGGCTGCGAAGAACATGGCGTAGTTTCTCCGCTCCGGGGAAGTACTGGACGACGTAGGGTACCCTGTTGGTTGTGTCCCGTGTTTGCCTTCTGAGGAGGTCTATGCGATTTTTCGCTGTGGCCCGTCGGAACTGTCGATCGATGAGTCGAGCGTCATATCCCGTTCTTACGAGGGCGTTTTTCAGCGTCCGTAGGTGTCCATCGCGTTCCTCCTCGTCTGAGCAGATCCTGTGTATTCGCAGGGCTTGTCCATAGGGGATGGCTTCTTTAACGTGGTTAGGGTGGAAGCTGGAGAAGTGGAGCATCGTGAGGTTGTCCGTGGGCTTGCGGTAGAGTGAAGTGCTGAGGTGTCCGTCTTTGATGGAGATTCATGTGTCCAGGAATGAAACCGATTCTGAGGAGTAGTCCATGGTGAGTTTGATGGTGGGATGGAACTTGTTTATGTTATCGTGTAGTCTTTTCAGTGATCCTTCGCCATGGGTCCAAAGGAAGAAAATGTCGTCGATGTATCTGGTGTACAGTGTTGGCTGGAGGTCCTGTACGAAATCGAAGTTCTCGCCCTAGGGCTCAAGTTCTGCCCAACCACCAAAATGGACCCCATCGGTCTCGCGGCAGACACGGGGGAATTCATCAGGAGAATGAGGCTCCGGGAATACTTCCACAAATCCCAAGATGTCAGCAACAAACCCAATGAGACAATCAATGATCCAGAACAGCAGACAGAGGGACTCGCAGTGCAGCAACCGAAGAAAAAAGAGTCAAACTGGACCCCTCCGGAGGGTCGATGCCCCAAGCTTGACATGTATGCTCAAGCGGTCAGGAGATGCATCAACGCCAGATTCATCAGCCGCACTCACAAGACAGTCCAGAATGTCACCCGAGCACAACGCAACGCCATCCACGCTCTCAAGACCAACCGCAACATCGTCATCAAACCAGCGGACAAAGGAGGAGCCATCGTCATACAGAACAGAACGGACTATTGTAAAGAAGCATACCGACAACTGGACAACCAGGAACACTACAGACAGCTACCCGCAGATCCGACCAAAGAACACACCCGCCAACTCAATAGACTGATCAAGACCTTCGATCCAGACCTTCAAAACATCCTACGCGCTCTCATCCCACGTACTCCCCGCGTGGGAGACTTCTACTGCCTCCCAAAGATACACAAAGCCAACACACCCGGACGTCCTATCGTATCAGGCAATGGAACCCTGTGTGAGAACCTCTCTGGATACGTCGAGGGCATTCTGAAACCCATCGTACAGGGAACCCCCAGCTTCTGTCGCGACACTACAGACTTCTTACAAAAACTCAGCACCCACGGACCAGTTGAACCAGGAACACTCCTCGCCACGATGGACGTATCGGCACTCTACACCAGTATCCCCCACGATGACGGCATCGCTGCGACGGCCTCAGTACTCAACACCAACAACAGCCAATCTCCAGACGCCATCCTACAACTCATCCGCTTTAGCCTTGACCACAATGTCTTCACCTTCGACAACCATTTTTTTACCCAAACACACGGAACAGCCATGGGGACCAAATTCGCACCCCAATACGCCAACATCTTCATGCACAAGTTCGAGCAAGACTTCTTCGCTGCACAGGACCTCCAGCCAACACTGTACACCAGATACATCGACGACATTTTCTTCCTTTGGACCCATGGCGAAGGATCACTGAAAAGACTACACGATAACATAAACAAGTTCCATCCCACCATCAAACTCACCATGGACTACTCCTCAGAATCGGTTTCATTCCTGGACACACGAATCTCCATCAAAGACGGACACCTCAGCACTTCACTCTACCGCAAGCCCACGGACAACCTCACGATGCTCCACTTCTCCAGCTTCCACCCTAACCACGTTAAAGAAGCCATCCCCTATGGACAAGCCCTGCGAATACACAGGATCTGCTCAGACGAGGAGGAACGCGATGGACACCTACGGACGCTGAAAAACGCCCTCGTAAGAACGGGATATGACGCTCGACTCATCGATCGACAGTTCCGACGGGCCACAGCGAAAAATCGCATAGACCTCCTCAGAAGGCAAACACGGGACACAACCAACAGGGTACCCTACGTCGTCCAGTACTTCCCCGGAGCGGAGAAACTACGCCATGTTCTTCGCAGCCTTCAACATGTCATCGATGACGACAAACACCTCGCTAAGGCCATCCCCACGCCTCCACTACTTGCCTTCAAACAGCCGCCTAACCTCAGAAGTACCATCGTTCGCAGCAAATTACCCAGCTTTCAGGATAACAGCGACCACGACACCACACAACCCTGCCACGGCAAACTCTGCAAGACATGCCAAATCATCAACACAGATACCACCATCACACGTGAGGACACTACCCACCAGGTACATGGTACATACTCATGTGACTCGGCCAACGTTGTCTACCTCATACGTTGCAGGAAAGAATGCACCGCGGCATGGTACATCGGCGAGACCATGCAGACACTGAGACAACGTATGAACGAGCACCGCGCAACAATCACCAGGCAGGATTGTTACCTCCCAGTCGGTGAACACTTCAGCAGTCAAGGACATTCAGCCTCGGATCTGCGGGTAAGCGTTCTCCAAGGCAACCTTAGGAACACACGACAGCGCAAAATCATCGAGCAGAAACTGATAGTCAAGTTCCGCACTCATGAAGACGGTCTCAACCGGGATCTTGGGTTTATGTCACGATACATGACGTGATCCGGACTCAAGTCGTCGTTGGCTTGTTCACAGATGTGATTCCCAGTAAAAAAGTAAACATTTTCCCAGTAAAAAAGTAAAAATTTTTTACAGCTTATCGTTTTACATACAGACGGCAGCTTTTGACACGTTAGACCCCCTGCGACTCCACCTCATTGTCTCAGTTGTATCTTGCTATGTCTTTGATGTGGTACCTTCCTGGCTGACCTGATTAACTTTATCACACCTCGGCAGATAGTCAGGATGATTTAATTTAGTTGTCTGCAATTGTAAGGTACACATGCATTGTTCTCTATCTTTTTATGCTTTGTCGAGTCTGTATTTCTTTACTACTTCACCTGAGGAAGGGGCGATCGATAGCTCCAAAAGCTTGTGATTTCAAATAAAACTGTTGGACTATAACCTGGTGTTGTGCGACCTCTCAATTTTGTCCACCCCAGTCCAACACCGGCATCTCCGCATCATGACCACTATCGACACCACAAACTGCCGGGAGAATAAGCACAGGCGGCACAGAGCAGGACAAGCAGCTAGAAGAGGGAGGAGGAGGAGGGGGAGGGGGAGAAAGAACAGAACATAAACAAAGAAAGGCTTTCAGCAGGAAGCCATATCTACCCAGAGTCTTCAGGGAGCAATTCACCTACCTCAACCATAACGAGGAACAGTGTGTGCAACATCTCCGCTTCACTAAGGAGGTGCTCACTGAAATCTGCTGCCTCTTGCAGGCAGAACTGCCGCCTCAGAGCAAGGTGAGGACAGCATTGCAAATGGCCATCAACATTTATGCACCGGGCTCCTTCCAGGCTGCAGCAGGTGATATTTGCAACATCTCCAGTTCGCCGTCCAGCACTGTATAAGGGAGGACACTGTATGCAGAGAGCGGAATACATGTCTCTCTCTTGCTGGAGAGAAGCAGGCGGAGCGGGCACGCGGCTTTGCGAGGATTGCAGGCTTCCCCATGGTGCAGGGTGCCTTGACTGCACACGTGTCACTTTGCGGGCGCCGCAAGTCAATTCGGAGATGTACTGCAACCAGAAGGGATTCCACTCCCTCAATGTCCAGTTGGTGTGCGACCATACTCAGCACATCATGCAGGTCAATGCTCGGTATCCTGGCAACAGTCATGATACCTTCATTCTGCGGCAGTCCACTGTGCCATCAGCATTTGAGTCACCATGACAAGCCAGAGGGTGGTCACTGGGCGACAAGGGCTATCTGCTGACCACCTGGCTCATGACTCCTCTGCGCTACCCAACCACACGTGGACAACCTGCATATAACGAAAGGCATGCTGCCACACGGAATGTGATCGAGCAGACCACTGGCGTCCTTAAACAACGCTTCCACTGCCTGGACTGCTCTGGAGGAGTCCTGCAGTACTCGCCGGAGCATGTCTCTAGATTCGTCGTGGTCTGCTGCATGCTTCACAATCTCGCCTTCATGAGGACACAGCCCTTACCACCAGGCATACGGCGACCAGCTGAGAGTGGGAGCAGAAAGAGGAGGAAGGGAAGAGCAACCCAGACAGCCCCTTTCTGCCCGGGCTATAAGTGATCGACTCATCCAAATGCGGTACCAGTGCATGCAACCTCAATTCCCCATTCACCAATAGTCCCACACCTTACCTTCCCTCTCTTACTGACAATCACAGCGTCCTCTTGGCCACGATGCTACAATAAAAGCCACCACAAAACAAACAATCCAAACCAAATTTATCAATCAAAACATTCCAATATTACATACAAAAGTCAACTAATCACGCTTGTGCATTCCCTTAGTTCCTATCTTCCGTGTGCCTTTCGCTGTCCTGGTGCTCCTTCACAGTGGTACCCGAGTGGCTGCAGCATGGCTGATGGAAGGCTGCTGACTTTCATTGGGGGAGACTTCAGGCGGCCTTGCAGGACGACCTCAAGCAGCTCTGGGCCTACTAGGCCTGGCTTCGGACTGCACCACCTCGGGATGGATGGCAGCAGTCTGGGCTGGCTGGCTGACAGGCAACAGCAAGGGCACTGGCGGAGTGGTGGGAGGGCGAATGCTGTCATCCTGAGAGAGGACAGTAGGTTCGTGCTCTACAGAGCCACTGCCACTCCCCAGGGCGGCGCCTCAGCAATCCTCGTAATAGAGTCATGGGGCTGGATTTTGATACTGGGGCGGGTTGGGGTCGTGTCATCCACTTTTCCTGTTATCCACCCGACTGCAATTGGATGTGGGAGATTGATGCGATTTTCACCTAATTGGGTAATTGAGTTCCAGCATGTGGGAACCCATGACCCAATTAGTGTTTTCAGTCTGAAAGTCGCCTCTGATGAGGTTTCAAGAGAGCAAAAAATAAAAATGACAACAGAGAGGGTCATAGACATAGGTAGCAGTAGGGGAATCACAAATCAGAGCGTGGCAGGAAGGGACAGAGTGTGTGGAGTAAAAGGTAAAGTGGTAAAAAGTGAAAAAGCAGGAACTAAGTGCCACAAAGCATATTTGAAAGTTCTCTATCTGAATGCACGTAGCATTCGTAACAAAATAGACGAGTTAATGGCACAAATAACTACATATGGTTATGATATTGTGGCCATTACAGAAACATGGCTGCAGGGTGACAATGCCTGGGAATTAAACATACCAGGTTATTTAACGATCAGGAAGGACAGGCAGGAAGGAAGGGGAGGTGGGGTGGCTATGTTAATAAAGGAAGGAATCACTGTAATACAGAGTAATGATATTGGGTCAAAAAATCATGATAATGAAACAGTTTGGGTGGAGATAAGGAATAATAAGGGGAAAAAAACACTAGTGGGCGTAGTCTATAGGCCTCCGAACAGTTGCAACTCTGTTGGACGGAGTATCAATCAGGAAATAGTTGAGGCATGTAATAAGGGAACATCTATAATTATGGGGGATTTTAACTATCATATTAATTGGACAAATCAAATGGGGCAGGGCTGCCTTGAGGATGAGTTCATTGAGTGTATTAGGGATGGGTTTCTTGAGCAGTATGTAACTGAACCGACCAGGGGGCAAGCAACCTTAGATCTGGTCCTGTGTAACGAGACAGGATTAATTAAAAATGTCCTAGTAAAGGATCCCCTTGGAATGAGTGACCATAACATGGTTGAATTCCATATTCAATTAGAGGGTGAGAAGGTTGGATCTCAAACAAGCGTGCTAAGCTTGAATAAAGGAGACTATGAAGGTATGCGAGCGGAATTGAGTAGAGTGGATTGGGAAAATAGATTAAAGGGTAAGACGACACATGATCAGTGGTGTACATTCAAGGAGTTATTTTACAACTTCCAAAAAAAATATATTCCACTGAAAAGAAAAGGGTGTAAAAGAAAGGACAGTCATCCGTGGCTAAGTAAAGAAATTAAGGATAGTATTCGACTAAAAACAAGGGCATATAAGGTAGCGAAATCTAGTGGGAGGACGGAGGATTGGGAAAACTTTAAAAGGCAGCAAAAAATAACAAAAAGATTGATTAAGAAAGGGAAGATAGATTATGAAAGTAAATTAGCAAAAAATATAAAAACAGATAGTAAGAGTTTTTATAGTTATATAAAAAGAAAAAGGGTGGCTAAAGTAAATGTTGGTCCCTTAGAGGATGAGACCGGGAAATTAATGGTGGGAAATATGGAGATGGCAAAAACACTGAATGAATATTTTGTATCAGTCTTTACAGTAGAAGACACTAAGAATATCCCAACACTGGACAAACAGGGGGCTATAGGGGGAGAGGAGCTAAACACGATCAAAATCACTAAGGAAGTGGTACTCGGTAAAATAATGGGACTCAAGGCGGATAAATCACCTGGACCTGATGGCTTACATCCTAGAGTCTTGAAGGAAGTGGCGGTAGGGATTGTAGATGCATTGGTAATAATTTTTCAAAACTCCCTGGATTCCGCTAAGGTCCCGGCAGACTGGAAAACTGCTAATGTAACACCCTTATTTAAAAAGGGCAGTAGACAGAAGGCTGGTAACTATAGACCGGTTAGCCTAACATCTGTGGTAGGTAAAATTTTGGAGTCCATTATTAAGGAAACAGTAACAGGACATTTGGATAATCATAATTTAATAGGACAAAGTCAGCATGGTTTTACGAAGGGGAAGTCATGTTTGACAAATTTGCTGGAGTTCTTTGAGGAAGTAACATATAGAGTGGATAAAGGGGAACCAGTGGACGTAGTGTATTTAGACTTCCAAAAGGCATTTGACAAGGTGCCACACAAAAGATTATTGCTTAAGGTAAAAAATCACGGGATTGGGGGTAATATTCTGGCATGGATAGAGGATTGGCTATCTAACAGAAAGCAAAGAGTTGGGATAAATGGTTCATTCTCAGACTGGCAATCAGTAACTAGTGGTGTTCCACAGGGGTCAGTGCTGGGTCCCCAACTCTTTACAATCTATATTAACGATTTGGAGGAAGGGACCAAGTGTAACATATCAAAATTTGCAGATGATACTAAGATGGGAGGGAAAGTAGTGAGTGAGGAGGACATAAAAAACCTGCAAGGGGACATAGACAGGCTAAGTAAGTGGGCAGAGATTTGGCAGATGGAATACAACACTGGAAAGTGTGAGGTGATGCACTTTGGCAGGAAAAATCCTAGAGCAATTTATTATCTTAATGGCAAGAAACTGGAGAGTACTGAAGTGCAAAGGGATCTGGGGGTCCTGGTGCACAAAACTCAAAAGGTTAGTATGCAGGTGCAGCAAGTGATTAAGAAGGCAAATGGAATGTTGGCTTTCATTGCTAGGGGGATAGAATATAAAAATAGGGAGGTATTGCTTCAGTTGTACAAGGTATTGGTGAGACCGCACCTGGAATACTGCATACAGTTTTGGTGTCCTTACTTAAGGAAAGACATCCTTGCTCTCGAGGCAGTGCAAAAAAGGTTCACTCGGTTAATCCCGGGGATGAGGGGGTGGTCATATGAGGAGAGGTTGGGTAGATTGGGACTCTACTCATTGGAGTTCAGAAGAATGAGAGGCGATCTTATTGAAACATATAAGATTGTGAAGGGGTTGGATCGGGTGGATGCGGGGAGGATGTTCCCGATGACGGGTGAGACGAGAACTAGGGGACATAGTCTTAGAATAAGGGGCTGCTCTTTCAAAACTGAGATGAGGAGGAACTACTTCACTCAGAGGGTGGTAGGTCCATGGAATATGCTGCCACAAAAAGCTGTAGAAGCTACAACATTAATTAAATTTAAAACAGAAATGTCATTATTGCTGCCTGGCCTTTGCTGTGAGAGGACCTGGAGGCAAAATGAGCAGCAGCAGCCCCAGATATTTTTGTTCCACCACCACCACTCCCAGATATATTCTCCTCCTCCTCCTCCTCCTCCTCCTTGTAATAGTGGACCTGCAGCTGATAGTCAGCTATCGAAATGTGCTGCCACCAGGTTTCACATTCGTGGTTCAGAACAGGCGTGCTTCACGTACAAAAAGGGTTAAAATCACAAAGGCCTTTCAAAATGGCATTATAGAGGCAATTTAGTGCTTGTTAAGGGCCTTAACAGCCTATCCCGCCTCTTAGAGGCGGGACGGAGTCAGGACCAGCAGACACGATTTAATGAAAATTGCGTGGAGGCGGGCTTGTGCCCACCCGCCAGTTTTCACAATTTTAACCCCCCACACACCTCCAAACCCACCTCCACGGGTCAATTAAAATTCTGCCCATAGAGTTATACAGCACAGAAAGAGGCCCTTCGGCCCATCGTGTCCGCACCAGCCATCAAGCCCTGTCTATTCTAATCCCATTTTCCAGCACTTGGTCCGTAGCCATGGCGTTTCAAGTGCTCATCTAAATGCTTCTTGAATGTTGAGGGTTCCTGCTTCTACCACCCTTTCAGGCAGTGAGTTCCAGATTCCAACCACCCTCTGGGTGAAAAAGTTTTTCCTTAAATCCCCTCTAATACCTCCTGCCCCTTACCTTCAAACTATGCCCCCTGGTTATTGACCCCTCTACTAAGGGGAAAGTTCCTTTCTATCTACACTATCTATGCCCTGTTGGAGGACAGATTGCTGGAATACTGTGACACCCCTTTCAACACTGGTAACCCCAGACATGATGGCAGCAGTCTGAGCTTGCGTCACTACAAGCTGAGCTTGCATGACTTCAGTCTGAGCTTCCACTGCAGAACTCAGACATTGGGTGGCTTCTGCTTTTAGTGCAGTGGAAGCTGAGACATCGGCCATCAGACACTGCATGATCATTGAGCCCGTTTTTGGGCCTTATCCAATTTCTAAGCCATTGACTTGAGTATGACTCCTCTAAGGTCTGTGGTCTCCCTCTATCATCTAGACATTTAAAACTGTGATATATTCGAGAATCCTTATTGATCTTCGTATTTATAAGCTGTGATATTGTTCCCTTATCTTATTTTGCATAAGTTTCTTTTGAATTGACTGGTAACTGCAAGTATGTGATATTCCCAAGCCCTGAACACCATCACAAACTGTCCAACTTACATAGCTAGTTTGTTGTAAACTGAGTTATAGGGGTAGAAATTGGTATGCGTTGTGTCTGTTTCTCAGGCATAAAATGGGTGCAACACATAACAATTTAGCTGTGCCCAATCTGTGCAGGCGTTGGTCCCATTGCTAAATTCATGGGGGTCATTTTTTTTAGACATCTCGGGAGCATACCTAAAACAGGTGTTAGGCCTTTTGAATATGTTAATTAGGGGCCTAACACTTGTTGAAGGACCCCTTGCTGAAATTAGTCAGTGATGAGCGGGGCAAGCATCGGGTCTGCCCTGCTCAGGATACTTCAGCAGCTTCCATGGTATAAACTTTTTAAACCAGAACATGTTGTACAATCATAGCGTTGCCAGAAGCATGCGTTGTTAAACATTACGCAATAAATTTTCAGATTTATAATAACGGAAAATTGGGAGCACGGTGAGTTGGGCACAATGACCTCCACACCCGATGCTCCGATCCACATTCTCTTTGAACGACATCTCGTACTGGGAGTTGAAGTGTCCAACAAGTGTAGCCTAATATTCTCAGACCAATCTCCCAGCATTTACTTCTCCTTCTCACAGTGTTTATTTACTTGGACCTGCTGCTATTGCTTTTACCGTGTTACTCTTCCTCAGCAATTGAGCCAAACTGCCATTCTTTGGCAGCATGGGAGCTGACTCAACTTGTTCAGCATTGCTGTGACTGCTGTGGTCAATCTTTGCAGAATAGGAATTAAGTTTGAAGTCGTGAAAGAGCACTGGCAGCACCAGAGGCAGTTGGCAATCTCCACACTACGAGGTACAGATATGTCCAGGGCTCTGTGCTTTAGAAGCGAATGAATGAACCTAATAAAATGACATCCATCTTAAACAGAGGCAAACTCCAGAAAGACAGATTTGATTTTGTTTGAATTTATTTAATTCAGCTCTGTTTTAAAGGATGGTATTGTTTGTTGGTGGATTATTTCCCTAATAGAAAAGATAGTGGCCCATATTTTCCGATGCCTACGGGTGTGTACAAGCTGTGTACAGCAGGCATGCGAAGCGCATGTGCTGAAAACCAGCATTTCCGATCTGTCAAGAATGCTCTTGACAGCTCGGACGCCTGCAGGGTGGAGAGTTCCACTTTCTGCAGAACCTCCACCCTTTGAAAACCCTTAGAAATCTTACGCATAAGGCCTGCTTTTACCAGCATAAGAGTTTAAAAAAGTTAAAAAAAAAATTTCACCCATTTATAATTTTAAAATACTTTTAAAAAAGGTAAGTTTACTTTTAGCCCTGTAAAAAACTTTAATTATTTTTTTCAAAAAATTAATTTTTGTTTAAAATATTTAATTTAATGTAATTTTAACTCATTTTAAAAACGTGATTCAAAAAAAAAAGTTATTTAATGTTTTGATGTGTTTTTGGGATGATCTCCATTCATACTTTTGACAGGTCTATCTGTCACGTGTATGAAGGGAGATTCCCTTCTCCTATTGGCTCGCCTGGCCCACGTGATCCCAGGGATGCTTGCGAACCGCATGTGCCCCTGGGATACGTGGGCCCTGCGCATTTCGACTGTGGAGAGGCCCAGGATCGGAAGTGTCCGGACCTCAGGAGTCCACAGGTAAGAGCGTAGATTTTTTTCCGAGAGGAGGCATCCGCACTCAGGAAGCCTCCTATCGGAAATTATGGGTCAGCATTAAAGAAGAAGCAATATCTGGAAAAGTACTAATAAGCTTAGGTACAAAAAGATGCAAAGTTGAAGAAAATCTGGATTTATGGTTTGGAACATGATGAAAGAACAATAATGATACTCAGATGCAAAATTCCCAGAACTCCCACCTCGAAAATCCGTTAAGCTAACGACTATTCCTGTTCAATTTATACCCGGGGTTGCAAATAAAAAGAAAAGAAAAAGAAAGAACTTCCCTGCCCTTCTTCAAAATATGGGGAGCTAAAAATTCAGTTGTGTATGTAAGGGGTCAACGGTACTGGTGCGAGGTGAGGCCTTCGTTGCCTATACTATTGCTTGCTCTGGTCTCCGGCCAGACTTTTGCAATAAGCACCTGTGAGTGGTTCGACCCACTCGCCCTTACGGTTCTGACACCTGGACTTAGATGCAAGGAGCAGTAATGCAGAGAAAACTCAAATAGAACCAGTTGAATAGCACGAAATGAATATCTTTATTGCATGGCGTCTAAAATCATGAAATACATGTCATAGGCGCAGATCAAAGAGAGTACAAGTACACACACATTCATAAAACTTGGTCTATGGAAATGAGGAACACACGACACATCGTAAAAGGGGGAACACATTATACATTAACCTTAGAAAAACCACCCTCCCTCAATATACCTAAACTACGTCTGGATTTGTAGGATCGGAAAACATGCTCACCACTCGGCTCACTTCGGAAATTTAAAGTGAGGCACTCAGCTCGTTTCGCTGCAGTGCCTGACTGTCACGTGGTTGTGAAGGTTTCTGCACCCCACTTGTTTACTCTCGCTGCCGCGAAAGGCAAGCCAGACTTCCTGATGTCATGAAGTAATCGATGGATTCAAAGAAAACGGTACATGTAGTAGTCGGTAGAATTCAAAGATGGGTTCTGTCGTTATATCTTCGGGCGCGGTCGGGGTTTACTGACCGTGGCGGCACGTGGAATTTCTTCTCGTCTTTCTTCTCGTCTTTCTTCTCGTCACTCGGGCCTCCGGGTCCGGACACCGTTTACCAACACTCGGGATGGTGTACCCTGTTACTTGCTCTGTCGAGGCGGCTCGTTCCGATTGAGCTCCACCCAACACTCGAATAACCGACCAGCACGGCTAAGAGTCAAGAGTCAAGAGAATCAAGCGAATCCAGAGCCCAGAGTCAAGGAAAAGGCCAGGAAGCAAGAGAGCGAATGGACATTTGTCCTCTATAGTTATACTGTTATGTCGGCCTTATCTCCCGCTCAAATCTAAACGTTTATTCTTTGTGTGATATTGGCGCCCAAAACTCCCAGCATGAGGCGATTATCTTCTTAACGGGTTTCGGTAACACCTGAAACTGGCCAACTATCCGTTAATACCTTCTCCATTGTTGAGCCAGCCAGGATGTGTATGAATCGTCTCCTCGACTGGTTTTGGGGCCCCCCGAATACTGGCTTAATCACCCGCCAATGTCTCTCTCATTGTTGAGCCGGGGGGGTATTTGTGTATTGATGTGTCTAGATGGGTTCTCAATGGCCCCGTTCAATGATCCTTACTGTGCGTAGGAAACGATTCCAGCACTTATATCATTGCTATTGTTCAAGATGCAAACGGATTGCATCCTGTCTTTACAATGTGTACCGAGTATGATCCGATCTCATACTGAATGTATATTCGACGCCATCTTGTCTGCCCACTGTGTCTCTGGAAGCTTCTGCCACGATGCGCGGTGGCCATTTTACAGGCTTCTGTGTCCTTTATTATCAGGACAGCATTTCGTTTAATAAAAATGATCAATTGAATCTGCTTCTCTCATGTTATTTTGAATCACGATAATTGCGAAACTCTACATGTAGCACCCGTTGTTTGGGTGCTACGAGTGCTGAATTGGGACGAAAATGGCATCTGAGCAGCATACGCACACCTCTGGTGCGGACCACGCCGGACACCATCTTGGGGAGGACAGTAGGGAAGGTGTTGGGAGCGTGGGCTAGAAGTAGCGTAAGTAGGCAGATCGTGGCGTCAATCAGCGTGCAACATGGATTTGACACCAGCACCGCCATTTTCATTGTGATCGCTGGAGCTAACACCCTCTCTTAACCTCACACAGCTGAACATGCGTTCAGCAGCAGGAAGGACCCACTACCAGCGCTATTTCAAAGGATCATCATCTACTTACAGATAACTTGCTTTATGATTTCTACTGGCTCTGTGTAAGTTTGTGGAAGTGTTTGGAGCTTTCTAAAGTCATTTAAAGTTGGTCAGGTGACAGAGAGTGGTGCTGCAAGTGGAGAAGGCCTTGCTTCTGACTTCAAGGGCGCAATCTTGCCAGCCCTGGGGAGTCGGGTATGGAGGCGGGACTACCGGGAAAATGGCAGAATTTGGGGGTGGGTGCCCATCCCGCCTCCGTGCCATCTTACCAGGAGGCGGGTAGTTGTCCCGCGCCGGGTCCCGTCTCCTTGGAGGCGGGAAGGGATTAATGCCTATTAACTGCCTATTAACAGGTAGTTAACAGGCAGAAAATAGGATTATCCCCTTTTTGCCCTCACAAGTGCGGGCTTCCCGAAGGTTCCAAAACCCGCCAGGGTCAGCGAGGCGAGTACTGGGTATGCGGGGGTCGGGTGGGGGGGGGGGTGCAAAAGTGTGCTGTGAAGGTAAGTGATGGGTGCAAGTGTGGAGAGGTGAGTATCTGAGGTAAGTGCAAAGTGTTAGAAAAAGTGCACTTACCTTTGTTTCTTCCTGCAGGCTTCAGTCGGTGTGTATGCAGAGAGTCTCGGACCTCCGCAGTAGAGATGACAGATGGCCGTTGCATTCTCAGATGCAACAACCATCTCATTTCTGCAAAAGAAAGATGTTTGATGAGTCTTGAATTCAAGACCTCATCAAACTACAGAGAATGTCACAGTTTGACAGCTTCACAGAGCTGTCAAACGATGACAATTCATTTTTCAAAAATTTTTGACAGATGAAACGTCATACGTTGACATTCTCTGCAACCGGCTTTCCTTAATTGGCCTGCTAAGCGCGCTGGCGGGCGGGCTTAACAAGGTCAATCAAGGGAAAATAGCGTGCGTTGGCCAGAAGTTGATAGAGGC
The DNA here is from genome assembly GCA_030390025.1 of Squalus acanthias. Lineage (NCBI taxonomy): Eukaryota > Metazoa > Chordata > Chondrichthyes > Squaliformes > Squalidae > Squalus > Squalus acanthias. Next base: position 111,344,082 of record CM059426.1, on the reverse strand, counting down.
GGGACTGAAACCCGACAAGTGGGAGTCCCGCCTCCAAAAGCTCCCCATTGAGAAAATCACCCCCCAAGGGTTCTGGCCAGATCACTTGCTCCCAGTCCTGGATGCTCTAGTTGTCATCCCCCTTGACCTGCAGCATGACAGGGAGATGGAGCAGAGGCAGCAAAGAAGAGGACAAACTCTCGCAGAGGGAGGAGGAGGAAGGGGAGAATGGCTCTCAGCAGGAAGCCTTACCCACCTAGCATCATCCAAGAACAATTCTCTTACCTCAACCTGAGCCAGGAGCAGTGTGTGAGGCATCTGTGCTTTATGATTGAGGTGCTCACAGAACTCTGCCACCTCTTGCAACCAGACCTACTGCCTCTCTCCAGGGAAAGACAGCGCTGCCAGTGGCTGTGAAGGTGACCGTGGCCCTCAATTTCTTTGCCTCAAGATCCTTCCAGGCTGGAACAGGCGACATCTGAAACATCTCCCAGTTCACTGTCCACTATTGCATAAGAGAAGTGACAGATGCTCTTTATGCCAGGAGAGTGGACTTCATTGTCTTCTCTCTGACCAGAGAGAAACAGGCGGAGCGTGCACATGGCTTTGCCAGGAGAGCGGACTTCCCCATGGTGCAGGGCGCCATCGACTGCATGCACGTGGCTTTGCAGGAGCCGCTTTTAAATGCTGAGATGTATCACAACTGTAAAGGTTTCCACTCGCTGATTGTGCAGTTGGTGTCTTAAGTGAGTGGTCTTAAACGGAGGGCTGAGTGTGTTCTTAAATGGACTGCTGAGTGGTCATAAACGAAGTGCTTCTAAACAGAGTGTTAAAGTTGGGAATTTGGACAGAGTGGGAATTCTGAGTAGAGGGGTAAGGAGTTGCTGCTTTTTGCCTCCAATAATTGTACTGCTTTGTGTTACAGGTAATTATTTAATTTAATCTACCTGTTACTTAAACTAGATCAAGTAATTATTTAAAAAAAACTAAACCATAAGGTAAGTTCATGAAATACATAAACTCTGATTAATTAAATAAATAAAACAAGGTTTATATAGGGATGGCAGTGCAGGTGGTTTGCCGTAACTGCAGCATGTGGGAGTTTGAGGAGAGCATCACGATCCCAGATGACCATGTCTGCAGTAAGTGTCTGCATGTCGAGGAACTTCAGCTCAGAGTTGTTGAGCTGGAGTCCCAGGTGCAGATAATGCGGGGGAGAGTTACCTGGACACTTTGATCCAGGAGGCAGTCACACCCCTTAGGTTAGGTAGTGGTACAGGTCTGGTTAGTGGTCAGGGACAGGAGGCTGTGACTGCAACTCAGGCAGGTAAGGGGACCGTAGGTGCAGTGCTGGAGGAGCCTCGGCCTTTGCCCTTATCCAACAGGTATGAGGTTCTTGCTGCCTGTTTGGATGAGAACAGAGTCTGCAGGGTGGATGAGCAAACTGACCACGGCACCATGGTACAGGAGGCTATACAAGTGGGGGGAGTGAGGAGGAATATTGTAGTGGTAGGGGACAGTATAGTCAGGGGATAGATACTGTTCTTTGCAGCCGCGACCGGGAGTTCCAAAGGCTATGTGTCTGCCTGGTGCCAGGGCTAAAGATATCTCCTCACAGCTGGAGAAGAATTTGGAGTGGGAGGGGGAGGATGCAGTTGTTGTGCTCCACATAGGAACCAACGACATAGGTAGAACTAGGAATGAGGTTCTGATGAGAGAGTTTGAGGAACTAGGGTACAAATTAAAACACAGAACCGCAAAGGTAATATTCTCTGGATTGTTACCTGAGCCATGCGTAAATTGGCATAGGGACAAGCAGCTTAGAGGTTTAAATGCGTGGCTGAAATAATGGTGGGGGAGGAAGGGGTTTCGATTCATGGGGCACTGGCACCAGTACTGGGGAAAGAGAGAGCTGTTCCGTTGGGACGGGCTCCACTTAAACCGGGCTGGGACCAGTGTCATGGCGAACCGAATAACTAGGGCTATCGGTAGGGCTTTAAACTAAAAAGCGGGTGTGGGGTCAGGTGAGAGGAAATTTAGAAATCTAAAGAGAAAAGTCAAGGCAATGGAGCAGTGTACCGATTCGGGTAAAGATATGCAGCGTGTGGCAGGAAGGGACAAAGGAGGAAAAATTCGGTACCTAGAGCCAGGGTGAGGCGAATCCAACAGCCGCACGCCAAATCCCACCCCCACAAAGTGCCGTCGCTAACAGTTATATCGGAAACCTCAACGCCAGGTGGATCATGACGTCATTGAGTGTGCAACACTCACTGACCTCCCGATCTGCGAAATCGATTGTCACCACCTACCTTAGCGCCTGGAGGAAACAGTGACAGGGAGAGCAGGCGTGAAGCAGCAGGAAGCCAGCTCCAGGGACGTTATTTCAAGGGATCATCAGTAATGAGTCGCAGCTGTAGGTTAGTGGAGTTTCAGTGCTTTCTTGTCAGTTTTACATAGTGCAAGAGTTTCATTCAGTAATTTCAACATTATTTAGTATCAGGAGTGTTGTGGCAGCTAAAAAGTAGCTCCTTTTATTCTTAAAAAAAGCAAACTGCTACACTTGGTTACATTAATAGGCGCTGTTCTGGCAGTTGACCTCACCCCCCAGGATCTACGGTGGGGGGAGCAAAGGCAGCGAGAAAGACTGGAACATGTGGCCAGAGGGAGAAGCAGGGCCATCAGGGCTCTCAACAGGAGGCCTTACCCTCCGAGGGTATTCTGAGAGCTCTTCTCCTACCTCCAATTAAGTGAGGAGCAGTGTATTAGAAGGCTCTGCTTCACCATGGAGGTGGTCCCAGAACTCTGTCACCTCCTGCAACCAGACCTTCAGCCTCAGATCAGGGCGACCACGATGTCTCAGTGGCAGTCAAGGTCACCGTCGCCCTCAATTTCTTTGCCAGCAAATCCTTCCAGTCTGCAACAGGAGACATAGCTAACATCTCGCAGTTTGCCGGCCATGGCTGCATCCAGGAGTTCACAGAGGCTCTCTACAGTAGGAGAAGGGACTACATTTCCTTCCCCATTACCAGAGAGAAGCAGGACAAGCGTGCATGTGGCTTAGCCAGGATAGCGGAATTCCCTGTGATGCAAGGCGCCATTGATTTCACCCACGTGGCTCTGCGGGCACTGCATAACAATGTTGAGATCTTCTGTAACTGCAAAGGCTACCATTCACGTAATGTGCAGTTGGTGTGCGACCACAGACAGCTAATCCTCAATGTGAATGCCCGCTATCCTGGCAGCAGCCACGATGCCTTCATCCTGTGCCAGACCTGTGTGCCAGCACTCTTCCAGCCACCACAGCAAACTCGCAGCTATCTGGTCAGAGACAAGGGCCATCCGCTCTCCACCTGACTCATGGCTCCCCGTTGCAACCCCAACACACCTGCCCAGCACTCATATAATGAGAGCCATGCTGCCACAGGAACATCATCGGTTCCGCTGCCTTGACTGCTCGGCGAGGAATCCTCCAGTATTCGGCTGAACGGGTGACCCATTTCGTGGTGATCTGCTGCATGCTCCACAACCTGGCCATCGTGAGGGCACAGCCCTTGCCACCAGGGATTGCGGGACCACCTCAGGAGGAGGAAGAGTGAGAGGAGGAGGATGAGGAGGAGGAGGAGGAGGATGAGAAGGAAGAGGAAGATGAGGAGGATCAGCAGGAGGACGAGAAAAAGGAGGAACAGGAGCAAAGGAGAAGGCAGCCACTCAATCGGCCTTCTGGAAGGGCGGTCTGTGACTGCTTCATCAGACTGCGGTTCCAATGAATTAAACCCAAGATCTCCTTTGCTCACCACATACCCATCATTCCATGCCCGTCGCAGGCCATATCACACTGCAAAGCTGAAATGAGACACACCACAAAAGAATCCAAACTGAATTAATAAATTTATCAAAAATCAGTGAACACATATTTACAAGAAAAGTATTAACTATTCATCTTTCTGCAATCCCTTAGTGCCTGTCATTACTGAGCAATTGCCTACTCTAGTGCTCCTATGAAGTGTTCGCCCAGTGGCTGCAGCAGGGCTGGTGGAAGGCTGCTGAGTGTCCAAGCGGGAGACTTCAGATGGCCTTGCAGGATGACCTCGACCAGCTCTGGGCCTGGAAGGCCTGGCTCTAGACTGCACCACCTTAGCATGGGAGGCAGCAGTCTAGGCTGGATGACAGGCAGAGACAAATGCAATGGCGGAGTGGCAGTGATGGGAGCAGGAATGCTGTCATCCTGAGAGAGGACAGCAGGTTCCTGCTCCACTGACACACTGCCACTCCCCCAGGGCAGCACCTCAGCATCCCCAGCAATCTGTTGGAGCACAGATTGCTGGCCTGCTGCGACACAATGACAGCCCTGGTCGATGGTGGTAGACCCAGCCATGAAGGCGCCGAACACCTCGAGTCTCTTCGCCGGGAGCAAGCGGAAGCCAAGCGCAAGCAGCGCAAGGAGCACACGTCAACCCGAGCACCCCACCCACCCGCCCCTTCAACCACCGTCTGCCCCACCTGTGACAGAGACTGTAGGTCCCGCATTGGATTCATCAGTCACCTGAGAACTCATTTTTAATGTGGAAGCAAGTCATCCTCGGTTCCGAGGGACTGCCTGAGAGAGAGAGAGCCTTGTGCAATGTTGGAGGTGGACTCCTCGACGCTCCTTGCCATTGCACCTATCATCTCTGTGTGCATGCCCATCACCCTTCTTCTAAAGGCCTCCCCATCGAGGTCCACATCTGAGTCCTGTGCAGCAGAACTCACCCTCCGGGAAGCTGGCCCCGAGCAACCCTTTCCCCCTGGCCTTGCTACAGCCCGCTCATCCCAGTGCCTCACCCTGTGCAGATCCCGTTACTATACTAGTCTCTAAAGAACGCGTAGTGCCAGTGTCTGAGCTGGTTCCTGCAGGTGAAACATGCAGTGACGCGGTGTGTTCTTCGTCCTCCTCTTCTTCCGCCTCACTCTCTATGGTGTCCTCAGGGACAGGCTGCTCAGGTGCTTGCTCATTATCTGAAAGCATAAAGGCACAAGAGTTGGGTTAAGGTGAGGGGAGGGGGGCGAGAAGGTAGAAATGCATACATACAGCATGATTAGCTGGAAAGTGCGAAACACTTGTGGGGAGAGGGGGAAGTGGGATGTGAGAAGAAGGAGTAGGGATGAACATACCGTTGTTGTCCCCAAGGGGGTCAATGTCACCGGTGGCTATGGTGTCCACCACCTCGCGCTCAATAATCTGCAGCACTCGATTCTCCAGCGCAGACAGTGGTTGGGTGTCGGCTTGTCCCCCACCTGTGCGCTCCTGCTCCCTCTTGTTGTGAGCCACCTTGGCCTGCAAGAGAAAGGAAAGTGTGTGAGTGAGTGTGGAGCAATGTGTTTGGGTGATATGCCTGCCATAGTTGAATAGCTGGCATTGTGTGCAAGGTGTGAGATGTGGGTGTGAGTGTTGGTAGGTAGAGGTAGTTGGTAGGTGAGTGTTGGGGGTGTGGTGCTTTAGGCAGTGTATGAAGACTGTGGTTCAGATGGTGGTATGTATCATTTGTTGAAGCATTCACCCACCCTGATCACCCGAATGAGGTTGTTAAATTTCTTCCTGCACTGTGTGTGGGTCTTGGGGATCATGGTGCTGACCGAGATGGGCTGCGTTACCTCCCTCCACATGGTGCGGAAAACTTGCAACGAGGGCCTCCTGCCACTTGCTGGGTAGAGCACCGCCCCCCGTCTCCACAGCGAACACCAACGCCTCCAATGCTTGATCGCAGAATCTGCGGGCTCTCTCCCTGGGGCTTGGACAACAACGGTATGTTCATCCCTACTCCTTCTTCTCACATCCCACTTCCCCCTCACCCCACAAGCATTTTGCACTTTGCAGCTAATCATGCTATATGTATGCATTTCTCCCTTCTCGCCCCCCTCCCCTCACCTTAACCCGACTCTTGTGCCTTTATGCTTTCAGATAATGAGCAAGCAGCTGAGCAGCCTGTCCCTGAGGACACCATAGTTGCTTCAGTCCTCCGGCTCCTTCTCCTTGACCTGCTGCTGCTTTCTGAGGCAGCTGCACAGCCAGCAATGCTGAGAATGAGGTTCTGCAGCATCAATGAACCTTCCCTTTAAGAACTGAAAAAAGCCGGTGGTAATCATGACTTGCGATTAGACTGCACCTGATATTGGTCCACTCTTTGAGTGTAACGCTTGGGCTTAAAGGGGTAGAAATTAGGTCGCGCCCCATTTGGGGCGCAAATATCGTCCGGACGCAAATATTAGCGCCTGGCGCTAATTATCGGCACTGACGGGAAACTTCACTTTTACCGCCCCGGGAGGTGAGTGGAGCGCTAAAGCAGGCGCTGCACACCTCTCTTAAGGCGCAAAGGCCGAGCAGTGAGGCGCTAACTCGGAGCGCTGGCGAAGCTCATGTAATGTCAGTCAGCAATGGAACACACACACAATGGCACGGGCCAGTTCTTAAAGGGGATGGTTAATCTTGCTTTCCATCCACATCCTGTTCATTGCTGCCTTGAATCTCGGCCTGGAGAGACTTGCACATCAAATGTGCTGGAAAGAACAATGGAGAGCACCAGGCAAAGAGCTCAGAGTGCAGCTCCCACAGTCTCTGCTAAATCGATACAAGGAATGGCAAATCAAAATGAACCTGCAAAGTGCTGCTCAGTACCCAAAACTCCTTCACACAACGTTGAATCTCTCCAGAAGTCTCTCCCTCTCTCTCTCAGAATGCGTAGTTCAAAAATGCCACCAACAATAAAAGACAGGAAGAGGCCCCCTTTAAATAGCGCCCCCCCCCAGCCCCACAGCGATTGATAGCGTTCCAGTCTTCTGGTCGTTGGAAGCGCCAGGCGGTAAGGCAGGGGGCGCCACTCAATTTCCGCTACGGGGCGCCCCAAGGGCGTTGCACCATGGAATGACGTCACAATCTGCGCGCGCAGGTGGTCGCAGCGGTAAGTTTTAGCGCCGCCGCACAATCTCAAGTTAAGTTCTCGAGCGGCGCAAACATCGCTGCACCCGGGCGTTAGCGGCTTTGCGCCCCATTAGCGCCCTCTTAAGGCGCTAACGGGTGGCGCAACCAAGTGAATTTTTACCCCAAAGACTTGAATTAGCGCTCTAACCATTTCTTTAACAGTGAGCACAAATTTTGCATGCAGTCTAAAGCATTAGCACCTGGCACTAATTCTCCAACTTTTCTAATGATACCACCATTCCTGGGCTATAATGCATTTCTAGCCCAGAGAGTTTAACGGTAATAGTGCATCAGCAAATAAGGTGAAAGCAGGGAATAATACTAAAAAGTTAAAATTAAAGGCTCTTTATCTGAATGCACGAAGCATTCATAACAAGATAGAAGAATTAGTGCCACAAATGGAGATAAATGGGTTTGTGCTAATAGCCATTACAGAGACGTGGTTGCAAGGTGACCAAGGTTGGAAACTAAATATTCCAGGGTACTTGGGGGGAGAAATTCAGTATCGCCCCATTTGGGGCGCAATTATCGGCCGGGCGCAAAGATTAGCGCCTGGCACTAATTATCGCCACCGACTGCAAACTTGACTTTTATCGCCCCTGGAGGTGATTGGAGCGCTAAATCAGGCGCTTCACACCAGTCTTAAGGCGCAAAGGCCGAGGAGCGAGGCGCTACCTCAGAGCGCTGGCAAAGCTCATGTAATGTCAGTCAGCAATGGAACACACACACAATGGCAGGGGCCAGTTCTTAAAGGGGATGGTTAATCTCACTTTCCATCCACATCCTGCTAATTGCAGCCTTGAATCTCAGCCTGGAGAGACCTGCACATCAAATCTGCTGGAAAGAACAATGGAGAGTACCAGGCAAAGAGCTCAGAGTGCAGCCCCCACAATCTCTTCTAAATCGATACAAGGAATGGCAAATCAAAATGAACCTGCAAAGTGCTGCTCAGTACCCAAAACTCCTTCACACAATGTTGAAACTCTCCAGAAGTCTCTCTCTCTCTCTCTCAGAATGCGTAGTTCAAAAATGGCACCAACAATAAAAGGTAGGAAGCGGTCACCTTTAAATAGCGCTCCCCCTTTCCCTTCTTGACTGCAGAACGCTCCACTCAAACTGTCGTTGCTAGCGTCAGGCGGTAAGGCAGGGGGCGCCACTCAATATCCGCTCCGGGGCGATACCGGGGCGTTGCGCACTCGACTGACGTCACGATCTGCCGGCGAAGGAGATCGTGGCGGTAGTGTTTAGCGCCGCCGCAAAATGTCTAGTTAATTTCGCGAGCGGCGCAAACTTCGCCGCGCCTGGGCGCTAGATGCTTTGCGCCCCATTAGTGCCCTCTTAAGGCGCTAACGGGAGGCGCAACCAACTGAATTTTTCCCCCTTGATGTTTTGAAAAAACAGGCTGAATGGAAAAGGAGGTGGGGCAGCCCTGATAATAAAGGATGACATAAGGACAGTAGTGAGAAAGGATCTTGGCTCGGAAGATCAGGAAGTAGAATCAGTATGGGTGGAGATAAGAAATAACAAGGGGCAGAAAACACGGGTGGTTGTAGTTTATAGGCCGCCTGACAGTAGCTATACCGTTGGATAGAGTATTAATCAACAAATAATAGGAGCTTGTAACAAAGGTAATGCAATAATCGTGGGGGACTTTAATCTTCATATAGACTGGGCAAATCAAATTGACAAAGGTAGTCTGAAGGACGAGTTCATGGAATGCATTCGAGACAGTTTTCCTGGAACAATTTGTCCTGTAATCAACCAGGGAACAAGTTATTTCGATCTTGTATTGTGTAATGAGACAGGGTTCATCTCATAGTAAAGGATCCTCTGGGGAATGTTAATCATAATATGATAGAATTTCACATTGAGTTTGAGAGTGAAATACGTAAGTCCGAAACTGGAGTTTTAATCTTAAATAAAGCCAATTACATAGGTATGAGGGGCAAGTTGGCTAACGTAGATTGGGAAATAAGATTAAAATGTATGACAGTAGATAAGCAAGGGCAAACATTTAAAAAAATATTCCTAAATTCTCAACTAATATACATTCCATTGAGAAATAAAAACTCCACAGGAAAAGTGATCCAACCATGGCTATCTAAAAAAGTTAAGGATAGTATTAGATTAAAAGAAAGGCTTATAATGTTATAATAATTTAGAAACCAACAAAGGATGACCAAAAAATTGATCAAAAGGGAGAAAATAGAATATGAGAGTTAATTAGCAAGAAACACAAAAACAGATTGTAAGAGCTTCGAAAAGTTCATAAAAAAGGTAAAAGTAGCAAAAGTAAGCATTGGTCCCTTAGAGGCTGAGACAGGAGAAATTATAATGGGGAATAAGGAAATGGCAGAGACTTTAAACAAATATTTTGTATCTGTCTTCATAGCAGAAGACACAAAAAGCATGCCAAAAATAGTGGGGAACCAAGGGGCTAATGAGATTGAGGAACTTAAAGTAATTAAGAGCAGTAGAGAAAAAGTACTTGAGAAACTAATAGGACTAAAAGCCAACAAATCCCCATGACATGATGGCCTACTTCCTAGTGTTCTAAAAGAGGAACCTGCAGAGATAGTGCATGCATTGGTTGTGATCTTGCAAAATTCCCTAGATTCTAGTATGGTCCAAGTGGATTGGAAGGTAGCAAATGTAACCCCGCTATTCAAGAAAGGAGGGAGAGCGAAAACAGGGAATTACAGGCCAGTTAGCCTGACATCAGTTGCTGGGAAAATGTTGTAACCCATTATTAAGGAAGTTGTATCAGGGCATTTAGAAAATAATATTATGATTAGGCAGAGTCAACATGGTTTTATGAAAGGGAATTCGTGCTTAACAAATTTATTAGCATTTTTGAGGGTGTAACTAGCAGGTTAGATAAAGGGGAACCAGTCGATGTAATATATTTGGATTTCCAAAAAGCTGTTGATAAGGTGCCACGTAAAAGGTTGTTATGCAAGATAAGGGCTCATGGGGTTGGGGGTAATATATTAGCATGGATAGAAGATTGGTTAACGGACAGAAAACAGAGAGTAGGGATAAACGAGTCATTTTCAGGTTGGCAGGCTGTAACTAATGGGCTGCCGCAAGGATCAATGCTTGGGCCTCAGCTATTTATAATTTATATTCATGACTTAGATGAAGGGGCTGAGTGCAATGTATCCAAGTTTGCTGACGATACAAAGGTGAGAAAGTAAGCTGTGAGGAGGACACAAAGGGGTAAAAATTCAGTTGGTTGCGCCTCCCGTTAGCGCCTTAAATGGGCGCTAATGGGGCGTTAAGGCGCTAACGCCTGGGCGCAGCGCTGTTTGCGCCGCTCGAGAACTTAACTTGAGATTGTGCGGCGGCGCTAAAACTTACCGCTGCGACCACCTGCGCGCGCAGATTGTGACGTCATTCTGTGGTGCAACGCCCTTGGGGCGCCCCGGAGCGGAAATTGAGTGGCGCCCCCTGCCTTACCGCCTGGCGCTTCCAACGACCGGAAGACTGGAACGTTATCAATCGGTCTGGGGCTGGGGGGGGCGCTATTTAAAGGGGGCCTCTTCCTGTCTTTTTCTGTGGTCGACATTTATGCACCACTCGTTCTGAGAGAGAGAGAGAGATTCGGAGAGAGAGAGAGAGAGACTTCTACATTGACTCAACGCTTTGTGAGGTAGTTTTGCCTAGTTCATCCTAACTTTGCTGCTACTTTCGTTGCTGTACCTCATTACTTTTCTGGCAAAGAGAAGATGGGGGCTGCAATGATTGGGGGCGTCGTCCTGCTCCAGCTCAATCGGAGCAGAGTGAGACGCAGACAGAGAGTGGCAATGATGGCCAGACGGAGGAGGCCCATCAGGCGCATGTACAGGAGAGCTTACCCTCCCAGGGTATATCGTGAACAGCTCTCCTACATCCACATGTCCGAGGAGCTGTGTTTGCGAAGGCTGCGATTCAGCAAGGAGGTGGTCACTGAGCTCTGCCACCTGCTGCAGCCAGATCTGCAGCCTCAGCTGAGGTCCAGGACGTCTCTGTCGGTGGCAGTGAAGGTCACAGTGGCCTTGAACTTCTACGCCACTGGCTCATTCCAAGCTGCTGTTGGGGACCTCGCCAATATCTCCCAGTTTGCGGTGCATCGCTGCATTCGGCAGGTCACCAATGCCCTCTTCACAAGGAGACGAGACTTCATCTCCTTCCCTATGACCCCAGACAAGCAGCATGACCGTGCTATGGGCTTTGCGAGGGTAGCGGGCTTCCCCATGGTGCAGGGCGCCATTGACTGCACGCATGTGGCTTTGCGTGCTCCGCGAGAGAATGCAGAGGAGTTCCGGAACAGAAAGGGGTTCCATTCCTTGAATGTGCAGTTGGTCTGTGACCACAGACAGGTGATTCTCGCTGTCAATGCCCACTATCCGGGCAGCTGCCACGATGCTTTCATCCTGCGCCAGAGTACTGTGGCAGAAATTTTCGAGGCACCGCATCAGCCAGTTGGTTGGCTTCTGGGGGACAAGGGGTACGCATTGAGCACCTGGCTGATGACACCGCTCCGTGCGCCAAACACCCCTGCTGAGCTGCGGTACCAGGAAAGCCAACAAGCAACGAGGAACATTATTGAGCGCACAATCGGCGTGCTCAAACAACGATTCCGCTGTCTGGACCATTCCGGAGGAGCCCTGCAGTACTCGCCTGAGCAAGTTTCCAAATTCGTAGTGGTGTGCTGCATGTTGCACAACATGGCAATCCTCAGGACGCAGCCAATGCCACCAGGCCTTGCAGCACCACAAGAGGAGGAGGAGGAAGAGGAGGAACAGGCCGAGGACGATGATCAGCAGCAGCACCAAGGCAGGAGGGCGGCCCACAATGGTCAAACTGCAAGGGCCGTCCGTCAACGACTAATAGCAAGCCGCTTCTAGGACCCCTGCCAGTGCTACAAACACGAATCAACCCAGCACGCAACCCCTAAGCCGGCCAAGGCACCAATAATTCCAACCACCAGCCATGTATATTTTGAATACAGAAACTTATTTATTGTACAAACTCTGTGTGTGTCAATTCCTCATGAGAAACTCATAGAAATAAACACCAAAAAACAGTCAATAACATAACTGGTTCTCACAACCTGGAGATAATGTCCAAAACACTAAACAAAAGTTGGGCCATGAACCTCGGCCTTTAATAAAAAAATGACCAGCATTTTGGCACACATCCTACTTTTTGCCCTTCGAGGGTGATCTCCTTCCCTTGCGCACTTCCCCCCTTCTAACCCTACTGCTCCTCCGTAATGGGACCTCAGTGGCTGCAGCAAGGCTGGTGGAAGGCTGCTGCTTGTCAGACCCTGACACTGCAGATGCCCCTGAAGGCCGGCCTCGACCACTTCTGGGCCTGGAGGGCCCGGCTGCAGACTGCACCAACTCTGCATGGGCGGCAGCAGTCTGTCCTACAGGCGGTGGCAAGTGCAGTGGAGAAGTGACAGTGTTGGCAGCAGGAATGCTGTCATCGTGAGAGAGGACAGCAACTCCCTGCTCGCCCGACACACTGGCACTCCCACGGGGCAGCACTTCAGCATCCGGAGCAATTTGCCTGAGAACAGATTGCTGGCCTGCTGCGGCGCGGTGACAGCCCCGGGGACATGTGCACGAACCATCGAGGATGGCAGCAGTCAGTGCTCGCGTGGCCTCAATCTGAGTCTGCATGAGAGCAGGCTCAGATAGGTTCCTGGCAGCCAGTGACTGAATTGCAGCAGTAAGCTTTAGTGTGGCATCCGCCTGTGCTACAGCGAAGTGCTCCACACTCCTTGCCAGTGCCTCAATGCATTCGGGCACCCTTCCCACTGCACCCATGAGCTCAGTGTGCATGACCACCGCCTGGCTGTTCATTTCTGCAATCATCCGCTCCTCCTCTGCGTCCATTGCATTAGGAGTGTCTGGCATACTCTCCCTCTGGGGAGAAGGCTCCCGTTCTTCCCTCCCCCCCCCATGGCGTTGCTGCAGCCCGCTGGGTCCTGGAACTTCACCATCATCAGCCCCTTCCCCCCTGCTCCCCCGTTCTTCCCTCCCCCCCCCATGGCGTTGCTGCAGCCCGCTGGGTCCTGGAACTTCACCATCATCAGCCCCTTCCCCCCTGCTCCCCTCCGGGGAAGGCGTGTTCCCAGTGTGGCCATGGGCTTCCTCGGGAGAGGGTGGCACTGATGCTCCGGCTTCCTCCTCAGCTGCAGCATCACTCCCAGTGGCAGCTTCAGGGACCATCTCCTCAGCTGGTGAATCACCATCTGAAAGCAGGGAGGTACAAGAGTGGCTTTAGCGTGAGGACAGGGTGGCAGTAAGGGAGGAATAAGTGCAGCGAGTTAGCAAGTTGGATTGAAAGTGTCAAAGGCTGGTATTGTGAGGGACAAGTGGAAGGACAGAGGACAAAAAGGTGATGACCTTACCATTGCTGTCCACAACGGGGTCGGCGTCTCCAGTGGCGACGGGACCGATCACCCGGCTTGCCACAATCCTGTGGACGCGCTCCTCCAGATCGCTGAGGGGTTGCAGCTGAAGCCGCCCTCCACCCGTCCGTTGCTGCTGTCTCCGATTATGAGCCAGCTTAGCCTGCAAGAAAAAGGACAGCATCTGAGTCAATATACAGCCATGGTCTTGCCTGATGTGCCTCCCATAGGTGAATAGCCCTTACAATATGCAGCCATGGTCTTGCCTGATGTGCCTCCCATAGGTGAATAGCCCTTACAATATGCAGCCATGGTCTTGCCTGATGTGCCTCCCATAGGTGAATAGCCCTTACTGTATGCAAAGTGTGGAATGTGTGTGTGTGTTTGATGAAAGGGCCATAGGTGTTGGATGAGTGTTGTGCATTGGGGTTTTAAGACCCTCTGGCCATAGAGTGAGGTTGAGATGGAGGGATGGAGAGGTATTGAGAAAAAGCCACTCACCCTGACGACCCGAGTGAGGTCGTTGAACTTCTTGCGGCACTGGACATGGGTCCTGGGCACCATGCTCCTGGAGGAGACGCTCTGAGCCACCTCCCTCCACACTCTTCTGAACTCGCGTGGCAAAGGCCTCCTGCCACTCTCTGGGAACAGCATGCATCGTCTGCGCTCCACTGCGTCAACCAGAGCATCCAAGGCCCGCTCGGTGAAGCGATGAGCGCGTTCTCTCACCCTCTCCATTCTTGGCAGCAAAATGGATTACAGGTCTCTCCAGGCTGAGATTCAAGGCTGCAATGAGCAGGGTGTGGCTGGGGAGCAAGTGGCCCCCCCCGCTTTAAGAAGTGTCCGGCGCCAGTGTGTCTGTGCTCCCTCGCTAACTGGCAGCAGCTGCGCTGCGCTCGTGCGCTGAGTTAGCGCCTCACTCCTAGGCCTTTGCGCCTTAAGAGAGGTGTGCAGCGCCTAATTTAGCGCTCCACTCACCTCCCGGGGCGGTAAAAGTGAAGTTTCCTGTCAGTGCCGATAATTAGCGCCAGGCGCTAATATTTGCGCGCGGACGATATTTGCGCCCCAAATGGGGCGCGACCTAATTTCTACCCCAAAGAGCCTGCAAAGGGATATAGACAGATTAAGTGAGAGGGCATGTTGGCCTTTATTGCAAGGGGGTTGGAGTATAAGAGTAAGGAAGTCTTGCTACATTTGTACAGGGCCTTGGTGAGACCACACCTGGAGTACTGTGCACAGTTTTGGTCACCTTATCTGAGGAAGGATATATTTGCCTTAGAGGCAGTGCAATGAAGGTTCCCTAGATTGTTCCCTGGGATGAGAGAGTTATCCTATGAGGAGAGATTGAGTAGATTGGGCCTATACTCTCTGGAGTTTAGAAGCATTAGAGGTGATTTCATTGAAATGTATAAAATTTTAGAGGACTTGACAGGGTAGATGCTGAGAGGTTGTTTCTCCAGCTAGAGTGTCTAGAACTCAAGGTCATAGTCTCAGGATAAGGGGTTGGCCATTTAAGACTGAGATGAGGAGGAACTTCTTCACTCAGAGGGTGGTGAATCTTTGGAATTCTCTATCCCAAAGAGCTGTGGATGCTGAATCATTGAGTATATTCAAGGCTGAGATAGATAGATTTTTGGACTCATGGGGAATCAAGGGAAAGTGGAGTTGAGGTCAAAGATCAGCCATGAATCATAGAATCATAAAGATTTACAGCACAGAAGGAGGCCATTCTGCCTAATCCCACTTTCCAGCTCTTGGTCCGTAGCCCTGTAGGTTATGGCACTTCAAGTGCATATCCAAGTACTTTTTAAATGCGATGAGGGTTTCTGCCTCTACCTCCCTTTCAGGCAGTGCGTTCCAGACCCCCACCACCCTTTGGGTGAAAAAGTTCTTCTCAACTGCCCTCTAATCCTTCTACCAATTACTGTAAATCTATGCTCCCTGGTTATTGACCTCTCTGCTAAGGGAAATAGGTCCTTCCTATCCACTCTATCTAGGACCCTCATAATTTTATATACCTCAAATAAGTCTCCCCTCAGCCTCCTCTGTTCCAAAGAAAACAACTCCAGTGTATCCAATCTTTCCTCATAGTTAAAATTCTCCAGTCCTGGCAACATCCTTGTAAATCTCCTCTGTACCCTCTTTAGTGCAATCACATTTTTCCTGTAATGTGGTGACCAGAACTGTATGCAGTATTCTAGCTGTGGCCTAACTAGTGTTTTATACAGTTCTAGCATGAACTCCCTGCTCTTATATTCTATGCCTCATCAGCAACAAGGGCACTGGCGGAGTGGTGGGGGTATGAATGCTATCATCCTGAGCGAGGACAGCAGGGTCATCCTCCATGAATCCATTGCCACACCCCAGGGCAGCACCTCAGCAATCCCAGTAATCTGCTGGAGAACAGACTGCTGGACTGCTGTGACACCCTGCAAGCTAATTTCCACAATGGTAAATGCAGTCATGATGGCAGCAATGTGTGTTTGCGTGGCAGCAAGCCTAGCTTGCATGACTTCAGTCTCATCTTCCACTGCAGCACTCAGACGTTGGGTGGCTTCTTCTTGTGCTGCAATGGGAGCTGAGACTTCAGCCATCAGACGCGGCATGATAGTTGAGTCCACAAGTGTGTTAATGGATCTGCCCAGCCCTTCGACACTGGAAAGGATGGGTTCCAAGCTCTGCTCAAACCCTGTGCAAGGCTGGAGCTGGACTCCTCCGTGCTCCTTGAAATTGCATTCAGGCTTTCTGGCAGGCATGCCAATGCACCAAGCATTTTATTGTGCATATCCATCAGCGTTCTTCTGTAGGGTGTCCCATCAAAGTCTTCATCTGAGTCCTGTGCAGCAGAACTCGTGTGCGAGCTCGCCCTCCAAGGAGTTGGCACCTGCGCTACCCTTTCCCCCTGCCCTGGCTGCAGGCCACTCGTGCCCGGTATCTGAGCTGGTGGCGGGGAGTGTGAAATCGAGTGACGATGTTTCTTCGACTTCACTCTCCTCTCCCTTTTCTTGTTCAACCACTGGCTGGGCAGGCTGAATTTCTTGGGTGTCTGATATGAGAAAGACACAATGGTACGGTTGTGGTGAGGGGATGGGGTGGGGAAAGCAAGAGGTGCATGCTTACACCATGTGCAGCTTGTAAATCAGAAGAGATTGTGGGATCAGGGGGAAGTGGGATGTGAGAAGGAGGATAACGTATGAGGATACCGTCATCTTGAATTGTTTCAGCCTCGCTGATGGCCACGAGTTCAGCTATGCTGCTGCCAAGAATGGCCAGCACCATCTCCTCCATTGGGGTGAGGTGATGCGCCATCATTTCCTGCAAGAGAAAGGGAAGTGTGTCAGTGAGTGTGGTGTAATGTGTTTGGGTGATGTGGCTGTCATGGTTGAATAGCTGACAGTGTGTTCAAGCTGTGAGATGTGGGTGTGAGGCTTGCAGCAGTGGTAAGTGTGTGCAGGTGAGGTGAATCTATGAATGTGAAGTGTGAGACGTGTTTGGTAGAGATTGTTGGTAGGTGAGTGATGGGGTGTGGTGCATTGAGCAGTGTGTGAGGCTCGTGGTGTGATGGTGGGATATGGCATTTGAAGATGCATTCACTGACCTTGACCATTCGTGTGTGGTCATTAAACTTCTTCCTGCACTGAGTCCACCCCCACGCCCGTTTTTGGGGGATATCGAAATTCTAGGCCAGGATCTTTTACGTCCACCTGAGAGGGCAGACTGGGCCTCAGTTTAACGTCTCCTCCGAAAGACAACACCTTCAGTACAGCAGCACTGTACTGGACTGGAGTGTTAGCCTAGATTATGTGCTCAAGTCTCTGGTGTGGGAGGTGGGAGTGCTACCAACTGGAAGGAGATGTAGGCAAAGTTTGAACTACAAAAGCTATGATCCAAATTATTACTGTAGAAATAATAATGTAATGGTTTGTGGGTAACATACCCAAAAATTCCAAATCAGGGGGCGTTTTTGCAGCGGCATCAGCATTACTTAAAGGGCAGGTGTCGGGCGGCCATTTTTATTTTGGCTGACTGCCAGCACCTGCCCACTTTCACTTTTTTATGCGGGGAGCCGGCCGTGATCGCTCAGCCCGGCACTCCTCTTCAGTGCCGGGTGTTTCCACGGCACCCTGCTCCCCGGTGGTCGAGCAGGGCCCCGGTTCGCGCAGCGCTAGGCCCCTCCCCTTTAATCAGGGGAGGAGGCCTGCAATGACGCGGCGCTGCTGCACGTAGTGCCGTGAAATTCAGTAGCAGTGTCCCAAGCAGGAGTGGAGCGCTTTCCAGTAGCACCCGACCTCCTGCTTGGGGCGCTACTCCTGAATTTATGGCGGAGGGGCGCTAACTTTTTCGGGGCACTAAAATGGTGGCCCTGAGGAATGTGGCAAAATTTGGGGCAGAGAGAAGTTTGCCAAACAAAGCCAATATACAGTAAGCATGGCAGGCGGTTGCCAATTGTGTGAATTATGTCTTCTCAGTGCTTTGTTACAGAAGCAAATGAGAAAAAAAGTTCTCCAGACTGAAGATGAGTGCCAATGTATAGAACATTGATGGGTGCCTACTAAAAGCAAGGGGATGGCAGCAAGCACTCAGTGCACAGTATGGGCTACATCAGCAATGCATACTGCAAACCACTGGCCCCACCTCCCACTTCTTAAACTTCTTAAATATCTGAAGCTGCACCTGCAACATGGTGGATGCCACTTGCACCTCTGGCATGTTTTCTCACCAACTCACTATATGGCTCCTAGAACTATTTGCATGTTCTCTGCTCTTCTTTCTCCACTGAGTGCAATGTAGTCTGCTCAATGGAGTGCCTCTCCTGTTAGCTCTTAATATTCTTCAAAAGAGAAGTTTGTGCAAAACAACTTGCATTTATATAGCGTCTTTAACATAGGAAAACATCCCAAGGTGCCAAAACTATTAGCAGACAGCCCACTGTGGTGGCGTGCCAGCCAAGCTGTGGTGCCTCAACCACCTTCCAATGAATTGGGATGGAGTGTAGCCTTCATTTCTGACTTATGCAGAGGCATGGCAAGTGGGGAAGGGAAGCTGAGGCAAAAGTATGGTCCTGGACGGGCTGTACAGGAGGTCTGAGAGATGTGAATGGAAGTCTTACCTTGGTACTCCTCATTAGATCATAACATTTCTGGCTGCCAGGTCCCAGGAACAATGCTGATGGCATTGACATTTTCTGCCACGTCTCTCCATTTCCTTTTACTAATTTGCCTTGGCAGCTGCTGGTCATCTGTAGGTAAGAGGACCTCCTTCCTGATGGTCACTTGCTCCATCAGCATCTCCACCACTGCATCAGTGCAGTCTTGCTTGTTTATGGTCCCCAGGTTAAACCAAATCACCTTTGCCCTTTAAGGTACTGCTGCAGGCCTTTAAGAAACAGGTGAGCTGTTTATTAGGAGTACGTTTTGCACTGGCAACTCGCCAGACGTGGGATAGTTATCTAAGTCATCTATCAAAGTTGCATGGTGCCCGTGCCGATCCCCCCAGGCAGCTCCACCCCCCATGGGTTTCTTCTTTCAGAACCACTTGGTGTTTGTATGATGTATGATCAAGGTGCCTAGACTTGAACGCCTTGACTCAGGTGTTTGGAGAATACTGTCTGAAATGATCATTTTCCACCTGACAGGGCTTATACCCCCAATCCTTTTTCTGAAAGTTGGCTAAATATGGCCACTAAGGAATAGGAATGAAATTTGCTATCATTATTGACATTATTCTCAGCTGTCTTCCATTAATAACTCTGCCTGGCTGTAACTATTTGCCAGTGTTGTAGCACTGTATCCAAACAAGGCCAAGCCTATTAATTTCTTTAGCAGATCCTTAATGATTTTGGCCATTTTCTCTGCTTCCCCATTACTCGGCGGGCATTTAAAGCTATTTTTAAAGTGAGCAATCCCCATTCCTTGTGTAACTTCACATATATTTCTGCTGAGAATGGTGGTCCATCTGATATTTCTTCATCTGGTTTTCCACACTTGGCAAATAAGATTTTCATAAATCATCTCTGACCTTCTGCAATGGACACTTTGGCAGAGCAGAAAGAATCTTAAGTCCAGCTATGCGTATTCTCTTCTCTGCATACTTGGGACAGTTTCCAAAGATTTGTTCAAGCTGCTTGCTCAAAACTGGCCACAATATACCTTGCTTAGCTTTTTCACTACACTTACACATCCCTTAGTGTCCTGCATGTACTTTGTCCAACATTTCAGAGTGTATTTATGTAGGAATCACCAGCCAAGTTTTTTTTTGAAGGAGTCCACCTTGAACCATCAGTTCTCCTGCCATGACCCGGTTTGGATCAGTCTGCTTGTTGGCCATTCATACTTACATTTGTTCCATGACCAACTTCTTGAAACATATTTCTTTAATCTCTTTAAAATTCTGTACTTTTAATCACTTTAAATACAAAAGGTGATCAGCCATTCACAGGATGCTGAATACCAGCAGAGAGAATTTCCGCAGAACCTCCCGATCTCCTGCTGTAACCTCAGCAGAAGATCGGCGGACACTCTGGAGAAACAAAGTAATCAGGCAATTACTGTTTCTCCGGGGTTTCTGCTGAAGTTACGATGAGAGATAGGAAGAATTCCTGTGGAAAATCCAGGCAAAAGAATGCTTGCTGATCAGGGAAATCTGTAGCCCCCTTTCAAGCTCAAGATCTGTAATTGCAGGAAATCAGCACTTATCCAGATAACTATTAGGGGTAATAAAAACAGAAAATGCTGGAAATATTCAGCAGGTCAGGCAGCATCTGTGGAGAGAGAAACAGAGTTAACGTTTCAGGTCGATGACCCTTCGTCAGAACTGGAAAAAAGCTGGAGATGGAACAGGTTTTTAAGCAAGTGTAGGGGCAGGGAAAGGGGGGAGGGGAGGAAAGAACAAAAAGGAAGGTCTGTGATAGGATGGAAGGCAGGAGAGATTAAGAGACAAAAGGGATGATGGTGCAAGGCAAATGGAGATGGTAATGGGACAAGTTAAGAAACAAAAGATGGTTCTAGATGAAGTGTAAATGGCGATGGCAGAATGAAAGAAAGCTGCCATGTGAGAGAGAGAAAAGAAAGTTGGAATAAAAAAGATAGGGGCAGAGGTTATGATCTGAAATTGTTGAACTCGATGTTGAGTCCAGAAGGCTGTAAAGTGCCTAATCGAAAGATGAGGTACTGTTCCTCGAGCTTACGTTGAGCTTCATTGGAACAGTGCAAGAAGCTGAGGATGGTGAGGTCTGAGTGGGAGTGGAGCGGAGAATTAAAGTGACAGGCGACCGAAAGCTCGGAGTCACACTTACGGACTGAACGGAGGTGTTCCGCAAAGCGGTCACCCAATCTGTGTTTGGTCTCCCCAATGTAGAGGAGACCGCATCGTGAGCAGCGAATACAGTATACTAAATTGCAAGAAGTACAAGTAAATCGCTGTTTCACCTGGAAGGAGTGTTTGGGGCCCTGGACAGTGGGAAGGGAGGAGGTAAAAGGGCGTGTGTTGCATCTCCTGCGTTTGCACGGAAAGGTGCCGGGTGAAGGGGAAGGGGTGTTGGGGGTGATAGAGGAGTGGACCAGGGTGTCGCGGAGGGAGCGGTCCCTTCGGAATGCTGAAAGGGGAGGTGAGGGGAAGATGTGTTTGGTGGTGGGATCACATTGGAGGTGGCGGAAATGGCGGAGGATGATCCGTTGAATGTGGAGGTTGGTGGGGTGAAAGGTGAGGACAAGGGGAACCCTATCGTGGTTCCGGGAGGGAGGGGAAGGGGTGAGAGCAGAAGTGCGGGAAATAGAATGGACACGGTCAAGGGCCATGTCAACCACAGTAGAGGGGAATCCTCGGTTGAGGAAAAAGGAAGACATGTCAGAAGCACTAGTATGGAAGGTGGCATCGTTAGAGCAGTTGCGGCGGAGACGGAGAAACTGGGAGAATGGAATAGAGTCCTTACAGGAAGCGGGGTGGGAGGAAGTGTAGTCCAGGTAACTGTGGGAGTCAGTGGGTTTGTAGTGAATGATTGTCAATAGCCTATCCCCAGAGATGGAGACAGTATTTTGCTTTTGTAACTATCAGCGGTGTTGCTGGGACGACATAATGTTAAGGGGTCTGCATTTCACAGAAGTTAGCATATTAAACTACTTTTTGTTCCACAGGGACAACCTATTAGTGCCTATGAAATGGGTTATGGTCTATCAAACCATCTCTGCAGGCCTTCTCTTCAACTCGAGGAATAATCGAATCGTATCTAAATTTAATGCTTTATTTACCATGACAGCAAGAAAGAATCCAGTAAATAATTTATCATACACAGAAGTATTTATTGCAGTGGTAGTCATATAAAAGCTTTCCTAGACTTTCAAAAAGCTTAGGAAACTCTTATCTTGAAATCTGCCTTTTCTTTTCTATCTATCCATGACATCAGTCCATGGATGTTTATGGCAGGTCTAAGGTCTTGTACGACATATATTTCTTGCTGCACCTCCTTTTTCTAAGAGGATAGGAATATTCAGAAGCAGAAGGTTTTGTGGAAATCTACAGGATTACACCCTGAGACTTGCTGATTTTATTTGGCCTCTGTAGAAATCCCACTTCCTTTTCTTTATACTGGAATCAGCTATTACTGAGATGTCTGCCGTGTGTCAATTTTAAACTCTCTTTCCTCAGCAACTGTCTCTGGCTCCAACTTATTCCACGTGGATTCCAACTGAAATTCCACCCTTCATGTTTCGGATCCACCCAGGATTACAGATATCTCCAAGGTATTCAGTGTTCCTCGAACCACTGCTTTCGCCGCATCCTGAGATCCACGCTCAATGCCATGTGACGCCACATGCACGCTCTCGACCTCTCTCTTCAGCAGCACCGACTCACTCTATCTCAAAGCTGTCCAGGTCCGCAGTTCCATTTAATCCTTCGCCTCATCTGGCGCTTTAACAAAAAACTTTTTTTCTTCCTTTCAGGTGTCAAGGATCGTAAGCTTCAACAACTCTTAGATACCAACACCCCTTCTTCACCTTGACTTTCCTCTGACCCCATCCCTACTTCCAATCTCACCCCCTGCCATGTTTTCACTATCCCCTCTGACCTTCCCCTCTCTGACCCTGAACAATCAGTCCTCGGCAAAGGCCTGAGCTTCATCCCCTTACGCCCCCAGCTCAATGAATTTTGATCTCGGCACGACGCTGAGTTCTTTTTCTGTCACCTTCGTCTCCATGCCCACTTCTTTGGCCAGGAGTCTTCTCCCCGCACAATGGACCCTTCCTCCCGTTTTCAGAATTCTCGCTCTACTTGGATCCTTCCCTCTGGCCTCTTATCCTCTCTAGATCTTTTAATTGGGAACTGCCAAGGGTGATATCCGCCATCTCAATTTCTCTGCTCCCCTCACTCACTCCATCCAACCTCCCTCTGAACTTGCAGCACTCCCTTCTCTCTGGTCCAACACTAACTTTGTAATTAAACCTGCTGACAAGGGTGGCACTATTGTTGTTTGGCGAACCAACCTCTACCTTGCGGAGGTTGAACACCAACTCTCTGACACATCCTCCTACCTCCCCCAAGACCATGACTGTCACTGGCCTCATCTCCTCTGGAGATCTTCCCTCCACGCCATCCAACCTCATCTGCCCCCAACCCCGCACAGCCCGCTTCTACCTCCTTCCCAAGATCCACAAACAGGACTGCCCTGGTAGACCCATCTTTTCAGCCTGTTCTTGCCTCACGGAACTGATTTCTTCCTATCTCGACTCTATTTTAC
The DNA here is from genome assembly GCA_030390025.1 of Squalus acanthias. Taxonomy (NCBI): domain Eukaryota; kingdom Metazoa; phylum Chordata; class Chondrichthyes; order Squaliformes; family Squalidae; genus Squalus; species Squalus acanthias. The sequence continues at coordinate 111,321,012 of CM059426.1, read as the reverse complement.
CTCCCCTTGTCGAGTCTCTTTCCACCTACATTCGTGACTCTTCCAACGCCTTCCGCCACTTTAACAGTTTCCAGTTTCCTGGCCCCAACCGTCTCCTTTTCACTATGGACATCCAATCCCTCTACACCTCCATCCCCCACCAGGACGGCCTGAGGGCGCTCCGCTTCTTCCTTGAACAGAAGCCCAACTAGTCCCCATCCACCACCAGCCTCCTCTGCCTGGCTGAACTTGTTCTCACATTGAACAACTTCTCCTTTGACTCCACTCACTTCTTCCAAATAAAAGCTGTCGCTATGGGAATTTTGTGGGATATGTGGAACATTCTTTGTTCCAGTCCTACTTAGGTCCCCTCCCTCACCTCTTTTTCTGGTACATTGATGACTGTATATGTGCTATTTCCTGCTCTCACCCTGAACTAGAAAATTTCATTCACTTTTCTTCCTATTTCCACCCTTCTCTCACCTTCACATGGCCCACTGACTCCCACAGCTACCTTGGCTACACTTCCTCCCACTCCTCTTCCTATAAGGACTTCATTCCATTCTCCCAGTTTCTCCATCTCCGTCGTATCTGTTCTGACGATGCCACCTTCCATACTAGTGCTTCCGATATGTCTTCCTTTTCCCTCAACCGAGGATTCCCCTCTACTATGGTTGGTAGCATGTTTATATTCTTTCTGAGTCTTCCTTTGAAACGTTACCGACTCATTTTCTTTCCAGAATACTGCTTGAAAGTTTCCTTTTCAGTGGCAATTGCAGCACTTTGCTTTTCTAGCTGGGATGTGTGGGATGCACCAAGAATCGCTCCCATTTATCAAAGGTTCTCTATTTCTCCAGTGTCTTCACTACTTTCTGCAATCTTTAACCACTGTGTTCTTCCAGTCTGCTCTGTTCTTCAACACTTTTTCAACTCGTCGATCTTTGCTTTCCTATTAGCTTCTGCCTTCTCTTAATAGCTTCATTCTGTTTTACTTGAGTTATTGCTCACTTGGGGTCTAACTGTAATCTCTCAGACAGTCTCTCATCTCGGAGTCCCATGACAATATGATTACGCATCATTACACCATGCAATGTAACAGAAACACATTGGTTGCCCAAAATAAGGCTGTCATGAAATCATCCGCTGATTCAGTTCTTCTTGTTTCCTTTGATTGAATTAAGCTGTGAAAAAAGTGAGATTTCTATGGACTGCAAAATGTTTTTGAGCTGGATTTGTACTGTTTCATAATTGCAGCCATCATTCTCAGACAGTTGACAATAGCACAAAATATCATCCACTTTGTCATCCATCGAATATATTATTGTGTTAATCCAATTCAGTTCTTCTTTCTTACCTGAGCCAGAATTAATTCTAAATTGAAATTGCTTGATCCGCCTTGGTCATTCTGCTGGATTACTGAAATCAAACCTATCTGGTGCGTTTACGTGGAAAGAAGTCATTTCTCTGTGCTTTTTGAAATCTCTTCTCTTACCAATTTTTAGGCCTTGGCTGGGAATTTCCTCCCATTGACTTCAATTTTACTAGGGCTCCTTGATGCCACACTCAGTCAAATGCTGCCTTGATATCAAGAGCAGTCACTCTCACCTCACCTCTGGAATTCAGCACTTCTGACCTTATGATGGAGGGAAGGTCATTGATGAAGCAGCTGAAGATGGTTGGGCCTAGGACACTGCCCTGAGGAACTCCTGCAGCGATGCCTTGAGGCTGAGGTGATTGGTCTCCAACAACCACAACCATCTTCCTTTGTGCTAGGTATGACACCAGCAAGTGGAGAGTTTTTCCCCTGATTCCCATTGACTTCAGTTTTACTAGGGCTCCTTGATGCTGCCTTGATGTCAAGGGCAGTCACTCTCACTTCACCTCTCACCTCACCTCTGGAATTCAGCTCCTTTGTCCATGTTTGGACCAAGGCTATAATGAGGTCTGGAGCCAAGTGGTCCTGGCGGAACCCAAACTGAGCATCAGTGAGTAGGTTATTGGTGAGTAAGTGCCGCTTCGACAACACCTTCCATCACTTTGCTACTGATTGAGAGTAGACTGATGGGGCGGTAATTGGCCGGATTGGCTTTGTCCTGCTTTTTGTGGACAGGACATACCTGGGCAGTTTTCCACATTGTCAGGTAGATGCCAGTGTTATAGCTGTACTGGAACAGCTTAGCTAGAGGCGCAGCTAGTTCTGGAGCACAAGTCTCCAGCACAACAGCCGGGATTTGTCAGGGCCCATAGCCTTTGCTGTATCCAGTACGTGGAGTGAATCGAATTGGCTGAAGACTGGCTTTTGTGATGATGGGGACCTCAGGAGGAGGTGAAAATGGATCATTCACTCAGCACCTCTGGCTGTAGATGGTTGCAAACACTTCAGCCTTGTCTTTTGCACTTGCGTGCTGGGCTCCACCATCATTGAGAATGGAGATGTTCATGGAGTCTCCTCCTCCCGTCAGTTGTTTAATGATCCACCACCATTCATGACTGGATGTGGCAGGACTGCAGAGCTTTGATCTGATCCGTTGGTTGTGGGATCACTTAGCTCTGTCTATAGCATGCTACTTCCGTTGTTTAGCATGCATGTAGTCAGTCCTGTGTTGCACCTTCCCCAGGTTGGCACCTCATTTTTAGGTATGCCTGGTGCTGCTCTTGACATGCTCTTCTGCACTCCTTATTGAACCAGGGTTGGTCCCCTGGCTTGATGTGAATGGTAGAGTGATGGATATGCCAGGCCTTGAGGTTGTGGTGGAATACAATTCTGCTGCTGCTGCTCCTGATGCCCTACTGCGCCTCATGTATGCCCAAATTTGAGCTGCTAGTTCTGTTCTGAATCTATCCCATTTAGCACGGTGGTAGTGCCACACAACATGATGGAGGGTATCCTCAGTGTGAAGACGGGACTTTGTCTCCACAAGGACTGTGCAGTGGTCACTGCTACCAATACTGTCATGGACAGATGCATCAGCGACAGGTAGATTGGTGAGGACGAGGTCAAGTAGGTTTTTCCCTCGTGTAGGTTCTCTCACCACCTGCCGCAGGCCCAGTCTGACAGCTATGTCCTTCAGGACTCGGACAGCTCGGTCAGTAGTGTTGCTACTGAGCCACTCTTAGTGATGGACATTGAAGTCCTCCACCCAGAGTACATTCTGTGCTCTTGCTACCCTCAGTGCTTCTTCCAAGTGGTGTTCAACATGGGGGAGAACTGATTCATCAGCTGAGGGAGGGCAGTAGGTGGTAATCAGCAGGAGGTTTCATAGAATGGTTACAGCACAGAAGGAGGCCATTCGGCCCGTTGAACCCGTGTCGGCTCTCTGCAAGAGCACTTCAGCTAGCCCCACTCCCCCACCCTTTCCCCATAGCCCTGCAAATTTCAGATACTTATCCAATTCCATTTTGAAAGCCATGATTGAATTTGCCTCCACCAACCTTTCAGGCAGTGATTTCCAAACCCTAACCAATCGCTGCATTAAAAAGTTTTTCCTCATGTCGGCTTTCGTTCTTCTGCCAATCACCTTAAATCTGTGTCCTCTGGTTCTCGACCCTTCCACCAATGGGAACAGTTTCTCTCTATCTACTCTTTCTAGACCCCTCATGAATATGAATACCTCTTTCCATGTTTGACCTGATGCCATGAGACTTCATGGGGTTCGGAGTCAATGTTGAGGACTCCCAAGCCCACTCCCTCCCGACTGTATACCACTGTGCCGCCACCTCTGGTGGGTCTGTCCTGCCGGTGGGACAAGACATACCCAGGGATGGTGATGGAGGAGTCTGGGACATTGGCTGAAAGGTATGATTCTGTGAGTATGACTATGTCAGGCTGTCGCTTGACTAGTCTGTGGGACAGCTCTCCCAATTTTGACACACGTCCCAGATGTTAGTGAGGAGGACTTTGCAGGGTCAACTGGGCAACTTTCCACCGCACCTCCGGCGAAGTTACGTTGGCAATGCAGGAGCAGCTCTGAGGAAATTCCCACTCTTTTCTGTGTTTCTCTCATATCTGGTCCCTAGTAAACTCATTCTCTGTTTTTGACAGGTTTCAGGCATTTCTTCCACCAAAGAATGATCACAGCAGCCACCATTATCGGTGCTCTTTGAACAAACTCAGGTGCAGGAAATCACCAAACTTTATGTACTTTCTAGCTTCTAGCTCGGCCATCAAAACTCTGCAACTACCCACCGCCCCAAACCGAATTATACTCACTTTTTCGATCTTAACAGTGATTCTCTCTCTGCTAACCTTTATTTATTAGACAGACATAACAGTAACTAATACGATAGCAAAATACTGCGGATGCTGGAAAATTGAAACAACAACAGAAAACGCTGGAAAAACTCAGCAGGCCAGGCAACATCCGTGGAGAGAGAAACAGAGTTAACGTTTCAGGTCGAAACCCTTCGTCAGAACTGAGAAAAAAGCAGGAAATGAAACAGATAAAAAAGCAAGGGGGAGGCTGGGGGGAGGAATAAAAGAACAAAAGGTAAGTAGAGACATTAAGAGATGCTCAAGGCAAGACGAGATGGTAATAGGACAGGTTAAAAAACAAAAGGTGGCTCAGAAGTGTGAAGTGTGAAATGCTGGCAGAATGAGAGACAGCTGCCGTAGGGGGAGAGAGAGAGAAAAAAGGGAAAAGGCACAAACCAAAAGGGTGGATAAAATGTGTATATATATATGTGGTAGGGGCCGGGGTTATGATCTGAAATTGTTGAACTCGATATTGAGTCCGGAAGGCTGTAAAGTGCCTAAACGAAAGATGAGGTGCTGTTCCTCGAGCTTACGCTGAGCTTCCGTGGAACAATGCACGAGGCCGAGGACGGTGAGGTCTGAGTGGGCGTGGAGAGGTGAATTAAATTAAAAATAACAGTAACTAACCCTACTGTGTTGACACATATGGATGAAATGGTACAGATAATATAGGGCCAGGATACAAATCGGTGAACTATTTTCTTCAACTTTTCAGCAGTGAGGTTTGTAGTCAGTAAGATGTGTAGGTTGTAAGGCTGATATGTAAACAAGCGTCCATGCATCAGCTTGAATGAGTAGTGTTATTACAAATAGTGGTATATGGAATATACTACAGTAATGGGTAAGGCTCAAGTCAAGAATACAAAGGTGGTGATATGTGAGTGGCTTTGAGTGCTACAAGAGAGAAGAAGAATAGTTGATATCAATGAACAGAATTCATTTTCTACTGAGGAACTTAGCTGCTGGGAAATAGAGCTTGTACAGGAAGGATGGCATACTCCTTACTGTAAATCTAGGATGTGGATGGAAAGCAAGATTAACCATCCCCTTTAAGAACTGGCCCGTGCCATTGTGTGTGTGTTCCATTGCTGACTGACATTACATGAGCTTCGCCAGCGCTCTGAGTTAGCGCCTCACTCCTTGGCCTTTGCGCCTTAAGACAGTTGTGCAGCGCCTGATTTAGCGCTCCACTCACCTCCCGGGGCGGTAAAAGTAAAGTTTCCAGTCAGTGCCGATAATTAGCGCCAGGCGCTAATATTTGCGTCCAGACGATATTTGCGCCCCAAATGGGGCGCGACCTAATTTCTACCCCTTTACATTTAATCTTATTTCTATGTCCCATTATTCTAGACCTCTTAATCACTGGAAACAGTTTGTTTCTATTTGTTCTTTCTTGTGCCTTCATAATTGAAATTTTAAACACCTTTATCAAATTATCCCATAATCTTCTCTGTTTTAATGAAAAAAGCCCCAGTTTTTCAAGTATTTGTATTTCTTCATACCAGGCAGCATCCTAGTGAATCTGTACTGTACCCTCTCTATTGCCTCACCAGCCTTCATATAGTGTGGAGCCCAAAACTGCACGCAGTACTCCAACTGTGGTCTTACTAAGATTTCATATAGATTGACCATTACACATGGACTTCTATATTCTATCCGTCTAGCCATAAAACCCTGCATTCCATTAGGTTTTTATGGCCTTATCCACTTGAGGTGTTGCTTTTATTGTCTTATGAAGCTGAACCTCCAAATCCCTCTACTCTTCCACATCACCCAGCTTTCCCCCATTCAAAGTATGATTATTACTTATATTTTTATTTTTATTGAGATGTACCACCTCACATTTACTCCTTAATCTTCTACTATATTCTTCTGAGTAACAAAAGACAGCACCCTGATGTTTCAAATGGGAAAACTTGAATCTCAAGAAAAGCCAATAAAAATTGCCGACATTTTTTTTAAATGCCCCTCAGGAAAAAAGGGACAACCTTTTAAAGATAATTGATCCCTCTGGAATCGACTGCCTTTCTTTCTAGTAATTATGGTGCCTTCTTAAGGCCTGGTGTGGGTCTCAAGCCTGCTCTCAGAAGGCTGAGGTCTTGCTGGTCATATCAGGTGGCAAGCTAAGCAGAATTCTTGGAATAGCCCAGGGATGTCCTGAGACATGCCCCAAAGTTGGCTGCAGATGTAATGTGGGCAGGCCTAAGAAGCACCTGCCTTTGCTGGTGGTTCTTACATGGGGTGGAATCCCAGTGGATTTGTGGTCTGCCCCAAACTACAGCTCACTTGCTGGGAATTTCTGCCATCCCTGACTCCCAGAATTTTGTGGTCAGAATATTTTACAGAGCTAGTACTTTTTAGCTAAATGAGAGAATAGAATTATTGGTAAAACATGATATAGTGACCTTGTAAAGAACAAATTCAAAAATACAATCATGGAATCATAGAATGTTACAGCAGAGAAACATTTAGCCCAACAAGTTTACATCATGGTTTTCCCCACATGAGCCATCTAATCTAATTCCACTCTCCTGCTCACTCCCCATATCCTTCAATATTCCCCTTTTCCAAGCCATTATCTAATTCCCTTTAAAAATAGTTTTATGGACACTGCTTCAACAGGTATGTGAGCAGAAGTGGGTATGTCAAAATCATTAAGAGCAGAAATTAATAATGATAAAGGTAACTGCTAATGGCTGCCTGTTCATGGGTGATTTCAATATCGCAGAGTAAAATTGGTAGACCAAGGACATCTGGGAGGGAGTGGTTAAAGTACAAGTAATTTGATAGCAGTAATAAGAGACTGTTTATTACAACAACATGCAAAGCTAGCTATTAGGCCAGTTCTAGCGAATTCTCTATTGCTAGATTTGACATTATAGGCAATCTGAGACTGATCTTCTCCTCACCCAATGTCCTTGTTGTAGTCTTCGTGATGGAAATGGTGCACTTGTGCCAGTTGTGAGCCCTTGATCTAAATTTTAGTGCCACGCAGTCATGCACCATTTTCAGCATCATTGTACTAAAAATTAATTTTGCAGAATTTAAAATGCCAAACAATTTTGAACCACAGCCCTCCATGACTATAATAAAACATAAAATATGGAGATTTAGGGGGCTAAATTTGATAGCCCCCCAAAACGGGTGCGGTGAACACGATGCGTGATTAACCCGCACCCGTGCAATGTGATGCAGGCAGCACGCCAACTTTCAGCTTTCAGCCAGCACTAACCATGCTGTTGATTGGCTGGACGCATCAGCAGGGGGCCATAATCGTGAGCGGCTAGCACCAGTTAAAGTTAGCCTGCACCTCTTAAAAGGGAGGTGCATTGTGGCTGGAGCAGGGGCTGGAAGTTGTTCAGGAAGTCAATCTGACCTGGGAAACTGAAGAATGGCACAACATGGGAGAGAGCGGGATCCAAGGTTTTTGGTCACTACACTGGAGGCCTTGGTGGAGGAGGTGGAAAGGATGAGAGATGTCCTGTATCCGCAGGGGGCCAGGAGGCTCTCTAGACACACGCTCAGAAGGCAGTGGGAGCAGATAGCTGTGGAGGTCAATGCCAGGAGTCAAGCCCTGAGGATCTGGATGCAGTGCCACAAGAAGTTCAATGACCTCATATGACTGGTCAAGATCAGTGAATGCATCTGCAAATGACATTTCCTACCAACTGCACAGCTAGCCTCAGCAAATGTTCAATGCACTACGTCCCCATCACTCACCTACCAACAATCTCTATCAAACATGACTCATAACTCACATTCATACCTTCTCCTCACCCTCACACACTTACCACTGCTCCAAGCCTCACATCCACATCTCACAGCTTGCACACACTGCCAGCTATTCAACCATGACAGCCACATCACCCAAACAGATTGCATGACACTCACTGACACACTTCCCTTTCTCTTGCAGGACTCGGTGGCACACAACCAGAGGCAACAGACCATAACTGGTGGGGCAGGCTGATGGAGGAGAAGGTGCAGGCCATTATTGGAATGGCCATTGCTAAGGCCGTGGCCAGCAGCGCAGTTGAATTAATTGAAGATGACGGTATCCTCATACCTAATCCTTCGTCTCACATCCCACTTCCTCCTCATCCCACAATTTCTTCTGATTTACGAGCAGCAGACAGTGTAAGCATGCACCTCTTACTTTCCCCCCCTTCCTCTCACCACAACCTTACACAGCCTTTCTCCTTTCAGATACCCAAGAACTGCAACTTGGCCAGGCAGTGGTAGAAGAGCGAGAAGACAATGATGATGAAGACAAAGCACCGTCACTTGATTTAACACTCGCAGCCAGCAGCTCAGATATTGACACTGCGCGTAATTCAGAGGATAGCATAGAGGCGGGACCTGCACGTGGTGAGTCACCAGGCACGAGTGGCCTGCAGCTGAGCAAGGGGCAAGGGTAGCGCAGGTGCCAGCTCATTGGAGGTCACAGTCGCACACAAGTTCTGCTGCAGAGGATTCAGATAAGGACTTTGACGGGGCAGGCTACAAAAGAAGGCTGATTGGTGCACAATGAAATGCTTGGTGCATTGGGAAGCCAGCCAGAAAGCCTGTGTTCAATGTCAAGGAGCATGGAGGGGTCCGGCACCAACTTGATACAGGGCTTTGTGCAGAACTTGGAGTCCATCCTTTCCAGCATGGAAGTGGTGGCCAACCCCATGAGCACACTTGTGGACTCAACCAGGACGCAGTGTCTGATGGCTGATGTCTCAGCTTCCATTACAGCAGAAGCAGCAGCCATCCAACGTCTGAGTGCTGCAGTGGAAGCTCAGACTGTTGTCATGCAAGGACTGCTTGCTGCCACGCAAGCACAGACTGTTGCCATCATGGCTGTGGATTACATAGGATTAAATTACATAGGATATACAGCACAGAAACAGACCATGAGGCCCAACCAGTCCATGCCGGCTTTTATGCCGGGAAATTAGAGATGCGTGACTTTAATCTACATATAGATTGGGTTAACCAAATAGTAACAATACTGTGGAAGAGGAATTCCTAGCGTGTATACGGGATGGTTTCCTGGACCAATATGTCGAGGAACCAACTAGAGATCAGGCCATCTTAGACTATATTATGTAATGAGAAAGGATTAATTAGCAATCTTGCTGTGCGAGGCCCCTTGGGGAGGAGCGATCATAATATGATAGAATTCTTCATTAAGATGGAGACTGAAGTATGAGTTGACTCAGAGACTAGGGTACTGAATTTAAATAAAGGAAACTACGATTGTATGAGGCGCGAGTTGGCTAGGATGGATTGGGGAATGTTACTTAAAGGGTTGACGGTGGATAGGCAATGGCAAACATTTAAAGATCGCATGGATGAACTACAGAATTTGTTCATCCCTGTTTGGCATAAAAATAAATCAAAAAAGGTGACTCAACCGTGGCTAACAAGGAAAATTAGGGATAGCATAAGATCCAAGGAGAGGTCATATAAATTGGCCAGAAAAAGCAGCAAACCTGAGGATTGGGAGAAGTTTAGGATTCAGCAAAGGAGGACAAAGGGATTAATTAAGAGGGGGGAAATAGAGTATGAGAGTAAGCTTGCAGGGAACATAAAAACTAACTGTAAAAGCTTCTATAGATATGTGAAGAGAAAAAGATTGGTGAAGTCAAGCGTAGGTCCCTTGCAGTCAGAATCAGGGGAATTTATAATGGGGAACAAAGAAATGGCAGACCAATTAAATACATACTTTGGTTCTGTCTTCACAAATAAGGACACAAATAAACTCACAGAGATGTCGGGGAAAATAGGGTCTAATGAGAGGGAGGAACTGAATGAAATCAGTATTTGTAGGGAAATGGTGTTAGGGAAATTGACGGGATTGAAGGCCGATAAATCCCCAGGGCCTGATCATCTACATCCTAGGGTACTTAAGGAAGTGGCCCTAGAAATAATAGATGCATTACTGGTCATCTTCCAAAATTCTATAGACTCTGGAACAGTTCCCATAGATTGGAGGGTAGCTAATGTAACACCACTATTTAAAAAAGGTGGTAGAGAGAAAACGGGGAATTATAGACCAGTAAGCCTGACATCGGTAGTGGGGAAAATGCTAGAGTCCATTATAAAAGATGTAATAGCAGAGCACTTGGAAAACAGTGACAGGATCAGACAAAGTCAACATGGATTTACAAAAGGTAAATCATGCTTGACTAATCTACTGGAATTTTTTGAGGATGTAACTGGTAGAATAGATAAGGGAGAACCAGTGGATGTGGTGTATTTGGACTTTCAGAAGGCTTTCGATAAGGTCCTGCATAAGAGATTAGCATGCAAAGTTAAAGCACATGGGATTGGGGGTAAGGTACTGACTTGGATAGAAAACTGGTTGGCAGACAGGAAGCAAAGAATTGGAATAAACGGGTCTTTTTCCGAGTGGCAGGCAGTGACTAGTGGGGTACTGCAGGGATCAGTGCTAGGACCCCAGTTATTCACAATATATATTAATGATCTAGACGAGGGAACTAGATGTAATATCTCCAAGTTTGCAGATGACACAAAGCTGGGTGGGCGTGTGTGCTGTGAGGAGGATGCCGAGAAACTCCAGTATGATTTGGACAGGTTGGGTGATTGGGCAGATGCATGGCAGATGCAGTATAACGTGGATAAATGCAAGGTTATCCACGTTGGTGGCAAAAACAGGAAGGCAGATTATTATCTGAATGGCAATAGATTGGAAAAAGGGGAGGTGCAATGAGACCTGGGTGTCCTTGTGCACCAGTCGCTGAAGGTAAGTATGCAGGTGCAGCAGGCGGATAAGAAGGCAAATGGTATGCTGGTCTTCATAGCGAGAGGATTCGAGTACAGGAGCAAGGATGTCTTGCTGCAGTTGTACAGGGCCTTGGTGAGACCACACCTTGAGTATTGTGTGCAGTTTTGGTCACCTTATCTGAGGAAGGATGTTCTTGCCATGGAGAGAGTGCAGCAAAGATTCACCACGCTGACACCTGGGATGGCAGGATGACGTATGAAGAGAAATTGGGTCGATTAGGCTTATATTCGCTAGAGTTTAGAAGAATGAGAGGGGATCTCATTGAAACTTATAAAATTCTAAAAGGACTAGACAGACTAGATGCAGGAAGGCTGTTCCCGATGGCGGGGGAGTCCAGAACCAGGGGCACAGTCTAAGGATAAGGGGTAAGCCATTTAGGACTGAGATGAGGAGGAATTTCTTCACCCAGAGAGTGGTGAACCTGTGGAATTCTCTACCACAGAAGGCAGTTGAGGCCAATTCATTAAATATATTCAAGAAGGAGTTAGATATATTTCTTAAGGCTAAGGGGATCAAGGGATATGGGGAGAAAGCAGGGACAGAGTACTGAATTTGGATGATCAGCCACGATCGCATTGAATGGCGGAGCAGGCTCGAGGGGCCGAATGACCTACTCCTGCTCCTATCTTCTATGTTTCTATGTTTCTATGCTCCACTCGAGCCTCCTCCCATCTTTCCTCATCTAGCTCTATCAGCATAACCCTCTATTCCCTTCTTCCTCATGTGCTTATCTCGCCTCCCCTTAAATGCATCTAAACTATTCGCTTCAACCACTTCCCGTGGTAGCAAGTTCCACATTCTCACCACTCTCTGGGTAAAGAAGTTTCTTCTGAATTCCCTATGGATTTCTTGGTGACCATCTTATATTGGTGGCCTCTAGTTATGCTCTTCCCCACAAGTGGAAGCACTCTCTCTGTATCTACTCTATCAAAACCTTTCAGAATTTAAAAGACCTCTATTAGGTCACCCCTCAGCCTTCTCTTTTCAAAAGAAAAGAGACCCAGCCTGTTCATCCTTTCCTGACAGGTACACCTTCGCATTTCTGGTATCATCCTTGTAAATCTTCTCTGCACCCTCTCCAGTGCCACTATATCCTTTTTATAATATGGCGACCAAAACTGTACACAGTACTCCAAGTGTGGTCTAACCAAGGTTCAATACAAGTTTAGCATAACTTCTCGACTTTTCAATTCAATCCCTCTAGAAATAAACCCTAATGCTTGGTTTGCTTTTTTTATGATGCGGAGATGCCGGTGTTGGACTGGGGTGGACAAGAGTGAGAAGTCGCACAACACCAGGTTATAGTCCAACAGTTTTATTTGAAATCACAAGCTTTCGGAGCGGCTGCTCCTTCGTCAAGTGAAGAAATACAAATCGGCACAGCATATATAGACAGAGAACAATGCTGTGGATTTTGATAATCGGGGGGCAGTACTGTGTGGCGGGGCAGGTTGGTGGAGGACCTTTGTCTTACGGATGTTTAGTGTAAGGCCCATGCTCTCATACGCTTCGGTGAAGGTGTTGACGATGGTTTGGAGTTCAACCTCCGAGTGTGCACAAACGCAAGCATCGTCTGCATACTGTAATTCGACAATAGAGGATGGGACGACCTTGGATCTGGACTGGAGGCGACGGAGGTTGAACAGTTTCCCGTTTGTTCTGTAAATTAGCTCCACTCCAGTGGGGAGCTTACTGAGGGTGAGAGGGAGCATTGCAGCAAGGAAGATCGAGAAGAGCGTTGGTGCGATGACACAGCCTTGCGTGACCCCGGTCCATATGTGAATTGGGTCTGTGGTGGATCTGTTGGTCAGGATCACGGCTTGCATGTCATCGTGAGGCAGGCGGAGGATGGTGACAAACTTTTGAGGGCAGCCGAATTTGAGGAGGACACTCCATAATCCCTCATGGTTGTAAGTGTCGAAGGCCTTTGTGAGTTCAAAGAAGGCCATGTACAGCGGTTGGTGCCATTCCCTGCATTTCTCTTGTAATGGTCACTGTGATGGTCAGTGACAGAGGGAAGGTAAGGTTAAGGGACTGTTGCTGAATAGGGAATTGCGGCTGCGGTTACTGGTATTGCACTCGGATGAGTTCTTCACAGATAGCCCAGGCATAAAGGGCCTGTCTAGGTTGCCTCCTCCCTTCCTCTTCCTCCTCCTCCTCAGCAGCTCACCGTTTAGCTAGTGGCAAGGGCTGTGCCCTCATGATGGCGAGGTTGTGCAGCATGCAGCAGACCACCACGAATCTTGACACCCGCTCAGCCGAATACTGCAGGGCTCCTCTAGAGCAGTCCAGCCAGCAGAAGCATTGTTACAGCACACCAGTGGTCTGCCCCATCACATTTTGTGTGGCAGCATGGTTTTCATTGTTGCGCACCGGAGTCATGAGCCATGTTGTCAGCGGATTGCCCTTGTTGCCCCTGTTGCCACCCTTTAGTTTGTCGTAGTGACTCAAATGCAACTGGCAGAGTGGACTGCCGCAAAATGAAAGCATCATGACTGCTGCCAGAATAACGAGCATTGACCTGCGTGACTCGCTGCCTATTGTCGCACACCATCTGGACGTTGAGGGAGTGGAATCCCTTTCGGTTCCGGTGTATGGCAGAGTTGACATGCGCGCCCACAAAGCAATGTGCGTGCAGTCAATGGCACCCTGCAGCATGGGGAGGCCTGCAATTCTAGTGAAGCCATCCTGCTCGCTCCGCCTGCTGGTCTCTGACAAGAGAGAATGAAATGTAGATAGCTCTCTTTGAATAGAGAGCCTCAGTGGCCTCTCTTATGCAACAGTGGACAGCAAACTGCGAGATGTTGCAAATATCTCCAGCTCCAGCCTAGAAGGAGCCAGATGCATAAAATTTCATCGCCATGGTCACCTTCACAGCCACTGGCAATGCGGTCTCCCTGTAGATTTTTGCAACTTGAAACAACTATAGAAACCACCAAACACTTGTAGAATCGTACCAACAGCCAGATAAAATCAACCAGCAACAAACCTAAAAGTAGTTGCTGATCGCTTTAAATAGCGCTGGTAGGGAGTCCTTCCTGCTGCTGAACACCTGTTTAGCTGTGCGAGGTTAAGAGAGGCGTTGGCTGGATCGTTGAGCTCCAAAATGGCACAGTTGGTGTCAAATCAACGTTGCACGCTGATTGATGTCATGATCTGCCAGCTCTGCATATTTCCGGCGAACGTTCACTGCGGCGCTCTAACGCCCTCACCAAGATGGCATCTGGGGCGATTTGCCCCACATCGGACGCCATTTTGACACCCAAAAGGCACCCGTAACACCCAAACAATGGGCGCTACTGATCCCAATTTTGTGCCCTTATTATTTTATTAGCAACGTTGCATGAGTTTGCCTATGGCATAACGGGGGTGAAATTGAAGTCAACGAAAAAGAAAATCGGGCGGAGTGTAAAACTGGCAGACGATTCACTTTTGTCCGCGAAAGACGAATCTCACCCCCGATGAGCGGTGTTTCAGGCTTTCAATACCCTTTGTGACTCTCCTTAGAAAATGTCTGAGCTATTATCTGTTATTGAGGGGTATCTGAAATGATCAAATATTGATATACTTTTAATGTATGAACAAATCATAACACCAAAGAGTACTGTCGACTGTAATTGAGGCAAGCAGTTTGATTGTTAGACTCAGATTGTGGTCTCGTCCTTCAGTCAAATTGCCTGTCTTCAGTTATAAATCTGTACTCCCACAAGCCCAGGATTGCTCGTTCTGTCAAATGTTTCACTTTCAGAAGGGACAGCGGGGATGAGATTCACATTATAATGGAACTAAGTATAACATTGCATGGGGACACAGGACTCCATGCAGCAACAAATAACTTATGACGGCACATTCATCTCAGGGGCACAAAGTGGAAAAGTTATTGCTGGACTTTCTTGCATCATTTTTTTACAGATGAAAGAGGCGGCTGAGTCATATGAAGCCACTGGCACTGAGAACAAAGCGCACTGGATATCAAACTGAAAACTAAAGAGTGATTTTGGTCTATTTTTTAATTACAGAGGTATGGACGATATTGCTTCATCTGTATGAAAAATAACAAAATACAGTTTGCATAGCAGTCAATCCACCAAGGATTAGAGTGTGATTTCTATCCTGTCCATTTAATGTGCCATGAATAATATTTGAAGGGTAATGGCCCTATAAACAGAATAATGCAACTGTAATTTAGCAGGTGGCAAGAAATCAATCAGTTGTTTGGTGCACTACCAGATGTTGATCCCTAATTGAATAAAAATGTGTTACTACTGACAAAGAGTATCTTAAAATAGCCAGGAGAACAGCTCACACATACTCTCACATTCACAAACAAGGGGCACATGTGCAAGGAGCATACTTCAAAGTGATAATGGACCAGGAGGCACTCTCGTGGCCTCGGAAAATGCACAACTCCCGGTGGGGATTTAAAAGAAAGGGTTGCGTGGAATTCAACTTCAAAGTGATGCCCAGGACAAAAAAACGGAAAATGAAGTTACATGCCAGCTATCTTAGCATCACATTCTCTGAAGTCAGAAGCACAAGAAAGGAATTTCAGACAAATTAAGCGACTGGGGCAAGAATTAAAGAAAAGAAAACACGAGGAGCGGCCAAGGACCACATGTGTGCAAATGCACTGCAGCAGCCTTGCAGAAGCAGAATTGTGTTGGCATATCTGGGCTGCATGGAAGCACAGATGGTTATACTGGAAAATTTTAGCAATGTAGGATAAAATTGCTACACCCAGCTCTGAAAAACTTTCAGCTAGGGAAGGCTGCATTTTAAGGATAGGGTCCAATTAGGTCACTGGTGTTACAACATTTCATACGACTAGAAATGAGCTTCTCAGTAATTTGTCAGCAATAGACGGAACGCCTTACCTCCTGTTTTGCGTATGAGGAATGTCTCATTGTTTTGGTAATGAAGTACGCCCTGATACTAAACGAATAATGAAAGGCTAGGAGACACAGGGTTGAGTTCTGCTTTTGAGGAAGCTTGAGGGCTGCAGTTAAAACACAAAAAAATCCACAAATTCCCTGACACCAAAGTACGGCTGAATAAACAAAATCAAATTTTCCTCCAGGCATTCAATTCCAGTCATTCAGCCTGTAACAACTACCCAATTAATACAATGCCTACTGCTGTCTGAACACTGCCTGGTGCTGCCTGTGTATCCCTCCTACATACAGTACCAAACACTATTTTAAATGAATTGGTTGCTAAATACAAATGGAAATTCCTAAAAGTAAAAATGTACAGGACTAAGTGAGACCATTGGATAAACCTAACAAGTCCCAAAGTTCGAAAAATATCATTTTATACTTTATATTTCCTCAATATCATATTCAGTTTGCTCCTTACAGGGAAAATATGTAGGTGGTTTGCCTTGGTGGTTCGAATCACCGCTCCTACTTAGTTCTAGACGACAGGAATTACGGTGAACAGGATTGGAACACAGACAGCTTTTCGGACTCAACCGTACGGTGTTTAATAAGGTTAACACACACACCTGCCTCCAGTACGTAAAATGCCTGGTGGCGTAAAACAAACAGTACAACAATACAACTTGGCCCGTTGAACAGGCCCCTGTCTCATGTTAAGACACCTAAAATCACACTGTGTTGCAATACAGAGTATAACATGGACTTGTCCCACAAACCCCGGAACATACACTATATAATACACACAGAACCTCCCCACTAAACCCCTCTGGATTGGTTGGGACACACAACACCCCCTCACACAGTACCGGTGGTCGTAAGGATGCGTGGGCTTGGACAATGCTCACCCCGATTGTCCGTTTTCTTGCTCGCTGCTTCCCTGTGTAGAGCGTGTCTCCTGGTTCCGTATCGCCGATGTAGTATCCAAGTCCCAGTTTCGAGGTTCGTTCCTACAGTCGAAGAGCAAGACAAGGCTCTTGTCGCTCGTGGTGGTTTCTTCTCTCCGTCTCGGACGGAGTGCTCGGTTCTTGGTTCAGAGATGAGGACACGCGAAGGCGAGAGCAAGCGAGAGAGAGAATGGCCAAAGCGGCCTTCTCTTATACCCTAAAAGTTCATTAAGGTCTGTGTAGTGCAGTGATGTATTTTTAATCACCCTTCTTTGTCTGGTTTCCCACCTTTCGGGGCTATCCCATCTAGGTACTAGTGTTAATGGCAGATGATGGGCTGCACTTCTTACCCAATCCCGGGTTAAGTGTTTCCCATTAGTTTCCAATGGCCCTCCTTTGTCTGGTTTCCTGCCTTTCGGGGCTATCTCATCTAGGTGCTGGTGTTAATGGCAGATGATGGGCCGCACTTCTCACCTGATCCTGGTTAAGTGGTTTCCCATTAATTTACAATGGCCCTCCATCTTCTGCCCGTTACCGTATGAGTCACCTACCCGGGCCCATTGTTTCCCAGAGAACTCTGTCTGCTCAGACATTCTCCCGTAATCAGTTTGTAGGCCTGGCTGGAATCTCCTGTCCATCACGAACACCTGGGCCCCTCCCATCTTCTCCAAACAGGCTGCTGGTCAATCAGCAGAGAATCATACAAAATGTCTGATACAAAAAAAATCCTTGGGGCTTGCGCTGATGCTTACAGACCCCACTTTGATATTTCAATGTCCCCACTGGAATATCAAGCATCCTTGTCTTCTTCCACTGTGTAGAAGCATCGTGAGCCCCAACCAAGCCGTTCATTACCTTTAAAACCCCCAGGTTCTGTTCTTTAATCACAAATACATACTTATACAACTTTTTACAGGGAACAAAACTCCTGGTTACCCTTTAATCAGGTCCTGCCAACGACTTCGGAGTGCCTTGCTTCGCTTTTTACAGAAGAGCCGTAACAAGTACAATACCACCAAACTCTGTATAATTACAAGAGCGTGCGAACATATCCGGATCCACGGAGGGATCTCGACATTTAACCCAATGTCCCACCAGGGCGGGGAAATCATCCCTTTAATTTCCTCCCCTGTGTCCCGATTTCGCTGTTCGAGCGTGTAAAAATGTTTTTGTGACAGCTCAACGGCTTTTATTAATTTTGTGAGGTGTTCGGGCAGAGGCTGTATCTCGTACCCGAACCGTGTAACGTACTGCTGCAGATTCTGTACCGTGTTGTTAACCACGAGGTGTAATGTGGATGGCTCTGAAATGGGAAGGATGCGCTCTTGTGGGCAGGGGCTTCCTATTGTGCACTACCAGTTCCTTGAAATTTATTGTGTTGGGAGGGTCTGGGACTACGCAAGCATCCAAACTCCGATCCCATCCCATACCAGCCTCGGAATCCTGCCATTGCCATATGAAAGCAATCGACACACCCGCTGGGCAGATCCGTTCTGACCCACACACACACACATAAATCCCCTGTTCCTCCTTCCACCACTTGTTCCAGCACACTTCCACCTCCCGCTTCATCCCCGTGATCTGTCGGTACGTGTCATTCCCCAGTCTTTCCCAGTCCGCTGACCTGTTCCCCTTGTCCTGACTCAACTTCCTAAGCCACCACCACCGTCCCAGGGGAATGTGTCCCTTGCATCAAACTTGTCCCGGTTCACTTCCCGGACTTGGGTTCCGTTAGGACCGGTGCCAAAATGTGGGTGGGGGTGCGCATGACATAGAAACATAGAAACATAGAAGATAGGAGCAGGAGTAGGCCATTCGGCGCCTCGAGCCTGCTCCGCCATTCAATGCGATCATGGCTGATCATTCAAATTCAGTACCCTGTCCCTGCTTTCTCCCCATATCCCTTGATCCCCTTAGCCTTAAGAAATATATCTAACACCTTCTTGAATATATTTAATGAATTGGACTCAACTGTCTTCTGCGGTAGAGAATTCCACAGGTTCACCACTCTCTGGGTGAAGAAATTCCTCCTCATCTCAGTCCTAAATGGCTTACCCCTTATCCTTAGACTGTGAGCCCTGGTTCTGGACTCCGCCACCATCGGGAACATCTTTCCTGCATCTAGTCTGTCTAGTCCTGTTAGAATTTTATAAGTTTCAATGAGATCCCCTCTCATTCTTCTAAACTCTAGCGAATACAAGCCCAATCGACCCAATCTCTCTTCATACGTGAATCCTGCCATCCCAGGTATCAGTCTGGTGAATCTTTGCTGCACTCGCTCCATGGCAAAAACATCCTTCCTCAGATAAGGCGACCAAAACCACACACAGTACTCAAGGTGTGGTCTCACCAAGGCCCTGTACAACTGCAGCAAGACTTCCTTGCTCCTGTACTCGAATCCTCTCGCTATGAAGGCCAACATACCATTTGCCTTCTTAACCGCCTGCTGCACCTGCATGCTTACCTTCAGCGACTGGTGCACAAGGACACCCAGGTCTCGTTGCACTTCCCCATTTTCCCAATCTATTGCCATTCAGATAATAATCTGCCTTCCTGTTTTTGCCACAAAAGTGGATAACCTCGCATTTATTCACATTATACTGCATCTGCCATGCATCTGCCCAATCACCCAACCTGTCCAAATCATACTGGAGTTTCTCTGCATCCTCCTCACAGCACACACGCCCACCCAGCTTTGTGTCCTCTGCAAACTTGGAGATATTACATCTAGTTCCCTCGTCTAGATCATTAATATATATTGTGAATAACTGGGGTCCGAGCACCGATCCCTGCGGTACCCCACTAGTCACTGTCTGCCACTCAGAAAAAGACCCGTTTATTCCAATTCTTTGCTTCCTGTGTGCCAACCAGTTCCCTATCCAAGTCAGTACCTTACCCCCAATCCCATGTGCTTTAACTTTGCATGCTAATCTCTTATGCGGGACCTTATCGAAAGCCTTCTGAAAGTCCAAATACACCACATCCACTGGTTCTCCCTTATCTATTCTACCAGTTACATCCTCAAAAAATTCCAGTAGATTAGTCAAGCATGATTTACCTTTTGTAAATCCATGTTGACTTTGTCCGATCCTGTCACTGTTTTCCAAGTGCTCTGCTATTACATCTTTTATAATGGACTCTAGCATTTTCCCCACTACCGATGTCAGGCTTACTGGTCTATAATTCCTCATTTTCTCTCTACGACCTTTTTTAAATAGTGGGGTTACATTAGCTACCCTCCAATCCATGGGAACTGTTCCAGAGTCTATAGAATTTTGGAAGATGACCAGCAATGCATCTATTATTTCTAGGGCCACTTCCTTAAGTACCCTAGGATGTAGATTATCAGGCCCTGGGGATTTATCGGCCTTCAATCCCATCAATTTCCCTAACACCATTTCCCTACAAATACTGATTTCATTCAGTTCCTCCCTCTCATTAGACCCTATGTTCCCCGACATCTCTGTGAGTTTATTTGTGTCCTCCTTTGTGAAGACAGAACCAAAGTATGTATTTAATTGGTCTGTCATTTCTTTGTTCCCCATTATAAATTCCCCTGATTCTGACTGCAAGGGACCTACGCTTGACTTCACCAATCTTTTGCTCTTCACATATCTATAGAAGCTTTTACAGTCAGTTTTTATGTTCCCTGAAAGCTTACTCTCATACTCTATTTTCCCCCTCTTAATTAATCCCTTTGTCCTCCTTTGCTGAATCCTAAACTTCTCCCAATCCTCAGGTTTGCTGCTTTTTCTGGCCAATTTATATGTCCTCTCCTTGGATCTTATGCTATCCTTAATTTCCCTTGTTAGCCACGGTTGAGTCACATTTTTTGTTTTATTTTTATGCCAAACAGGGATGAACAAATTCTGTTGTTCATCCATGCAATCTTTAAATGTTTGCCATTGCCTATCCACCATCAACCCTTTAAGTAATGTTCCCCAATCCATCCTAGCCAATTCACGCCTCATACCATCGTAGTTTCCTTTATTTAAATTCAGGACCCTAGTCTCTGAGTCAACTATTTCACTCTCCATCTTAATGAAGAATTCTATCATATTATGATCGCTCCTCCCCAATGGGCCTCGCACAACAAGATTGCTAATTAATCCTTTCTCATTACATAATACCCAGTCTAAGATGGCCTGATCTCTAGTTGGTTCCTCGACATATTGGTCCAGGAAACCATCCCGTATACATTCTAGGAATTCCTCCTCTACAGTATTGTTACTAATTTGGTTAGCCCAATCTATATGTAGATTAAAGTCACCCATGATAACTGCTGTGCCCTTATTGCACACGTCTCTAATTTCCCGGTCATGAGCTCATGCGGGGAATACCCTGTGCTTCTGGAGAGGCAGGCCCGGACACCCATTAAAACTAACGGCAGGACCTCATCCCACTATTTCGGGGCCGACCCTGTCTCTTTCCTTAGCCTTTCTTTAATCGTCCGGTGAAGGCGCTCCACAACCCCCGATGACTGTGGGTTGTGAGCCACATGCCACTTCCCCTCAATCCCTAAAAGCTTCAAGGTGGCCTGCATTACTTGCCCTGTGAAATGACTCCCTTGGTCGGACTCCACGACCTGTAGCAGTCCCCACTGGGAGAACACTTCCTTTACCAGAATCCTTGCCGTCGCCAAAGCCATGGCTGCTCGGCAAGGGAAGGCTTTCACCCACTTGGAGAACACGTCCACTAGGACTAGGCAGTATTTGTTACCTGCCTGTGTGGTGGGTAGTGGTCCGATGTAATCGACCTGGAGGGACTGCCATGGTCCCTCTATCCTCCTTCTGTGTCCTGTGGGGACTTTCCTACGCTGAGGATCGGGATTGTTTGCTGCGCACACCAGGCAGTCCGCGCAAAAGTCGCAGACATCCTCCCTGACTTGCAGCCACCACCCTGCCTGTTCTACCCTCTGCCAGGTAGTTTCCGGCCCTGGGTGTCCCGCTCCTGGGCCCCTGTGGGCCAACTGGAGGAATTCCCTCTGGTACTGCTTGGGAACTATCCACCGATCCCCTTTAAATAGCATCCCCTCTTTAACGGTAATGTCCGCTGCTCCGAATGGACCCTCTACCTGTTCGCCCTTTTCCTTCTTCCCCAGGATAGCCTTAAATACGGGATACTGGGCTTGGACTTGTTTTAAGTCCGGGGCCAAAGTTACCCCCGGTGTTCCTCCCTTGTCCCGGATTGCTGCTACCGGGCCTACTTCATAGGGATCCCAGAACTCTCCTTCCCTGGCCCCCTGCTTGGCCAACTCGTCAGCCCTTTGGTTACCTTCCCCTCTGGGCTCTGTCTTAGAGTGGGCCTTGACCTTATGTATATAGTGATCTCCCCGGGTACCCGTGACCTCCAAAATCCTCCCTAGCAGCGGTACTGTTGCTAGGGGATTCCCATCTGCGGATTTTAAACCGCGCTGAGCCCAGATGGCCAGGTACTCGGTGCACGAATTACATGTAAACATGGAATCCGAGCAGATGGTGTAGGGGGTGGGGAACTCATCGGGGTGGGTGACCACATACACCACCGTTGCCAGTTCAGCGTGCTGAGCACTCAGGGTGCTGGGGAGTTTAAGGGCCTTAGCTATCTTAGCCGTGGGGTCATAAATCCCGCACCCGGTGAAGCGCTCCCCCTTTGCTACCAAACTGGACCCGTCCACGTAAATGTCCCGGCCCATAAGAACATAAGAACATAAGAAATAGGAGCAGGAGTAGGCCAATCGGCCCCTCGAGCCTGCTCCGCCATTCAATAAGATCATGGCTGATCTGATCCTAACCGCCAATCTACTATCTATCACAGAACCATCTCCTGCATCTAACAGAATTGCACACACGAAATAGGAGCAGAATCAGGCTACACAGTCCCTGGGCCCGCTCCACTACCCACAGGGCCATGACCGATCCGAACCTAGACTCATGTCCAAATTCCTGCCCGCTCCCCGTAACCCTTAATGCCATTTACTTCTAGGAAACTGTCTATTTCTGTTTTAAATTTAATTAATGTTGTAGCTTCTACAGCTTTTTGTGGCAGCATATTCCATGGACCTACCACCCTCTGAGTGAAGTAGTTCCTCCTCATCTCAGTTTTGAAAGAGCAGCCCCTTATTCTAAGACTATGTCCCTTAGTTCTCGTCTCACCCGTCATCGGGAACATCCTCCCCGCATCCACCCGATCCAACCCCTTCACAATCTTATATGTTTCAATAAGATCGCCTCTCATTCTTCTGAACTCCAATGAGTAGAGTCCCAATCTACCCAACCTCTCCTCATATGACCACCCCCTCATCCCCGGGATTAACCGAGTGAACCTTTTTTGCACTGCCTCGAGAGCAAGGATGTCTTTCCTTAAGTAAGGACACCAAAACTGTATGCAGTATTCCAGGTGCGGTCTCACCAATACCTTGTACAACTGAAGCAATACCTCCCTATTTTTATATTCTATCCCCCTAGCAATGAAAGCCAACATTCCATTTGCCTTCTTAATCACTTGCTGCACCTGCATACTAACCTTTTGAGTTTCGTGCACCAGGACCCCCAGATCCCTTTGCACTTCAGTACTCTCCAGTTTCTTGCCATTAAGATAATAAATTGCTCTAGGATTTTTCCTGCCAAAGTGCATCACCTCACACTTTCCAGTGTTGTATTCCATCTGCCAAATCTCTGCCCACTTACTTAGCCTGTCTATGTCCCCTTGCAGGTTTTTTATGTCCTCCTCACTCACTACTTTCCCTCCCATCTTTGTATCATCTGCAAATTTTGATATGTTACACTTGGTCCCTTCCTCCAAATCGTTAATATAGATTGTGAAGAGTTGGGGACCCAGCACTGACCCCTGTGGAACACCACTAGTTACTGATTGCCAGTCTGAGAATGAACCATTTATCCCAACTCTTTGCTTTCTGTTAGATAGCCAATCCTCTATCCATGCCAGAATATTACCCCCAATCCCGTGATTTTTTACCTTAAGCAATAATCTTTTGTGTGGCACCTTGTCAAATGCCTTTTGGAAGTCTAAATACACTACGTCCACTGGTTCCCCTTTATCCACTCTATATGTTACTTCCTCAAAGAACTCCAGCAAATTTGTCAAACATGACTTCCCCTTCGTAAAACCATGCTGACTTTGTCCTATTAAATTATGATTATCCAAATGTCCTGTTACTGTTTCCTTAATAATGGACTCCAAAATTTTACCTACCACAGATGTTAGGCTAACCGGTCTATAGTTACCAGCCTTCTGTCTACTGCCCTTTTTAAATAAGGGTGTTACATTAGCAGTTTTCCAGTCTGCCGGGACCTTAGCGGAATCCAGGGAGTTTTGAAAAATTATTACCAATGCATCTACAATCCCTACCGCCACTTCCTTCAAGACTCTAGGATGTAAGCCATCAGGTCCAGGTGATTTATCCGCCTTGAGTCCCATTATTTTACCGAGTACCACTTCCTTAGTGATTTTGATCGTGTTTAGCTCCTCTCCCCCTATAGCCCCCTGTTTGTCCAGTGTTGGGATATTCTTAGTGTCCTCTACTGTAAAGACTGATACAAAATATTCATTCAGTGTTTTTGCCATCTCCATATTTCCCACCATTAATTTCCCGGTGTAACCCGGCCCGGAACCCGACATCCACGTCCCACACCCCTTCTACCATACACGTGTGGGCCGTACCTGAGTAAATCAAATTCGCTGCCAACTTGGGATTCATCTGCGAGAGCAATAAAGTCCAGCGAGCAATGCGAGCACTGCTCACTGTCCCGTCCTTTATTCTCCTGTCCAACAACATCTGAGTGGGGGTATGGTGGGTGAGTAGAATTATCAGGGATGATCCCATAAAGAGCTGTGAGCGCTTTACGGCCCATTGCGTGGCCAGGAGATGCCTCTCGCAGTTGGAATATCCCCGTTCTACCTCGGTGAGAACCCTAGATGAGTAGACCACGGGCCGTAGCTTGCCGTGTCGCTCCTGGAGCAACACCGCGCTCAAGCTATCCCTGCTGGCTGCTACCTCTAAAAAGAATTCCTCCCCACCGTTGATGGCCCCCAGTGCGGGAGCTGTCTGCAAATCCTCCTTGAGGCGTGTGAACGCTTCCTGGCAGTTTTGGTCCCACTCCCACCCGACTCCCTTGCGGAGGAGCCGAAACAGAGGGCCTGCCATGGCTGCAAAACCCTCAATAAAATCCCTGCAGTACCCTGTGAGTCCCAGGAAGGATCTTACCCCATAACATCCTTGGGGACTGGTAACTCCTGTACTGCCTTTCTTTTCGCCTCATCTATGGCCCTTTCCCTTGCCCTTACCGTCAGCCAGCGGAATTTGACTTCCTCGCGGCTGATCTGGGCTTTCTTCGGGTTTACTTTAAACCCGGCCTCCCTCAGCAGCTCGAGCAGCTCGGCCAGCAGTGGCCCATGCTCCTCCCCCTTGGCGGACAACAAAAGCATGTCGTCCACATACTGTACAACTGCTGAGGTCGGCTAAAACCCTTTAAGGCGTCCTCCATACACTGGTGGAATATGGAAAGGCTGTTATGAAAACCCTGGGGAAGGCATGTCCAGGTATACTGTTGCCCTTTAAAAGTAAAGGCAAACATGTATTGGTCTTCCCTTTTTAGAGGAATCGACCAAAACCCATTGGAGATATCCAGCACCGTAAAAGTGGTTGCGGTCGCTGGAATGCTCCCTATCAGATTGGCAACAGCCGCGACTGTGGGCGCGCAGGCTGGGATGTTTTTATTGAGCACCCGATAGTCCACGGTGGCCCTCCACGACTGGTCGGGTTTCCTAACTGGCCAGAGTGGTGAGTTCACGTGGGTGGCTATCAGTCTCAATGCCTCCTGTTCTACCAGGGATCCCAGTGCCGTTTCCAAGTCGGCTTCTGCCTCTCTGGGGAAATTATACTGCTTTTGTGGCCGTGACATGGGGTCCCCGTGTACTCGGACTTCTACCCCCGTCACCCGGCCACAGTCGTGCTTGTGCGTGGCGAACGATGCGAGATTGTCTCTCACGTTCGCCTGACACTTGGCTGGGGTATTACTGACCAATTGCTCCAGGTCGTAACTCCCCTTAGGCTTCATCATGCACATGCTACCCCTTCCTTCCCCGTCCTTAAGGATTACTACACCTTCTCCCTCCTTATCGGAACTCATCGCTCCCCAAAGGTAGTGATTCCTCAAATCCACTATTATATGATGGGCTAACATAAAGTCGGCCCCCAGGATTCCTGACCCTGGCTGTTCCCACTTTATTAGGATGCATTTCCACTTGGTGTGGAGGGATTCTAGTTCTATGGCCAAAGCTTTGTACATTGCCCCCGCCTGCTCGTTCCCTGTGAACCCCACGAGACTGAATGGGATCCTGCTAGACCAGGGTGAGTTGGTCGGGTCCCTTGAACGATCACCGTGCTCGAGGCCCCGGTGTCCACCAAGTACTTCCCGTGTACCGTCTCCACCCCCATCTTCACACAAGGTCTGCCCCACTCATCGTACGTGAGCGGACACAGGTACTCAGGCTGGGCGCGCTCTAGTCAGGGTGTTGGGCATACGGGAGCGGTCGGGATCACACTGCTCGCGGCAGCGTCTACCCTCCCTTTCTCCTGCACAAAAACCGTTCAAAGGGCAGCCACCAGAACGTCAAACGGTTCCCCGGTCGCCCCCTTCGCCTCGACAGTCTGTGCTTTTAGCACCGGAGGATCCCCTCGGCCTTGCCCCTTTTTCTGGGTCGGGCACTCTCGCCTCCAGTGTCCCGTCTTCCCACACCCGAAACATGTCCTTGCCTTTTCTGCACTAACCCCTTCCAGACGCCATTCCTTCTTGCTACCCTCACTGGCCTTTATCTCATGTACCTTGCCTTTATCGGGTTTGACCTCCTCCTCTGAACCGGTTTTAAAGGCCAGGTTCATCTTACGGAGCACGTCGGCCTCCATATTCGCGAGGTTTCTCGGAGTCAAACCAGGCTTCTGCTTTTGCCCTTATTCGTGGCAAACTGTTTGCCACGAGGGTCCTGAGCCAGTGATTCCTGGGGCCCCCTTGCAGCTGTAACCTGTCCAGTATCCCACCCGTGGCCTTCTCGTATACCGGCCATAGCCTGTCTGCGAATGCCTGTGGTGCTTCACCAGCCAGCTGCAGCGTTCTCTCCACTCGGGAGAACGGACTACCCTGGGTATGTCCCATGGCTCTCAGGATTTCCTCCTTTAAACCTGCCGTGGTTCCCTGCCCCAGCTTGGTGGCTGCGGACAGGGCCTGGTACAATTTTCCATCCAGGAAAAATAGTAACAGCCTGTGAGTTTCGCCCTCACTACACCCATTGATCCCCCCAATTTGCTCCACCTCCATGAAGTGAACGAGGGGTCCCCTTCTTTTCTTAATTTGGGCATGCTTGCTATCATAGCCTGCAGTTGTGGGGTAGTAAACGGGACCACATAATCGCTCTGCAGCGGGCCCTGAGCACCGTTAGGTGTGGGTGGACCATACTTTTGCTGCCGCAGAGGATACATCGGTTTCGGTGGCGCTTCCGGCGCCGGTCGGGCTTCCCTATCCCAGACCCAATCCTCAGACCCCTGTCTTTCCTCTTCCTAGTCCACCCAAGCTTCCCCCGGGGTTGTTAAGCAAACCATCCCGCTGGCTTTGGACAGGGCTTGGGTCAGACCTTTTATCCTTTCCTCGCAGGGCCCGTGGTTTAAATCCTCGTACCCCCTGCTCCTGGCTACCCTGTAAGCTGCCTTTATGTCTCTAAGCTGCCCCTCTAGCCCATCAACTTTACCCGTTAAGTGGCCGTTCTCCTCCCTTACAGCCTGCTCATTGAGCTTGGCCTCGGTGACCAGGCACTGCAGGTACTCCCCGGTGTTACGGGAGGTTTCCTCCTGTGCGCGTTTCTCCTGTCTTTCCTCGCGCAGCTCCTCCATTAATCTATTACCCACTATCCCCCTTGCGTCTGACTTTTCATCTGATTCCCTGAGCTCGGCCTGCAGCTTTCCAACCTGCTCCCTGAGCAGTTGGACCTGTTTCTGCAGGCACAGGAGCCAAATCGTCTTTTCCTTAGACTTTTTATGCTCCTTGCTCCCTGTCCACTCCGCAGCCCTATCCTGAGGACTGTCAGAATGCAACATCTATAGCACCCACTGCTGAGACACATTAACTTTACCAAACACATCGGAGGAAATTCTGTCCCCCATTGCAGATCTCTTGCCCTCTAAACTTTCCATGATCCTGTTCACACAACCTATCATCCTGCCGCGGTCGCCAATTCTGTAGGTGGTTTGCTTTGGTGGTTCGAATCACCTCTCCTACTTAGTTCTAGATGACAGGAATTACGGTGAACAGGATTGGAACACAGACAAGCTTTTCGGACTCAACCGTACGGTGTTTAATAAGGTTAACACACAAACCCGCCTCCAGTACGTAAAATGTCTGGTGGCGTAAAACAAACAGTACAGCAATACAACTTGGCCCGTCGAACAGGTCCCTGTCTCGTATTAAAATGCCTAAAATCACACTGTGTTGCAATACAGAGTATAACATGGACTTGTCCCACAAACCCCGGAACATACACTATATAATACACACAGAACCTCCCCACTAAACCCCTCTGGATTGGTTGGGACACACAACACCCCCTCACACAGTACCGGTGGTCTTAAGGATGCGTGGGCTTGGACAATGCTCACCCCGATTGTCCGTTTTCTTGCTCGCTGCTTCCCTGTGTAGAGCGTGTCTCCTGGTTCCGTATCGCCGATGCAGTATCCAAGTCCCAGTTTCGAGGTTCGTTCCTACAGTCGAAGAGCAAGACAAGGCTCTTGTCGCTCGTGGTGGTTTCTTCTCTCCGTCTCGGACGGAGGGCTCAGTTCTCGGTTCAGAGATGAGGACACGCGAAGGCGAGAGCAAGCGAGAGAGAGAATGGCCAAAGCTGCCTTCTCTGTATACCCTAAAAGTTCATTAAGGTCTGTGTACTGCAGTGATGTCTTTTTAATCACCCTTCTTTGTCTGGTTTCCCGCCTTTCGGGGCTATCCCATCTAGGTGCTAGTGTTAATGGCAGATGATGGGCTGCACTCTTACCCGATCCTGGGTTAAGTGATTTCCCATTAATTTACAATGGCCCTCCATCTTCTGCCTGTTACCGTATGAGTCACCTACCCGGGCCCATTGTTTCCCAGAGAACTCTGTCTGCTCAGACATTCTCCCTAATCAGTTTGTAGGCCTGGCTGGAATCTCCTGTCCATCACAAACACCTGGGCCCCTCCCATCTTCTCCAAACAGGCTGCTGGTCAATCAGCAGTAACAATCATACAAAATGTCCGATACAAAAAAAAATCTATGGGGCCTGCGCTGATGCTTACAATATGCCCACGAAGATCTTGCAATTCCTCTTATAACCCATTTGAAATGTGGCGAGGCTGTAACAATGTCATGGATGTGCAGTTACTCTGAAGTCTCGCTCATGACTCCACATTTCTGACTACCCTAGCATCCATCAAAGTTTCCCGCAGTTGTCATTTTGCTTCAGAGACAGAGAGCAAAACCACTAGCAAAGTGGAGTTCTGTGCCCCCTTCATCAGTAGCATAGCCTTGTTTATGCAAAGGTATGTTTGCTGTCAGAGGCATTTCTCTGGTATAAATGGTAACATTTTCAACCCCCAGATCTGAAACAGCAGACTATACATTACATTTAACTACTCAAATATTTCAACAATTTCACCAGTTCAGACCAGCAGGTAAACATTCTTATTCCTAAAGATTTTCCTCTTTAATCTTCTGCCGCATTATATAACAGCAGTTACGTTCAACTTTGTCTATGTAGTTTTATCCTAATCCTCTAGACAAGGTTTGCAGGTTTTACAGTCTGTTCCCCGCCCATCTAGAATTCATCATGAAACACATGTAGTTTTGTAATAATCAATTTATTTGTTGCAGACCTCACAGCTTTACTCTTTTAAATCTCCCTTGATACAGTGAAAAATCTCTTTTAGCTGGTGAAGATTTGTTATCAGCAGAACCCTGCACACTTTGCAGAGAAAGCAGCCTTCCTCCGTCACTCTGGCAAACTGTTTTTCTTGATACTTTGTCCTTTTCTTTCAACAACAACAACTTGTATTTATATAGCGCCTTTAACATAGTAAAATGTCCCAAGGTGCTTCACAGGAGTATTATAAGACAAAAAAAATTGACACCGAGTCACATAAGGAGAAATTAGGCCAGGTGACCAAAAGCTTGGTCAAAGAGGTAGGTTCTAAGGAGCGTCTTAATGGAGGAAAGAGAGGTAGAGTGGTGGAGAGGTTTAGGCAGGGAATTCTAGAGCTTAGGGCCTAGGCAACTGAAGGCACATCCACCAATGGTCGAGCGATTATAATCAGGGATGTTCAAGAGGGCAGAATTAGAGGAGCACAGATAACTCGAGGGGTTGTGGGGCTGGAGGAGGTACAGAGATAGGGAGGGGTGAGGCCATGGAGGGATTTAAAAACAAGGATGAGAATTCTGAAATTGAGGCATTGCTTAACTGGGAACCAATGTAGGTCAGCGAGCACAGGGGTGATGGATGAACGGGACTTGGTGCGAGTTAGGACACGGACAGCCGAGTTTTGGATGACCTCAAGTTTATGTAGGGTAGAATGTGGGAGACCAGCCAGGAGTGCGTTGGAATAGTCAAGTCTAGAGGTAACAAAGGCATGGATGAGGGTTTCAGCAGCGGATGAGTTGAGGCAAGGGGCAGAGACGGGCGATGTTACAGAGGTGGAAATAGGCGGTCTAAGTTATGCCGCAGATATGTGGTCGGAAGCTCATTTCAGGGTCAAATATGACACCAAGGTCGCGAACAGTGTGGCTCAGCCTCAGACAGATGTTAGGGAGAGGGATGGAGTCAGTGGCTAAGGAATGGAGTTTGTGGCGGGGACCGAAAACAATGTCTTCCCAATATTTAATTGGATAAAATTTCTGCTCATCCAGAACTCGGACAAGCAGTCTGACAATTCCACACCCTGAGAATATTTGATGATTCCTGGCGTGAGTGTTGCCATCCTTGCTGCTTTGTTCCTCTTCGTCAGTTTCACAGAGGTTACTTGTTTTTATTCATTGTCAGGATGTGGGCGTCGCTGAGCAAACTGGCATTTATTGCCCATCCCTAGTTGTGCTGAGAAGGTGGTGGTGGGCCTCCTTCTTCAACCTCTGTAGTAGTTTGATACAACTGAGTAACTTGCTGGGCCGCTTCAGAGGGCAGTTAAGAGTCAATCTTGTTGGTGTGGGACTGGAGTCATATAGGCCAGAATGGGTAAGGACGCCAAGTTTCGTTCTCTAAAGTACCAATTGGGCTTTTATGACAATTCAACTTGTCATTGCATCAGCTCCTGTAACTACATGGGAGTCTAGAATGACATTAAGGAAAACAACCCCTCTGTATTAGCCAAACTGTAGCAATACACCTTCAGTTGCTGTTTAAGAAGTTAATTTCTCTTCCTAGATGTAACCAGTACCACAATCGCAATAAACATACAAATCCCAGAATGTACTCATCACAGAACTGTGTTTGTGAACTAATAATCCCATTTACCACTGTTCAAGAGCCATTCCTGCCTTACATGTAATGTTCATTACTTCTTATGTAACACCCCTCCAGAAAAATAAGTCGGTGCACTATTCTTTATTGTGCGCCTTATCTGCGATTCACCCAGAGAATAGTGTGTCACTGCTGCCCTCCTGCATTATGTCGACAACATGTTTGACAATCGTTTCTGATTGATGACCCGAAGCTGAAGTAATGACCTGGACAGAATGCGTTGCTTACTCAATGAATCTGGATCCCATCGACCACCATTTAATTTTATGCACAGTTGCTCATGAAAGAAATACATTATCGTGACATTACCATGTCTTGGGACCAAGACAATATTTTGTGGAGCTGACTTTTGAATAGTAAAGAAAGGAAAATGGATAGATATGTGCTGAGTATGCTGTTACAATGATGAGAAAACAAGATCCGCCAGCGAAGCACATCCCATTATTTTGAAAAGGCACAACTTACGTTCAAATGACTTAATTTAATAATCCATATAATTACATAGCATTTGTGAAAGCACCAATTATCTGAAAGTCACTGAAATACAAATGAGACTTGATGACTGCTTAGCACGTATATATTTATAATAAAACCATTTATTTTGTAAAATTTTGTGTCCTGAGGGACAATTTTAACCCACCCTGCGCGGTAGGAACAAGGCAGGGAGGTAAGACCTTTAAAATGGAGTGGCCAGCCTTACCGCCTCATTCCCGCTGGAATCACGCTGGTCACCATTCTAACTATTCACTGCAGTTAGGTGGCTGAGGTGCCTGCTAAAAGAAGCAGGGGCCTCAAAGATTAATGCAAATTAGGGTTTAATTACATCAATGGAACCTGATCGCATTTTACCCCAGGTTTGAGCAGAACAGCCACATGGCTTTCCCACCAGGTAAAGGCAGTTCAACAGCTGTCGGGAGGATGAAGACGCCCTCCAGGGTAAGTGGAAAACTTTCCTTTGTGGAACCAGGAAGAGCTGGAGTGTTCCTCTGGGTCAGATAAAGGAAAGTGGCAGCCTCCCCTGCCCCGGACTACCCCACCCCTACCCTCCCATGAGACCCTCCGCAAACCCCATCCCCATGATTGACTTGCTTGTCGCGAGCCTTCCTTTGGTATCAGCCAACAGCCTCTGGCCGCCCAATCTGCTGCTCCTGCCTGCTGGCCAGCTGACCCGTTCTTATCATTTCAGGTAGGCAGCTGGCTGAGGGGGTTCAGGTGGACCAGGAGTTCAAATACTCCAGGCCTCAAGCTTGGGCCTCTGAGTGTGTTTTACACTCCCCTGCCCCCTGCCTGCCCGAAACCCACTGGGGTTCAAATCAACCCCCTGATATATTTTATTTCCATCACATCTTCTTACCAACAGTGAAACATAACAATATACATTATTAAATAGAATAGTTATAGTCACATTTAAATATTATCCATCATAAAGCAATGTATAAAATCAGTATTCAGTGCTTGTACACTGCAGTCAGGAGAAGCCTGTCCTGGTAGAATGTAATCCTTATCATTTTTACTTCGTTGTACATAAAGTGAGTAATTGTGTACAGCCTTCAGTTCCTGACTCTCGGTAAGTAGGATAGACTATAATTTGATATTTCTCATAAACAAGGTAAATTACATAGAAATTTCAGCACAGAAACAGGTCATTCGGCCCAACTGGTCTCTGCCGGTATTGATGCTCCACAGGAGCCTCCTCCCACCCTACTTCATGTAACCCAATCAACAAATTCTTCGATTTGTTTCTCCCTCGTGTATTTATCTAGCTTCCTTTTAAATGCATCTGTGCTATTCACCTCAACTACTCCATGTGGTAGCGAGTTCTCTGAATATAAAATTATCTCCTGAATTCCTTATTGGATTTGTTAGTGACTATTTTATATTTATGACTCCTCGTTCTGGACTCCCCCACAAGTGGAAACATCATTTGTTTAGATATTAGATATAGAATGGTCTGATATTGCTCTTAAACAAGATAAGTAGGGTACACTATAATCTGATATTGCTCATAAGCAAATTATGACATTTTAGGTGCTGAAGTATTGCCTGTTTAACCGATAGAACCAATCTAATGTATTGTATATCCCCTCTACCTCCAATCTGTTTCTTCCAGTCACTGGTGTACGTTTGCCCCAGTGAACTCTCTGTGGGCATGTTCACTGTCCCTTCAGAATGAAGGTTTACATTTTTGTAAAGTCTTTTTCCAGCTGTGAATTGCATTTCTTGCTGATGGTGCTGTCTGCAGCCTTTCAGGCCAGATGCCAATATGAGGGATTTGTACCATTTATGTTTTTGTTGATATAATCAGGATTCCCACAGCAGGAATAATCCTTCCATAAAGAATACTTTGTTTGTCTGTCACCGGAGCTTTGCTGTTCAACTAAGACGATATCGCACAGTTACCTTTTATCAAGCCCTGCAGT
The DNA here is from genome assembly GCA_030390025.1 of Squalus acanthias. Lineage (NCBI taxonomy): Eukaryota > Metazoa > Chordata > Chondrichthyes > Squaliformes > Squalidae > Squalus > Squalus acanthias. The sequence continues at coordinate 111,287,217 of CM059426.1, read as the reverse complement.
GGCGATGTAAGTAATCATTTCGGAAAATATATTAATCCTGGACACTAAACTTAATAGTTAAGAGAGTTTTCGAGTCTGATCATATAGGTAAACATTGTGGCACAAAGACTGACTATCAATGTTCACAGTCAGAGATAATGCTGTGTATGTTAGTGCTATACGAGCTAAATTTAATTTATCTCTTTTCTTCTGCAACAGTACTAGTGAACCAAAGGCGACGTAAGAAAAAACATTTTTACGCAGCGAGTGGTTAAGAGCTGGAATGCACTACCTGAAAGGGTGGTGGAGGCAGATTCAATCTTATCTTTCAAAAGGCAGTTGGATAAGTACCTGAAGGAAAAAAATTTGCAGGGCTACGGGGAAAGGGCGGGGAGTGGGACTAGCTGAGAGTTGGCACGGGCTCGACGGGCCGCATGGCCTTCTTCCGTGCTGTAACCATTCTATGATTCTATGATTGTGTCCTCTGCTGCATAATGCAACACACACTACACCATATATGCTAATTTAAAGTATTCAAATGTTATTTTGTTCTGAACCATTAATTGTGGTTTTCCAATGGAAACTGAGGCTCATAGTGCTACAATTCATAAAGTCAAATCAAAACGTTAAAAATCTCTATCGAATTTAAGAGACAGAGATACAGATGACTAAGAAAATGAAACAAACATCAATGATAGGGAGCGATAACATTTGAGACTCAAACTAATCTAATCCAAAATGGCGCATGGGTAAATGGTCGCACATGGGACAAAAATTATACCTAGCCTTTCTGTAACAGTAAGAGGATGAAAATTGTTGCCAGCCTTTCTGAAGGACCAAAGGAAGTGACTAGCAAACAATAATGAATGGCAAAACAAATGGAATCTGTGGGTAAGTGATGGAGCGATACAGCACCCTGTTTGATGCCTGGTGAAGTGGACTCATACAGCCTTGCGCCTTGTTGCTTACCATGCAAATCCATAAGCCAACAGGCTGATGACGCACCAGATTACCCATCATCCCCACTCTGTCAAGCTGTCAACACCAGAACCAATCTAGGCTAATCCAGCTGGGTGGGCCTGCCCTCGCCTGATTCCATTCATATCTATCCAGTCGTAGCCAAAGAATCACCTGCAATGGCTTCTCCTCCCGCTGCCGAATGTTACCTCCGGTGTCTCCCAAGGATCTATCCTTGGCCTCCTCCTGTTTCTCATCTACATTCTGTCCTCGGCAACATCATCCGAAAACACAGCGTCAGTTCCACATGTACGCTGATGACACCCAGCCCTCACCACCCCCTCTCTCAACCCCTCCACTGTCTCTAAATTGTCAGACTGCTCGTCCGACATCCAGTACTGGATGAGCAGAAATTTCCTCTAACTAAATATTGGGAAGACCGAAGCCATTGTCTTCAGTCCCCACCACAAACTCAGTTCCCTAGTCACCAACTCCATCCCTCTCCCTGGCAGCTGTCTGAGGCTGAGGTTCGTAACCTTGATGTCGTATTTGATCCCAAAATTAGCTTCCGACCAGATATTTGTGCCTTTACTAATACTGCCTATTTCCACCTCCGGAATATCACCCGACTCCGCCCCTGCCTCAGCTCATCTGCTGCTGAAACCCTCATCCATGCCTTTGTTGCCTCTAGACTTGACTATTCCAACACACTCCTGGCTGGCCTCCCACATTCTACCCTACGTAAACTTGAGGTCATCCAATACTCTGCTGCCCGTGTCCTAGCTTGCACCAAGTTCCGTTCACCCTGTAAGGTTTCCAAAATTTGCAGATCCCCAAAACCTAAAGAAAAAGGACTTTGGAACTATTACAGGGTGGTGAAAGTGCATTTGGGCCTAACCTAAGGTATTTAAGACCAAAAACCAAGTTTTGGCATTTAAAAAAACATGTCTGGGCCTGTAAAGGGACAAGGAGGTGGGCTCGACCTCTGTAAAAGCAGTTTGGCTATTGCAGTTAATTACACTGTCTGGGGAACCGGGATTACCCCACTCAAGCCCCAGCAGACATTAACATATTGACAATAGACCCAGGGAAAAGACAGTCCCACCCAAAATACAGGCCCCATCAAAACTGATTACGGGGCCCATCAAAAACATGCATAATAAAACCCACTCAGACCCGTTCTATAGAAAGACCGAGTCCAGCCTAGAAAACCAAACATGAAATCAATCACCAGTAATCAACTGAGGAGATCAACAGGATGCAAACCATCCCAAAAGCCATTTGACACTTACAGAACAGTTACTGGTAACTAGCCCGCCAAAATCAGACAAAGAACCGAGCAGATTTGGCGCGCAGATAAGGCCATGTTCAATGGGTGAGATTGAAGGCCTGTTAAAAACCAGTTAACACGCTAGTAAAGTCGTTACCGTTAACGAGCCAGCTAAAACCAGACAATGGACTGAGCAGATTTGGCGGGCAGATAAGGCCACTTCAATTTAGTATAATTGAAGGCCCGTTAAGACCAACTCAGAGGAAGAAGAAAGAAGACAACCCGAGCTGGAAGCGAGTCGGCATCGCTCACCACTCAGACACACCTGTGTCCAGCTCGTGAAGATACCACCTCGACGGACCTCCAACAACGGTCCCAACACAGTCACCCGGAGCAACAAGCAGCAACAAGTCACCGACGGCTCCACGAGGTCGACCGACACACTAGACAAGGCCTAAAACCATCGCAGAAACCAAAGGCCTCAAGAAACCGACAACCGCATATTACCCCCAACAGACCGGGTAATAGCAGGCCACCACGACCAACAAAGACCAACTCAAGGGAAGAAAAACCCGAAAAACCGCAAAGTTTCCACTCTACAATCTACTCCTGACTTACCCCTGGGTAAGATTTTCCCAAAGACTCTAAACCCTACTGCTAACCAAAGAAATTGGGTACTCACCAGATAAATCCAAAACGACATCCTACCGCATCAGCGGACCCGCGAAGACTGACCAGAGACTCAGATGAAGTTCTCTACCGCGTACGGGGTACGGCAGACACTAACCGCCATAAACAACGAACCCCAAAACCACGATTTAGCCCAACTGTCAAAGGATTGGTGAGCATTATCCCTGGTCCTTCAAAGCCTAACTTAGCTAGTAAAGTGGGGTTGGGAGGGGTGAAGTATTGTTCTACTGTCATTTCCCTCGCTTGCACCGAAGTGTTCTCCACCTTTAGAGTGTTAAGAGTGTTGTTATTTGTGTTTTACCTTTTTAATAAAGATTGAAATTCTTTCATCAAACTCAGTTGTCTGCTGCACCTTTTGTCACAACCCCCAAATAAGTCCAAGGTCTAGAACCAAGGGAGTGGGAGCGATTCGAACCGCTCAGAAGTCAGAGGTGAAGCTGACACAAACCACCACCCCCTACAACCCATCACCTCTGTGCTCGCTGACCTACATTGGTTCCTGGATAAGCATCCCCGATTTTAATCGCTCCACCATTGGTGGCCGTGCCTTCAGCTGCCAATGCCCTAGCTCTGGCATTCCTTCCCTAAACCTCTCCGCCTCTCTAACTCTCTTTCCTCCTTTAAGATACTCCTTAAAACCTACCTCATTTACCAAGCATCTGCCCTAATATCCCCTTATGTGACTCGGTGTGAAATTTTGTTTGATAACGCTCCTGTGAAGCACCTTGGGATATTTTACTACATTAAAGGCGCTATATAAATACAAGTTGTTGTTGTTGTTGTTGTTGTTGTTGTTGTAGACCAGGCGTTTGCTGTGAATACTAAATGAGAGTCAACCTTGTAACATTCAGTGGGGTTGGCTATTTACAGTTTATATAAGTGCCAAGGGCCTGCTGCCTCAGAGCTGGTACTAGAAAATAGGACCTAAAAAGAAAAAAAAGGCACTTGAAAAATTAACACAAATAAAAGGCTGCCTGCCCTTTTAAGAGCTTTCATCACACATGTAACTTCCCTTTTCACCCACTATTAATGGGTGAGCAGAGTGCACAGCACAATTGTATTAAATACAAATGGAATTGTGCGACGGAATATTTGCATGATTAAAATATATTTCAATATTTAAATGAAGTTTTCACATATTGGGGTGAATTTTTTGAGGTACCTCACTCAGAACATCTCTTATAACAACATCAACAACTTGCATTTATATAGTGCCATTAATGTAGCAAAATGCCTCAAGGCATTTCCAGGGGCGTAATCAGGCAGCAATTGACACTGAGCCAAAGAAGGAGACATGAAGACAGGTGACCAAAAGTTTGGTCAAAGAGGTAAGTTTTTGAGGAGGGTCTTAAAGGAAGAGAGAGAGAGGTGGAGAAGTATAGTGAGGGATTTACAGAGCTTAGGGCCTAGACGGCTGAAAGCACAGCCGCCAATGGTGGGGCAAAGGAACTGGGGGATGCAGTGAGGCCAGAGTTGGAGGAGCACAGAGACCTTGGAGGGTAGTAGAGCTCAAGGGGTTTACAGAGATAGGGTGGGGTGAGGCCATAGCGGGATTTGAACACGAGGATGAGATAGTTAAATTGAGGCATTGGTGGACCAGGAGCCAATGTAGGTCAGTGAGCACAGGTGTGATGGGTGAGCCGGACTTGGTGTAAATTAGAATACGGGGAGTTTTGGTTCAACTCACATTTATAGACGGTGGAAGATGGGAGGCTGGCCAGGAGAGCATTGGAATAGTCAAGTCTGTAGGTAACAAAAGCACGAATGAGGGTTTCAGCAGCAGATGGGCTGAGGCAGGGACGGAGATGGGCAATATTGCAGAGGTGGAAGTAGGCGGTCTTTGTGATGGAAAGGATATGGGATCGAAAGCTCACCTCTGGGTCAAATAGGATGCTGAGGTTGCGAACAGCCTGGTTCAGCCTGAGACAGTATCCAGGGAGGGGAATGGAATCAGTGACTAGGGAACAGACTTTGTGATGGGGGCCGAAGACAATGGGGGAATAAATTCAGTTGGTTGCGCCTCCCGTTAGCGCCTTAAGAGGGCGCTAATGGGTCGCAAAGCATCTAGCGCCCAGGCACAGCAATGTTTGCTCCGCTCATGAAATTAACTAGACATTTTGCGGCGGCGCTAAACACTACTGCCACGATCTCCTGCGCCAGCAGATTGTGACGTCAGTCGAGTGCGCAACGCCCCGGTATCGTCCCGGATCAGATATTGAGTGGCGCCCCCTGCCTTACCACCTGACACTAGCAACGACAGGTTGAGGGGAGCGTTTTGCAGTCATGAAGGGACTGGGGGAGCGCTATTTAAAGGCGACCGCTTCCTGCCTTTTATTGTTGGTGCCATTTTTGAACCACGCATTCTGAGAGAGAGAGAGAGAGACTTCTGGAGAGATTCAACGCTGTGTGAAGGAGTTTTGGGTACTGAGCAGCACTTTGCAGGTTCATTTTAATTTGCCATTCCTTGCATCGATTTAGAAGAGACTGTTGGGGCTGCACTCTAAGCTCTTTCCCTGTTTCTCTCCATTGTTCTTTCCAGCAGATTTGATGTGCAGGTCTCTCCAGGCCGGGATTCAAGGCTGCAATGAGCAGGATGTGGATGGAAAGCAAGATCAACCCTCCCCTTTAAGAACTGGCCGGTGCCATTGTGTGTGTGTTCCATTGCTGACTGACATCACATGAGCTTCGCCAGCGGTCTGAGGTAGCGCCTCGCTCCTCGGCCTTTGCGTCTTAAGACAGGTGTGAAGCGCCTGATTTAGCGCTCCAATCACCTCCAGGGGCGATAAAAGTCAAGTTTGCAGTCGGTGGCGATAATTAGCGCCAGGCGCTAATCTTTGCGCCCGGCCGATAATTGCGCCCCAAATGGGGCGATACTGAATTTCTCCCCCAATGGCTTTTGTCTTCTCAATGTTTAATTGGAGGGAATTGCATCTCATCCCAGACTGGATGTGAGACAAACAGTCTGGCAACACAGACAGTGGAGTGGTCAAGAGATGTGGTGGTGATGCAGAGCCGGGAGTTGTGAGTGCACATGTGGAACCTGACATTGCGTCTTCAAATGATGTCTCCAACAGGCAACATGTAGCTGAGAAATAGGAAGGGACCCTGGCTAGTTCCTTGAGGGGTCTCCAGAGATGTAGGAGCAGAAAGAGAAGCCATTGCAGGAGATTATCTAGCTATGTCTGGATAGGTCAAAGTTATGCACTGGAAGCAGGTGAGGAACCTTGCACTGGGCATGGAATCAGAAAAATTGACTCTATTTTGTGCAATGGCATTTTAGGCTATACTGTGGTAATCAGGCAAGTATCTAGCTAATGGAATTCACCACTGTAATGTATTATCACATGGTTTGTCACATAGTTTATTATGAGCATGCTCATTTCACTCTGGCATAGTAAACTAGCTCCTGGACTAGCAACTCATTCTGTCTCTGTCCTTCATTTGTTCTACCCACATATATTACAACCATCCGATTCCCCTTTGCGTGCTTATACATTCTGTCCCACTGGGATCAATCCTGTCAGCCAGAAAATATCTTACCTTTGATTTCTGGTTTTCTCTCTTTGGGTAAATAAATAAATCACAGCAACGCACTTCATTGAATTGTCAAATGCTTCATTGTAGTTAACAGAATGTTCCACCGTCTCTGGAATCAACCAATGAAGAAGAGTTTTACTGAGTAACCCTGTAGACCCATTTGCTAGCTGAGTGGCGGTACATTAAAAACATTGAGGCTGCAAAATTCGGCTCAGTAATGCCTATTGTTTGGGTGCTACAGGTACCGTTTTGGTTCCAAAATGGCGTACACTGCACACACGCACAATTCTGGTGCGGGCCACGCCAGATGCCATCTTGGGTACGGCATTAACGTGGGTGCAGGGAGCACGCACTGGATGTATGCAGAGTAGGCAGGTTGTGCAACGCTGATTTGATGCCAGCGCTGCCATTTTGGAGCTCAATGCTTAAGCTCGCACAGCTAAACACATGTTAAGCAGCAGGAAGGACCCCCCACCCGTGCTATTTAAAGGGATCATCAACTACTTAAAGGTTAGTTAGCTGATTGATTTCTACTGGCTGTTGCTGAGTTTGTAGAAGTGTTTGGTGGTTTGTGCAGTTATTTCAAGCTGCTAAAGTTTACAGGGAGTGGTGTAGCAGGTGCTGAAGGACTTTGTTCTGACTTCAAGGATTCTTCACAGACCACTTGCTCCAAGACATGGGTGCAATAGTAGGCATTCCACTTGGCCTACAGTATGACAGGAAGAATGAGCAGAGACGACACAGAACAGGACAGGCTACGAGAAGAGGGTGGAGGAGGAGGAGGAGGAGGAGGAGAAAGAGAAGGGCTCTCAGCAGGAGGCCATATCCATCCAGGGTCTTCAGGGAGCAATTCTCCTACCTGAACCTCAGCGAGGAAAAGTATGTCAGATATCAACGCTTCACCAAGGACGTCCTCACTGAAATCTGCCGCCTACTGCAGCCACAACTGCAACCTCAGAGTAGGACGAGTATCGCTTTGCCAATGGCTGTGAAGGTCACGGTGGCCATAAACTTCTATGCTCCTTCCAGGCTGGAGCAGGAGATATTTGCAACATCTCCCAGTTTGTCGTGCACTGTTGAATAAGGGAGGTAACAGGTTTGTAATCCAAGAGAGTTGAATGCATTTCCTTCTCTCTGGCCAGAGAGCTGCAGGTGAAGCGAGCATGCGGCTTCACGAGGATTGCAGGCTTCTCCATGGTGCGGGGTGCAATTGATTGCACGCACATCACTTTGCGGGCGCCGCATGTAAACTTTGAGATGTACCAAAAGGGATTCCACTCCCTCAATGTTCAACTGGTGTGTGACCATACTCAGAGAATCATGCAGGTCAATGCCCGGTATCCTGGCAGCAGTCATGATGCCTTCATTCTGCGGCTGTCCATTGTCCTACTTGCATTTGAGCCACCACAACAAACCAAAAGGGTGGCTACTGGGCGGCAAGGGCCATCTGTTAACAACATGGCTCATGACTCTGGCGCGCAACCCACAGACACGTGGGCAGCATTCATACAACAAAATCCATGCCAAATATCAACAAGCAGACATTGGCATGCTGAAGCAACGCATCCGCTGCCTGGACCGCTCTGGAGGAGCCCTGCAGTACTTGGCCTTGCGGGTTTTGAGATTCGTGGTGGTCTGCTGCATGCTGCACAACCTCGCCATAATGAGGCCACAGCCCTTGCCACCAGTCATACTGCAACCAGCTGAGAAGCAGGAGGAGGAGGAGGAGCAAGAGGAGGAGGAAGAGGAGGAAGAAAAGGAGGAAGGGAGGATTCAACCCAGACAGCCCCTTTCTGGTCAGGCTGTCCGTGACAGACTCATCCAGCTGCGATACCAGTAAACCCAACCCCAATTCCCCATTCGCCAACAGCCCCACACCTTACTTTCCCTCTGTCACTGACCATTACAGCATCTACTTGGTCACAACGCAAAAATATAAGCCAACATAAAATAAACATTCCAAACCAAATTTATAAATTAAATCAGGCCATATTGCATTCAAACGTAAACTAATCACCCTTGTGCATTCCCTTAGTGCCTGTCTTCTCTGTGCCTTTGCCTGTCCTAGCGCTCCTATGCAGTGCTACCCCAGTGGCTGCAGTATGGCTGGTGGAAGGCTGCTGACATTCAGTGGAGGAGATTGCAGATGGCCGTGGAGGCCGAACTCAAGCAGCTCTGGGCCTACAATGCCTGGCTTCGGACTGCACCATCTTGGCATGGGTGGCAGCAGTCTGAGCTGGCTGGCTGACAGGCATAAGCAAGGGCACTGGCAGAGTGGCAGGGGTGAGAGGACGAATGCTGTCATCCTGCGAGAGGGCAGCAGGGTCGTCCTCCAGGGAGCCACTGCACTCCCCTGGGCAGTGCCTCAGCAATCCTAGTAATCTTTTGGAGGACAGATCGCTGGACTGCTGTGACACCCTGCAAGCCCCTTTGAACACTGGTAAGCGCAGCCACGATGGCAGAAGTCTGAGCTTGCATGGCAGCAAGCTGAACTTGCATGACTTCAGTCTGAGCTTTCACTGCGGCACTCAGATGTTGGGTGGCTTCTGCGAGTGCTGCAATGGAAGCTAAGACAGCAGCCATCAGACACAGCATTGTAGAATTCGCAAAATTATCGCGATTTTATATAATAAGGAGGAGACACATAGTTTCGTACAAACAGCTTTTATTTCAGCAGAATGCTGTCAGGTTTTCAAAGTGGACACAAGCAGCCTGTAAAATGGCCGCCACGCCTCGTGGCAGAATGTTCTAGACTTTTCAATAAGCAGACAAGATGGCGTTCCAATAAACATTTGTGCGAGATCGGACAAGACTCAGCACATTTGAGATAATTCACAAGACATAATGGGTTTGCATTTTACACATAAATACTGGAATCGATCAAGAACCCATCCAAAGACATTAATATGCAAAATCCCCACGACTCTACGATGAGAGAGCCGTTTGCGGGTAGTTACAGAAAGCATTTGGAAGCCCCAAAACCCCTCCAGGGAGAATACTGACCGGTTCCACAATGGGAGAAGTATTAACGGGTACTCAGACAGTTACAAGTATCACCGAAACCCATTAAAAACGGAGATCACCCTATACAAGAAGTTTGAGCGCCAAAACCCTGACAAAAGAAAAGACATTAAGATTGGGCGGGAAAAGAGGAATTACAGCACTATAACTGTAAGGTACAACCGTCCATCTGTCTCTTGCCTTTTGCGCTGGCTACTCTTGTGTCTCTTGCCATTTGCTCTTGACTCTTGGATCCTGACTCTGCCTCTTGCTGTTTGACTTGCTGAAAGACTATTGAACTTTCTGATCCGCCAGGATCAACCTCGTGGCTTGCCGCGAAGATCTGTGTAGAACTGGGCTGTGAGGCCTTGAAACGGGCACACCATCCCGAAAGGTCGGTAAACGGTGTTGGAACCGAAGGTCCGAGATGAGATGAGATGAGATGAGAAGAGAAGAAGACGACAATACGTATCGCCACGGTCAGTAAGCCCCGACCGCGCCTGTAAGTCGAATAAACACCTTTCCTTGCCCAGGAAGACCATTCTTCGAATTTTATCGCATCGGTGTGAGGGCACAGGAAGACTATTTTTTGAGTCGTGTCGGAACTCCGAGGACAACACAGATCTTCATGACAGCAGACGGTCCAGCCTGCTAGCCGGAGCAGAAATGAGTAAACAAGTGGGGTACAGAGACCCCTGATCAACACGTGGGTGGTCAGGTGCTGCGGTAAAAACATCCGAGCAGAGTTTCGGAATTCTCCGAGTTATCACGAGTGGTGAGCATGAGTCTCGATCCTACAAATCTAGTTTAGGACAGGTATTGATAGGGGAGGGTTTAAGTTTTAAGGATAATTGTAATGTGTGCCCCCTTTTACGATGTGTCGTGCGCTCCTCGTTTCCCTAAAATTAGTTACATAACTGCGTGTAAGATTGTACTGTCATTAATCTGTGCTTATGACATGTATCTCGTAATCTTGAATAATATGCAATAAAGATTTTCCATTTCGCACTATTCAATCGGGTCTACCTGAGTTTTCTCTGCATTATTGCTCTCGCACCTAAGTCCAGTGTCAGAACCGTAAGGGCGAGTGGGTCGAACCACTCACAGGTGTGTAGTGTTACCCGGCTGGCTGGAGACCAGAACAGGCAACAAGGCCTAACCCCGCACTAGCACCCAGGCTAAGCACAGAGCCTCAGGCGTCACCCCTTACAGCATCCTGGTTGGGTCCACAAGTGTGCTAATGGAGTTGGCCATCACTTCCATGCTGGAAAGGATGGGCTCCAAGTTCTGTGCAAAGCACTGTGCCAAGTTGGGTCCGGACTCCTCCCTGCTCCTTGACATTGCATGCAGGCTTTCTGACAGGCCTGCCAATGCACCAAGCATTTCATTGTGCATACGCATCAGCCTTCTTCTATAGCCCGCCCCATCGAAGTGCTCATCTGAGTCCTCTGCAGCAGAACTCGTGTACGACCTCGCACTCCGGGGAGCTGGCAACTGGGCCACCCTTGCTCCCTGCCCTGACTTCAGTCCACTTGTGCCTGGTATCTCACCATGTGCAGATCTCACGTCTAAGCTATCCTCTAAAGTACACGGAGTGTCAGTATCTGAGCTGGTGGCTGCGAGTGTGAAATCGAGTGACGGTGCTGTGTCTTCATCATCACTGCCTTCTTCCTCTTCCAGTTCTTGCTGTTCCTCCACTGCCTGACCAGTTTGCAGTTCTTGGGTATCTGAAAGGAGAAAGGCACAAGGGTAAGGTTGTGGTGAGGGGAGGAGGAAAGCAAGAGGTGCATGCCTACACCATCTGCAGCTTGTAAATCAGAAGAGATTGTGGAATGAGGGGGAAGTGGGATGTGAGAAAGAGGATTAGGTATGAGGATACTGTCAACTTCGAATGTTTCAGCCCCGCCGCTGGCCACGGGCTCAGTGATGGCCGCACCAATGATGGTGACCACAGTCTCCTCCATCGGGATAAGGTCATGCAGCCATGCCTGTCCCCCGCCAGTTAACTCTGCTGTTGGTTATGTGCCAACCTGTCCTGCAAGAGAGAGGGAAGTGTGTCAGTGAGTGTGGTGCAATGTGTTTGGGCGATGTGCCTGTCATGGTTAAATAGCTGACAGTGTGTGCAAGCTGTGAGATGTTGGTGTGAGGCTTGCAGCAGTGCTAAGTGTGTGAGGGTGAGGTGAAGCTCTGAATGTGAGGTATGAGTCGTGTTTGATAGAGATTGTTGGTAGGTGAGTGATGGGGGTGTGGTGCATTGAGCGGTGTGTGAGGCTAGTCTATTTGGTGGAATATAGCATTGGAAGTTAAATTCATTGACCTTGACCACTCATGTGAGGTCATTGAACTTTTTGTGGCACTGCATCCAGGTCCTCTGGGCTTGACTTCTGGCATTGACCGCCATGGCTACCTGCTCCCGCTGCCTTCACAGAGTTTGTCTGGAGGATCTCCTGCCCCCTGTGGATAGAGGACCTCTCTCCTCCTGTCCATCTCCTCCACCAAGGCCTCCAGTGCAGCATCTAAGAACCTTGGAGCACGCTCTCTCCCTGTTGTGCCATTACTCAGCGCTCTTACAGGTCAGACTCTCTTTCCCAGCCACTTCCAGCACCTGCTCCAGCCAGAATGCACCTCCCCTTTAAGAGGTGCAGGCTAGCTTTAAGTGGTGCTAGCTTCGCACAAACTTGGGCCCCCTGCTGAGGCCCTCAGCCACTCCACAGCATATTTAGTGCTGCCTCAATGCTGCAATCATTTAAATTAGTAGGTAGCACAAAGTTTGTGAGCTGCCTGCATCAGAAGCAACGGGCGTGGTTTCACTGCACATTGCACATTGCCATCTCTGTGCCCGTTTTCGGAGGCTATCGAATTTAGCCCCCTGAGTGTCAGTGGGATTGATGATTTGAAAATGTATCATGATATAAGGTTGAATAAACAAATTTAAACAACAAAAATAATGACTAATCTTTTTTAGACTTGTGCCCTAAAGGAGAAATAAATGTAGAAGCATCTGTGTTATGGTGTCTTAAAATGACTGAAAACTCAATGTGGCCTGGGGGTATCACAAATTTCTCAGGTTGCAGTAGCCTAAGGGTTAAATTGAAAATGGGAAATATCAGACAACGAGCAATTATACTGTAAGCTTCACGGATCTGCAAGGGTCATGATCTCACTCAAATTAAAAATAAAATCAATGCTTCCAATCCATTCACCCTCAGGATAGGAACCAAATTATGACTCCCACCCCTCAGGAAATCTGAATTATGAATCACCCAACCATCAAGAAATGTCTGTGGCTATGTATGTTATTTTACGTTTGTTTTGAAATTCTTGCAAAATGATGATATCCAGTAAAGACAGAATAATAGATTCTGCTTGGCGAATTATGAGGCAATAATCTAATCAAGTGATTCAGATGATGTTATAAATTTAACTTTATGTTCAACATTTGAACCCACAGATTGGATTGCTGCCTTGTAATTCACTCAGAAGTATGCATTACAGTTTCTAAATGGTCTGCAACTTCTCCTTGCAATTCTTCTTATCATTTCCGTGCTGTGCTGTCACTATCTTTGTCATTTAGAGACACCCATGAAAGCAACCTATAGGTCTGACGTAAGCCCTGAAGAAATATTAGATTTTGTGGCATAAGACCTAAATGTGGATTGAATTTGTGAGGCAGGATTTGATGGAATGTTGGATTTATGATGAAGGAGCTGGAGGTATTGGTACCTCGGTATTATCCGAGGTATTACCAATTTTCTTTCTACAGGTTCACACTTTTATATATATTAAATTTGTGGCTTGTTCATAAAAAAAGTATTGCATGTTATCGCATATTTCACACTCAATATGAAACAAGGGGCTAGAAGTTCTTGTCAGCAATATTAGCAGATGATTAAGCATTTAGACAGGTTGATGCCTCTGTTAAAATAATAACTCCAAGGAGTGACATACAAGCATGCCTGCTAATATCACCAACTGTAATTTCTAGCTTAAATATTATTTGGCCATGACTTGAAGTCACACATATCATTAAAGAGAAAATGAAGGAAAATATTCAGCATATATATTAACCAAGTACTCTTAAAAAAAACACAGACAATATATTCCATTTGGAGGACACATTTTTTTGATTTATTCTTATTATGCTCTGAGCTTAGGTTCCATTGAGCTGTATTCCATGTGGAGCTGATCACTGACAGGCTTTTTTTGCAGACGTCAGCAGCTCCCAATATAGGAGGGAGTCCCAAAATGGAAGGGGAAAAGTTGAGAAAGAAGATAAAAATAGGAATATCTAATAGGAAATAGGGCAGGAAATGTATTTATGACTTCAGCATGCTGGGTATAGATACTGTAATGTTTCTCAATATTAAATTTACTTATCGCTTGAATAATATTACCTGTTTTTAATAAAATAACAGATATGTGATTTCTATGTGGCTCAGGGTCACAAGATGAGTTTGAGATAGTGACATCATATGTTAAAGGGACTGCTAGAAGCCACTCACAAAACGCCCCAGGAATTTGGAGTTTCTCATTTTCTGGGCCCAGGACAAACAGAAGTGCTTGTCCTGTTGGCCCTGGGTGGAAGGGGGAGGCAATCCTGGGGCAATAGAGGGGCCTTGAGCGTGTTGGCAGAAGGTTGCAGTTTTGGGGGGGGGGGCAAGGTGGAGCACTGATGAAAAATTAAAAGCTTCCTGGGCCAATTTTTGAATTTCCTCAATGCCTGGTACAATTGGGCAGAGCGTGTATGGCTCATGATCCACCTCTTTGTCGTTGAAAATTGCAATTGGGCTCCTACAACAGATGTAGGACCCCGATTTACATATTTAAGCAGCCTCCTGAGTGTTTCAGGCAGATCGGCTGCTTGCTCATTTACAGGCCCGCCTAAAAATAGAGCGGCGAGGCGGCAGAGGAGGCAGGCCTGCGAGGGAACAGAGGCGGCAAGCGGCGGTACTTAAGGTGAGCCCCGAGGCGGCAGCGAGGCCCAGAGCGGCGAGGTGGCAGAGGAGGCGGACCTGCGAGGGAACAGAGGCGGCGAGCGGCGGTACTTAAGGTGAGCCCCGAGGCGGCTTACAAATCCAGGTTCCGGGAGAGGGAAGCAAAAAATATTCGTAGTGTGACGTCACCAAAAAGCAGGTAAGTGATTGGTTGGTGAGTGTTTTCTTTCTCAATTTTTCTAAACTTAAATTTTGTGGCTTCTGCGTTCTCTTTGTGTAGCGGGGACTACTGTTAAGTAAGGGCCCTTGAGTATATCACTTAATTCCAGTGTAATTGGTAGGATCCATTTCATTTTAATTTAATTTTAATTAATTAATTAATTAAAGGGTAAGTCATGGCAGGACAGCTCGGTGCTGTAACATGCTCTTCCTGTGCTATGTGGGAAATCAGGAACACTTCCTGTGTCCCTGACAACCATGTGTGTGGGAAATGTATCTAGCTGCAGCTACTGACAGACCGCATTGCGGCGCTGGAGCTGTGGATGGATGCATACTGGAGCATTCGCGATGCTGAGAACATCGTGGATATCACGTTTAGGGAGTTGGTCACACCGCAGGTAAAGGGTGTTCAGGCAGGAAGGGAATGGGTGACCACCAGGCAGAGTAATAGGCGCAGGCAGGTAGTGCAGGGGTCCCCTGTGGCCATCCCCCTCTCAAACAGATATACCGTTTTGGATATTGTTGAGGGAGATGGCTTATCAGGGGAAGACAGCAGCAGCCAACTTCCTAGCACCATAGGTGGTTCTGCTGCACAGGATGGGAGGAAAAAGAGTGGGAGAGCTATCGTGATAGGGGATTCTATTGTAAGGGGAATAGATAGGCGTTTCTGCGGCAGCAAACGAGACTCCAGGATGGTATGTTGCCTCCCTGGTGCAAGGGTCAAGGATGTCTCAGAGCAGCTACAGAGCATTTTGGAAGGGGAGGGTGAACAGCCAGTTGTCGTGGTACATATAGGAACCAACGCTATAGGTAAAAAACGGGATGAGGTCCTAAAAGCAGAATATAGGGAGTTAGGAGGTAAATAAAAAAATAGGACCTCAAAGGTGGTAATCTCAGGATTGCTACCAGTGCCACGTGCTAGTCAGAGTAGAAATAGAAGGATATTTCAAATGAATACGTGGCTAGAGGAATGGTGCAAGGGAGAGGGATTCAAATTCCTGGGGCATTGGAACCGGTTCTGGGGGAGGTGGGACCAGTACAAACCAGACGGTCTACACCTGCGCAGGGCCGGGACCGATGTCCTAGGGGGAGTGTTTGCTAGTGCTCTGGGGGAGGGTTTAAACTAAAATGGCAGGGGGTTGGGAACCTGAGCAGGGAGACAGAGGAAAGGGAAACAAGGATAAAAGCAAAAGATAGGAAGGAGAAAAACAAAAGTTGCAGTCAGAGAAAACAACGGTTTAAATCAAACATGGCCACAGTAAATACTAATTCTAATAGGTCTAAGAGCGTTAAAAAAAAAAGCCTGAAGGCTTTGTGTCTTAATGCAAGGAGCATTCGGAACAAGGTGGACAAATTAGCTGCGCAAATAGAGGTAAACGAATATGATTTGATTGGGATTACCGAAACATGGCTCCAGGGTGGCCAAGGCTGGGAACTTAATATCCAGGGGTACTCAATATTCAGGAAAGATAGGCAAAAAGGAAAGGGAGGTGGGGTAGCATTGCTGGTTAAAGAGGGGATTAACACAATTGAAAGGAAGGATATTAGCTCTGATGATGTGGAATCTGTATGGGTTGAACTGAGAAATGACAAGGGGCAGAAAACGTTAGTGGGAGTGATATATAGACCTCCAAACAGTAATGCGGAGGTTGGGGATGGCATTAAAAGGGAAATTAGAGAAGCGTGCAATAAGGGCACAGCAGTCATCATGGGTGACTTTAATCTACATCTAGATTGGGCTAACCAAATTAGTAACAATACTATGGAGGAGGAATTCCTGGAGTGTTTACGGGATGGTTTCCTGGACCAATGTGTCGAGGAACCAACTAGAGATCAGGCAATCTTAGACTGGGTATTATGCAATGAGAAAGGATTAATTAGCAATCTTGTTGTGCGAGGCCCCTTGGGTCGGAGCGATCATAATATGATAGTATTCTTCATTAGGATGGAGAGTGAAGTAGTTGACTCAGTGACTAGGGTCCTGAATTTAAATAAAGGAAACTATATTGGTATGAGGTGCGAGTTGGGTAGGATTGATTGGGGAATGTCACTCAAAGGGTTGACGGTGGAGAGGCAATGGCAAACATTCAAAGACCGCATGGACGAACTACAGAATTTGTTCATCCCAGTTTGGCATAAGAATAAAACAAAAAGGGTGACTCAACCATGGCTAACAAGGGAAATTAGGGATAGCATAAGATCCAAGGAGAGGGCATATAAATTGGCCAGAAAAAGCAGTAACCCTGTGGATTGGGAGCAGTTTAGGATTCAACAAAGGAGGACAAAGGGATTAATTAAGAAGGGGAAAATAGAATACGAGAGTAAGCTTGCAGGGAACATAAAAACTGACTGTAAAAGCTTTTATAGATATGTGAAGAGAAAAAGATTAGTGAAATCAAGCATAGGTCCCTTGCAGTCAGAATCAGGGGAACTTATAATGGGGAACAAAGAAATGTCAGACCAATTAAAAACATATTTTGGTTCTGTCTTCACAAAGGAGGACACAAATAACCTCCCAGAGATGTTGGGGAACATAGGGTCTGATGAAAGGGAGGAACTGAAAGAAATCAGTATTTGTAGGGAAATGGTGTTAGGGAAATTGAAGGGATTGAAGGCCGATAAATCCCCAGGGCCTGATAATTTACATCCTAGGGTACTTAAGGAAGTGGCCCTAGAAATAGTAGATGCATTGCTGATCATCTTTCAACATTCGATGGAATCTGGAACAGTACCCATGGATTGGAGGGTAGCTAATGTTACCCCACTATTCAAAAAGGGTGGTAGAGAGAAAACGGGGAATTACAGACCGGTAAGCCTGACATCGGTAGTGGGGAAAATGCTAGAGTCCATTATAAAAGATGTAATAGCTGAGCACTTGAAAAACAGTGACAGGATCGGACAAAGTCAACATGGATTTACAAAAGGTAAATCATGCTTGACTAATCTATTGGAATTTTTTGAGGATGTAACTGGTAAAATAGATAAGGGAGAACCAGTGGATGTGGTGTATTTGGACTTCCAAAAGGCTTTTGATAAGGTCCCGCATAAGAGATTAGCGTGTAAAGTTAAGGCACATGGGATTGGGGGCAAGGTATTGACTTGGATAGAGAACTGGTTGGCAAACAGAAAGCAAAGAGTTGCAATAAATGGGTCTTTTTCCGAGTGGCAGGCAGTGACTAGTGGGGTACCGCAGGGATCGGTCCTTGGACCCCAGCTATTCACAACATATATTAATGATCTAGACAAGGGAACTAGATGTAATATCTCCAAGTTTGCAGATGACACAAAACTGGGTGGGCGTGTGTGCTGCGAGGAGGATGCCGAGAAACTCCAGGATGATTTGGACAGGTTGGGTGATTGGGCAGAAGCGTGGCAGATGCAATATAACGTGGATAAATGCGAGGTTTTCCACTTTGGTGTCAAAAACAGAAAGGCAGATTATTATCTGAATGGCAATAGATTGGGAGAAGGGGAAGTGCAACGAGACCTGGGTGTCCTTGTGCACCAGTCGCTAAAGGTAAGCATGCAGGTGCGGCAGGCGGTTAAGAAGGCAAATGGCATGTTGGCCTTCATAGCGAGAGGGTTTGAGTACAGGAACAAGGATGTCTTGCTGCAGTTGTACAGGGCCTTGGTGAGACCACACCTTGAGTACTGTGTGCAGTTTTGGTCGCCTTATCTGAGGAAGGATGTTCTTGCCATGGAAGGAGTTCAGCGAAGATTCACAAGGCTGATACCTGGGATGGCAGGAATGACGTATGAAGAAAGATTGGGTCGATTGGGCTTATACTCGCTGGAGTTTAGAAGAATGAGAGGGGATCTCATTGAAACTTATAAAATTCTGACAGGACAGGACAAACTAGATGCAGGAAGGATGTTCCCGATGGTCGGGGAGTCCAGAACCAGGGGTCACAGTCTAAGGATAAGGGGTAAGCCATTTAGGACAGAAATGAGGAGGAATTTCTTCACTCAGAGAGTGGTGAACCTGTGGAATTCTCTGCCACAGAAGGCAGTAGAGGCCAATTCATTAAATAGATTCAAGAAGGAGTTGGATATATTTCTTAAGGCTAAAGGGATCAAGGGATATGGGGAGAAAGCAGGGACAGGGTACTGAATTTGGATGATCAGCCATGATCGCATTGAATGGCGGAGCAGGCTAGAGGGGCCGAATGGCCTACTCCTGCTCCTATCTTCTGTGATTCTGTGAAAAATTGCATCAAGGAGGCCTTGTGCGTGAATGGCGCAGCCGATGTTTCCCCTCTGCCTCCCTCCATCCCGATTTTCAATTGCTGGCCATCTATATTTCAGGCACAAAACAGGCAATCAGCAGAAGATTGCTCCCATTACGGCTACATTTGAAAAATAGAGCACAAAATATAACAGACAAAACAGCAACAACAAATTGCATTTACATAGCACCTTTAACATAGTAAAACGTCACGAGGCGCTTCACAGGAGCATTATCAAACAAAATTTGACACCGAGCCACATAAGGAGATATTAGGACAGCTTGGTCACAGAGGTATCTTTTAAGGAGCGTCCTAAAGGAGGAGAGTGAGGTCGAGAGGCGGAGAGGTTTAGGGAGGGAATCCCAGAGTTCAGGGCCCAGGCAGCTGAAGGCACGGCCACCAATGGTGGTGCGATTAAAATCAGCGATGCGCAAGAGGCCAGAATTGGAAAATCTCAGAGGGTTGTTGGGCTGGAGCTGGTTACAGGGATAGGGAGGGGCGCGACCATGGAGGGATTTGAAAACAAGGATGGGAATGACAAAGCCTTTGAAAATCTAGCTCAGGATGTTTTGGTACCTGCCATTTGAAAAAGAAGAAAGCTGCTAATGTGGTGGCTAGCCAATGCTTTGTGGGTTCAATAAATGGACCTTCTTAGAAATGTTTGTGTTGAATACATTATTCAAAATTTAGGCTTGCTGAGTTAAGGTCCTAAATTGTGCGAATTAATCTATATATCTATATAATGAAAAGTAATTCATCTAGCACATATCAATTGTGCTTGCCAAGGTTTGACACTTGAAATGTCACACAGATATAACTTCCAAAGTCTGTCATATTTACACAATTGGCTCAAATAATCGCCACCAATAATAAACCAATAGACAGTTAAGAAAGGCTGCAATTACAAAGCAGAAACTCGCACAAACTCAACAAATCAAATTATTTGTTTTTTTTCCAAAGATGACAATCAGGAATTAGCAACTGTCAGAAAACAAACCAATCAAATTGAACAATTTTATGGTTACCTTTAGTGATTTTTTTTGTGCATTTTATTGGTTGTTATGTTATAAATATTGGCCCTGAAAATTGCGATGGGCCCCTTCCCAGATTGATTGCTGGGGATCACTGCCACTGATGCCACTGAAATTCAGAGGGTCGGGATGGTGGAGGGATGGGGGGACAGGGAGGGCAGACAGGTGAAGTGGGGTGTTGGCACCTGGGGAGGGTGCATCAGAGCCATTGCCTGGCAGGTGTTGCTGCACACAGCAGCATAAGTGGCTGGCCAGAAGGAGTACCTGCACCACCACGGCAAGAAATCTAACATGCTCCCGGCAGCCTCTTTTATAATGCGGACTGCTTCTAAATATTTCAATAAATTTGGTCCTCTTCTTCAGCAGTACGGGCCTTGACACTGATTGGAACCCTCAGGTGGGCTCCACTTCCATGGGGCAGGGTGGGTGAGGTTTAAGGAGATACGTCTGGTGAGACTTGGGCATCTCTGGAGGGCTATAGGGACTCCCAAAGTTTACTCCCCCATTCCCGAGCCCTCCTGACATTGATGGTCTTGTAAGGGTGGGCAAGGCTCTTACCCTACAAGGCCATCTCACAATTTCCAAACTAAGGCCAGTACCTGATGTATCCGGGTCTTCGCCAAGGTTCCAGCTATACCGGCAGACCTCCACCAGATGGGATAAAAATTGATAAGGAGGAAGTACTAGAAAGGCCATCTGTACTTAAAGTAGATAAGTCACCAGGACCGGATGTGATGCATCCTAGGATGCTGAGGGAAGTGAAGGTGGAAATTGCGGAGGTACTGGCCATAATCTTCCAATCCTCCTTGGATACGGGGCTGGTGCCAGAGGACTGGAGAATTGCAACTGTTACACCCTTGTTCAAAAAGGGTGTAAGGATAAATCCAGCATCTACAGGCCAGTCAGTTTAAACTCGGTAGTGGAGAAGCTTTTAGAAACGATAATCCGGGACAAAATTAACTGTCACTTGGACAAGTATGGATTCATTAAGGAAAGCCAGCACGGATTTCTTAAAGGCAAATCATGTTTAACTAACTTGATTGAGTTTTTTGATGAGGTAACAAAGAGGGTTGATGAGGGCAATGCGGTTGATGTGGTGTACATGGGCTTCCAAAAGGCGTTTGATAAAGTGCCACATAATAGGCTTGCCAGCAAAGTTGAAGCCCATGGAATAAAAGGGACAGTGACCACTTGGATACGAAATTGGCTAAGTGACAGGAAACAGAGTAGTGGTGAACGGTTGTTTTTCGGACTGGAGGAAGGTACACAGTGGTGTTCCCCAGGGGTCGGTACTAGGACCACTGCTTTTCTTGATAAATATTAATGACTTAGACTTGGGAGTACAGGGCAGAATTTCAAAATTTGCAGATGACACTAAACTTAGAAGTATAGTGAACAGTGAGGAGGATAGTAATAGACTTCAAGAAGACATAGATAGACTGGTGGAATGGGCGGACACGTGGCAGATAAAATTTAACGCAGAAAACTGCGAAGTGATACATTTTCGTAAGAAGAACGAGGAGAGGCAATATAAACTAAAGGGTATAATCCTGAAGGGGGTGCATGAACAGAGAGACCTGGGTGTATATGTGCACATATCGTTGAAGGTGGCAGGGCTGGTTGAGAAAGCGGTTAAAAAAGCATATGGGATCCTGGGCTTCATAAATAGAGGCATAGAGTACAAAAGCAAGGAAGTTATGATGAACCTGTATAAAACACTGGTTCGGCCTCAACTGGAGTATTGTGTCCAATTCTGGGCACCGCACTTTAGGTAGGATGTGAAGGCCTTCGAGCGGGTGCAGAAAAGATTTACAAGAACGGTTCCAGGGATGAGGTACTTCAGTTACATGGATAGACTGGAGAAGCTGGGGTTGTTTTCCTTAGAGCAGGGAAGTTTGAGAGGAGATTTGATAGAGGTGTTCAAAATCATGAGGGGGCTAGACAGAGTAGATAGAGAGAAACTGTTCCCATTGGTGGAAGAGTCGAGAA
This sequence comes from Squalus acanthias, assembly GCA_030390025.1. Lineage (NCBI taxonomy): Eukaryota > Metazoa > Chordata > Chondrichthyes > Squaliformes > Squalidae > Squalus > Squalus acanthias. The sequence goes on along the minus strand of CM059426.1, from coordinate 111,265,385 downwards.
TCAAAAGTGATCGGCAGAAGAACCAAAGGCAACATGGGGAAAAACTTTTTTACGCAGCGAGTGGTTATGATCTGAAATGCACTGCTTGAAAGGGTGGTGGAAGCAGATTCAATTGTGGCTTTCAAAAGGGAATTGGATAAGTACCTGAAGGAAAACAAATTGCAGGGCTACGGGGAAAGGACGGGGGAGTGGGACTAGCTGAGGTGCTCTTGCAGAGAGCCAGCACAGGCTCGACGGGCCGAATGGCCTCCTTCTGTGCTGTAACCATTCTATGATGCTATGATTCTATCTATTATCTGTCCGGCTATGGGTTTTCGGGGTTGTTATTTTTACCTGCTGTACTTAACTGACTGAGGAAGGAAAAAATTAATCAAAAACAGTGTGTAGTAATTACTTAAGCAATTAAAACAAAATGGTTGAAAAATCACAGCCTAAACAATGACAATACACTGGCTGCAAGGGCAGCTTCCCACTGGGAATTAGTTCTTTCCCATGCTATCTAGTTTGCTGTACACAGATCCGTCATGGAGGGCCAGACGCACTATTCCACTGGGCCAATAATTCAATTTATTTTTCAATGGACCAACAGGATAAGGCAAATAGGATTGGTTGATACAGCAATATATCTGCTGGCTTCCTAAGAGTGTAAGGAGTCAATGGGGGTTAAATTGAATAACCCCCAAAATGGGCGCAGAGATCACAATGCACGATAAACCCACGCCTATGATTGAAATGCAGGCAGGACACCAACTTCGTGCTGCCTGCGCATTACCATGATTTCTGTGTGCAGCCAGCACTACCCGCGCTGTTCATTGGCTGCACATATCATAGGCCTACACTTAAAGATAGCCTGCACCTCTTAAATCTAGCCTGCACCTCTTAAAGTGGAGGTGCATTGTGTCTGCTGGAGGTGCTGAGATCATTGGGAAAAGTGCTGTGCAACAATCAACAATGGCTGACCATGGGCGAGAACAGGCACCAAGGTTTTTGGACGCTGCACTGGAGGTCTTGGTTGAAGAGGTGGAAACAAGGAGAGATGTCCTGTTCCCTCAGGGGGGCCAGAGGCCCTCCAGCCACATGCTCAGAAGGCAGTGGTTAATGCCAGGAGTATAGCTCCAAGAACATGGATGCAGTGCAGGAAGAGGTTTAATGACCTCACATGAGTGGTCAAGGTCAGTGAATGCATCCTCAAATGCCAAATCCTACCAACTGCACCATTAGTCTCAGCTACTGCTCAATTCACCACACACCCATCACTCATCTACCAACAATCTCTATCAATCAGGACTAGCATTCATATGCTTCACCTCACCCTCACATACTTAGCACTGATACAAACCTCAAACCCGCATCTCACAGCTTGCGCACACTTGCAGCTATTCAACCATGACAGGCACATCACCCAAACAGATTGTATGACACTCACTGACATACTTCCCTCTTTCTTGCAGGAGAAGGTGGTGCACAACCGGAGGCAGCAGGAACTAAACAGAGTGGTACAGGCGCGACTGCATGTTGTAACCCCCATGGAGGAGACAGTGCTGGCCATTATGGGAAGGACCATTGCTGAGGCTGTGGCCACCGGTGGGGCTGAAACGATTGATGATGAGAGTATCCGTATATCTAATCTTCCTTCTCTCATCCCACTTCTCCCTCATCCCACAATCTCGTCCGACTAAGAGGCTGCTGATGGTGTAAGCCTGCACTTCATACTTTCTCCTCTCCCTTCACCACAACCCTACCCTTGTCCCTTTTTCCTTTCAGATACCCAAGAACTGCAACCTGCCCAGACAGTGGAGGAAGATCAAGAAGACAGTGAAGATGAAGACACTCCGTCACTCGATTTCACTGTCCAGCCACCAGCTCAGATACTGACACTGCGCTTATTTTAGAGGCTAGGATAGAGGAGGGCTCTGCATGTGGTGAGACACTGGGCACAAGTGCACTGCAGCCAGGGCAGGGGGAAAGGATAGCACAGGTGCCAGCTCACCGGAGGGCGAGGTCGCAAAGTAGTTCTGCTGCAGAGGGCTCAGATGATGACTTTGATGGGCCAGGCTACAGAAGGAGGCTGATGGATGTACACACCCAAATGCTTGGTGCAATGGAAAGCCTGCCAAAAAGCCTGTGTTCAGTGTCAAGGAGCATGGCGGAGTCCGGCACCAACTTGGCACAGGGCTTTGTGCAGAGCTTGGAGCACATCCTTTCCAACATGGAGCAGGTGGCCACCTCAAGCAGCACACCTGTGGAACTAACCATGATGCAGCGTCTGATGGCCGATGTCTCAGCTTCCATTGCAGCACAAGCAGCAGCCACCCAACGTCTGAGTGCTGCAGTGGGAGCTCGGACTGCTGTCATGCAATCTCAGCTTGCTGCCATGGAAGCTCAGACTGCTGCCATCATGGCTCTGGATACCAGTATGCAAAGGGGCTTCCAGGGCACCACAGCACTCCAGCAATCTGTTCTCCAACAGATATGCTCCCTAAAACCCTCTGCGGATAGGGCCTCCTGCTGAGAGTCCTTCTCCCCCTCCTCCTCCTCCCTCTTCCAGCGACTTGTCCTGCTCTGCGTGGCCTCTGCTCATTCTCCCAGTTATGCTCAATGCCAAGAGGAAGCCCTACTAGGCCACCCCATGTCTGGAAGCAACTGGTTTGTGCACAAGCCTTTAAGTCACCTAAAAGGTACTTCAGCACATGTCAGTCTGTCCCTGTAGACTACTGAAACTTTTAACAAGTATGGAAACGCACCCAAAACATGTACAATTGCAGCAACAACCAGAAGAAATAATCCAGCAACTAACCTGTAAGTAGTTGATGATCCCTTTCAATATGCTGGTGGGGGAGGTCCTTCATGCCATTGAACGTGTGTTCAGCTGTGGGAGGTTAAGTCAAGGCAAAGGCTGAAGTTTGGAGCTCCAAAATGGCAGTGCTGGTGTCAAATCAGCATTGCACGGTGATTAACATCATGACCTGCCTGTTCTGCATGCTGCCAGGGGTCATTAGGGGTGCACATGCTAACCCCTTTACAAACATGGCATCCTGTTGTGAGTATGCACGTGCATCGCAGACGCAATTTTAGTAGTTTAAGAGGCCTCGTAGCCAATGCTTCCTCTAAGTGCGTGTAGTAATGGGAAAGATCCCGCGCGGGCCACTTCCCGGCTTTTCCATTGTAAGTACCACGCATGCGCAGAAATTTAAAGGGACCGCGCAGTAAAAGAAACAGGCCACGCAGAACAGAACGCAACTTACAGGGAACATTGCTCGTAGCGCCCAAACAAATGGGCACTACAGAGCCCAACGTCTGTACACGTGATGCCATTTGGGCCATTGTGTACAGTCCAATGCCCTACGTGTACTGCAAAAAGACTTTTCCTTAATCAGTATGAGGCTGCTACTGATGATCAGTACAGAGTCCTGCAGGTCCATTACTACTTCCCAGAAATTAAAATTGTTTTCTAAAACCAAAATAACAAAAATGTGTTTCACAATTCTTATAATCCTTTATCCGGATCTTGGATTACATACATGAATACTTTAGCTCCATGAAGTTCTGCTTTGCTGCCATGCATAACTCTGGTCTGGTGAAGTTTACAAAAGTTATGGCAAAAAGCTGTATTAAATATAAGGGATCGTCTTATCTGATCAAAGCAAGACCTTTCACAATAAACAAAAAGTCCTTGAAAAAAACGAAACTCAACTGTCACCCCAAGTCATTGGGAGGTGAAAACAATGAAAAACAATGGCCCTGGTTGTCTGATGAGCTATTTATTATATCAGGTTTGAGACAAAACTAATTGAAATTTTACATCTGGGCAGACCATTCTTCTGTATGAAGCATTATGCGTCAGCAAACCATCAAATGTCCATGGACTAGGGAGAATTTCATGCTATTAAATGTAATACATCAAGACAGAAATATAAATTCATTCTGTCAAGCTAAAAGGACAAGGGGAAATTTAATAGAAACAATGGCAAAGGCTTCCATTTTAAAAATCCCAGTACCCTGGCCTTGCTAAAGTCATATGAAAGATATAATGTAAAATTTTACGAATGCACACTCCCAACATTATAATGCATGAAAAATCGTGATGGATACGTCTGTGATTACCTGATACGCACTCCTGGTGGTTGAGGCTCCTTGCAAGGAGCATGCGTTCGTAAAATCTGCCTATAAAAGAGGCACATTTGCCTTGACTTTCCATTTAAGTTATTCTGTGTCTGGCACAGGTCGAACAAAGGGAGACAAACTTCTCTGGGAGCCACTCTGCCAGTTCTCTGTTCTCCCCTGCCACTTCTGGGAATTCCTGCTGGAAGTGACAGAGGAATGTACAATACATCTGCCTATATGTGGGTAGGGATATTGTAAGACTATGCAAATGGTGGAAATATGTCGTTTGACGCCACAGACACCTGGAGGAGTCCACTTCCAGCCTATGTGGTGTCACCTCGCATGGCATCAGCACTCTGAAGTCTACCTTGGAGAGTTTGGTCATAGAGTCATAGGAGGCTAAATTCGGTTGATTTCCGCCTCCCGTTAGCGCCCAAAACCTTAAATCTGTGTCCCCTAGTCCTTGTACCATCAACTAGTGGGAACAGCCTTTCCCCATCTAGCCTATCCAAACCTGTCATAATCTTGTACACCTCTATCAAATCACCCCGCAACCTCCTTTGCTCTAATGGAAACAAATTCAGCTTCTCCAACCTGTCCTTGTAACTAAGATCCCCCATCCCCGGAACCATTCTGGTAAATCTCCTCTGCACCCTCTCAAGTGCCTTCACATCCTTCCTAAAGTGTGGTGACCAGAACTGGACGCAATACTCCAGTTGTGGCCTAACCAGCGCTTTATAAAGGTTCAGCATAACTTCTCTACTTTTGTACTCCAATACCTCTATTTATGAAGCCCAAGATCCCATATGCTTTGCTAACCACTCTCTCAATATGTCCTGCCACCTTCAGGGACCTATGCACATTAACTCCCAGGTCCCTCTGTCCCTGCCCACTCTTTAAAACTGTGACATTAAGTGTATATTGCCTCTCCCTGTTCCTTCTGCCAAAATTCATCACCTCACACTTCTCTGTATTAAATTCTATCTGCCACTTGTCTGCCCATTCTACTAGCCTTTCTATGTCCTGTTGCAGTCGATTGGTATCATCCTCACTGTTTGCCACACCCCAAGTTTGGTGTCATCGGCAAATTTAGAAATTCTACTCTGTATTCCAATATCCAGGTCATTTATATATATATAAAAAAAACAGTGGCCCAGCACTGACCCTTGGGGAACACCACTGTCTACCATCCTCCAGTCTGAAAAACAGCCATTTACCACAACTCGCTGTTTTCTGTCCTTAAGCCAATTCCTTATCCAAGCTGCCACTGACCCACCTATTCCATGAGCCTCAATTTTGTTAACTGGCCTTCTATGTGGTAGTTTGTCAAACGCCTTCCGAAAATCCATGTAGACAACATCCATTGCATTCCCTTCATCAATCCTTGTTACTTCATCAAAAAATTCAATTAGATTAGTCAAACACGATCTGCCTTTTACAAATCCGTGTTGGCTCTCCTTAATTAGCTTAAACCTCTCCAAGTGCCCATTAATTTTTCCTTGATTATTGTTTCTAAAACTTTACCCACCTGTAGTTACTAGCATTGTCCTTACACCCTTTCTTGAACAATGGTGTCACATTTGCCACTTTCCAATCCTCAGGCACCTCCCCCGCATCTAGGGAAGATTGGAAAATTATGGCAAGCCCTTCCGCTATCTCCTCCCCCAATTCCCTTAGCATCCTGGGATGCAAGCCATCTGGACCAGGCGGCTTATCCACACTAAGCATATCCAGCCTTTCTAGTACATCCTGTCTATCAATTATCACCCCTTCCATTGCTTCTACCTTTTCCACTTCTACTGATATTTTGTCAGCATCCACCTCCTTAGTAAACACCGATACAAAGTATTCATTGAGTATTCTAGCCTTGCCCTGCGCCTCTAACGTATATCACCTTCTTTGTCCCTAATAGGCCCCACCCCACCTCTTACTACCTGCTTACTGTTTACATGCCGGTAGAAGATTTTTGGGTTCCCTTTTATGTTAACCGCCATTCTACTCTCATATTCTCTCTTTGCCAATCTTATTTTCATCTTCACTTCCCCTCTCAACTTATCGTATTTGGTCTGGTTCTCCCTTGAAGAATTCACCTGACATTCATCATACACCCTCTTTTTTTGTTTCATCATCTTCTCTATCTCCCTCGTCATCCAAGAAGCCCTTGCTTTGGTTCCCTTACCCTTCCCTCTTGTTGGAATGTACCTAGCCTGTACTTGGAACATCTCCTCCTTAAAGATCACCCATTGTTCCGTTACCATCATCTCAAGGAACACTGCAGCGGGCCCTCACAAATGAAGTCAGTGTCATCAGCCTTTACAGTTAAAATGGTGACCAGTGGGATTCCAGTAGGAATAGGGTAGTAAAGCTGACCACTCCATTTGAAAGGTCCCCTACCTTGTTACCACTGGGCGGCATAGTTTAAAATTTCCCAGGCTCTTTTCGATACATAACTGTTGCCTGTGATTTAAACCATTTATTCTCCTTGTTATCTAATGATATCACTGCACTGATAAATTTCCTCATACTGGTTTTCATGGAGAATGATTTTCATAGATTTCTTAAAGCCTACCATTTTCTTCATGGCATTCTTCCAGGTCTGGGGGAATTTGTGATAGCATCGACTAGAAATTAATCTGGAAATTCTGCAGGGATTCTCTGGTGTGATATTGGCAGAATCCCTGGAGAAACACTAAAAATGGCCATTTACATGGTTTCTCTGGAGTTTCTGCTGTTCTCCAGCCACACTTTCGGTGGGACGCTGGGAGAACCCTGCAGAATTTCAGGGTCAGTCAGTGATTTCTCCCCATGTCTGGCAAACCAGCCTCTTCTGGTGGTTCTGAGTTTCATAGATGGTGTCATTCGATTCTCTCAGTCTGAGTCAGACCTTGTCATCAAAACTGGACTCTGCCTCCTGTGCTCCATTCCCATGGGGGAATTGCTCAAAATTTGTGCCTGGAAATTCCATGCATGTTCTCCAGCAGGAAACCGGTGGAACCCCTGGAGAAATGGCATAAATGGTTAAAAACAGCCTGGGAGACCAGGACAACCCAATGAAAGTTCAGGGCCATTTTGTGAATACATGCTCTTTCAATGCCTTAAACTGATGCTTAGCATTTTTACCTGGTGCTGGTCAGGATTGCTGTAGCTATGGCCTTGTTTCAGCTGTGGCTTTGTGGGTACCACTTTTGCCTCTGAATCAGAAGGTTGTGGGTTCAAGTCCCACTCCAGAGACCTGAGCACAAAAATCTAGGCTGACACTCCAGTGCAGTACTGAGGGAGTGCGGCACTGTCGGAGGTGGGTCCTTCCGATGAGATGTTAAACCGAGGCCCCGTCTGCTCTCTCAGCTGTGACGTAAAAGATCCCATGGCACTATTTCTAAGAAGAGCAGGGAAGTTATCCCTGGTGTCCTGGTCAATATTTATCCCTCAATCAACATAACAAAAACATATTACCTGGTCATTATTGCTGTTTGTGGGAGCTTGCTGTGTGCAAATTGGCTGCTGCATTTCCTACATTACAACAGTGACTACAATTCAAAAGGACTTCATTGGCTGTAAAATGCTTTGGGACGTCCTTAGGTTGTGAAAGGTGCTCTATAAATGCAAGTCTTTCTTTTTTCAAAATAATCAAAAAGAGTAAAGCTGGGGGTTCACTAGTACAGTTATGATGATACAAATTGGGTGGGAATGTAAGTTGTGAGGAGAATGCAAGGAGGCTTCAAGGGGACATAAACAAGTTAAGTGAGTGGGCAAGAACATGGAAAATTTAATATAATGTGGAGAAATGTGAAGTTATCCACTTTGGTAGGAAAAGTAGAAAAGCAGAGTATTTTTTAAATGGTGAGAGATTGGGAAATGTTGGTGTTCAGAGGGACCTGGGTGTCCTTGTACATGAATCACTGAAAGTTAACATGCAGGTACAGCAAGCAAGAGTATTTGAGTATAAGAGTAAAGACGTCTTACTGCAATTATATAGGGCCCTGGTGAGACCACACCTGGAGTATTGTGTACAGTTTTGGTCTCTTTACCTAAGAAAGGATATACTTGCCATAGAGGGAGTGCAACAAAGGTTCACCAGACTGGTTTCTGGGATGGGGATTGTCCTATGAGGAGAGATTGAGTATACTAGGCCTATATTCTCTATAGTTTAGAAGAATGAGAGGTGATCTAATTGAAACATACAAAATTCTTACAGGGCTTGACAGGATAGATGCAGGGAGGATGTTTCCCCTGGCTGGGGAGTCTAGAACCAGGGGTCACAGTCTTAGAATAAGGGGTCGGCCATTTAGGACTAAGATGAGGAGAAATTTCTTCACTCAGAGGGTGGTGAATCTTTGGAATTCTCTACCCCAGAGGGCTGTGGAGGCTCAGTCGTTGAGTATATTCAAGACAGAGATCGATAGATTTTTGAATATTAAGGGAATCAAGGGATATGGGGATAGTGCAGGAAAGTGGAGATGAGGTAGAAGATCAGCCATGATCTTATTGAATGGCGGAGCAGGCTCGAAGGGCCAAATGGCCTACTCCTGCTCCTAATTCTTCTGTTCTTCTGTTCTTATGTTAATAAAGCTGATCCTCACAACTGCTGGGTATTGTAGTGCAGTGTTTATGGGCTGGATTTTGATACTGGGGCGGGTTGGGGTCGTGTCATCCGCATTTCGTGTTATCCACCCGCCTGCAATTGGATGTGGGAGATTGATGCAATTTTCACTTAATTGGGCAATTGAGTTGTGGCATGTGGGAACCCATGAACCAATTAGTGATTTCAGTCTGAAAGTCGCCTCTGATGATGTCATCATTGCAGGTCAGAGACTGCCTGGTCTCAGAGATTGCCTGGCCTTTGCTGTGAGAGGACTTGGATGCAAAATGAGCAGCATCTCAGAGAGAGAGAGAGAGAATTTTTTTGCAACCAATACTACCTTCATCACATCTCCATTGTAATAGTGGACCTGCAGTTGATAGTCAGCTACCCACTTGTGCTCCTGCCAGGTTTCACTGGCGTGTTTCACATCAGGCGTACTTCACGTCGGAAAAGGGTTAAACTAGCTAAAACATTTCAAAATGGCATTACAGAGCCAATTTAGGGCTTGTTAAGGGCTTTAATGGCCTCTCCCACCTCTTGGAGGCGGGACGGAGTCGGGAACCCCGCGACCGATTTTGTCAAAATTGCGTGGAGGCGGAATGGAGTCGGGATGGGGTCGGGACCCCCAAATCTGCAACTTTAACCCCCCACACGCCTCCAAACCCGACTCCACGGGTCATTGAAAATCCAGCCCATAATCTGAGAATGGGAGTTCAAATCCCACTGAATTTGGATTTAGTTTAACAAATCTGGAAATAAAAAGCTAGTACCAGTGACCATGAAATTTGTTGTTAAAAACCCATTTGGTTCACTAATGTCCTTTAGGGAAGGAAGCCTACTATCCTTACTTAACGTGGTTGACTCTTAACTGCCCTCTGAAGTGGCCTAGCAAGCCATTCAATTAGGATGGGAAATAAATGCTGGCCTTGCCAGTGACACCCACATCCTGAGAATGAATATCAAAAAAAATGAAACCTTGATTACTGTAGAAAGATTCATTTCTAAGCTGCAGTTTTTTAAGAATGCTAAGATTGTATCACCCATTTTCCCAGTAACCTTGTAACTTTGCATTGCAATGTAATTCATTTGGATATGCTGTACCAATTATACAGAGCCCTGTTTTCAATAATAAACATGTGGTGAACATGTTAGTCTCCCAGTATTCTAATACCTACATGCCCTCCCTCACTCACACTTCTTATTTCTCAGTAGTTCCTTGTCAGAGATAACTGCACCAGCTGGCTCTTAGTGATTGCACCTCCACATTATTAGTGCTCCCACTTCCTGTATCGTCTTCATTTTTCAGCTTTTAATACTTGAACCTCCTCTCCACACATCTATCTCTTGACTGTTGGCAACTGGATCTCCCTGATCACATTCTTAGTGCTTGGCATTACCACTTAGCTCGAGCTCTCCAATTCCTTAGCTCACAGATGTACCAGAAAAACCCATGAATATTTTAAAAACTTACTACTTTAATAATACCTGCAGGGAAGCTACATGTAGCATCCTCAAATACTAGGAACCGATCCAAGTTCAAAGTAGAATAAATGTAGATGTCATTCATAATGAATGGCAGTTTAATACTTTTGTGTCATGTTTTCTCATTTGTGAACTAAAAAATTTAAGATAACAAAGAGTCTGGCATGATGACACTAGTTGAGAATCAATATGCTCAAGTTGTCTTCCACACTTATCCATCACACTTTCCTACATTACAACAGTGACTACACTTCAAAACCACTTCATTGGCTGTGAAGTGCTTTGAGATGTCCTGAGGTCGTAAAAGGCGCTATAGGAATGTAAATCTTTCTTATTTCTTTCTTTCTTTCCTTCTTTCTTTTTATCAGCATACTTGCAATGATAGCCCTACTGGAAATATGTAGGAAGTTGGGTAACTCTGAGATCAGAAAATGTTGGAAATACTCAGCAGGTCAGGCAGCATCTGTGGAGAGACTTTTGTAATTCTGAGATCACTTACCTTTCTTCTGTAGTAGATGTGCCTTATTGAAAGCGACTAAGGAAGCTGATCTCAGTCAGTTCTTACATTTTAAATGGCTCTTAGCTATAAGCAGAACCCGGGCTGGACACCAGGGCCCAGAAATTCCTTGACAGCGCGCCGGCGGGCAGTAGCAGATGTTCGAGGGGCAGCAAAGCTCTCCAGCAAAAAGGTAAGTCGCGGGGAAGGGGTTTCAGGAGTGTGTCCTGCTCCTCCTGGCCTCACAAGAAAGTAAAATAAAAGACTTACCTTCTTGTGGTCCCAGATCCTCTTCACGCTGGTGGGAAAGCTGCAGCGGCTTCCAGTCTCAGGCCTGAGTTAAAATTGCAGTCGGGGCCTGTTTTGTCATCGGACCCTGATCTGCATATTTAAAAGAAGGACCACAGCCGCTTCAGGTGGGAAATCAGCGGGTAAGTCACCCGACGTATTTTCACTGCCCTCCTGGGCGCCCGCTGGGGGAGTGGGGGGGGTGCGGGTAGGGTTAAAATTTCCCCCAATGTGTGTGGAATTGTGTGTTCCCCCTTCCTCCTGTCCCTTGTTCTGTTCCTTTTTAAATGCTGTTCATCTGTAATATCTTTCAGTTCTGAGGAAGGGTTTATACCTGAAACATCAAATGACTTGTGTTCTCTCGACAGATGCTGCCTGACCTGTTGAGTCTCTTCAGCATAATCTGTTATTGTTTAACATTAAGGGATTGTTTTTTTCTGAAACAAGAATTAACAAATGATTCATCAACATGTATTTACGTTCTTAAAAAATATGTTTTTATCGACTGCTGCTCTGGTATTGTATAGAACCTATAGCATGGAAAAGTGTCCCAAGGCACTTCACAGAGGCACAATCAGACAAAAATGGCAACCAAGCCAAATAGAAAGGAGATAATAGGAGGGGTAACAAAAGGTGCGTTTTAAGGAGGGTCCTAATAGAGGAGAGGGGGCGAAGGGAGAGGGTAATGCACAAGAAGCCTGAGTCAGAACAACAATGAGTTTTGGGGGGAATTGTAGGGCTGGAGGAGGTTACAGAGATAGGGAGGAGAGAGGTCATGAGGGATTTAAACATGATTATGTGAATTTTAAATTGAAGGTGTTGGGGGACCGGGAGTCAATGTAGATCAGCAAGGACAGGGGCGATGGGTGAACGGGTCTTGCTGCTGGATACGATGAGCTGACATTTACAGAGTGTGGAGAATGGGAGGCCGGCCAGGAGAGCATTGGAACAGTCGAGTCTAGAGGTGACAAAGGCATGGATGAGGGTTTCAGCAGTCGAAGGGCTGAGGCGGGGTGGAGATGGGCAATGTTACAGAAGTGGAAGTAGGCGGTCTTTGTGATAGAGAGGATATAGGGTCAGAAACTCAGCTCAGGGTCAAAAAGTATGCCGATGTTGTCAACAATCTGGTTCAGCCTGAGACGATGGCTGGGGAGCGAGTTGGAATCGATTGAAAAGACACAGGCCTAGATACTCGTGTTCGCCACAAAAACGGGAGTTAGCGGCCACTGAAAATGGCCACAACACTAAGGAGAATAAATTCATCTGGGGGGGTGGAGATTGGTCGTGCAGCGCAAACCTTCCGTGCAACGCCCTCCTGGTGGCGTTAGTGAAGACCTCCGAGGCAAAGTTTCCATCCTGAAGTGGCGTTCAAGCTTTGCACAGCTTCTAGGAGCGAGGCTGTGGCGCTCGCATGGAATTGTGAGCAATTAAAAGGGCGATGAATTAAAGGGGCAATGCACTCAGAACTAATACAAATTAAAATGCTGTGGAAAAAATGCAAATTTTAGCCCTTACTGTCTTTCAAAAAAAAATTAACATTTATAAAGAAGTCCCAAATGCAATTACTCAGCTCTTAAAGCTGAATTCCCTTCTGAACTTCAAAAAATGGGAAAATTGCTTCAGCACTAACACAATTGGCTCAGCAAGCGAGGTAATAGGCACCCAGGGTCTCGCATGCAGCACTCCAGCTTTGTGCAGGGGGTCAACACTGCAAGAGAGGTCCTCTACCCACAGGGGCCAGGAGGCCCTCCAGAAAGAAGGATGAGGGACTACATCACCGAGGCCGTCACTGCCAGCAGTGTCGCCCCCACCACCTGGCTCCAGTGCTCGAAGAAGCTTCATGACCTCAGACCACAGGTCAAGGTCAGTGAATGCATCTTCAAAAGCCATCTCCTACCAACTGCAGCACTAGTCTCACACACTGCTCAATGCAGAACCCCACCCCCAAACACTCACCTATTAATAATCTGCACCAATCATAAGGCACATCGCCCATTCCTAGCCTCACCTCACCCCCTTGGAGGAGACGGTGCTGGCCATTCTTGGCAGGGGCATGGCTGAGCCCTTGGCCAGCGGTGGGGCTGAAAGGATACAAGATGCTTCTACTTCCTCCTCTTCTGCTTCTTCCTCTTTGCTCTTGCTTTTCCACTCTCCCATCACCACAACTCCACCCTTGTGCCTTTCTCATTTCATATACCCAAGAAATGCAGCCTGCCCAGCCAGTGGTTGACCAAGAAGAGTGAGAGGAGAGAAAAGAAAAAGAAGAAGAAACACCGTCACTCGATTTCACACTTGCAGCCACCAGCTCCTCAAGGTTGACCAGCAGGGCCATTTGCAGTGGCCCCCACTGAAAGTCAGCAGCCTTCCACCAGCCATGTTGCAGCCACTGAGGTAGCACTGTGTGACATCAATAGGATAGGCAAAGGCACACACAAGACAGTCAATAAGAGAATGCATAAGGGTGATGAGTTGATTTCTTGATGTCATATTGGATGGATAGATGTATAAAGTTGGATTGGAAAGTTTGCTTTGTGGTGGCTTTTATTTCAGCATTGTGACCAAGAGGACATTGTGATGGTCAGTATCAGAGGGAAGGTAAGGTGTGGGACAATGTGGAAAGGGGAATTGGGGTTGTGGTCACTGGCACCGCAGGCAGATGATTCCATCCCGGATATCCCAGCCACAAAGGGGCTGTCTGGATTGCATCCTTCCTTCTGCTTCCTCCTCTTCGGCTTCTTCCTCTTCTGTGTCTTCCTCTTCCCTCTGCGAGTGGATGCTGTAAATCTGAAATGACAGCATAAAATGCTGGAAATACTCAGCAGGTCAGGCAGCATCTCGACCTGAGAATTGAACTCTGTTTCTTTCTCCATGAATGTTGCCTGACCTGCTGAGTATTTGCAGCATTTTCTGTCTTCTCAGAGGCCTCCCTTTACCATCCAACGCCTTGCAAACATCCAGCAGCACTCCCTACACAATTAAAAACCTTTTAACATCGATTGCAGTACGGCACTACTTCAATAAAAAATTTAAAAACAGTCCAAAAGCTTAAATCCAAACTTTCCTGAAAGATGTGTGTGTCCCTTTAAGAGGTGCTGACATCGCCACTGTCAGCCTGCTTGCACGCCTTTACCTGGCGTGCTTAGGACCCAGCGCTGAATTCAGTGCACTGAACTTCGGAGTGGTGACGTTAAGTCGGCGTTGCATGCCAACTGACATCACCACGCTGTCATATTTTTTCCAGGGCGCTGCCAGGTACCAGCAGCGCAAAGGGAGGGAGGAAAATGGCGGACGCTGTGGGACCCGCCACCAGCTGGCGAACGAGCGGCGGCCGTCCACTTTTCACCATTTCATGGCGCTACGGAGTGGCAGTAAGTAGATGAATTTCTAGCCCACAGAGTTTATAATGGGGCTGAAGACAATGGCTTCTGTTTTTCTAATGTTTAACTAAAGAAAATTGCATCTCATTCAAGACTGGATATCAAACAATCAGTTTGACAACACAGATTTGGCAAAGGAGAGTGAGACCCAATAACACTTGCTGTGGTCAAGCTAGATCTGGTGAAGGATGGCTAAACCAGTTATGCACCAGATATGATCAAGTCTGAACCCCTTGGACTTGAGAGATAGAAGATGTGACCTTACAAGGAGGAACAACCAGGATGTGAGAGAGTAAAGGTATTACTGGGGACAAGGACATCAAAGCTGGAGGTAAGGAAATGGTTGAGCAGATCGACAGTTGCAGTAGGATCAAACTGATGTCCACAAGCTCCATTGTGCTACCTATTTGGTTTTCAATGCATTGCATCACTGTTTAAGAGGATATGCCTTATTCTATATTCCTGAATTTGCACGTAGTATTGCAATCACTAATATTGCTTCTTGATGCAATGCGTGAAATAAAATCCAAAATTTTACATACTACTTTGAAGCTGAAGAGGACGCGAGTTGTCCTGTCAACTGCACCATTTGAATGAGTGTTACAGCCTGCCCCCATTTTTGCCGGCAGTATGTGGTAAAGTGACAGGCATCCTGGGCTCACTCTGCCATCTGTCACTGAAGCTGACACAGAAACAGAATGAAGGGAGGCAGAACTGGCTAGACTAAAAGATCAATTCTTGATTAAAGGAAAAATAAATCTAAAAGAATCATACACCCACGAGGAATTAGGATACATAAAAAGACCTGTTAAAAAATTTAATATGCTTTAAAAATGCATACATTTCCTTTTGCAGTCTGCAAAATGATATTTGATTAATTACAACATGAATTAAGAGTCTGTACAATTAAGTTTTTTTCTGGGAACCATCACTTTTCTGTGACAATAGCTGCAGGAAACAAATGAGATTTTGATGGTAATAACCTGGATACGATGCATAAAATGGGATTCGAGCAGATAGCTTTGATACGGAACTAGCACGAGCATAGGCACAATTGGCTAAAAGTCCTCCTTCTGTGCTGAAACCTCTGTGATTCTATAATGCTGCATGTTTTCAGTGGGGTATCTGGATATTATGAACTGTGGTAAGATGGTATTCTGAGTCTTGTAATCCTCTTCTCTCTCCCTTTCTCTCCTGAAAGCACTGACGCATGTTGCAAATATGTTTCCACACCTGCTATCCACTAATGTTCATAGATAGCAGCCATCAGCATTTCACACCGCTACCATTGTTCTTAGCAGTGACATTGAAGGAGAGATGCACCCAGCATGGAATATTAGCAGCCGAACTCAGGTAGAAGTAGGACTAAAGGAGGGAAGGGGGAAATGGATGACAGTGGAGAGGAAAAGGGGGAAATTGATGGCAATGAAGGGAAGAGGGATGTGGAAATGAAGAGGGAGGGATGGGGAAATGAAGGGGGAGGGATGGGAAATGAAGGGGGAGGGATGGGGAGATGAAGGGGAGAGGGATGGGGAGATGAAGGGGAGAGGATGGGGAGATGAAGGGAGAGGGATGGGGAGATGAAGGGGAGAGGGATGGGGCGATGAAGGGGAGAGGGATGGGGAGATGAAGGGGAGAGGGATGGGGAGATGAAGGGAGAGGGATGGGGAGAGGGATGGGGAGATGAAGGGGAGAGGGATGGGGTGATGAAGGGGAGAGGGATGGGGAGATGAAGGGGAGAGGGATGGGGCGATGAAGGGGAGAGGGATGGGGAGATGAAGGGGAGAGGGATGGGGAGATGAAGGGGAGAGGGATGGGGAGATGAAGGGGAGAGGGATGGGGAGATGAAGGGGAGAGGGATGGGGAGATGAAGGGAGAGGGATGGGGAGATGAAGGGGAGAGGGATGGGGCGATGAAGGGGAGAGGGATGGGGAGATGAAGGGGAGAGGGATGGGGAGATGAAGGGGAGAGGGATGGGGAGATGAAGGGGAGAGGGATGGGGAGAGGGATGGGGAGATGAAGGGAGAGGGATGGGGAGATGAAGGGAGAGGGATGGGGAGAGGGATGAGGAGCGGGATGGGGAGATGAAGGGAGAGGGATGGGGAGATGAAGGGAGAGGGATGGGGAGATGAAGGGAGAGAGATGGGGAGATGAAGGGAGAGGGATGGGGAGATGAAGGGGAGAGGGATGGGGAGATGAAGGGAGAGGGATGGGGAGATGAAGGGAGAGGGATGGGGAGATGAAGGGAGAGGGATGGGGAGAGGGATGGGGAGAGGGATGGGGAGATGAAGGGAGAGGGATGGGGAGAGGGATGGGGAGAGGGATGGGAGATGAAGGGAGAGGGATGGGGAGAGGGATGGGGAGATGAAGGGAGAAGGATGGGGAGAGGGATGGGGAGCTGAAGGGAGAGGGATGGGGAGAGGGATGGGGAGATGAAGGGGAGAGGGATGGGGAGATGAAGGGAGAGGGATGGGGAGATGAAGGGGAGAGGGATGGGGAAATTAAAGGGAGAGGAATGGGGGATGAAGGGAAGAGGGATGCGGAGAGGGATGGGGAGATGAAGGGGAGAGGGATGGGGAGATGAAGGGAGAGGGATGGGGAGAGGGATGGGGAGAGGGATGGGGAGATGAAGGGAGAGGGATGGGGAGAGGGATGGGGAGATGAAAGGGAGAGGGATGGGGAAATGAAGGGGAGAGGGATGGGAAAATGAATTGAGAGGGAAGGATTAATGGATAGCAATGAAGAGGAAAGTGAGAAAAGGATGGCCTTAAAGGGAAGATGGAAGGGGGAAACAGAAGACAATGAAAGGAAGAGGGAAGGGTGCAGAATCTGGGCATAGTGCTTCGGGTAGGGAGGCAAGTTGTGTGCCAGCATTAACTGAGAGAATATGGAGGGAATGTGCCCACATTAACTGAGAGAATGCGGAGAGAATGGGCTGGATTTTCAATGACCCGTGGAGTCGGGTTTGGAGGCGTGTGGGTGGTTAAAGTTGCAGATTCGGGGGTCCCGACCCCATCCCGACTCCATTCCGCCTCCACGTAATTTTGACAAAATCGGTCGTGGGGTTCCCGACTCCGTCCCGCCTCCAAGAGGCGGAAGAGGCCATTAAAGCCCTTAACAAGCCCTAAATTGGCTCTGTAATGCCATTTTGAAACATTTTAGCTAGTTTAACCCTTTTCTGACGTGAAGTACACCTGATGTGAAACACGCCAGTGAAACCTGGCGGGAGCACAAGTGGATAGCTGACTATCAGCTGCAGGTCCACTATTACAATGGAGATGTGATGAAGGTAATAGTAGTATTGTGATGAAGGTAGTAGTAGTATTAGGTATGAAAGTCGCCTCTGATGCTGCTGCATTGAATGTCTTCAGAGACTGCCTGAGAGGACTTGGTTGCAAAAAAAATTCTCTCTCTCTCTCTCTCAGATGCTGCTCATTTTGCATCCAGGTCCTCTCACAGCAAAGGCCAGGCAATCTCTGAGACCAGGCAGTCTCTGACCTGCAATGATGACATCATCAGAGGGGACTTTCAGACTGAAACCTCTAATTGGTTCATGGGTTCCCACATGCTGGAACTCAATTGCCCAATTAAGTGAAAATTGCATCAATCTCCCACATCCAATTGCAGTCGGGTGGATAACACGAAATGCAGATGACACGGCCCCAACCCGCCCCAGTATCAAAATCCAGCCCAATGTGTCAGCATTAACTGAGAGAATACGAAGGGAATGTGTCAGCATTAACTGAGAGAACATGTAGGGAATGTGCCCACATTAACTGTAGTGGGGAAGAGTACCTGCTTGAACAGGGATGGAGAGAGGTTGAATTGAGGGTACCAGGGGGAGGAGTGCAAAATTAAGTGTAGAGTTGGAAGAAGAGATAGAAGCCTAGAAGTTCCACACTTGCACAAGTCAGAATTCTGACGTTGTGGTGGTGGAGAGACTGGAAATGGAGTGGAACTTATCTCTGTGGAGTTTCCAGCCCAAATCACAGCCACTGTGTGAGACTGATTACCATGGAATTTGCAGTTTTTTCAATTTGTTTTTGGGGATCTCAGTGAAACTGACAAGCCAGTATTTATTGTCCATCCCTAGTTGCTCTGAGTAAATTAATAAGAGTCAACAAGATTAGTGTGGGACTGGAGTCGACTAGACCAGGTAGGGGCGGCAGGACATTCGTAAACCAATTGGGCTTTTACATCAATTCAGCAGCTTTCATGGTCATTTCTGGTGTCAGCTCACAAATTACCAGATTCTTTGAATTCAGTGTCACAACTTAACATGGTGGGATTTGAACTCACAACCTCTGGGTCCAGTATCATGACCACGAGGCTACCATACCCCTTGACAAGGCTTGCCCAGATGGCAGCACGGCTCAAAAATATTTTATAAAAATTTTGTTATGGCTGAATTTGGACTGCAGATCAAGCACGTAAATATTCATGTGTGACCTGCGTTCCTGAGCAGCGAGCCTCCGCACCGCCAGTGCGGCCTTGCAAAATTCACCAATATGCAAGCCTAGGTAGTCAGTATTGGCAAGTTATTTGACTATGAAAGGCATCAAAGCTGAGCCCAAACCTGATATGCGTACATTGCAGCAAGTCTCGTTATATGGGTGGGGGGAACCGGGGATGATTTTTCTCCCCCATGTGCTCTAAAGCGCTCAGCTAAGTCAACAAATCTGGGACCTTCTAGGTTGTATGGCTCAGTGTCATAACCCACTCGGCCATCAGGGGACCTAACAACATTTTTAGTTAATCTTGACATCTGTTTATTTATTTCTGCAGTACTTCAAATTTTGAAAAAATATTTTGTTTGGATAATGTGGACTGAGGTGGGAGAGGTGAGAAAGTGATTTTTCAGAACTATTGAGCCTGATAGAGTGTGGGAGCTAAATCAACACTGCTGCAGCTGAAGCCCACTGGGTTCATATCTGGACATTTGCTGATGTCCATTCAGCCTTCTCCGCCCTGCTAGACTCAGTACTCCCGGTCAGTACTCCCAGTCAGAGTAAGGGAGCTGAATTAACATCCACGATTCAAGAAGAAGCTGCCTCTCTATAATAATATCTGTGTCGCGACTAATGGTCATTTGGTTTCTCACATTGCTCATTAACTCTTGTCAGCCACTTTCCCCAAATCTGTCATCGGCACTCAAAAGAAGAAAAATAATTCAACAGTAACAACTAACAAAAAAAGTTTATAATGGCTTGAGAACATTTTATTTAAAAATATATGTATAAATGTCGGTTAATGAATAAACCTCATTTATATATTTTTTAATATAGTAATTTTTCTTCTGTTAGATTCTCATTATTGCTATGCATGCTTTCTCCTCCAACCAGGTGGGTGAGAATGTCTGAGCCATTCAGTTTCCTTTATTTTCACTTAAGCTGACAAATATTAGTGTTGGGAAATAAGATCCTTTTCATTTCAGGCACCGGTGTCAACATAGTAAAGTACCTCTGTTCCAGAAAATATATGTGAAACTATTTGCGTTTTGGAGCTTCGTTGCTGCGACTGGCTCTGCCTCTTTTTACAGTCTGCAGTGGTATCCCTTTGTGATCCCCAGCTTTGTTCACATTAAGATTGTTACAAATATTTCAATCTTTGATTTTTCCCACACAAGCTCATTTTTCCTCAATTACATTCAGTAGATTTATAGGTTGTCGACAAGGCATGCCGAAGGAAGAAGCCATAGTGGTTAGCACTGGTGCCTCACAGCGCCAGGGACCCGGGTTCGAATCTGACCTCGGGTGACTGTCTGTGTGGAGTTTGCACATTCTCCCCGTGTCTGCGTGGGTTTCCTCCGGGTGCTCCGGTTTCCTCCCACAGTCCAAAAATGTGTGGGTTAGGTTGATTTGGCTATGATAAATTGACCCTTAGTGTTAGGGGGGTATTAAATATGTGGGGTTATGGGGATAGGATGGGATATGTTAGGGGGAATTAAATACGTGGGGTTACGGGGGTAGGGTGGGATATGTGTACTGTGGGGATTAAAGCAGGGACAGGGTACTGGATTTGGATGATCAGCCATGATCGTATTGAATGGTGGAGCAGGCTCGATGGGCCGAATGGCCTACTCCTGCTCCTAGATTCTATGTTTCTATGTTTCTAAGATAACTTATAATCTACTGAGTGGTCGTAAGCCTTAACTTTTATTAACTTTTATACATGTATGTGATAACTTGAGATATTGATTCCCTTCATTTTTGGGTCTGAACTTAATTAGATTAATTGATGCTAACTAGCCTGAGTTTATAGACCGAATGTCTATATTATTAAAATATGAATACTGTTTTTCTGTGGCTGGCCACCACAGACAGCTAGTTGAGTAAATTAAGTGAACACTCCCTGGATACGTGACATGGGTTTGTCATGTAACAATTGGTACTTCTGAGTTCATCACCCCCAACAACAGGGAATCAATAATTAAAGCTGTATCAGAGTAACTAAGTAGAGAATGCTGAGTATAAATAAGGTAACCATAGTTGTTGCGTTAAGTAGTGGAGAACGTGAATATAGTTGATACAAGGCATTAATGAAATTGTGCCTTTGAAGGGTTAATTCCAATTTAATATTGTGCTCCCAAACTCTTTGGAGATTTAAGGTCTTTGTCTCATTCGTTTTGGGCTATTTTTAAAGAAATTACAACAGTTAATTCAGCCTGGGTGCATTGGATTCAGTTTGGTAATGAACTGCCACCAGGAAGTTAAGAGCGCCCTTTGGAGTTTTGTGACTAATTGTGATCCAGATGGACCGAGTCCGGGAAAACACTGGAGAGGCTGTATTCTTGAAGGCTATGTAACTGGAGACATCTTATGATTGAACTGTACTGACTTAACTTCAGGTTGAAACTACTAGATGCTTATACAAGAGAATCAATGAAATAAGGGGGATCCTGAAGGAGTATTGAACACCTCTCAACTGCAAGGCAGGGATAATTGATTTTTAAAAATTGTGATTTAATCTGAAGCTTTTGTATGTATGAGATAGTGCTAGGAAACACTACTTTTCATTTTAAATGAGATGAACAAACTAAATTATATCTTCCCCAACAGGATTGAGATGAACAGTTCACAGAAATATGAAGGGTAACAATAGTGATAATGTAGTCAATCAACTAATGGTTTCCATTTGTTTTATCAGATTTTCATTTCCTAAGGATGTTTTTCAACTTTGATCTACTTGCAAAATTATACAGTGCATCTGTGGTACTGTCACTTAAGTTAGCAATGTTAGGAATCACTAGTACAATGTTTGAAAATTGATCCTATATTTTAAATTAAAGAGGAGTAGATGATTTAGGCTGACATTTATTTGGCAGAATTCATATACACTTGATTGGACACATTGGCCAGAATTTTACCTGGAGACCCGCTGGGAGTAGGGGGGTGGGGGCCGGTAGCGCACGGGAAACCCAGAAGTAACAGCAGCGCGTGTCAGTGGCTTTTGAACCCAGCCACTGCAATTGCATCTGACTTCCGGGTTTCCAGACCAATTAGCATGAGTGGGCGTGATGACGACTTGCATGGGTCCATTTCAGCTGAAGTATTTAAAGGAACACTGCAAAGATGACAGTTGAAGGATTGTGGAGGTGGGGGAAACAGAGGAAGCAAGAATGGACTCGCAATGTGCCAAGGCTACACCTCGATTCAATTATGCCTCCCTAGACCTGATGCTGCGGTGTATAAGGGCCGCAGGGAAATACTAATCCCTGCTGATGGGAGGAAGAAACCAGCCTCAGAGACCAAGAAGGTGTGGCTGGAGATCACTGAGGAGGTCAGCAGCAGGAGTGTGGTGCCACATTCCTGGATACAGTGCCGGAAGCGGTTTAATGACCTAATGAGGGCAGGAAACATGAGTACAATGGCACATTCAACTACATCCTGATGTGTGTGTCACCACAACCCCATCACTCTGCCTTCCCAGGCCCACTCCTGCACATCACTCCTCACACCAACCTACCTTGCAGGTGCACCCATCCCTCTCTGTCTATGCACTTACTCACATCCCCATCTGACCATCCACCACTGACACTCACCCTCATCTTAATGCAGTGTCACATCTCTCCAAGTTTGTCTAACTTGAACCAACCAGAACAGAATAAACTCCATGTCAGAATTTGGCTTTTTCAAAACCCCACCCACTTCAATTGTTACATAGTATTGCTCCAAAATCTTAATATTACTACTATTACTTTTGTGTATAATATAATACTTATGTGGATACTGATCCTATCTATCCAAGTATCGAAACAGAACAATGGAATGAAAACCTGACAGTCAATGATGGCCAGTTTACAGAGAGACTCTGCGAGGAGAGAGACAATGGGGGCGATTTTCATGTGCAATTGATAAATGGGCAGGCATTAGTTGGGGCAAGCATGCCACTCGGAGGAGTCAGCAGGGGACCTGTGCGATTTTCCGGGTTGCCCCTCATTAACATGTGGTAGCTGAGCTGCCAGCATAAAACACAATCCCCGTGGGCAGCTCACCTTCTTGGAGGTAGTGTGGCTGTTTCTGAAGGGTCTGCTGTAGCAGCTTAAAGGGGAGGTACATTTTTTGTGTGGCACAGAGAGAAGCAACTGTAGAGCAGCATGCAACATGAGTTCAGAACCTACAGCAGCAACTGCAAGTACTTTCAAATCAAATATCAGGCAGAGTCAGCATGGTTTTATGAAAGGGAAATCGTGTTTAACAAATTTATTACAGTTTTTTGAGGATGTAACTAGCAGGGTAGATAAAGGGGAACCAGTGGATGTAACATATTTGGATTTCCAAAAGGCATTCGATAAGGTGCCACATAAAAGGTTGCTACGCAAGATAAGGGCTCATGGGATTGGGGGTAATATATTAACATGGATAGAGGATTGGTTAATGGACAGAAAGTAGGGATAAACCGGTCATTTTCAGGTTGGCAGGAGGTAACTAGTGGGGTGCCGCAAGGATCAGTGCTTGGGCCTCAGCTATTTACAATCTATATTAATGACTTAGATGAAGGGACCGAGTGCAGGTTAAGGGAATGGGCAATAAGGTGGCAGATGGAGTATAATGTGAGAAAATGTGAGGTTATTCACTTTGGTAGGAAGAATAGAAAATCAGAATATTTTTTAAATGGTGAGAAATTATTAAATGTTGGTGTTCAGAGAGATTTTGGTGTCGTCGTACAGGAAACACAAAAAGTTAGCTTGCACGTGCAGCAAGCAATTAGGATGGAAAATTGCATGTTGGCCTTTATTGCAAGGGGGTTGAGTACAAAAGGAAGTCTTACTACAATTGTACAGGGCTTTGGTGAGACCACACCTGGCGTACTGTGCACAGTTTTGGTCTCCTTATCTGAGAAAGGACATACATGCCTTAGAGGTGGTGTAACAAAGGTTCATTAGATTGAGCCCTGGGATGAGAAGGTGGTCCTATGAGGAAAGATTGAGTTGTTGGGCCTATACTCTCTGGCGTTTAGAAGAATGAGAGGTGATCTCATTGAAACATATAGGGGGAAAAATTCAGTTGGTTGCGCCTCCTGTTAGCGCCTTAAGAGGGCGCTAATGGGGCGCAAAGCATCTAGCACCCGTGCGCGGCGATGTTTGCGCCCCTCGCAAAATTAACTAGACATTTTGCGGCAGCGCTATACACTACCGCCACAATCTCCTACGCCGGCAGATCGTGACGTCAGTTGAGTGCGCAACGCCCCGGTATCGCCCCGGAGCAGATATTGATTGGCGCCCCCTGCCTTACCGTCTGCCGCTAGCAACGACAGGTTGAGGGGAGCATTTTGCAGTCAGGAAGGGACTGGGGGAGCGCTATTTAAAGGCGACCGCTTCCTGCCTTTTATTGTTGGTGACATTATCGAACCACGCATTCTGAGAGAGAGAGAGAGAGACTTCTGGAGAGATTGAACGCTGTGTGAAGGAGTTTTGGGTACTGAGCAGCACTTTGCAGGTTCATTTTGATTTGCCCTTCCTTGTATCGATTTAGAAGAGACTGTGGGGGCTGCACTCTGAGCTCTTTCCCTGGTACTCTCCATTGTTCTTTCCAGCAGATTTGATGTGCAGGTCTCTCCAGGCCGAGATTCAGGCTGCAATGAGCAGGATGTGGATGGAAAGCAAGATCAACCCTCCCCTTTAAGAACTGGCCCGCTCCGTTGTGTGTGTGTTCCATTGCTGACTGACATCACATGAGCTTCGCCAGCGCTCTGAGGTAGCGTCTTGCTCCTCGGCCTTTGCGCCTTAAGACAGGTGTGAAGCGCCTGATTTAGCGCTCCAATCACCTCCACGGGCGATAAAAGTCAAGTTTGCAGTCGGTGGCGATAATTAGCGCCAGGCGCTAATCTTTGCGCCTGGCCGATAATTGCGCCCCAAATGGGGCGATACTGAATTTCTCCCCCATAAGATCCTAAGGTGGGATTGACAGGGTAGATGCTGAGAGGTTGTTTCCCCTGGCTGGAGAGTGGGTAACTGGCGGTAGTCAGGCGGTGAGGGTGGAAAATGGCATCAGGGTTTAAAGATGGCACCCAATTCATGTGTATTGACAAGGCTCCCGCCTATTTCAGACAGGAGATCTGGCCACCAGGATTCATGCCCGTCTTAAAATTGGACCGCACATGAAAGCAACGGTAAATGGGCTGGATTAGCAGCTGTTTTATTTGCAGACCATTACCACTCCACTTTTTGAGAGCAAATGGGGCAGTAACAAGATGAAAATCACCCCTAGCAAAACACATCCAGATCATGACTTTCCAACATTGATGTTTGTTAACTATTTGATGCTATATTCCAAGCCAATTTAATTTAGCTTTTAATATGGGCAAATATGTATTCATTGAGGTGCCTGGACAGCAGCTTTATAAAGAAAAGAAGGTTTAAGTGTACTATTCTTAGGTAAGGTGATTCATTTAAATCATCTGCTGCAGAAAACAGAACCCGTTTAAATGTAAGGCAGGTATCAGTTTTACTTAGTGTTGCTCTCGTGTTCATTCAGTCTGTCACTGGAAGTTTTAACTGTATTGAAGAAATAAAAATTGGTGCCATATCATCGTATATGTTACAGAGTAACAACAGAAAATGGAATGCGACTAGATCCTTAAAGGATAGTTGTGTCTCTTCAAAATGGAGTATTGATGAATGGATCGGATGTCATTAAGAATCATGTTCATACTTCAATTATTGAATTTCACAGTTGTGCATTGGCTCAGCTCTGCATTGCAGCACAATATATCAAATCAGGCAATTAAAACGTTCTATTGAAATACCATGGGGGTGAAATTGGGTACCTTTGCGCCTCCCGTTAGCGCCTCCGGGGGAGCTAGCAGGGCACTACCGACTTAGCGACTGTGCGCGGCAATAGTACCGCGCCCGTGAAATTGAAGTGGAGGTTTGCGGCGACGGTAACCACCAGCGCCGCGCTCTCCTGCGGCCGGAGATCATGATGTCATCCGGCTGCGCAGCACCCAGGTAGCGAGCGTCCCAGCTCAGAAATTCACTCTCGCCCCTGCCTGAGCACCTGCCGTTTGCAACGACAGGTAGAGGAGGCGGTATGCAGTCGGATGAGCGCTGGAGGAGCGCTATATAAAAGCATCAACATCGGTTTATTTTTAGTTAGCAAAGAATGCTGCCTTGTCAGTTTGACAAAGGCAAACAGGCGTTTTGAGCGATTTCAGCGTTTTTCAGTTGAAGGAGTCTTCTGCCTGAGAAAAATTATTCACTTTCATTTAGGTGAGATTTGAAAGTGCAACATTTCCATAATTTAATGGGGGCTGTACTGGCACTAGACCTCACCCTCTAGCATCAGCGTTGGACGCAGCGGAGGCAGAGAGAAAGATTGCAAAATGTGGCCAGAGGGAGGAGGGCCAACAGGGCTCTCAACAGGAGGCCTTACCCTCCAAGGGTAGTCCAGCAGCATTTCTCCTACAACAGTTTCACTGAGGAACAGTGTCTTAGAAGGCACCGCTTCACCAAGGAGGTGGTCACAGAGCTCTGCCACCTCCTGCAGCCAGACCTCGAGCCTCACATAAGGAGCACCACAGCTCTCTCAGTGGCAGTCAAGGTCACCGTCGCCCTCAATTTCTATGCCAGCAGATCCTTCCAGTCTGCAACAGGAGACATAGCGAACATCTCGCAGTTCGCCGTCCATTGCTGCATCCGCGAGGTCACAGATGCTCTCGACAGAAGGAGAAGGGACTACATTTCCTTCCCCATGACCAGAGAGAAGCAGCGCAAGTGTGCATGTGGCTTTGCTAGGATAGCGGGCTTCCCCATGGTGCAGGGCGCCATTGACTGCACCCACGCCGCTTTGCGGGCACCTCATAATAATCCTGAGGTATTCCGTAACCGCAAAGGCTACCACTCACTTAATGTGCAGTTGGTGTGCGACCACACACATCAAATCCTCACCGTCAATGCCCGCTATCCTGGCAGCAGCCACAATGCCTTCATCCTGCGCAAGACCGGTGTGCCAGCTCTGTTCCAGCCACCACATCAAGCTCGCGGCTGGCTACTGGGAGACAAGGGCTATCCGCTCTCCACCTGGCTCATGGCTCCCCATCGCAACTCCAGCGCTCGTGTCCAGCACTCATACAATGAGAGCCATGCTGCCACCAGGAACATCATTGAGCAGACCATCGGAGTGCTCGAGCAACGGTTCCGCTGCCTTGACCGCTCGGGAGGAGCCCTCCAGTACTCGGCAGAGCAGGTGTCCCTTTTCGTCATCGTCTGCTGCATGCTTCACAACTTGGCCATCATGAGGGTGCAGCCATTGCCACCAGGCATAGCCGTACCACCTCAGGAGGAGGAAGAGGGAGACGAGGAGGACAAGGACGAGGAGGAGGAGGAGGAGGAACAAGAGCACGAACATCAGCGACGGAGGAGGCCGCCACTCAATCGGTCTTGTGGAGCGGCGGTCCGTGACCACCTCATCAGACTTCGGTTCCAATGAATTCAAGGCCACTTCCCGGTTGCTCAGCATGTCCCCATTATTCCATTAATTACTCATTCAATACCACACCCCAAAGCTGAAATGAGATACAGCCCCAAATCTTCAACATTCCAATAATAAATGTATCCAAATTCAGCAACCACATATGTACAGCAACAATATTAACTAATCACCCTTATGCAAACCTGTACTTCCCCTCTTTACAGTGCCTTTCCCTAATCTACTGCTCCTACGTAGTGTCTCCCCAGTGGCTGCAGCAGGGCTGGTGGAAGGCTGCTGAGTGTCCGTGCGGGAGTCTACAGATGGCCTTGCAGGACGCCCTCGACCAGCTCTGGGCCTGGAAGGCCCAGCTGTACACTGCACAACCTCAGGCTGGGCGGCGGCAGTCTGAGCTGGCTAGCTGACAGGCAGTGACAAGTGCAATGGAGGAGTGGCAGTGGTGGGATCAGGAATGCTGTCCTCCTGAGAGAGGATAGCAGGTTCCTGCTCCACTGATATACTGCCACTCCCCCAGGGCAGCACCTCAGCAACCCTACCAATCTGCTGGAGCACAGATTGGTGGTCTGCTGCGACACTGTGAAAGCCCCGGTGGACTGTGGTGGACCCAGCGACGATGGCAGCAGTCAGAGCTTGTGTGGCATCAAGCTGAGACTGCATGAGAGCAGTCTGAGATTTGATGCCACCAACCATTGACTGCATTACAGCACTAAGACGTTGCGTCGCTTCCGCCTGTGCTGCATTGGAAGCTGCCACATCGCCCATGACACGCATCATGAGGTTTGGATCCACACAGTCTCTCTGGGAGTCCATCATCCTCTGCAGAGTGGAAATGATGGCCTCCATGGTGTGCGCAGAGCTCTGTGCAATGTTGGAGGTGGACTCCTCCATGCTCCTTACCATT
The DNA here is from genome assembly GCA_030390025.1 of Squalus acanthias. Lineage (NCBI taxonomy): Eukaryota > Metazoa > Chordata > Chondrichthyes > Squaliformes > Squalidae > Squalus > Squalus acanthias. The sequence continues at coordinate 111,237,226 of CM059426.1, read as the reverse complement.
GCCGAGAGGCTCTCGGGCAACCCTGCCATCTCAGAGTGCATGGCCATCACCCTTCTTGTGAATGCCTCCCCATCGAGGTCCTCATCTGAGTCCTGTGCAGCAGAACCTGCGCGTGAACTCGCCCTCCAGGGAGCTGGCTCCCGAGCTACCCTTTCCCCCTGGCCTTGCTGCAGCCCACTCGAACCCGGTGCATCACCCAGTGCAGACCCCTCTACTAAACTTGCCTCTAAAGATCGCGTAGTGCCCGTATCGGAGGTGGTGCCTGCGGGTGAGACATGCAGTGATGCGGTGCTTTGCTCCTCCTTCTCTTCTCCCGCCTCACTCTCAGTGGGAGGCTCAGGGACAGGCTGGTCATCTGGTTGCTGATTCTCTGAAAGCGTAAAGGCACAAGACTCGCGTTAAGGTGAGGGCAGGGGGGCAGGAATGGAGCAAGGAATGCAGACATTCTCAGGAGGTGGAAAGTGAGAAAGGCTTGTGGTGTGAGGGGGAAGTGGGGTGAGAGAAGGAGAGGGGATGAACATACCGTTGTTGCCCCCAAGGGGGTTGACGTTACCGACGGCCACGGCGCCCACCACCTGCTGCCCAATGAGTCGCAGCACTCGCTCGTCCAGGTCTGAAAGCTGCTAGAGCTGCGCATCACCCCTGCCTGTTCTCTGCTGCTCCCTCCTATTGTGAGCTATCTTGGCCTGCAAGATAAACGAATGTGTGTGAGTCAGAGTCCAGCTATGTGTTTGGGAGATATGCCTGCCGTAGTTGAATAGCTGTGATTGTAGGCAAGGCGTGAGATCTGGATGTGAGTTTGAGTAGGTTTGAGCAGATGCTTGGTGGGTGAGTGGTGGGGGGTGTGGTGGTTTGTGCAGTGTGTATAGACTGAGGTTCACATGCTGGTATGTAGGACCTGTTGAAGCATGTACTCACCTTAACCAGCCGAGTGAGGTCGTTGAATTTCTTCTGGCACTGTGTCAGGCTGCGTACGACCACACTACTGGCCGAGACCTCCTGGGCCACTTCCCTCCACATTGCCCTGAAGACCTGGGGCAATGGCCTCCTTCCAGTGTCAAGGAACAGCACTAACCTCCTTTGCTCCACTCCCGCGACCAATGCCTCCAATGCCTTGTCCGTGAAACAACGAGCTCTCTCCCTGGGAGTGGAATCAGCCATCACGATCAGGGGATTGAGTTGTTTGCAGGTCGTCTTCACAGCCAGCACTGCTGATAATGAGGATCTGCACAATGATGCAACCTCCCCTTTAAGAGCTGGAAGGGGCCAGTGTGAAGGATCATTCCCGATTGCATAGCACCTGAAATTCATTAGCGCTCTGCTGGTAGTGCCCCTGTAGCGCCCTACTGAGGTCATTAATGCTTGATTTAGTGCTCCAGCTCTTTCCAGGCGCGCTAACAGCCAATTTAAGGGAAGCTCAGACTCATTAGCGCCTGGTGCTAATTTTTAACGATTTCAAAAATTAGCGCCCCAAACGGGGCGATACCGAATTTCTCCCCATTATGTTTGCTAGACACGTCTTCCTTTACCTTATAAAATATATAGAGCTCAGAGTTATTCTGGTACCTCGTGAGTGGGTATGAACATTAAAGGTTAGAGTTATATTTAGCTCCTACTCTATAGTATTTTGTGGTTTCCATTGTTAATTATTTCATGTTTAATGTGGATTGAATCATTCCACTGCTGAACAGTAAAGAATTTTAATTTCTTTAAAATTGAGCCAGAGACAATGTTAAACTCATGAAACAACGGAAAGAGTTTGTGCTATGGTTTTCCTTGTTAATAACTTACAGCCATTTTTGCATATAATTGGATCTGCGTGTGTAATGTATTATCACATGGTTTGTCACATGGTTTAGTATGAGCATGCTCAGTTCGCTCTGGCCTAGTAAAGCAAGCACATGAACTAACAACTCCTCATGTCGCTGTCCTTCATTTGTTCTACCTACATATATTACATTTTGGCAACGAGGATGGGATCCCAAATCCATTTTTAGGGACTTTGGAAGGACACAGTGTTCAACCTTCGAGTGGACATTTTAAGGTAAAATTGTGACACCTAAACTGAATTTTTCCGATGTTTTACCATTAATGCTCATGCCGAATCGTCTGTGGTTCGCCTTCGCGTGTATGTATACACAGCAACAGCGGCGTTGATTCTCACCGGTACACAGGTAACGAGCTAAGTCACTGTTCGATGGGATCAGGACAATCATGGCCGCGCCTACGGAATTCATCGGAAGCCTTGGCATGTAAGACCGAGCTCGCGAACCATTCAGTTCTTACATTGAGCGGATGGAGATATTTTTTAAGGCCAATAACAATATTGAGACCAAAGGTGCAGATGAGAATGTTCAAGCTCAAAATAAAGTAATTTGTGAATGTAAAAAAGCAATTTTTCTAACGGAGATCGGGCCAGATGTCTACGGAACATTGACAAATTTACTCGTGCCAGGGAAAATGAAGGATGTGTCGTTTGAAGACATTGTCGAGAAACTCGAGGACCATTTTGACCCAAAGCCGTTAGAAATAGCAGAGAGCTATAAGTTTGGTACCAGAAGCCAAAAACAAAGTGAAACCATCAGTGAGTACATTGTAGCTCTTAAGAACCTGTCTTTGCATTGTAACTTCAGCACATTCTTGGATCGTGCGTTGCGAGATAAGTTTGATGGATGAGCGCACACAGTCCAAGTTATTGAACACTCCAAACATAACATTTGACATAGCATGCAGAATTGCCCTATCTATGGAGATGGAGTGTAGGAATGCTAGGGAGCTCCGTTCAACTCAAGTGACTAGTGCAGTTGAGGTCTACAGTCACAAAGTCACCGCCGAACCTAAAGCTGTGAGACCGAAGTCAAAAGCATGTCAGTGAGAGCAGTTCAGTGAATTGTTGTCGCTGTAATGGAAATCACTCACCACAGACCTGCCAATACAGAAATGCAAAGTGTTTTCACTGCCAGCAGCAAGGCCATATTTCAACAGCTTGCTGAGCTAGATCAAAAGCAGGAAGTAAGAACCATTCCAGTGGCAATGCAAAGCAGCGACAAGAAAAGGGAGGAATTCACAATATTGAAGTGAACACCCCTGATGTTGAAGAACTAGACATCATCGGTATCTATGCCACTAGCGGCAACACTAGCAGTCGTGAGGAAGACTTCCGTACAAAACTTTTGATCAACGAGCAATATATTGATATGTGAATCGATACGGCGGCGGACTGCTCTATCATGAGTAAGGACACATGAGAGTAAGTTTAATCAAATACCACTTACAAAGAGTACCGTAGAGTTAAAAACCTACTCTGGAGAAATCCTAGAGACATGTAGACAAATGGAATGTACAGTTCAGCACAATGGCCAGTCAGTAAAGCTGTCTATTATTGTAGCGAGCTACAACAATAGGCCAACCCTCATGGGCAAAGACTGGTTGAGAAAGTTAAAACTAGACTGGAAAAATGTCTTCAGTGTAGATGCTTCAAAGAAGCGACTCGACACAGTGCTGAACAAGTATAAAAGCATGTTCTCAGACAGTTATGAGGGCATCACTGGTATGACGCGCATATCCGCATCAAGTCCAATGCGAAGCCTGTCTATTGTAAGGCAAGGCCGGTCCCCTATGCGTTGAAAAGTCAGGTGGAGGAAGAGCTAGCGAAGCTCAGAGAAAATGGAGTGCTAGTAAAAACTGACAGAAGTGAATGGGCTAGCCCGATTGTGGTAGTGCCCAAAGCAGACAAAACTGTATGCTTGTGCGGTGACTACAAAATTACTATCAAAAAAGCAGTTGACGATGAACAGTACCCGTTACCTACATCGCAAGATTTGTATGCAGCACTCTCTGGGTCAAAGGTTTTCTCCAAGCTTGACCTGTCGCACGCTTACGCTCAGCTGAATGCTGACAAAGAGAGTCAACAGTATCTCACCATCAACACACACAAGGGATTGTACTCATACACCAAGCTGCCGTATGGTGTAAAGTCCTCCCCAAAATCTTCCAGGCTACTATGGATAAGATTTTGCAGAGAGTTGCAAATTGCTTATGTAATCAAGACGATGTGCTGATCGCAACAAGCAGCGAGGAAGAAAATCTAGAAGTTTTAGATTTAGTGCTTCAAAGGCTGAATGCCCACAATGTCAAATTGAAAAGGAGCAAATGTGCTTTTGTGCAGCCCGAGGTTGTTTACCTTGGTCTGAAAGTTGACGCAAATGGCTTGCAACCAGTGAAGGCAAAGGTTGATGCTGTCATCAATACTCCAAAGCCACAGAACGTGTTTGAGTTAAGATCTTTCCTTGGAATGGTCCAGTATTACGCACGTTTCTTACCTGAGTTAGCAGCCATGTTAGCTCCATTGCACGAGCTCCTCAAGACAGATGTCCAGTGGAAGTGGATGAAAGCGCAACAGGAAGCTTACGACACTTGTAAGAGAAGTCTCTCTAGCGATGTTCTATTTGTGCACTACGACACAGAGCATGAGCTTAAGTTAGCGTGTGATGCTTCTAGCTATGGTGTGGAAGCTGTCATAAGCCACGTAATGGATGACGGCCAAGAGAAACCAATCGCATTCGCATCGTGAACCCTCATAAAGAGCGAAAGAAACTACGCGTAAATTGGAAAGGAAGCACTTGCCATAGTGTTTGGAATCAAGAAATTCCAACAGTTCCTGATCGGCAGAAACTTTACCCTGATAACCAATCACGAATCGCTCCTAGCAATATTGGGGCCCAAATCTGCCATCCCTGGTCGCATCAAGAATGCAACATTGGGCAATGTTGTTGTCACAATATGACTACACGATTGAATATCGCACATCAAAGCAGAACGCAATCGCGGATGCCTTGTCCAGGTTGCCACATGAGGACTCGTGTTGGGAGTGAAGGTGCGATTTTCACACTAGGTGCAGTTGACAAAAACTTTCCCATGAATGCAAGTGAGATTGCAGATGATATTCAAAAGGACTCAGTACTGAAGAGACTTTATGAAAACACCTTGAATGGATGGACTGATCAGTGTCTGGACACAGAATTGAAACCATTCCATAACCATCGTACTGAATTGTCTTGTGAGTAAGGTTGTATTAAGTGGGAAAACAGAGTGGTGGTACCTACTTCTTTGAGAGATAGAATTCTGGCCGAATTTCATACTGAATATCCAGGGATCGTCAGTATGAAATCAATTGCAAGAAGCTTTGTTTACTGGCCTGGATTGGACAGTGATCTTGAACCACTTGATCATGAACTCATACATGAGTTTGACTCAGTTTAGGCTTCAATAACTGAAGTACCAGGTTCAAACAAGTCTGAGATAGAAACAGAATCTTTGAGTTCCGAACCGCAACTAAACAGCCCAAATATTGGTTCAACACCAAAACCTTCTGTAAGGAGATCAGGAAGGCTCCACAAACATGTTATTAAACTGGATTTGTAGTTCATTAAAAAAAAAAAGCCTGGAGTTTTTGTGCGTGGTACATGTAATGCTGGGATAGGTGGAACCATAGTTTTGTTGTATTTAAGAGGGGAATACATACATTTTTTTAAGGGGAAAGCAGTATAATGTATTAGCACATGGTTTGTCACGTGGTTTAGTTTGAGCATGCTCAGTTCGCTCTGGCCTAATAAAGCAAGCACATGGACTAGCAACTCATCGTGTCTCTGTCCTTCATTTGTTCTACCCACATATATTACAGTGTGTTATTTCAATTTTGCCCAAGTAAAACAATGTGGATCTAAATTGTGCCCAGAGGCCCACCGATCCTCCAGATCCATCACTTTCACACTTTGTCTTGGATTATCTAAATAAGATGGAAAACAGTTTATGATGGCTGTGAGAAATTGAAATGTATCCACTTCTTAAACAGATCGTGTTATGACAAAAGCAAAATACTGCGATGCTGGAAATCTGAAATAAAAGCAGAAAATGCTGGAAATACTCAGGAGGTCAGGCAGCATCTGTGGAGAGAGAAACAGAGTTAATGTTTCAGGTCGATGACCTGCCAACAGAACTGGAAAATGTTAGAGATGTACCAGTTTTTAAACAAGTACAGTGATAAGGAAAGGGAGGAGGGGAGGGAAAAACAAAAGGGAAGGTCTGTGATAGGGTGGAAGGCAGGAGAGATTAAATGACAAAAGGGATGATGGTGCAAGACAAAACAGGGTGGTAATGGGACAGTTAAAGAAACAAAAGATGGGTCTAGAGGAGTAGTAAATGGCAACAGCAGAACCATTACCAGCACCTGCTGTCTGAAAAAATGTGAGCAGTGGTTATGATCTGAAATTGTTGAACTCATTGATGAGTCCAGAAGGTTGTAAAGTGCCTAATCAAAAGAGGAGGAACTGTTCCTCAAGCTTTCGTTGAGCTTCATTGGAACAGCATATGAGGCCGAGGACAGAGAGGTCAGAGTAAGAGTGGAACAGATAATTAAAATGGCAAGCGACCAGATACTCAGGGTCAAGCTTCACACTTGCAGACTGAATGTAGGTGTTCAGCAAAACGATCAGCCAATCTGCATTTGGTCTCCCCAACCGCATTGTGAGCAGCGAAGACAGTAATATCAAGAAACGGCTGAGCGCACTGGATACAGCAAAGGCTATGGGCCTCAACAACATCCCGGCTGTAGTCCTGAAGACTAGTTTTCTAGAACTAGCCACGTCTCTAGCCAAGCTGTTCCAGTACAGCTACAACACTGGCATCTACCCGACGAAGTGAAAAATTGTCCACGTATGACCTGTCCACAAAAAGCAGGACAAAGCCAATCCAGCCAATTACAGCCTCATCAGTCTACTCTCAATCAACAGCAAAGTGATGGAAGGTGTCATCGACAGTGCTATCAGACGGCACTTACCAATAACCTGCTCACTGATGCTCAGTTTGGGTTCTGCCAGGACCACTTGGCTCCAGACTTCATTACAGCCTTGGTCCAAACTTGGACAAAAGAGCTGAATTCCAAAGATGAGGAGAGAGTGACTGCCCTTGACATCAAGGCAGCATTTGACCGAGTGTGGCATCAAGGAGCCCTAGTAACATTGAAGTCAATGGGAATCTGGGGGAAAACTCTCCACTGGCTGGAGTCATACCTAGCACAAAGGAAGATGGTTGTGGTTGTTGAAGGTCAATCATCTCAGCCCCAGGACGTCGCTGTGGGAGTTCCTCAGGGCAATGTCCTAGGCTCAACCATCTTCAGCTCCTTCATCAATGACCTTCCCTCCAACATAAGGTCAGAAGTGGGGATGTTCGCTGATGATTGCACAGTGTTCAGTTCCATTCACAACTCCTCAGATAATGAAACAGTCCGTGCCCACATGCACCAATACCTGGACAACATTCAGGCTTGGGCTGATAAGTGGCAAGTAACATTTGTGCCACACAAGTGCCAGGCAATGACCATCTCCAACAAGAGAGAGACTAACCACCACCCCTTCACATTCAATCACATTACCATCATCAAATCCCTCACCATCAACATCCTGGGGGGTCACCATTGACCAGAAACTCAACTGGACCAGCCACATAAATACTGTGGCAACAAGAGCAGGTCAGAGGCTCGGTATTCTGCAGCGAGTGAGTAACCTCCTGACTCCCCAAAGCCTTTCCACCATCTACAAGGCACAAGTCAGGAGTGTGATGGAATACTCTCCACTTGCCTGGGTAAGTGCAGCTCCAACAGCACTCAGGGATTTTGATACTATCCAGGACAAAGCAGCTCACTTGATTGGCACCCCATCCACCACCTTAAACATTCGCTGACTCCACCATCGGTGCACCGTGTCTGCTGTGTGTACCATCTACAAAATGCACTGCAGCAACTCGCCAAGGCTTCTTCGATGGCTTCTCCCAATCCCACAAGCTCTACCATCTAGAAGGACAAGGGCAGCAGGCACATGGGAACACCACCACCTCCAAGTTCCCCTCCCAGTCATACAGCATTCTGACTTGGAAATATATCACCGTTGCTTCATCATTGGTGGGTCAAAATCCTGGAACTCCCTCCCTAACAGCACTGTGGGACTGTTCACCACATGGACTGCAGCAGTTCAAGAAGGTGGCTCAACACCACCTTCTTAAGGGCAATTAGGGATGGGCAATAAATGCTGGCCTTGCCATTGATGCCCACATCCCAGGAATGAATAAAAAGACTAAATTGAAAGAAGTACAAGTTAATTGCTGTTTCACCTGGAAAGAGTGTTTGGGGCCCTGGACGGTGGGAAGGGAGGAGGTGAAAGGGCAGGTGTTGCATCTTCTGTGCTTGTTTAGGAATGTGCCGTGAGTTTGATATGATTATGAGTTTGACTGTATTAAATTTTTTTAAAGCTTATGAGTCTTTATCAATTATTGATTTATGTGTATCGGAAAAATGCATCACAGCAGTTATGGTTGAATGTTTTTCTCAGAAGAAAGACCTGTTAAGGAGTACCACTGAGTCCAAGTGCATTCCACACCGCTTATAACGGCGCGTTGGAGTTAATACGATTTGCTCACTACACGCAGTGGACGGTAAAACTAAACACGGAAGCGACCAACAAAGCTGTATTTTAGCAACTGATCCTCCTAATTGTTAACAGTTGCATCCAGAAACTCATCACTAAGGTAATCACACTTTAACAAGGTGGGAATAACTGATTGAAACTGCTTGAAGACCCAACTTTGCCTGAAATCAGTGGCGCTTTTTAAATCAGTAAGTACAGGGTGAGTGCTTATTGAATTGCCTGAAATAGTCAGTGTGCTTAATGCGTTATAAGCAGCGTCTTTGTAATTGACTCCTCGGATAAAGGCAAATGTCCAGCGCTATTTGCTGAATATAGGCGGCTACCTGTGATAAGTATGGACGGTGTAATTGGTGAGGACTGCACTTGGCATTTGTTCCAACACAGCTTTCTCCAGGAACTGTCATAGCGTTACAATTTGTACAAGCACATAGTTGTTTTCCTATTTATTGTATGTTACCAACTGTCTGCTGTATTTTCTATTCTCAACTTAGCACTATGTGAAATCTTTGTTGTGTGTAGAATTTTCCACACAAAAAATATAATAAGGAGATTTGTCAAGTACAAAGTCTGCTTACTATGCTGGGTTTTCAAGAAAACTGAAAAAGGGGGGGTGGTGAAAGTAATAATGCAACCATAAGGGTGATTACTGGTTATCCAGTCATGGCAAAGATTCAGCAGGAGAGGTCTTTAAGGAGCCCCTGCTTTAAGATGATCTAAATGCCAAAAAGAACCATCCTGGTCCTGTCTGGGAGACATCATTTATGGTATTTTTACCTAATTGAACACATGTGGTGTAGCCAGTGCCCGGTTATTAATCTTCCACAGTACTAAGTTTGCAAAATGCTTTGTCATTAATCATCAAATTTTAAATATTTGCATGATTTAAGGGATAGAAATTACTCTGTGTGCTATTTTTAATGAATGAGTTAACACTTTTGGGTCAAATGCCTCTGCTAGTTATTTCACTAAACTCATTACGCATTAAAATAAAAAGGGGTAGTAAACTGGCAAACAGGAGTTTCACTCTGATGTGTTAAGCAATTCGTTACATGTGGCCCACAGGGGAATTTCTACTCTCGGAAAAGATTAACAGATCAAAGTAAAATTTACACTCTGCCTCTAAAGCTGGTGGTAGGAGCAAGATGAAACTTGTGGCCTGTCACTGGATTTTCCTGATTAAATGCTCATGTCGATAAGATCAGCTAAAGCAAAAATGAAATGTATATTTTACTCATTGGACCTTGGCGTCCATCATCACTCGGATTGACCACTTACCCTATACTGCTGGCAGTGATCAGTGCACTGGAACTCCACCAAGAGGGCATTTAAATCTCTGTCCTGGAAACTGTTGCACACAGACATAGGGATAAAGAAAATGGACTCAAACGTGTCTCCATCATGCCCTTTTCAGCAACTGACCCTGCCTTCACTTCTAAATTTTCTCTGGATCTAACTTAGAGGCTTTCTAGTTACAGAGTATGTTACAGCCTGTCTGCACCCCATCCCCGTTCTACTTGGCATTGGAAGAGTGCTCAGTGCCAGTTTTATTTCTGCTAGTTTTAAATATATGGATGTAGAGCCTGAATGATTTTCTTTGATTTACCTACAGGGTTAAAATATTATAACGGGCCACGGTCAGAATAATGAGGAATGCAGATTGGAATGATAGACTGATTTTCCCTTGATTAACTTTAGGGTCAAGGAGAGACTCTGCAGAATTTTTTATCTTTTAGATCTTAACTATGACTTTTCATCTTGGAGCGAGTGGGCTTGAAGCACCAAATGTCTTTTTCCTAATCTATACGTCATTATGTACTGACATACTTTTTAAAGCATCAATTGGAATCCTGACTGAGGCTAACATACATTCAGCAGGGGCATAGGGATTAGTTCCCCAAAACAGCATACTAACACCCAAGCTCATTTTGCACATGCGACCTGTGAGACACAATAAATATTGCCTAAAGCAATAGTTTTACAAACTCCTAACAAGAAAAGACATGAAGGGTGATTTTACAACTTCAAGCTCCTGGTGGGGAGCCTTGCCCGCCAGCAGTACATATCAGTTCAGGCATGCACTTTCAATTATTTCCATCTATATTTCTAATCTGTTATGGATGGAAAATCATGGGGAAGACATGTCCAAATTCCCAATACGCACTTCTGGTGGAAGAGGCTTCCTGTCAGGAGTGCGCTTTTATAGAATTACCCTTACAGTGGCTGAAAAGGAACACTGATTGACAGAAGAAGCTACGTACATTTAATCTTGAAATTTTCCAGTTGTACTGTGCTAATCTTTACAGTGTCTTAGAATCACAGAAATTTACAGCACAGAAGGAGGCTTTTCGGTCCATCTTGTCCGTGCCGGCCGAGAAAGAGCTAACCAGCCTAATCCCACTTTCCAGCACTTGGTCTGTAGCCTTGTAGGTTGCGGCATTTCAAGTGCATATCCGAGTACTTTTTAAATGTGATGAGGGTTTCTGCCTCTACCACCCTTTCAGGCAATGAGTTCCAGACCCCCACCACCCTCTGAGTGAAAAAATTTCTCCTCAAATTCCCTCTAAACCTCCGACCAATTACTTTAAATCTATGCCCCCTGGTTATTGACCCTTCTGCTAAAGTAAATAGGTCATTCCTATCCACTCTATCTAGGCCCCTCATAATTTTATACACCTCAATTAGGTCTCCCCTCAGCCTCCTCTGTTCCAAAGAAAACAACCCCAGCCTATCCAATCTTTCCTCATAGCTAAAATTCCCCAGCCCAGGAAACATCCTCGTAAATCTCCTCTGCACCCCCTCTAGTGCAATCACATCCTTCCTGTAATGTGGTGACCAGAACTGCATGCAGTATTCTAGCTGCGGCCTAACTAGTGTTTTATACAGTTCAAGCATAACCTCCCTGCTCTTATATTCTATGCCTCTATGGCTAATAAAGACAAGTATCCCGTATGCCTTCTTAACCACCTTATCTACCTGTCCTGCTACCTTCAGGGATCTGTGGACATGCACTCCAAGGTGCCTCTGATCTTCTGCACTTCTCAGTATCCTACCATTTATTGTGTATTCCTTTGCCTTGTTAGCCCTCCCCTAATGTATTACCTCACACTTCTCCAGATTGAATTCTATTTGCCACTGTTCTGCCCACCTGACCAGTCCATTGATATCTTCCTGCAGTCTGCAGCCTTCTTCTTCATTATCAAGCACACTGCTTCTAATTGTAAACTGCAGGTTAATATTTATGTTTAATTTCAATACGTTAAAGTTACTTGGGCTCCATTCTATTGCTATTCTAGTTCAATGGAACGCGTACACAGTGGAACCAAGTTTGATTTATCAGAATGATTGACAATTTTATGAATTTTTTTAAATAGAGAGAACGGTAAGTTCAAGTTCTGCTACTCTAAACAGCTCACCGGTTTTCAGTCTAAATTGTTTTACTGTATCCAAGCTAACTATAAACAGTTTATGCTGTATTAAAATAGTTAAAGTCAAGTGACTGAGAAAGTGCCAACACTGTGATTCCAAGTGGTGGAGATGGAAGTCTCTGGATTTTGGAACCAAAATACCAAAAATGGGAAAATAATTGATAACCTGGGACAATGGAAAAATATTATCCGCCATTAATTTTATTCATAGTTCCACTGTCAGTGCATTTATGAATACTTTCTACCATGTAAAGAAATAAATATTGGCCCAAAAATTGCGGTCGGCGGTGTAGCCATGGAGTACACCGCCGACCTCCGAAAAGAATTCGCACTTGCCTTGTGCAAGGCCCCACAGGTAGACTTGCTGTTCGGCGCTGCAGAGATGTGCGCAGCGTATTGCATCACTGAGCCCAGGAGCGCAGCGTACAGCCTATGCGGAAGAGAAGACACGCCCACAAAATCTGTCAAAACTAAGCCACGCCCACAGAAACTTCTTTCAGTTGTAGCATTGAAATTATCTTTTCTGCACTTATAAAAACTTTTAAAAACTTTAAAAACGGCAAATTGTTCCTTAATATAAAATTTAGATGTAAGTATTTTAGAGAACATTCATGTTACATATTTCATTGCGAGATAGTTACTGAATGAATTAAATGAAAACACATAGAGAAGATAGAATTGTTGGCAAAATATGTAGAACTGCTCAGTTACCAAAACTAGTACTTGGACTTATTTCATATATCAGCATTTCGTTAAAATTATGTAACAAAATATCAACATGTTGATTTTTTAAATGCAGTATCTGTATAGAAACCCTTTGTTCTTTATTGAGTCTTGTACACAATCATGTTTCACAAACAATATCAACATCGTTGCCTTTAAATTTTCTTTATCAGCATTTCTCTGATTAAATTTTAAAAGTTCTTATATTTTTATTTGAAATACGAATTCTCAAATTCTTTGAAACGGGGCATGTATGTAACTTGCACCACTATAGTTAGTGAAAACATGTGCGTGTACATCATTAATAATGTAAATTTAATCATTAGTGCAAACTTCTTTAGCAACTTTCAAAGTGCACCCGCTATCAGGAACCACGGCAGAAAGTGCCTGCAAGGTCTTCCAGGTTCCTTTCACAGTGGAACAGGCGCCTGCACCTGCTTTCATAAGAACATAAGAACATAAGAAATAGGAGCAGGAGTAGGCCAATCGGCCCCTCGAGCCTGCTCCGCCATTCAATAAGATCATGGCTAACACTAACAGTAACATTTTTGTCCGTAATTGTTGGGCAGTTGGTGGGCAATTAGCCCAACTCTGCACCAGCAATGAGTATTTCCTCGTCAGAGTGGATCATCTGTCAAGGCGTACCTTGACAGATCGCAAATTCGGGATGTGGAAATTCCGAACTTGCAGTCAATCTCAGAGTACGTCGTCATACCCACCGTAAAATCTGCCCCATTAAAATCCATTATTAAGGTTAATGCAGCTGTTATGGCAAAATGAAGCTAGGATTGCTGCACTTGTACAGTGAGTGCAACATTGTGCTACTAGACAAGCAACATCATCCAACAAGGTCAGCTTATTGTAATATTTTGCATCTGTTCCCTGCGCGTTTTGCACAAGAGAATATAATGAATGAAAGAGGGTAGGAATCCTGGGAGCAGCAGATCTTAAAGAGTTGCTGATTTATTTTAACATAGCTGATACCTTTGACTACATTGAAAAGCATCTATGGGAGGTTGGTGAAGACACATGGGCTGAACTATCTCCTTCAATGATGGCAGTGTGGATGAGGTGCTACAGAGGAGGGTGGTCATATCTGTGTCCTGAGGGGAAACCCTGAATGGACCACAATGTGCAACAAGCCTGGCAGGAGGTGACAAATCAAGTTAATGCTATATCCCACATCGATGGGTCACAGATGAGGAAAGAACTCACAGGCCTGTGTAAAAGTGCCAAGGTGAGGCTGCTCATGGATTTAAGTCTATGTCCATAGTATGCATGCCACAAGCACGGTGCTCCCAACACAGCATCAGTAAGAGAAGCACTGGTACAACCTTGCACGTCCTACACACCTGTATTTGTGTATCCATAATACATCAGCTTGAGTTTTGTGACTGGCACTTAAAAATGCTTCTAATGTCACGCATGTTATACTACCATGTAAAAATAGCACGAAAATCCACTTGCATGCTGATTGTTCATCTATTCACACAAGATCGATATAGGCTGGACACTGGGGTGCAATTGTAAGCTCTTCCAAATGCTAAAAAGCAGTGATCCTGAAATTTCACAGGGGTGCGACCAGTCTCCTGCCATAACCTTTACCCATCAGCAACTTTGCCGAACCTGAAGGAGCAGGCAAATAAGAATTGGATGGCCTGCATGAAGGGAAAGAGACCCCTAGGCAGAGGCATGAGTCTGCAGCGCAGCCCAGCATTTGGCCTCCTCTTTGATGGCTGTTAAAATCAGGTGGTGCTGCATGAGATCCATGCATTGCCAGCGATGCCCACATCCCAAGAATGAATAAGAAAAAGCGAGGTATGCTACCTCTCTCTGTGGATGTGGGTGCCAGTGGGAGGGATCAGAGCACCACCCTGGTAGCTTGTCCTGTTTGGCATCCCTCCACAGCTTCTCCTCTTACTCTGAACGTGTCAGCTCGGAGGATTCTTGGTGGCAAGCTCCATGGTGCCAATAAAGGCAAAAAACAAACAGAAAATGCCACAATGTGCATGGAATTTTTTTTTTAAATACAAGAGCCTTTCAAAGGTCTAATCCACTTACCTTTAAAGTCAGTGGGCCTTTTTAAGGCCATCTCACCTGCAGGTCTGCACAAGGACTACTTCCTGCCAGGTTTTCATGGGTGGGCTGGGGGGGCTCATGCCTGTGAGCCGGAAAATGGCATGGCGTCCTTCTCTGCTCCCTTTCACATAGGCTAAAGAAGCCTCAGATGGGAGTTTCAGCCCAACTGATACTCTTTTCTCCTGAAAAATAACCCTCGTGGCAACTCCTTCCCTAAGTTGTGATCTATCATTACAGACATAAGCATGTAAAATAAGTACTTAATGGGATGATAATATTTTGCCTTAAAGATACTGAATTAGGATTTTGAATTGACATAGTTCCAGGATTTTTAAAATAACTACTAAATATTGCCGAATGTTAGGAATTGAAAGAGCAACTTTAAGAGCACAGCCTTACCTGCATGTTGGAGATCCAACCTGCTGTGTTATGGAACACTTAGGTTTGCACCTGCCATTTTCCACATAGTGCATTCCAGATCTCGAACATGCTGCATGGTAAGTCCTAAACCGAGAAAAGATGCTTTCCCTCAAGGATTGAAGGAAGTTTCAAGGGTCAATCACCTTCGGCAGCTCCAAAGTACTCTTTAGTCGGTTGCTATAGTGTGGCATTAGGGAAGGCTTAGTTCTTTACACTGTCACTTAGGTCAGGAAAGAAACGTGGCATGGAGAGACATAAGGAGACAAAATAAATTAATATCAAACTTATATGCTTATATATAATGGCCCTTAATTTGCGGTCGGTATGACAGCGGACTGTCAGAGTACGTCGTCATGCTGTCTTTTAAACTGACCGCAACTTCGGGATTTGGCGTACGAGCAATTGCATACGGAAATCCGGAAGTTGCGGTCTGTCAATGTCAGCTCCGAAACGACCTGCGCTGTTCCCCCCACCCCTCCCCCACAGAGCCGGCAATCAGTGAAATCTTGTAAATCATTGAAACTGACGAAAACTTCGGCTCTTCCGCAGTAAGTGCGCTGTTAAATTTCCCATTAAAAGTAAGACCCAATGGGATTAGGTGTAACTGGGGGTTTAACAGTATAGTGACTGCTAAACAAAGGTTAAGGGCCTGGAAAACTAATTTTAATCTTGTGCAGCGTGAAATTTGTCCATTTTAATAAAAATTTAAATTTTTAAGAAACTTTTCAAAAAAGGTAAAGATTTTTTTTAAGTTTGTGCATCTTTATTTTAGGTTTGCCTTTTCCCCATGTGGGAACCCCAATATTTCTTTTGCTCTCTCTAACTATTTAAACAAGTTAGAATTTTAAGAGCTTACTCACTTGATTGGCTGTTTAGACAGCCTGTTGATGTCACAGCAGTTTGAACAAGCAGATCCCCATTAAGTTCCGTTGAATTGAATTCAAGGTCGGAAAACCCAAAGTTCTCGACACAGGGACTGTGAGATCCTTGTGTGGAGCGTAATTCGGGGCCAGCAGCTAATGCCTGTGCTTCGCTGCTGACCGCAAATTCAGGGTGCATATATTTCAGGTTTTCTTTATGGATATTGATTCTTTTACTCATCAATGCAGTATAATGCCTCCTAATAGAAAGTTGTAATTTAGGTAGCAAGGCAATAAAAGTGATTGTTTCCATCTAATTCCAACAGCTATTCCATTTTGACATCTTAAAGGAGAATGGATTTAAGGAGCCTCATATTTTGGTAAATGCTATTGAAAGCAACAATAGTAACTGAAGCAACTCAGCCTTAAAGATAATTGGCTTTGCTCCAATCTGATTAAACCAGGTAAATTCAAATCACGCCGATTTTTGCTATTGGTCTGGATGTGTTCTCATCCCTGAGTGGGATCCAGGATATTGGCATAACGTTCCTGAGTGCCTTCCCTGGCAGATTGGTTGGTGTAGATCCGCACTCATTAAGGAGGAATGTTTGCCCCAAAGGAGGTGACCTAACATAAGCAGTCATTAACCAAAATATTATAGATCAATGGGTTTGCCTCCAAGGCAGAGACAAGCATGATGCCATTCGTGTTAATTCTGAAGCACAGATGTTATTCGTAGATGAATAAATACAGCAAGAAGCGACCTGTAGCCAAACTGTCACTTCAATAAAAACTACGGCTCCTGAAAGTGTAAGTCTGGAAGCTGAAAGGAGACAAAAACATTAAGCAGACTATATTAACAATTGGTTTCATGATTAAATTTGGATGTAAGATTTGACTTGCACGCAAATGTGGTGGCATAAGACTTTGAAGAGCAGATTTTGCAGATTTGGGAAAAGTTTTAACAAAAGACAACTAAGGATAGCTAAAGAAATTATAATTGAAACATTAAAAAAGGAACAGTGATAATCTGTCAAAGATGGTTGGAGACAAAACAATTAGCTATTGAAGGCCCTACTTAGAGGAGAGGGCCACCCTCCAATAAGGAGTGCAGCAAAAGCAGCATGGATGGAGGTAAAAGAGCACAGAAATGCTGAATTTTACTGTGGAAGAGTGTGTGGGTTTGGGAGCGGGTGGGGGTGGTTAAAATCGGTGAAATTGATAGCGCATTGGGGAGCCGGCTCCAACCCACTGACCTTCGCATTTGACTTCAGCACGTTAGGCTGCGTGTGCGCAACCCCCTCGGGAGAGGCGGGTTGTCAATTTCCATATGGTAATCGCTCAATTAGAGCGACATTGACACACTGTTTTCACTTTAACGTCGGGTCCACAGGTTTCCCGGGCTTCCTGAAACTCGCCAGTGAAACCAAGGTGCAATTGAGGGAGTTGAATCAATCTCAGTCAAAGATGCCAATAAATACTGATTACTCACAGCTGCTTTCTTACCTGCTCGTGGGAAAGGGTTTGTTCACAATACTTTTGCTGAGAGGTTACTTTTTACACTTTGGAGGTTTGCTCTATCACATCAGGATGGGTACCTCTTATGCTGCCTTAGATTGGACCTCAGATGAGGAGCAACATGACCTGCAACAGCACCAGCCACAGCACCTGCAGCAGCCTGCTGCTCACAGACCTATAGCTGCATAGCAGAGAGAGGGCCAGCAGAGAGAGGGCCAGCAGAGAGAGGACCAGCAGAGAGAGGACCAGCAGAGAGGGGACCAGCAGAGAGAGGACCAGCAGAGAGGGGACCAGCAGAGAGAGGACCAGCAGAGAGACGACCAGCAGAGAGAGGACCAGCAGAGAGGGGACCAGCAGAGAGGGGACCAGCAGAGAGGGACCAGCAGAGAGAGGACCAGCAGAGAGACGACCAGCAGAGAGAGGACCAGCAGAGAGGGGACCAGCAGAGAGGGGACCAGCAGAGAGAGGACCAGCAGAGAGAGGACCAGCAGAGAGAGGACCAGCAGAGAGATGACCAGCAGAGAGAGGACCAGCAGAGAGGGGACCAGCAGAGAGAGGACCAGCAGAGAGGGGACCAGCAGAGAGGGGACCAGCAGAGAGACGACCAGCAGAGAGAGGACCAGCAGAGAGGGGACCAGCAGAGAGAGGACCAGCAGAGCGGGGACCAGCAGAGAGAGGACCAGCAGAGAGAGGACCAGCAGAGAGAGGACCAGCAGAGAGGGGACCAGCAGAGAGAGGACCAGCAGAGAGGGGACCAGCAGAGAGAGGACCAGCAGAGAGACGACCAGCAGAGAGAGGACCAGCAGAGAGGGGACCAGCAGAGAGAGGACCAGCAGAAAGACGACCAGCAGAGAGAGGACCAGCAGAGAGGGGACCAGCAGAGAGAGGACCAGCAGAGAGATGACCAGCAGAGAGAGGACCAGCAGAGAGGGGACCAGCAGAGAGAGGACCAGCAGAGAGACGACCTAGTCTGTGGGACAGCTCTCCCAATTTTGGCACAAGTCCCCAGATGTTAATGAGGAGGACTTTGTAGGGTCGACTGGGCTGGGTGTGCTGTTGTTGTGTCCGAAGCCGGTGCCGAGTGGTCAGTCCGGTTTTATTCTTATTATTGTTTCTCGTAGCGGTTTGTTACAACTGAGTGGCTTGCTGGGCCATTTCAGAGGGCAGTTAAGAGTCAACCACATTGCTGTGGGTCTGGAGCCACATATAGGCCAGACCAGGTAAGGATGGCAGATTTCCTTCCCTAAAGGACATTAGTGAACCAGATGGTTTTTGACAACAATCCGATAGTTTCATGGTTACCATTACTGATACTAGCTTTTTATTCCAGATTTATTTAAATAACTGAATTTAAATTCCCCAGCTGCCGTGGTGGGAGTTGAACTCACGTCTCTGGATCATTAGTCTAGTCCTCAGGATTACTCATCCAGTGACATCACCACTATACGACCGTACCCATATGCACAGCAGTTGTTCGTCCATGACACTGTGTAAGGTCATATCAAAGTGTTGACCATACTGGCCATGAAACTGGCCAGTAAACAGCACCAAGTGCATTGCCAGCTCAGGTCTCCTCAATCATACATTTTCACAAACTCACAGAAGGTGGTTGATGGCTTGGATGCTTGAATGGCACACATCGCTCACAATCCTCTTTGCATTATATGCCCCTTTTTATATCTGCTTACAGGAAAAGGCTGCGAATGAACTTGGCGCAGCGCATGCAGACAGAAAGGAGGTCACCAAAGCTGCAACACTTGACTCCTTATGGGAAGACCATGAAGATTATAGGCATGGAATCAATAGAGGGAATGGAGGAGGAGGATGTAAAAAGCCTCTCTTGAGCTCCTACTATCTTTTGCCTTTCATTCCTTGCGTTCTTATTCATTCATTCACTTCGCACACAGTCAGGGATTGCAGCATTTCAGTGGAACACACCTCAACATCTTGCGACCTGAAGCAATGGCACAAGGGGTGCCTTACTGCAAGCACTCGAAAGTATGTTCTTCTTCTGCTGCTCTAAGTGCCCAAGAGGTCAAACCTGATGTATAGCCTCAACCGAGCACCCTCTATCACCCACTCCTAAACTGGCACGCACCATCCCAGATATATTCCTTGCACAAAGGGCAGGCCAGTTGCAGGGGAGGACATGTGGTGAAGCATAGAGTACAGGTGAGAATGACTGAGTGCAGGAGACAAAACCTGCTGTTTGGACAGATAGCTCAAGGCTCTTTCAGTTACTGAGATAGGGGTTTGAACCTCACAGAACCTGCCTACAACTGTACTCTGTTGCTCAACAGCAGCAGTTCATGGAGTTATTTGCACACAAGGAACATTTAAAAATAAATAAAAGCACTTACCTGGGCCTGGATCCCTGCTGCTGCCAGCTTTTGCTGGCAGGCCAAAGAACTTGTGAGCAGTAGTCGGCCCCCGGATAAAATGGCGCAAGCTTCCCAATGACGTAATTGGACCCAACACTGTCATTTAAATTAGTCCTCCACTCCTCTGGGGCAGGCGGCCTTCCTGTGCCTGAAGTCAGATAAGTAAAAATGGTGGGAGTGGGAACATGGCACAAACCTCCCTACCTCACCATCTTACCCCCCCTCCACCCATACCGTTCCCCTCGGGCGGTGTGGGGGGCGGGAGTTAAAATCGGCTCTATAGTGCCAGATGAGAATGAACAAAGGAATCCTAGGCCTAGAAATTGGTTTGCCCCCGAAAACGGGTGTGGGGATTGCGGGGATTGCAGGGATTGCGATGCATGATCAACCCGCGCCTGTTCTGAGGAATGTAGGCAGCATGCAAATTGTGTGCTGCCTGCTCAATTCCATGATTGCGGCGTTCAACCCAGTGCTGAACGTGTTGCTAAGTGGCTGAATGTTCAGCAGGGGGCCCAAGTTCATGCGAGGCTAACACCAATTAAAGTTAGCCTGCACTACTTAAAGGCAGTCTGTACCTTTATAAGGAGATGTGCATTCTGCCTGCAGCAGCTCACTGAACTGGCTGGGGAAGACAGTGGAAAACAACTAATGATGGCACGGCAGGTGAGAGCGTGCACCAAGGTTCTTGAATGCCACACTGGAGGCCTTGGTGCAGGAGGTGGATGGGAGGAAAGAGGTCCTCTTTCCACAGGGGGCCAGGAGGTCCTCCAGGCAACAGTGTAACGTGCAGTGGGAGCAGATAGCCACTGTGATGAATGCCAGCAGTGAGGACCGGGACGCAGTACAGGAAGAAATTTAATGGCCTCACTCGAGTGGTCAAGATCAGTGAATTCATCTTCAAATGCCATATCCCACCATCTGCACCACTAGCCTCACACACTGCTCAATGCACCACACCCCCATCACTCACCTACCAACAATCCCTACCTATCACCACTCATACCTCACATTCATAGCTTCACCTCACCCTCACACAATTATCACTGCTGCAAGCCTCACACTCACATCTCACAGCTTGCACACACTGCCAGCTATTCAACCATGACAGCCAACTCACCCAAGCACATTGCACCACACTCACTGATTCACACTTCCCTTTCTCTTGCAGGAAAAGGTTGCTTATAACTGGTGCCAGGAGTACCTAACCGGCAGGGGACAGGATCGCCTGCATAACCTCACCCCCATGGAGGAGACGGTGCTGGTCATTCTTTGGAGGAGCATTGCTGAGCCCGTGGCCAGCGGTGGGGCTGAAGGAATACAAGATGCCGGTATCCTCATATGTAATCCTCTTTCTCACATCCCACTTCTCCCTCATCCCAAAATCTCTTCTGATTTATAAGCTGTACATGGTGTAAGCCTGCGCCTCTTGCTTTCTCCCACACCCCTCACCACAACCCTATCCTTGTGTCATTTTCATTTCAGAGACCCAAGAAATCCAACCTGCCCAGCCAGTGGTGCAAGAACAAAAGGGAGAAGAGAGTGATGAAGAAGAATAAACACCATCACTCGATCTGACACACTCAGCCACCAGCTCAGATACCGGCACGGCGTGGAGTTTAGAGGGTAGCTTAGAGGTGGAATCTGCACGTGGTGAGTCACTGGGCATGAGTGGGCTGTAGCCCGGGCAGGGGGAAAGGGTAGCGCAGGTGCCAGCTCCCCGGAAGGCGAGGTCACACACGAGTTCTGCTGCAGAGGACCCAGATGAGGACTTCGATGGGGCGGCCTACAGAAGAACGTTGATGGGCATGCTTGGTGCATTAGCAGGCCTGCCAGAAAACCTGAGTGCAATGTCAAGGAGCATGCACAGGGCTTTGCGCAGTGCTTGGCGCCCATGATTTCCAGCATGGTGGGCAGATCCATTAGCGCACTTGTAGACCCAACAATGATGCAGCGTCTGATGGCCGATGTCTCAGCTTCCATTGGAGCACAAGCAGAAGCCACCCAATGTCTGAGTGCTGCAGTGGAAGCTTAGTCTTCTGTCATGCAAGCCAGACTGCTGCCATAATGGTTGCGTTTAGCAGTCTGGAAAGGGGCTTGCATGGCGTCACAGCAGTCCAGCAATCTGTCCTCCAACAGATGGCTAGGAATGCTGAGGGACTGCCCCAGGGGATTGGCAGTGGCTCCATGGAGCAAGAACCTGCTGTCTTCTCTCAGGATGACAGCATTCATCCTCACACCACTGCCGCTCCGCCAGTGCCCTTGTTGTTGCCTGTCCGCCAGCCAGCCCAGACTGCTGCTTCCCATGCTGAGGTTGTGCAGTCCGCACCCTGGCCTTCTCGGCCCAGAGGTGCTTGAGGTTGTGCTGCAAGGCCATCTGCAGTCTGCCCCACTGAAAGTCAGCAGCCTTCACCAACCATGCTGCAGCCACTGGGTAGCACTTCGTAGGAGCACTAGGACAGGACAAGGCACACGCAAGACAGGCACTAAGGGAATGCACAAGGGTGATTAGTTGGCTTTGTTATGTAATATTGGATGGATTGATGTATAAGGTTGGTTTGGAATGTTTCTTTAGTGTTGGCTTTTATTTCAGCATTGTGGCCAAGAGTACACTATGATGGTCAGTAAGAGAGGGAAGGTAAGGTGTGGGACTATTGTTGAATGGGGAATTGGGTTTGCGTTGACTGGTACCGCAGTCAGATGAGTCGATTATGGAAATCCCGGGAAGAAATGGTCAGTCTGGGTTTTCTCCTCCCTTCCGCTTCCTCCTCTTCTGCTTCCTCCTCCACATATTCCTCTTCTTCCTCCTCCTCTTCCTTCTCCTCCTGGTGAGGTTGTGGAGCATGCACCTGTCACCTCACCAACTTTAAACAAATCTAGAAAGCTCGAAACACTTACACAAACTTACACAGAGCCAATAGAAATTAATCAGCAACTAACCTGTAAGTAGGTGATGATCCCTTTAATTAGGGCTGGTAGGAGGCCCTTGCTGCTGCTGCTGAACTCATGTTCACCTGTGCGAGGTTAACACAGGGCGTTAGCTCCAGTGTTGAGGACGAAAATGGCAGCGCTGGCGTCAAATTAGCGTGTGACATCACAATCTTCCTACTCTACATACTTCCAATGCACGCTCCCAGCACCAATGTTGATGCCCTCACTAAGATGGCGCCCGGCGCGGCACGCATCAGAGGTGTGCACACACAGCGCGGATGCCATTTTCAACACAAACATAATACATAGCACCGAAAAATCAGTCGCTATGGAGACAAATTTTTTGCCCCTTGTGTTTAGCTAAATTACATAGACTCACATGAAAGAACTAGGCTTCAGCTCAATTAGAGACCTTAAATGTATAGAGCAGCACCAAACAAGGACAGAGCTGTCATAGAGTCTTTCAAACTCAACAGAAGTTTCTGTACACTAGCCGAACACAGAAACTATGAGATAGAATTTGTGTTCCTTAAACGAATGGGTGGAAAATCCTGCTGGGCCAGCTGACCTTCGTACCTAAATTTCTGATATACACACCAGTTGGTGAACTTTCACTGTTAGCATAGCGCAGAAAATAGGCATTTCACTTCACTGAGGGAACACAGATCGAGCGGCCGATCCGCTACTGGTCATTTTCTGCAAAAATTCACCCTCTGGTCTGCAAAGTTCTGCACCGGTGCACAAATTCCTAACATCTATGTTGTTTCTTTTACAAAGTGTTATTCGTTCAAGATACGAATAAAAGAAAATAATGAACGAGCACTCACCAAAAGGCTTAGTGAATAAACACACCATATGGGGCATTCTGAGCAGCTAAGACCAACACCAAGCAGTTCCAGTCCAGTTATAGCACAAGTTAAATGCACAGTAAATCTCCATCTACACTGCCCAACAGAACATCTTAGTCCCATAATGTGGCCTCTGATTACACCTCGTCAATTTTCCTAATTCCCGTGCCAGCCACTCCTAACTTATTGTCCATACCAAATCAGCAACAGTTTTGTGTTGTGAGTAGCACCCATTAGGAAGAGAGCTCAGATGACCCAGCAGAAAAAAACACTGTCATCTTATTGGTTGAGACTAAATATAAACCTGTATCAAGAACAACTTATATTTCTACAACACTCCTCATGTACAGATAGACACTTTACACTGAGGAGGAGAAATGATAGACACTGAGTCCTACTCTAAAAAAAGGGAAAACGGAAAAGTTTGTGGGTGTGGGGCAGGGGGAGCATGGTTGAAGAAAGGATCTTTGAGGATGCTTTCAAAGGAAGGAAGGAACTGGCAAGACTGAAGGATCTCCAGACCAAGTATAGTAAAGCATACTGGCTGAAAGAGTGCAGCACAGTGGGTGAGAGTGCGGCCATCAGTGGTGGTGAAGGGAACAAGGAGTTACCTATGCCAGAGGAGCAGACAGTCCATGCTGAAGTCCATATGCTGAAGGAGATCACTGAGGTACAGACAGTGTACAACTGGTTCAGCCCAGACCAGAGACTGAAGCAAAGGCCAGCCTGGTCTCTATAACTGAGTTCCATACCAATAAGTGTATGTACCCAGTAAGCCACTAAGGGAGTTGTTTAATAAAGAATTTTCAATAAAACATGAGTAATTAAACTTGAGGTGATCAATATTAAACAATGAGGATATCCTCAAGGGAAGCAAAAACAGAGTTTGCCTTGAAGCAGATGATATTGCATGTGCTTTGGTTGCTTCAGTTGTTACTCGTTTGTTTGCACTAAGGTGAAACAGTGGGAAATGGTCAGTAAAAGGAAGTGTGAAGACAAGAAATGAACAAAATACAGGGAGAGAAGGAAATGAAGTAGGAATTGCCACTATTTTACAGTCTGCGGTCAGTAGGGGTTGCCTATTTGTGAAAAACTTTCACAAGCAGGTTTAGCTTTATTGGTACTAGGGTTTCTGTGTAAAATAACTTTTTCCTCATTGCGCGTTCAGAGGCTAACGAACATTTTGCAGTGCGAGCATTGCTCCATTTTACTCCTTACAGAAGCTTTCAATAGCAATTATGTTTACATGTTTCCCCTCCCCCCTGAGATTTTCGTGACATTGGTAAATGATCAGTTTATGAATATCTTTACCAAACTCACTCTGTACAGTTCAGCACCCCATGCAAAGTAATGGCTTATAAAATTGGGTAGTCAATCTTCACATGACAATGAGAAAATGGAAAAGCCTTTGAAATCTGGCCAGACAGTCCCCACATTGCTGACTTGAGGTGTAGCATTGTCATGATGTAACATTTTTTGCAGTGATTGGAGTTCATTTTTTTTCCTAAATAAAAAAGTATATGTTATATATTATACTAAGATATGCATTTGTACGCAACACCAAACTAACATAAAATTTGGGTGCCCTAATTATCAAAATATGGACAGTGATAAGACGTTTCATGCACAATGCCACAGATTTTTAAGTTAACCTCTTGATTTTATTTTCATACCTTAACAGAAAGTTTATTTATTTTTTCTTGAAGGACCTTCATTATACTTCGAGTTCACTTCTATCTTTTCCAAGGAAAACCTCTGGGAGCACAGCCTGGAAAATCAAAATGGTCTGGGAATTTTAGTCAGGCAAGCTTTCTGCAGAAAACCTTTTGTCAGCTCCCTCGGTTAGTGGTCTGATAGTGCTGGCTGACAGGAAAAACATTCGGAGAAAGTCAATCAGCAATGGATTACAATAGCATTTAGTATAGAATGAGAAAATAAACATATTTCTTATCAGTTTAGAGGCTACAGCATCCTACACTTCAAAACAGTGTTCCTTCCTTTCAAAATGTTCCTATAAGAATCAAAAAAGGCATTTTGCAATATGTTACTGTTAAATATACATTCTAAGTGCATACCATATATACTGGTGTATAAAACAAACCCTGCGCCACTATTATTCCTGTCAGTAAACCCTCCCCCCAAAAAAACAAAATCCATCACCCATATATAAATAAGGATTGGCATTAAATAGAACTAAAACATAACAAGCTCCTTTTACATCAGACTTTGGCTAAGCCATTTTCCAAATAAAAGCCATGAAGTACAACTGCCAAGTTGAAAGTCTGTTTAAAAAAAATGTATTTGGGTTAAGCAAATTATTGGATGGCGCATAGCATCTGAAGTGGCAAAGTACTAATCTGGTTCATATTTTTAAGACAAAAATGTCTGATGAAGCAGCTCTTGGCCACCAGCTGTGCTCATAAATCTCACACAAGCACCTACATTGTAGTGAGTCCAGATTCAGCTGTCTGACTGCACCACCAAGGCTGTTACTGGGGCTTCTCTCTCTCTCTCACACCTGGGTTCATCGCTCTACGAACTTCAAATTCCTGGCCCCTAAGAGGATAATCTTATGAACTGTGTTGTTCTATGAGGTCAGAGTATATACTTGACAATAAAAACTGCTTAGTTCCTTCATACAGTTGTGGATTCAAATTTCCCGCACACTGGGAGCTACCCCAGCAGTCAATGCAGCTCTCCAGAGCATGGAAATTTATATCCAATGATTTTTTAATGCATATATTTGCATACTGTTGCATATAACTCCCTTTTAGAATCCTGTTCTCTTTGCAGATATTACTCACAAATAAATCTCCAAACTGTGACTTAAATTTCTCATCTTGTATGAAAGCATATACACTAATATTTAAGTGCACACTTTTTTAAATGTTTGTTCCTTTTGTGGGAATTTTTGTGGCTTTTATACTCAGCAAGATGGTAGTGCTGGGAAATGCAGTACTTTAAAAAAAATGCCAAAGTATTGCATTATTCATTTGGATGGAAGTCTGACCTATTTAGGTGCGGTATAAATCACTTCCAGTACAGAGCAAAATACCCTGGCACAAGACATAGGATTTAAATTATTGAGTTCCGTGTTGAATGTATGCTCTCAAAAACAATATGCAGCCTCCATGTCAGCAGCACATTCTTAGTTGCTGCTGGGAGAAGATTTTGCACATAGAGCAAGGGGAGAGGGTGCTGGTGAATGAGTTACTTTAAGATAGATTAGTGGGAACTTGGGAGTATTTAAAAGGCAGTGGTGATGAAACTGGTCTACGCCAGTAGTGCAAAACAGGCTCATAGTGAATCGGCAGCCCATTTCACCCGCGCCCAATTTATTTTTCCATTGAAGTCAATGTGGATTGCAATTTTAATATTGTACGTGAAAACACCACACATGCAAGCTGCAAGCTCCCAGGCAAGTCCCCAGCAAATGCACCATCATGTTATACTCCTAAAGCATTATTTTAAGAGCTGGGCCCTGGAGGTCAGGATCCCTTCTGTCATCAGCTGTAGACGGATGTGAGATGACCCTCTGGCCAAATGCTTCCTGCTCCTCTTCTGC
Organism: Squalus acanthias; assembly: GCA_030390025.1. Taxonomy (NCBI): domain Eukaryota; kingdom Metazoa; phylum Chordata; class Chondrichthyes; order Squaliformes; family Squalidae; genus Squalus; species Squalus acanthias. The sequence goes on along the minus strand of CM059426.1, from coordinate 111,209,999 downwards.
CACCTCCACCTATTCTGACTAACTTATGTTCTGTGGTTATTGCCATATTATGCCTTCAGTTTCACTCGCTAAATCACCTACGGTGGATGGACTGCTTGCCAGAGTAAGAGTGAGTGACATGCGAGGCTCATAGTGATTCCAGTTCTGAGGACTCAACTCAGCTTCTTCTGCCTTACCCGCAGACACAGAAAGAGAAAAAAGGTTGGCAATAGGTCATCATTACAACATTGTGCCAATCAGCCTTTGCCAATATGCTGGCATCAAGCTGTTGGTCAATGCAAGCTTTGGTGTAAGTAAATGTATGACTGATACACATGGAAATTGAAGGAAGGATGGACAAACCTTAAGCTGAGGCTTTGCGTTCGGCTTCTCCATTGCCTGCTTTCTTGGCCAAGTCCTGACCCTGAATATTGAGAGCTTGCTCCTCAAAAGTAGAATGGGTATGTAGCCTGGACAAGCCTCCTCTTGTTTAGGCTGTCTTCTACAAAAGCATTGAGTAGTTGATATTGGTGGCATGTCATATTTCAAAAGCCATTTATCAGGGTGCTATCCGTAGGTATTAGGAAGACACTAAAATGCAACATGCAGGTGTTGTACATAGTAGGTGATGGCAGGGGCTTGCCTTGTGTAATCTCCTAATGAAGGAGATGGTGCTGGGCAAGGGAGGTTCTAGGAAATGCACAGTGCAGGCTAATGGGCAACTACAGGAAGCTGCAGATACAGTGAAGCAATGCATGGGTAGGAGGGGACAGTATATGCCAGTATTAGTTTCTGCAGTTTCTGCATTTTGTTCATCCAATGGCCATCTCAGGGAAACAGAAACTTCCATCTGAACTGCGCTTCCTGCAGCAACAGTTACACTGCCTCATCATGAAAGTGGGGTGCTCTATCTCCTTCCAAGACTGCTGCCAGACATCTTCACTTGCTAAGCCTCTTTTTTCAGGCAACGGGTAAAAAAAGTGATTTCCTCTTTAAACTGCTGCGGGTCTTTAAGCACACAAATTTCTCTCTGCTATTGAGCCAGTGCTGATTCTGAGGCAGGTGTCCTGCCCGGCACATAATTTGCATATTATAATCTGATGAACTTGGAAATACGGGTGGTTTAACAATGTTGAGGTTGGTCGGTGGGGGGAAGGGGAGATGAGGAAGATTGACTTCCTTACTACATGAAAGGAGAAACTAAGATAATAAATTGATACTAAAAAGACAATTTTCTTTCAAATGCATGGCTTAGCTACCCATACCCTCATTCTGGTCATTGTAAATACTGATCTGTTTATTGTGTATCAATACACTAGAGGCTAACCCATGTATCTCTATCACACTCTAAACCCTTCATGCATGACTAAACTGCCAGATTATTATAGCAAGAAAACTGCATTTTAAATGTGGTTTTGTAATAGATCATATTCTGCGTACACTCCTCTCAAGTGCATGCCCTGAACAAATTGTTATACACTTAACAAGAGTGGATTATGTTGAGAGTGAAAAATGCGTTGTACAATCAGCAATGTTTAAAGAACATCAATTTAGCAGATTTTATCTGGTAGAAAATGTGTCTTTATTTTGAAATATGCAACTACTGAGCAACTATGATGTGTTACATAGAGGTTACAAAAATTCTGTGTCAGCATTTGTCACACCCAGGGTTATAAATTTCACACACTCTATGGGGCTAATGTTATAGTCATATACTTTTTGTCTTCGTGGTCCCATTGCACATACCATGGAACCTCATTATAAATGTAAACCCATGTTTTCATTGATTTGCATATATCTGAAGTTGTCGATTCTGGCAAATCTCGGGGGGCTAAATTGGATAAGGCCCGAAAACGGGCACGGGGATCGCGATGCGCGATCTGTCGGCGCCTGTTGAAAGTAGTGCAAGCAGCATGCAAAATTCATGCTGCCTGCTGGTTGGCTCAGCAGGCAACAGGGGGCCCAATATTGTGTGGAGTCTACTCTTTATTTAAAGGTTGCCTGCAGAGTGAAAGTTTGTCTACATTTCTTAAAGGGGAGGTGCTTTGTGACAGAAGTACCTCATTGTGGCTGGAGCTGGAGCAATGTCTCAACAGGGGAGAGAAAGGGCACCTCGGTTCTCTGATGCAGCACTGGAAGCCTTGGTGCAGGGACTCTACAGGAGGAGACAGGTCTTCTACCCACAGGGGGGCAGGAGGCCTTCCAGACACACTGTGCAAAGGCAGTGGGAGGAGATTGCTGAAGCTGTCAGTGCCACCAGTCCTTCCCCCAGGACATGGATCAGGTGCCGGAAGAAGTTTAATAACCTCACACAAGTGGTCAAGGTGAGTGAATGCCTCTTCAAATGCCATATCCCACCAATTGCACCACTAGCCTCATACACTGCTCACTGCACCACACCCCCATCACTCACCTACCAACAATCTCTAGCAATCATGACTCATAGCTCACAATCATAGCTTCACCTCACCCTCACACACTTACCACTGCTACAAGCCTCACACCCACATCTCACACCTTGCACACAATGCCAGCTATTCAACCAAGACAGGCACTTCACCCAAACACATTGCATCACACTCACTGACACACATCGCTTTCTCTTGCAGGCCAAGGTGGTTCACAACCAGTGCGAGCAGGAACAGGCAGGTGGGGGACAAGCACGGCTGCACAACCTGACTCAGCTGGAGGAGACTGTGCTGGAGATCATTGGAGGGGCCGTCGCTGAGGCCATGGCGCTCGGCGAGGCTGAAAGCACTGATGATGATGGTATGCTTATACCTAATCCTTCTTTTCACATCCCACTTCACCCTTATCCCACAATCTCTTCTCAGTTACAAGCTGCTGATGGTGTAAGCATGCACATCTTGCTTTGTCCCCCTCCCCTCATCATAACCCTACCCATGTTCCTTTCTCCTTTCAGATACCCAAGAACTGCCAGCAGCCCAGCCTGTGCAGGAAGAAGTAGAGGAGGAGAATGATGAAGAAAAAGAGGCACCATCACTCGATCAGACACTCCCAGGCACCAGCTCAGAAAATGGCAAACTTTAGAGGGTAGTATAGAGATGGTATCTGCACGTGGTGAGTCACCGGGCACGAGTGGGCTGCAGCTAGGCCAGGGGGAAAGGGTAGCGCAGGTGCCAGCTCCCAGGAGGGCAAGGTCACACACAAGTTCTGCTGCAGAGGACTTCGATGGGGCGAACTTCAGAAGAAGGGGGAAATAAAAACAGAAAATGCTGGAAATACTCAGCAGGTCAGGCAGCATCTGTAGAGAGAGAAACAGAGTTAACGTTTCAGGTCGATGACCGTTTGTCAGAACTGAAACGTTAACTCTGTTTCTCTCTCTACAGATGCTGCCTGACCTGCTGAGTATTTCCAGCATTTTCTGTTTTTATTTCAGATTTCCAGCATCCGCAGTATTTTGCTTTTGTTTTTTCAGAAGATGCGTGGATATGCACACAGAAATGCTTGGTGCAATGGTAGGCCTGCCAGAGAGCCTGTTGTCAGTTTCAAGGAGCATGGAGGAGTCCAGCTCCAACATTGCACGGGGCTTTGCGTGGAGCTTGGAGCCCAAGATTTCCAAGATGGAGTGATGGGCAACTCAATTAGAGCCCTTGTGGATCCTACCATGATGCTGGGTCTGATGGGCGATGTCGCAGCTTCCATTGCAGCACAAGCAGAAATGGCCCAACATCTGAGTGTTGTAGTGGAAGCTCAGACTTCTGTCATGCAGGCTCAGCTCACTGCTACACAAGATCAGACTGCTGCCATCATGACTGTGTTTACAAGTGTGGAAAAGGGGCTTGCAAGGTCTCACAACAGTCCAGCAATCTGTCCTCCAACAGATGGCTAGGAATGCTGAGGCACCCCAGGGGAGTGGCAGTGGCTCCATGGAGCAAGAGCCTGCTGTCCTCTCTCAGGATGACAGCATTCGTACTTCCACCACTGCCACTTTGCCAGTGCCATTGTAGTTGCCTGTCAGCCAGCCAGCCCAGACTGCTGCTGCCCATGCCAAGATGGTGCAGTCTAGAGCCGGGCCTTCTAGGCCCAGAGCTGCTCAAGGTTGTTCTGCAGTGTCCCCCACGGAAAGTCAGCAGCCTTCTACCAGCCATGCTGCAGCCACTGGGGTAGCACTGCATAGGAGCAATGGAATAGACAAAGGAACACGAAAGACAGACACTAAGGATGATTAGTTGACTTTATAATGTAATATTGGAACTAATCATTTATAAATTATGTTTGGAATGTTTGTTTCGTGGTAGCTTTAATTTCAGCATTGTGCCCAAGAGGACATTGTGATGTTCTGTGACAGAGGGATTGTAAGGCGGGGAAGTTTTGAGCAACGGGGATCTGGGGTTTCGTTCAGGAGAACCAGAGTCTGATGATACGCTCACAACAGCCCGTCCAGAACGGGCATTTGCAGGCTGCCTCCACCCTTCCTCCTCCTCCTCTTCCTCATCCTCCTCTAGCTCTTTCTCTTTCTATTCCGCTTCCTAATCCTCCTCCTCCTCCTCCTGAGGTGATCGCGGAACCTGTGGTGGCAAGGGCTGTGCCCTCATGATGGCCAAGTTGTGGAGGATGCAGCAGACCACCACAAATGGGATACCCACTCCGGTGAGTACTGGAGAGCATCTCCCAAGCGGTCAAAAACAAAGAAAGGCTTGCATTTATATAGTACCTTTCACGACCACTGGATGTCCCAAAGCGCTTTACAGCCAATGAAGTACTTTTTGAAGTGTAGTCATGTTGTAATGTAGGAAACACAGCAACCAATTTGCGCATGGCAAGCTCCCACAATCAGCAATGTGATAATGACAAGATAATCTGTTTTAGTTATGTTGATTGAGGGATAAATATTGGCTAGGACACCAGGGATAACTCCCGTGCTCTTCTTCGAAACAGTGAATCTTTTACGTCCACCTGAGGCAGACGGGGCCTCGGTTTAACGTCTCATCCGAAAGACGGCACCTCTGACAGTGTAGCACTCCCTCAGTACTGCACTGAATTGTCAGCCTAGATTTTTGTACTCAAGTCTCTGGCGTGGGACTTGAACCCACAACCTTCTGACTCAGAGGTGAGGGTGCCAACAACTGAGCCACAGCTGACACAAGCTGTAGTTACAGTAATCCTGACCAGCACCAGTTAAAAATGCTAAGCATCAGTTTAAAGCATTGAAAGAGCACCTTCATGGTGAAGCGGAGCCTCCGAACACACTGCTCCTGGCTTAGGCGCAGGTAGGAGAAGTGCTCCCTGAAGACCCTTGGTGAGTAAGGCCTCCTGCTGAGAGCCCTCCTCCTCCTCCTCCCTCTGTGAGCAGCTTGTCTTTGCTACCTCTGCTCCATCTCCCTGTCATGCTGCAGCGCAAGCAGGACTGTAAGTGGAGCCCCAATGACTGGGATCAAGTGGTTTACCCAGTAGGAGCCAACGCCTTCCCACGTCCAGCAGCACTCCCTGCACACTTTAACTACTTTATAAATGTCTTCCATCAAACCCGAATTGATGTAAACTCTGCAAGTCCCAGTACAAGAGAAAAGATCAACTTACCTGCAAGTTGGATGTATCCCTTTAAATAGTGCTGGTGGGGGACCCTCGTACAGCTGAACATGTGTGTTTAGGAGAGGGTGTTGTTTGGAATGGCGACTTCCAAAATGGTAGGTCGTGCGTCAAATCAGCGTTGCACGCTGACTGATGTCACGATCTGCCTACTCTGCATACAGCCGGCGCACGCATGTCCCGCCCACGCTATCGCCTTCACCAAGAAGGCGAGCAGCGCGGGCCGTGCTGGAAGTGGGCAGAAGAGAGGAGGCCGCCATTTTATTTCCAAAACTGGCCTTAACTGCCGGCGCTAAGGTGCCAAATTTTGCGGCCTAGTTGTTTTCATTTAGAATTTATCGACCAACGTGGAAAAAACAACTCAGACCAGCACTTTCCAAACCTCCAGGCCCACAAACTTCAAATAGGGCAAACCAGTGTGTAGCAAGTATGAGTGCACGTTGAAACTAGTTGCCAGGACTTTGAGGACTGGAGCTTGGGAACGCACATGTGACCCATGAGCCACAGGTTGGACACTCTTGATTTATATAATACTTGTTTCTCTGTTAAAGGAAGAGTTCCCCCTTCGATTTGAAGTCTTTTCTTTGGTTTGGCATCGTTGTGAAGTGGAAACCACAGAAAATACATAGGATAACTTAAATTACATTATTAAAATCTGATTAAAGTTGCTGATCTCATGTCTGCACGCACATTTTGCCTGCAGACATACTTATGTGTAAAGTACTGGCCCTTAATTTCCACAGACTGTCTGCTGCTGCGCCGCTGTAACTTCATGGGCAGTGCGGTGGAAACCCCGTTTACAGGCGTAAACAGGATTTCTGCCTCATTTCCGGCAAAGTTACAGCGGTCTGAGGAAATTTAGAACCCATGTTAATAACTTCAGTTTAGGAAGGAACACTCTCTGCGAGGGATACTGCAAATTTAGACAAGAGTCAACATCAGATATCTGGTCCCATTATTTATGATTTTGCTTCAGTTGCAGCTAAAATAATGCCTTTATACCTTCTCTTTTGTCTTTTACCTTCTCCACCCACATCGTTTTACTCTATTTTGAATTAAAAGGATTTTAGTTCAAAAGCAATAGGAAATAATGATCATCCAGTCTTGCAGTATATCTCTGTAAACTTTTTTGGTTCATTTTCAAGTATTTTCTTCCAAATATAAGATTTCTTGTGCCATGTACTCATGCACTAACATGATAGAGGATAGCCGGTGGCTCATTCCTATGTTCTGCCATTGTTGCTCTTTAATTGGTGGCTTTGGCATGTTATGAGTGATGCGAGTCAACTTGCCCTTTCAATTTCCCTTCCTCCTTTAGACAGCCAATATTTCAGTGCATTAACCCCACTGCAGTAGTCCATTAACAGAGACTGGAACTAACACATTTATATACTTAAAATTAGCCTCAGTAAGTATGCCTATCACATATTATACTGCGTGTTCTGATGAAAGCTCACACACAGACCATTAGCCTATTTTTCTCCAAATACAAAAGCAAAATACTGCGGATGCTGCAAATCTGAAATAAAAACAGAAAATGCTGGAAATACTCAGCAGGTCAGGCAGCATCTGTGGAGAGAGAAACAGAGTTAACGTTTCAGGCCGATAACCCTTCGTCAGAACCTATTTTTCTCTTTCAGATGCTGACTGATCTGCTCTGCATTTCTAAGTATTTTCTTTATTTTATATTTCAGAATTCCAACTTACACTATTTTTCTTTTTATCTTTGCTTTAAGTAGAAATGAAATGCAGCACACCTTAACATTCACATATATACTAACTGAAACTGCAGGTAAAGGTGGCAGGACCGAGCTAGAGAAGGGAACAATCCACCTCAAACACCTATTAGAAGAGGCCTGGTGTGGACAATCCCTGTTTCTAATTGATCTTTGTTATCAAGAGACATTCCATAAAGAACACGAGTGACAATTTGTAAAATTAGAATGTCAAATGGTATCTCAGATATGGATCACTGTTTAAAGGCTGTTTTTTTTAAATTTGGGTGTTCACAACACTACGAGTTGATTATTTAATGAATCACCCTCATATTCCAGGCAATATGGACACATCTCCCATCCCTGCTATAGCACTGGGGAAAAGGGTCATATCCTCAACTCTACATGGTCAAAGAACATATACCGACACTTCAATCTCAATACTATTGAGTTCACCAATACACTGGCAAGGAAATGGCAGAAAGCATATCATAACCTTCAAGCTGACCATTGCCCTCAAACTTGATATCTGCATATACTTCCAGGCTAGTGCAGAGAACATCAGCCACAGGTGCATCAAGCAGATGACAGATATTTTATTCAGGAAAGCCAACAGTGTTATCTACTTTCTCATGGTCCAGCAACTGTAGCATGACAGAGCTGCCAAATTCCACAAGTACGTGGGGTGATTGTTGAAATCCATATGACCAGTCAGGCTCGGAGGCACAATGGCCTACATGAACAAAGAAGGGTTCTGCTCTATCACTGTGTAACTGGTCAGTGACCAGCAACATCCTATCATGCAGGTCAATGCTGGCTTCCCACAGAGTAGCCATGATTCTTTCATTTTGCACCAATCATCTGTACCAGGTTTATTCGAAGGTGAAAGGATACTGGGAAGATGGTTCCTCAGAGACCAAGGTTACCCCCTTCAACTCTAGCTAATAACTGTGTGCAGCAGCCATGCTCAGATGCAGAGTGCAGATACAATGAGGCCCATCCAGCTACCAGAATCATTATCGAACGTACCACTGGCATCTTGAAGCAATGTTTGGACAGATCTGAGGTGCCTTACAGTACAGCCACCCCAGGTCTCTAATCATTATTGTCTGCTGCCTAACTTTGATATAGAAAAGCCTAATCATGGAGGAAGAGAACAATCCAAAATCGAGACCAGAATAGGAGGAAGACAGACAGTGATCGAGATGAGAATGCTCCTGTGATATCAGCATAGCCAGAAGCCTGGAGTGGCAGGCGCACATCCAAGATACATATACTGGAGTTAAATACACGAGATACCGTTTTATGGGACCCTTCTATTAACATTTTTTTAATTCGTTTATGGGATGTGGGCATCGCTGGCTAGGCCAGCATTTATTGCCCATCCCTAATTGCCCTTGAGAAGGTGGGGATGAGCCGCCTTCTTGAAACACTGCAGTCCGTGTGGTGAAGGTACTCCCACAGTGCTGTTAGGAAGGGAGTTCCAAGATTTTGACCCGGTGATGATGAAGGATCGGCGATATACTTTTAAGTCAGGATGGTGTGTGACTTGGAGGGGAACGTGGAGGTGGTGGTGTTCCCATGCGCCTGCTGCCCTTGTCCTTCTAGGTGGAAGAGGTCGCGGGTTTGGGAGGTGCTGACGAAGAAGTCCTGGCGAGTTGCTCTCGTGCATCTTGTAGATGGTACACACTGCAGCCACGGTACGCTGGTGGTGGAGGGAGTGAATGTTTAAGGTGGTGGATGGGGTGCCAATCAAGCGGGCTGCTTTGTCCTGGATGGTGTTGAGCTTCTTGAGTGTTGTTGGAGCTGCACTCATCCAGGCAAGTGGAGAGTATTCCATCACACTCCTTACTTGTGCCTTGTAGATGGTGGAAAGGCTTTGGGGAGTCAGGAGGTGAGACACTCGTCACAGAATACCTAGCCTCTGACCTGCTCTTGTTGCCACAGTATTTATGTGGCTGGTCCAGTTAGGTTTCTGGTCAATGGTGACCCCCAGGATGTTGATGGTGGGGGATTCGGCGATGGTAATGCCGTTGAATGTCAAGGGGAGGTGGTTAGACTCTCGCTTGTTGGAGATAGTCATTGCCTGGCACTTCTGTGACGCGAATGTTACTTGCCACTTATCAGCCCAAGCCTGAACGTCGTCCAGGTCTTGTTGCATGCGGGCATGGACTGCTTCATTATCTGAGGAGTTGCAAATGGCACTGAAAACTGTGCAGTCATCAGCAAACATCCCCATTCTGACCTTATGTTGGAGGGAAGGTCATTGATGAAGCAACTGAAGATGGTTGGGCCGAGGACACTGCCCTGAGGAACTCCTGCAGCGATGTCCTGGGGCTGTGATGATTGACCTTCAACCAGCACAACTATCATCCTTTATGCTAGGTATGACTATAGGTTTACTCGGGCTCCTTGATGCTGGTCAAATGCTGCCTTGATGTCAAGGGCAGTCACTCTCACCTCACCTCTGGAGTTCAGCTCCTTTGTCCATGTTTGGACCAAGGCTGTAATGAGGTCGGGAGCCGAGTGGTCCTGGCAGAACCCAAACTGGGCATCAGTGAGTAGGTGCCGCTTGATAGCATTGTCGATGACACCTTCCATCACTTTGCTGCTGATTGAGAGTAGACTGATGGGGTGGTAATTGGCCGGGTTGGATTTGTCCTGCTTTTTGTGGACAGGACATACCTGGGCAGTTTTCCACATTGTCGGATAGATGCCAGTGTTGTAGTTGTACTGGAACAGCTTGGCTAGAGGTGCGGCTAGTTCTGGAGCACAAGTCTTCAGCACGGTAGCCGGGGCCCATAGCCTTTGCTGTATCCAGTGCGCTCAGCCATTTCTTGATATCACGTGGAGTGAATCGAATTGGCTGAAGACTGGCTTCTGTGATGGTGGGGACCTCAGGAGTAGGCCGATAAGAATCATCCAGTCAGCACATCTGGCTGAAGATGGTTGCAAATGTTTCAGCCTTGTCTTTTGCACTCACGTGCTGGGCTCCACCATCACTGAGGATGGGGATATTCATGGAGCCGCCTCCTCCTCCCATTAGTTGTTTAATGGTCCACCACCATTCACGACTGCAGAGCTTTGATCTGATCCGTTGATTGTGGGATCACTTAGCCCTGTCTATAGCATGCTGCTTCCGCTTTTTAGCATGCATGGAGTACTGTGTTGCAGCTTCCCCAGGTTGGCACCTCATTTTTAGGGATGCCTGGTGCTGCTCCTGGCATGCTCTTCTACACTCCTTATTAAACCAGGGTTGGTGGTAATGGTAGAGTGAGGGATCTGCCGGGCCATGAGGTTACAGATTGGGGTGGAATACAATTCTGCTGCTGCCCCACAGCGCCTCATGGATGCCCAGTTTTGAGCTACTGGATCTCTCCCATGTAGCACCACACAACACGATGGAGGGTGTCCTCAGTGTGAAGACTCCACGGTGGTTCGCGGGTACTTACAGCAAGCATTTGGAAGCCCCAAAACCCCTCCAGGGAGACTCCTAGCCGGTTCCACAATGGGAGAAATATTAACGGGTACTCAGACAGTTACAAGTATCACCGGGACCCATTAACGACAAGTACCGCCCCATACAAGAAGTTTGAGCGCCAAAACATGACAAAAGATGGACATTAAGATTGGGCGGGAGATAAGGAATTACAGTACTATAAACTGTAGTGTCCAAACGTCCATCTTTCTCTTATTCTCTGCCAACCACCGACTCTTATCGCTCTTATCCTCTGGCTGTTCATCGTGCTCTAGTCAACCTCGTGGCTTGCCGCGAAGATCTGTGGTGAACTGGTCTGCGAAGGCCAGTAAAACGGGAGCACCATCCCGAGGAGTCGGTAAACGGTGTGGGAACCGAAGGCCCGAGATGAGATGAGATGAGATGAGAAGAGAAGAAGACGACAACACGCATCGCCATGGTCAGTAAGCCCCGACCGCGCCTCAAAATATAAGGACCATTTTCGAACTTTACAGGATACTGCACGAACTGGCCCGAGAAGACTATTCTTCGAGTTCTACCGACAACCGGTGTAGGACACAGGAAGACTCTTTTTCGAGTGGTGTCCGAACTCCGAGGTCAACGCAGATCTTCATGGCAGCAGACGGTCCAGCCTGCTAGCCGGAGCAAGGCAAGTAAACAAGTGGGGTACAGAGACCCCGGATCAACACGTGAATAGTCAGGTGTTGCCGAGCAGCGTTTCGGAATTCTCCGAGTTATCACGAGTGGTGAGCATGAGTCTCGATCCTACAAATCTAGATTAGGACAGGTATTGATAGGGGAGGGTTTTTGTTTTAAGGATAATTATAATGTGTGTCCCCTTTTACGATGTGTCGTGCGCTCCTCGTTTCCCTAAACCTAGTTGCATAAATGTGTGTAAGTTTGTACTGTCAGTAATCTGTGCTTATGACATGTATTTCGTAATCTTGAATAATATGAAATAAAGATTTTCCATTTCGCACTGTTCAACCGGGTCTACCTGAGTTTTTCTCTACATTATTGTTCTCGCACCTAAGTCCAGTGTCAGAACCGTAAGGGCGAGTGGGTCGAACCACTCACAGGTGTCTAGTGCTACCAGGCTGGCTGGAGACCAGAATAGGCAACAAGGCCTAACCCCGCACTAGCACCCAGGCTAAGCACAGAGCCACGGCGAAACCCCTTACAAGGACTCGGCCAGTAGTGGTGCTACTGAGCCGCTCTTGGTGATGGATGTTGAAGTCCCCCATCCAGAATACATTCTGTGCCCTTGCTACTCTCAATGCTTCTTCCAAGTGGTGTTCAACCTTGAGAAGTACTGAGGGAGGGCAGCAGGAGGTTTCCTTGCCCATGCTTGGCCTGAAGCCATGAAACTTCATGGGGTCCAGAGTCAATGTTGAGGACTCCCAGGGCCACTCCTTCCCAACTGTACCACCACTCTTGGTGGGTCTGTCCTGCCGGTGGGACAGGACATACCCTGGGATGGTGATGGAGGAGTTTAGGACATTGGCTGTTGCTTGACTAGTCTGTGGGACAGCTCTCCCAATTTTGGGACAAGTCCCCAGATGTTGGTGTGGAGGACTTTGCAGGGTTGACTAGGCTGGGTGTGCCATTGCCGTGTCCGATGCCGGGTGGTCCGTCCGGTTTCATTCTTATTATGTTTCGTAGCGGTTAGTTACAACTGAGTGACTTGCAGTTAAGATTCAACCACATTGCTATGGGTCTGGAGTCACATATAGGCCAGACCAGGTAAGGATGGCAGATTTCCTTCCCTAAAGGACATTAGTGAACCAGATGGGTTTTTCGACAATCCCATAGTTTCATGGTTACCATTACTGATAATAGCTTTTTTTTTTAATTCCAGATTTATTTAATTGAATTGAAATTCCCCAGCTGGTGGGATTTGAACTCATTAGTCCGGGCCTCTGGATTACTTGCCCAGTGACATTACCACTACACTATCGTTCCCCATGTGGACATGAACAGAATAAAGTGGCTCAAGCACTTTCTGTAGCGTTGTCCTCTCCACCTCCTCAACCAGCAGTAGTGCCAACCTTTGCTGCCTTTTTCTATATAATCAAAATCTCTGAACAAAATTCAATTGCAGTTCAATCACTTTATTGCCCTACTTAGTGTCATGTGTGAGTGATGTCCCACAGAGCTTTCTGTTAGTGCTGATGCATTGTGTTCACTGTCTAATCCTAATCTATGATTTAAGTGACTCCCTTGTGGAAGGAGTAGGTATACTAGCTGACTGTTGGGTTTCAGTGATAGCCAGTTGGAATTCAGGTGGCCTTGTACCTTCTTGTGCTGTTTTCTTAGATGGCCTTGCAACTGATTCTGCCACATCTGTTGATGCTGTAGCTGACTGGCTCTGCCCACTGTCTGGCATCTCTATTGGTCCTTGCATAGTAATGTTGGATGGGGCAGATGAGCTGTAGCCCTGAGAGACAACAGCCTGATCCATACTTACAACAGCCATGCCACTGCTGCTCGGTATTCCCTCATGACAGCATACTTGAGGGCAGCAATTCTGAAGCCTTGCCTCAGGGTTCTTCAATCCAATTGCCCAGAAAGCCTCATGAAAGTTAGAGCTCAACGTTTTTATGGCAGAAATCTGAGCTTTCATGAGAAATATTCACACTTGGCTTAGGATCTGTGCCAATGAGGGATCCATACAGATGCCCCAGGAGTTGCTATAAGCCCCATAGTAGACTACATAACAGACAACTGTTTTTCCATCCACTCGCAGATTCAGCTACTGGAATCGTCTGCACCCCTAGCCATACCTTGTGGGGTATTTTATTTGAACTGAATGATTCCTGCAGACAATCTTGCTCAGACAGCAATCTTCTTTTATAAGCAGTTCCTGTGAAATCAGGTTTCCTAGACACTACTGCTGAGAGAAGAACTGTGCTGACCTTCCAGCCAGCAGATGCCTGTGCCTATCTGCCATAACCATTTGCTCATCCTCACTAAACTAACTACAGATAAAGGCAACTTCCATTCCATGTGAAATAATGGAATCAATTATCTGGAGTAAACTTGAGGATCATCTGAAACAATAACCCAGTTAGCAACAGTCAGAATGGATTCAGAAGGGAAACATAAATTTCCAAAAGCCTTTTGATAAAGTTCCACACAAAAGGCTATTAATTAAACTCAAAACTGTGGGGCTTCAGGGTAAACCCTGGGAATGGATAAGAAAGTGGTCGATGGGTAGGAAGCAACACGTACTCGCTAGAGGAGTTATGTCGGAATGGGGGAAAGTACTAGATAGGGTACCTCAGGGCTCAATGCTGCAAACATTACTATTTCTAAATTACTTAAATGACCTGGATTCAGAAACTCAATGCAAAATGGTCAAGTTTGCCGATGATAACAAGCTGGGAGGGACAATGGAATCGGAGGAGGCTGCACAGAAATTACAGAATGAGTAGGAAAAAATATGCAAGTGGGCAGAACAATAGCAGATGAAATTTAGTGCAGCCAAAAGTAAAGAACTACACATGGGAAAGAAAAATAGATGACATCTGTACTCCATGAATGGTGTTGAAATCACTAATCCTAAAGCTGAAAGAGGCCTATGAGTCTTAATAGACTCAACCCTAAACATGTCTAACCAATTCAGAGCAGCAATCAACTAAGGCAACAGAATGTAGAACTACGTAGTCAAAACAATAGAATATAAGTCAGAGGAGATAATGTTCAAACTGCATGGTGCTCTGATCAGACCGCAACTTGAATGCTGCATCCAGTTCTGGTTGCTAAGCAACAAGTTAAACTTTCAAGCACTGGAGGCAGTGCAGAGAGAGGCACAAGGCTGATCCCCAGATTGGGGTCTGAATTATGAGGAAAGACTGGAGAAACTGGGGGTATCCAACTTGGAAAGGAGATGTCAGAGAAGTGAACTTATATAGGTATATAAGATTGTTAAGCATATGGACAAAGTTAACCGGGAATATTATTTTAAATTAAACTGTGGGAATTGAACAGAGGTTCAAATTATTAAAAGGTAATTTTAGAACTGATATCAGGAAATTCTCCTTCACACAAAGAGTGATCAATGTGTGGAATAAGTATCCAGACGGAGCAGTGGAGGCAAAAATCCTGGAATCAGTTAAGAAACAATGTGACAATGTGGGGTGGAGGGTTAGTATTTCTCTGGATAGATGAATTAAGATGGACTGAATGGCTTTTCCCATCTGTAATTATCTTGTTATTGTGTATCACTGTCAGCATTCTCCAGGGGTGTGTGTACATATAGCTGTGCTCATTGCTATAGGAGCAATTTTAGAAGTGGGCATATTGTATATCAGTTCTGATGAAAGGTCAACGACCTGAAACGTTAACTCTGTTCCTCTCTCCACAGATGCTGCCTGACCTGCTGAGTATTTCCAGCACTTTCTGTTTTTATTACAGTGTATAATGTGCGCACTATGTTTTCTAGAGGTGTGGGGCATGTTCCCAGGCAATTTTGATTTTTCACAGATATGCTATTTCATGTGAGATTACCTCACTAAACTGGATAGAAACCAATTACAATGATGAATCGTGCATTGTGCTAATCTATTATCAGCAAAATAATAGACTTGTCTATTGTTTCAAGTTGTTTTTTTGCTTTTCACTGAACTTTCTTGAACCTAGAAATGACTGTTGCTGATATTAGCGGACAAACTCTTAATGTATTCATACGATATCCATATATGATACACTGGTATTAAACCATTTATTTTAAGCAGCTTTAATACCTCTGTTAAAATCACAGGCAGAGGAATGTCATACAAATGTGCTATGTGATCATCTGCTAATATTGCCAAGAGTCATTTATGGCTTTAGTCTCCAATGAATCATTGATTATAGTGCAGGTTCAAAGTAGCTGGCACTGAGGGGGCAATTTTAAACAACCTAAACCACCAGTCAGAAAACTGACAGGATCAGGCGCATCGCTGGCTTTACACCCCACCTGATTATAGAAAACATAGAAACATAGAAACTAGGAGCAGGAGTAGGCCATTCGGCCCGTCGAGCCTGCTCCACCATTCAATACGATCATGGCTGATCATCCAAATCCAGTACCCTGTCCCTGCTTTCCCACACAGAATCCCCATCGAGCCTGCACCGACACATATCCCACCCTATCGCCGTAACCCCACGTATTTAATTCCCCCTAACATATCCCATCCTATCCCCGTAACCCCACATATTTAATCCCCCCCTAACACTAAGGGTCAATTTATCATAGCCAAATCAACCTAACCCGCACATTTTTGGACTGTGGGAGGAAACCGGAGCACCCGGAGGAAACCCACGCAGACACGGGGAGAATGTGCAAACTCCACACAGACAGTCTCCATTATGCTCTCCATTGAAGTCATTAGAGAGTTATATTGGGCGGGGTATTAAAGCGGCATTACACCCGATCCCATGGGTTTCCTGCCCAGCACATTAGGCTAACAGGTGTCATCCTGATCCTGATCCCTCACTGAAGTTATATCATTTCTCTGCAGGTTCTACCAATTTCTCACCAAAGTTATGGCGGGAGATCAGGACGAGCCCTGCAGAAATTCAGGGCCCGCAGCTTATTATGGTGACTGGCGCATTCAGATTTAATTAGTCTTTGGTGGTAGCGCAAAATCGTCGACAGCGCATTGGCAGCCCGTTTTACACCCTGCCTGGTTCCCTTTCCTGTGGGAAACTATATTAGGTGGGATGTAAAATCGGCTGCTGATTCACTATCGCCAAATTTGCTGATTCACTACCGCTGACGACAAATTCCACACCCGCCCCCCGTTGTGTTATGACTTCCATCTGAAGGTGGCTGCCTGCATTTGAGGGTAAATTTCAAAAACTTTATTCAGAGAATGTTTATGTTGAGTATTTTTTTTAATACAGAGAGTGTGTGTAAAGGGGACAATGAAAAGAGCAACCAAGTATGAGCTCTGAACTTAGGGTGGGAGGGACTTTTTGTTTCATTCTCCTCAACTCCTTCAATATTGTTTCACCCAATGAGCTCCAGGGTGGTCCCTTCAAATGGGCTGATGGGCTTAAAATTCCTGCCTCCCCCCTCCAGTCTTCCTTTTCTGCAGAGATTAAGTAGGCTGGAACTTTCTGTTCAGCCATAATGCCGGCAGTAATGTAGCAGGACAGGGTGAGACATCCACTGAACCATGTGTTTACCATTGACCCTTGTGGATTTTCCAGGGTCAGTGGACTCTTAAATATTGTTGGACAAGCTCCCAGCGAAACTCCCCCAATGACTGGAGTTTTAAAGTGGGTAGCGGCGGAGGTAATCACTGGTGATAAATGCCAACATGACCCCCAACCCAGACAACTGTCCAAAGACAAAAGAATGTAATGATCTCACAAGGGTAGGCGAAGTAAGAGAAGCCAGCCACAGCGTCCAAGAAAAGAAAAAAGAAAGAAAGACTTGCATTTATATAGTGCCTTTCACGACCATCGGACATCTCAAAGCCAATGAAGTACAATGAACAACAAAGAAGGCAATGTACAACCATATTTGTTATTATCTTGCTACTAATTCTCCCTGTGTTCCCAGGCTTCATAGGGAATTGATGGTTTTTCTCTGGTATTTTGCCTCTCCCAGGACAATGTATGACTGCTGTGGGAGAGAGGGGTGGGTGAAGGTTGATAGTATGTGTAGATCGCATCATGTTAGCATGGGAAAGGCTTGATGGTCTTATCCTGTACTTATTAAAATATTCATATGTTTGACTATGCAAAAATGAGCAAGGACCTGGCAGGATGGATGCCTAATCCATTTTCTGCTACTATCCACCAATAACACCACTAAAAATGTGCATGCAGCAGAAAATCCTACCTGTAGTCTTCAGGTTTGATAGTTTAAGGAGCACACAGTACTAATACACAGTACTGGTATCCTGTTTGCACCTGAGGCAACATTCATATGAAGCTAGGCTATTTTATGACAATTTCTTGTGTCAAACCCCTTTAAGATGTCTAACAACAGTTTGCTGCATAGATTTGTCGCATGCTGCAGTACAGCCAAGTATTCAGTGAGCTGCTTCTGTCACAACAGCATTTCACAGGATAAAGTTCTATGAATGCTTAGGAAGGGTCAGTGTAAAATGAATATGAGGGAATATTTTTTGGCTTGCATAGATGCTGTATTATAGCTTTACCTTGGCAGCTTTCTTCTGGTCAACCATCTTCTTCCTGATCTGTAGAGGCACAATGGGTCCTTCAATCTGCTGTTATGTTTGCTGATCCAGTCTTTTTTGAGGAAGGTACCCTTCTGTCCCATACAGGACATCCCCTCTTTGCCACACTTCATAGGACCTCCAGTGATCAGTCATCAAATATAATCATGTTTGCTCTGGTAGCCTCCGATTCTAATCCAGTGAACAGCACGCTGTGCAGGAGGAAGATCGGGTGAGCCACACATAGTGCTGCAAACAATGATATCAGGGGTTAATGGGCAGATGAGAAATCTCCTTACAAACCTTAATAACCCACAGTTAACCACCGAATAGTGCAGCAAAACCAACTTCTAGAATCATGCATCAAACAATCTCCATTAGACCATAAGGGATTGGATGCCCCCTACTGGACTACCAAGAAGTTAACACAATAAAAAGCCCAAACTAATGGAAGGAGCATGTTGGGAACCCAGCAGTTATTATTTCCAATACAATGGCCCTGAAATTATGCTAGTGGATGAACTTTTAAAGCGTTTGTCTGAAATTCCTTCCCCACTATTTTAGCGGACATGTTAACCCATTTATTTTAAACAAGATCATGTCTCCATTAAAATAGCAGTGAGGGGAATTCCAGATGAACGTATTATGTATTCATCCATTAATATTCCATGGCGCAATTTCAGGAGCATTGAATTCTCAGTCTCAACCTCACTTGGAGACAAAAAAAGAATCACAAGGCAAATCAGCTTGACCTGTTCCAGTGCACTGTCTGGCTGTCAGATACAGAGTCATTTTGTCAGGGGAAAAGAGACAGGCTGTTCTGTTTCTATTCTAGATAAATTTCTTGTTCTCAGACCTTTCCCCTAGACTGCCCTTGCTCTCTATGATCCAAACCGTACCTTTCCTTACCCAATTTAGGTCATTTGTAGTGAGGCTGGGAATAAAACCGAATAGCCCTGTTCTTGTATTTCACTGCTGATTATATCATGTGCCCTTGTGTGATCTTCTCTACTTTGGAAGACACTAGAGTAAATACTTCAATAGACCATAGCTTAAGCTATAAAATGCCAAACAAATTACTAAACAGTTAACAAATACATGAACAGAATTAATGACCGACTGTAGATTTACCATAGTTTCAGGCTTACCTCTCCTTCCTCAAAAAATAGAAAACTAACAGACTAGACTGGACCTGAGGCCGTGGAAGTTGCTTGGCAATGCGATCCCAGCAGTTACGTCTTGGATCATACCCACTGGTAGACTCCAGCATTGACCATGCAAAAGTATGTGTGGTCGGAGAAGGACACCTGATTTGCTTGGGGGCCAGTGGATGCGTGTGCATCTTGGGCCCCCACTAATCCACACAGGTGACAAGCTCCAACGCTTGTTGTCCTTTGGGGCAGAGTGTGCTCGGATACCCCAACCCCTCTCTCCCCGACAATGACCATTTTGTGGCCCCATCATCCACCTTTGTCCAATAATATGATTCATTAAATATAAAATGACTTCCCTTATCTTTGAGGGTCCAGGTTGCTTCCCTGGTCCAGACCCCGCTCATACCCTTCAGGAAACCAGTTTGCCTCAAATCACTAGGCCTACCAATCTCCAAACTTACACTGGCTCCCTTTTGGGCTGAGGAAGCTGGGATTCCCAGCGTAGGCAGTCCCTGCCTTTGGCCTCTCCTTTTTGACGTCTCTGGCCTTGTTTGCAGCTGGAGGAAGCTCTGCCCCAAACAAGCCCACTGGAAGCTCCAACATGTATCCAGGTTTGCAGCAACATTGGCAGAATCCTGCTGTAGTTAAAGCAAGAGTCCATCGCAATGGCTTAGCAATTTCAAGCCAAAGGACCCTGAGTATTAACCTTTACATGGCAGTTTGTTGCTAACTGACCACAAAGTCTCCCTCTCTCTGGCATCTCTCTATTATGGCTTCAGATGGACTACTCAATTTGAACAAGACAGACTGAGAAAAGACTGGGACAGACACATTTTAAATGTTTGTTTCTTATGCTCAAAAAGATTTCCCAATAAAATATATATATATATATATATAAATAGAACCCAAAACAATCTTGTACTTAAGCTAAATGGCTTGATCCCTCCCTGACTCAACAAATCTGAATAGTAACACAATCATCAGAGAGTTTGTGTCATGCTATGTTCCTGCGTGATACCAGGTTATGGCATCTCTCCACGAGTCATGTGCAGTGTGTCCTGAATCTGTGTCAGGTAGTCTGGAGAAGGTGTTGAATGCAGGTGAAGTACTGTCCAGGTGGGTGCAAAGTAAACTTAAGAGTAAGTTGACCGATGCCAATCCCATGACCATATAATGGCTGGCCATAGGCATTAGAAGAAGGTGGGGAACATTAACACGTGGCAGACCTCTGAGATTAGGAATTTATGTGGTGCAAGGGAATCTAAGAGCCTGAGAGAAAAACAAATAGCAATGTTGTACTGAGAGAGAAAAGAACAAAAATAAAATTTCTGGACAGTTCTGCTGAATTCTGCACAGCTTTGCGTCATATTTTCATTCTCCTTTCCCTCCCCCCCCCCCCATTACTTTAGGTCCTTGCTGCCACATTCCTTACTTTTCCAGGATTGTCGGATGGTCTGGTCAGCCAATCCTTCTGTGGTCACCATTAATATGAAACTGGGGGCGATTTTCACCTTACCCGCCCGACAGGCAGGCAGTTAAAATCGACAAAGTGACTTATTCGCCGATGTCAATGCCTGCATCCCGTTGTCTTCAATCTTAACCTGCTCTGCTGAGAAGACAGCAAAGACCCCTGCTTGAAACCGGTGGGGGTCCTTCCTTAACGACGCAGATCAGGGGTCCCATGATGTCATCGGGCTCCAATCGCTATCTGAACTCCGAACTGAGCGTGGAAGCTGGTTTCCCGCCAGGTGACTATATGTCAGAAGAGGATGTGAAGCAGGAGAGGACATTCAAGGTAAGTTTTTCACTTTCCTTTGTGGGGCCAGGAGGGCTCCTCCAAGCCTCCCCTGCCCTGGACTCTTCCCCTCACTTCCCTACCTCGAGACCCCCTGGAACCCCAGCCCCCACACGTAACTGAATGCTGACAGGTGGGCAAAGGATGCCCAAATTTCCACAGAGTGCCAGCACTTTCAACACAGTCCCGCCCATTCTGCTGGTTAAAATCGCCATGGCTTCATTCTGCCTTGGGCAGGTGGGAATCTAACCAAAACCAGCGAATTCCACCAGAAACCCGTTGGCAGTTAAAATTCTGCCCCTTCCCCCTTTCATGGGGTCAATAAAAATATCTCTGACAGCTACTCTCCCTTTTCCCTTGGTTACTCTCCCTCTTCCGTGGTTACTCTCCCTATTTCTCTCTGTTTCTTTCTCTGTTACTTTTCCTGTGGGTGACATTTCTGAGTTTGGTAATTTGCTTAGTACTGCTCGCTTTTTCTGTGTTACTCTAGAAATATCTCCCAGTCCCAACTACATCCTTTTCCTTCAGGAATCTTTTCCAACTGTCCCCACCACCCCCCAGCTCTCCTGAACAGAGAATCAGTGAGCATACAACACAAGATGCTTTGATGCTCCCTGGGCCTGTGAACACCTGATCAAGGTGCAATTAGCAACTTCGCAAGATTGTAAAGGTAATGTTGGAGCTGAGTAGGAAATCAAGTCTGGGGTCTGTGCAACCATGGGGTTCATGGCTGTCTGAAGCTGGTCCTGGTATTTGGCTGATATAAGCTGTGCCTCTGTAAGAGATGGGATCAGTCCTAATAGCTTTTCTTCTCCCTCTGAGGTGGGACACCCTATTATTATAAAGTACTCCACCTAATGGGCAAGCCAAGCATTGGTGCACTTACTGAGTTCAACTGCCAATCAAAACTGAGATTCAAACACATTCTATAGTGCAGATTGAACCACTTATCTATTTGAAAATCTATTTAAAAAGTGCAGATGTACATTTCCTTTTTCATGATCTGCCTGCAGTGTGGTAAATGTTGGAGGCAGTGTAGCAAAAGTCAGTTATGGTGTTGAGTTACGCTGGAATTTGAAAACCTACAAAAAAAAAACGAATGTACTCAGGAGGCATTCAAAACTGCCTTGCCTTGGTACTAGTCGCATGTTGTTAAGCAAACCTGTTTGATCGAAAGATTCTGAAGATTGCATACGAGAACTATTCCTGTGCATGTTGGCAGTGACTAAAATGGGAATGTTTAGCGGACAGGAAAAACGCTGAATGTTTTGCTTAACGACGCAGATCAGGGGTCCCATGATGTCATCGGGCTGATTTTTTGCATCCACACTTGTGCTCCTGCTGTATTCACTAGAAAAGGAAAGTATGATGCAAGTGCCATTGGTAACTTAATCACCTAATCAATAAAGCAACCTCCCCATCCAAGGAAACAACGAAATACTTAACAAGTAAAATTAATGTAACACAGGCCTGGCTGCATAGACTAAACAGGGTGTGTTACAATTACAGTGAAACCCAGTTAGAATGATCAATCTGAGCACGCTTCCTTTTGATTGTTATATCTGGTTGATCGCTACATGCGAATTCCTGCGTTTCTGTGCACCAGAGAGCGGCAGAAATGAAACCATGGAGCGGAACTGATTTTATGGTTTTTATTTGCAGAAAAATAACAGTGCAATTCTAAAACCAACAAACAATACAAATGCATTCATCATAAGTGCCTAAATAGTTGGCAGTACAGCAAACGTCTGTAATTCTCCTCCTTTGTTTACTTGATTCCAGGGAACAGAGACTTAGGATAAGTGTTAAAATGCACGCAAGTCAGCATCATGAATCGCCTCTTTCCCCATTTTTACAATCGATGAGCACTTCTCCATTTCATGCTGTCTTGACATAACAAGTGTTTCCTCATCGCTTCTGATTTTAGTTCACTTGTAAGTCCTGAAATTGCGAAACAGATCAAGGAATGGTGGCAGATCAAAGAGTTGGCTCTGGAGGTCATTCTGCCTCATTTGTGTGCTCCCGAGTTTCCAGCCATTGTGCTCCTCTCCTGTGGGATTCGGTGTTGTGGATACAGTCTTGCAATTTTGGTGCTACAGGCCTGGAAATTTCACAGGGGTTCTCCTGATTTCCCACTCCAGCAGGGCATCGGCAGAACCCCCAGAGAAACAATGTAAAAGTCATATGTCTAAACTCAGGAGCTTGCTGCAAATTTCAGCATGTGCCAGCTTCACCAGCATGTTTCATTCGGTACCACTTCTTGATGGCCTGTCATCAGTAGAAGTGCAGAAACGCGGTTTTCAGTGAGTGTTTGGTCATTGGGCGTTTGCACAAGCTGTAAAGTTCCTTTCTGACTGTGAAACATTGAAAGGGAATTACTGCAAAATTGAACCTTACAATGCTCATTGATCATTCTAACTAAGTGCAAACAACGAGTATAGGAACATTGGAACCAGATTAGGCCATTCAGCCCCTCCAGCCTGTTCTGCCTAGCAATTAGATCATAGCTGATCTACATAATTGAGAAATAGTTTTGGAAAGCCAGATTTGATCGGTAATGCTGACTGATCACTATAAAGCAAATTCCACTGTACTATCTTAACTGAGCTGTAGTTTGGGACTACAAGTGAAGCATGGAAGGCCCTCAATGTACAATGCTCTATTCCATAAACTGACCTCAGCTCCATAAATTAAACACCTATAAGTATTCTTTATTCAGATATCAATATGTATTAGTTCCAAACATGACCCAATTTAAAACAATAACTGCATTCTTTGTAAACCCTGGTAACTTTACAATAAAAATCTGGGCTAGAAATGTGTTTATTGGTGTGTTTATTGGTGCGTTCCTTTGCATTAATGTATAGGAATGCACTGTCTGACAGGGTGCTGGAAGCAGATTCAATAGTAACTTTCAAAAGAGAATTGGATAAATACTTGAAAAGGAAAAAAATTTCAGGGCTATGGGGAAAGAGCAGGGGAGTGGGACTAATTGGATAGCTCCACCAAAGAGCAGGCACAGGCTCGATGGGCCAAATTGATTCTTTCTGTGCTGTATCATTCTATGATTCTAGGACAACACTTGAAAAAGTGTGGTAAAGGGAAACATATCAAAGGGTTCAGATAACATAATAAGATATGAGAATGAGGCATGAAGAATTTGTCAATGACATCTGAAACCAATTTGTCTTCCATCCTTGAAATATACTGTATCTTATCTTCATTCTGATATATATATGGTTTTTTTTGGGGGGGTGGGGGAATAATTCTGTCCTGGATCAGTTTGTTTTTGTTAGTGGTGGGTGCCCAGACAGTGAGCAATTCCACTGATGAAATTGCATGACGTGAATTGAAGTGTTATTCCACCACATGACTTGACCTGCACTGATATCAAATTTTATTTACTGGATCTCAGAGGGAAATGGGAAACCTTGCATCAATTATAAGCTGTTGGTAGAAGAATCCTACAATAGCTTGTCTCTCCAGATGGTATATGTGCTAGCCAGTACGGGATTGAGCCATACAGACCAAGAATGCCTTTGGTTTGATCCCCCGAATGCACTGTGTTAACTGATTGCAGACAGGGCCATTGTAGGTCAACACAACTGACTTCAGCACTCCAGGGACAGGGAATCACCGCCAGGGTTTCTACTGCTGGTCGCTATCTGGCGATTGTGAGTGTCTGGATGTCAGGTAAAGACAGGCTAGGATTTGATTGGCCTGAGTGTAATGCACACCGCCAGAGTGGAATAGTTTGCTGCCATCCACTGTTTAGGTACGCATGTGAAGATTAGCCACTTAGTGGAGGTTACAGGGGCTGGCCGATGCCTGTGGCACTATAGTCCAGCAGGAGTTGGTGTCTTCAGGAGAAGGGGGTGGAAATTTGAGGGAAACAAGAAGTCTCAGAAAAGGTAGAACAATCAAAATTGAACAAAGATGACTCGAGCCAGCTGAAGTTCAGGCCATGCAACATACAGGCCATCATACCAAAGAGATAGTAGTCTTAAAATGATAACTCTTACCCAAAGCAAAAAAGGATTTTTAATTTGGTTTGCTTGCTCAAACTCCATGAGACAAACTCCATGTGAATTCTGCTCCCGGACGTGTATGTCTAAAGAATGAAAAATATAATTTACTTCTTTTGAAAGTGTGTGCATTTCCTTAAAGTAGAATAATGCGTTTTTTCCCCCTTACATTGGAATATACTCAGCTGAGAAATTGTACATCTACATGATACAATGAGCAGAATGTGCTGATATAATATTCATGCAAAGTAGTCACTTGAAATATAAAAACGTTGTCAATTAAATAAATACCCTTTATAGTGCTGTTATTTTTCTTTCCAGCCCCTTGAACTGTTCATCATTCCCTAACCAAGAGGACATGAAGATGAAACTGCTCCCATTCTTCACCCACCTCCACTCTTAAGCTGCTGCTAGGAGGTAGCACTCTCCCTCCCGCCCCCAACCCCCCACCCCCAACACCACCACAACAGATACAGCACCAACCTGTCCCCAACAGCTTTTTGTTCCTGCTACATTCTAATGGAGCTTGCATTTCCACTTTGTCCCCACACACACATGCAGACACAGACACACACGAGCAGACACACACGTGCAGACAGACACACATGCAGACATATGTAGACCTAGACACACAAACGCGCGCGCGCAGACACACACACACGCGGACAGAACACATACACGCACAGACACACACACATGCAGACATAAACACAGCTTATGCTTTTGATATCAAAAATACTCATTAAAATAATGAATTCCTAAAAAAAACTCACCAAAAATTCTTCCTAGTTGTCCCTATGGAGAGAAAATATGGGAAGAATTAAAAATAAATAATTAACAGTTGCTACTTTCTTTGGGTCATTACATCTAAATGTAGTACACACACTGGATTGTAATATGCCCACAGATGGCCGGCTTGGAATATCCGAAAGTGTCTGTAATGCTGAAAGAGAGTGTACTCTGGTGGAAACTCATGGCTGTCCTAGAATCGCATGAATTTCAAATGCGGATAATTGGAATTCCTCCGCATGGCAAGTGGGAACCAGGAGAACTAGCTATGCTGTGCTACAGCACGATTTATGGCCATTTTTCAGTGGTTGCAGGAAAGTGTTTTTTTAAGTTACTGGGGTCAAAAAGGTTATTGGCACATATTAAATAACACACAGTGGCTTACATTATAAAATCATCAAATCAAAAGTTAAATCAATACTTGCCACTTGAAATAAAATACCGCAATCATGTAAAGTGATAAAAATGCATCTCAACTAGATTTTTTTTGCTCACCTCAATCACAATATTTTGTGGATTTATTGTACAAGAATGAAAATAAGAAAACATTTGGGGAAATCTGCTCATACTGTTCTATTATAGTCGCACAAAGTGAGAGCAAAGCAGTCAAATAAAACAAATCTGATCAATTTCCTTATACAACATAACTATTGACTTGTAATGGTACAAACCTCTGGAGTTTGTTAGAACACTCCTTTTGCATAAACCAGTTGGAAAATCTGCCTTTGTATGGTTCATGTTTTTCAAATAGCCCTTAGCTTTTCATAATATCTCAGTAGACGTATGAAATTAACCACTAAAATTCTAGTCACTGAAATTAACTTATTGCAATTTGGCAAACCTGTACAAACCATTTGTATTCAACAAATATTGTACAATTATCATTTTAATCTTGCTGGTTTATACTCTGAGGTAAACTATCAGGTAAACTATCCCTCCTTGTCCTTCTTGACCTGTCTGCAGCCTTTGACATGGTTGACCACTCCATCCTCCTCCAACGCTTCTCCACCATCGTCCAGTTGGGTGGGACTGCACTCGCCTGGTTCCATTCTTATCTATCTAATCGTAGCCAGAAAATCACCTGCAATGGCTTTTCTTCCCACTCCCGCATCATTACCTCTGGGGTCCCCCAAGGATCTATCCTTGGCCCTCTCCTATTTCTTATCTATATGCTGCCCCTCGGTGACATCATCTGAAAACATGGCATCAGTTTCCACATGTACGCTGACAACACCGAGCTCTACCTCACCACCACTTCTCTTGACCCCTCCATGGTCTCTAAATTGTCAGACTGCTTGTCCGATATCCAGTACTGGATGAGCAGAAATTTTCTCCAATTAAATATTGGGAAGACCGAAGCCATTGTCTTCGGGCCCCGTCACAAACTCTGTTCCCTAGCCATCGGCTCCATCCCTCTCCCCAGCATCTGTCTGAGGCTGAACCAGACTGTTTGCAACCTTGGTGTCATATTTGACCCTGAAATGAGCTCCCGACCACATATCCGCGGCATAACAAAGACTGCCTATTTCCACCTCCGTAACATTGCCTGTCTCCGCCCCTGCCTCAGCTCATCTGCTGCTGAAACCCTCATCCATGCCTTTGTTACCTCTAGACTTGACTATTCCAATGGACTCCTGGCTGGCCTCCCACATTCTAACCCAACGTAAACTTGAGGTCATCCAAAACTTGACTGCCCACGTCCTAACTCGTACCAAGTCCCGTTCACCCATCACCCCTATGGCTGACCTCCATTGGCTCCCAGTTAAGCAACGCCTCAATTTCAAAATTCTCATCCTTGTTTTCAAATCCCTCCATGGCCTCGCCCCTCCCTATCTCTGTAATCTCCTTCAGCCCCACAACCCCCCGAGATATCTGCGCTCCTCTAATTCTGCCCTCTTGAGCATCCCTGATTATAATCGCTCAACCATCGGTGGCCGTGCCTTCAGCTGCCTAGGCCCCTAAACTCTGGAATTCCCTGCCTAAACCTCTCCGCCACTCTACCTCTCTTTCCTCCTTTAAGATGCTCCTTAAAACCTACCTCTTTGACCAAGCTTTTGGTCATCTACCCTAATTTCTTCTTATGTGGCTTGGTGTCAAATTATTGTCTTATAACACTCCTGTGAAGCACCTTGGAACTTTTTACTACGTTAAAGGTGCTATATAAATACAACTTGTCGATGTCTGGATTACACTCAAATGGTACAAACAAATTGTCTGGTTTCCACCAGTCTTAAAATAGGTTCGACATTAGTTGTGTTTATATTGCTGTGCTGCCATGCTAGTGTCACCAGCTCCCAGTGGATAGCAACAGCTGGCCGCAACATAATGGCAAACCTGCTAAGGCCAAAGCCTGCGGAGACCCAGTAAAAAAATAGGAGCTGGAGGTATTGGAGAGTATTTATTCCAACATTAACAAAAAGCTAGCAGCAGATCAGTAGCTACTGTGATTGAGTGCCTGCCTCCCAAACAGAAGGCTTTGAGTAAAGGAGCTTTTACATTATTACAGTGCCATTGACTCCTGGCATGTGGCTGTCACACAGCCACTGGCACTGCAGATTACAAACTTACTGGCCTACTTACAACCACCAGCAACCAAGACCCAATTTTTACCGTGTCTCCAAATCTGTTGCTGGTATTGCTGCCTCCCACACTCTCATTCTAATTCACAAGAAATTTACAGATGAGGAAGGCCATTTGACCCATCTTAGTTCATCCACGCAGAAAGGCCCCACAGTTCACTTAGAATGTCACTTCATCAAAAAGTCAAGGAGGTTGTCCAGGCACGATTCCCTCACTTCCCCCCACCCCCTTGAACACACACTGACTCTTGAATACTGGGTTATTGTTATTCAGATGTTCTCCAAGTTTGCTCCTGATAATTCATTCCATTATTTTACATGGTTTTTATGTAAAACTATTGTGTCACTAGTTATATAAATCACAATTCTTTCCAGGGTTTTGCCTCCACTATTCTCGGAAATCTTTTCAATTTGATCACTCTATGTGAAGGAGACCTTCCTGATATCAGTTCTAAATTTGCCTTTTACTAGTTTGAGTCTGTGTCCCCCAGGTTTACTATTGCTTACCTTTTATAATCTTATATACCTCTATAAGATCACCTCTAAGATGTCTCTTTTCAAGGCTCAAAAGCCCAAGTATCTCCAGTCTTTCCTCACAACTCAGACTCCTAACACAAGGGAGCAGCCTCATGGTTCTTCTCTGTACTGCCATGTATCTTTGAATACCTCCCTATGGCTTGGTTACCAGAACTGGGTACAGTGCTCAGGATGTGGCCTGACCAGAGTACTATATAGTTTGAACATGACTTCTTCCTCTGAATTGTATTCTACTGTTTTGGTAAATTTAGTTCAGCCTTCTATTAACTTTGTTGATTGCTGTTCTGCAGTAGTTGAACATGTTGAGTGAGGAGTCTGCTAAAACACCTAGGACTTTACACTTGTCCACATTAAATTTCATTTGCCATTGTTCTGCCCACTTTGTCTAATCCATTCTGTCATTTTTGAGCTGTGTCCTCCAAGCCCTCCTAGTTTGCAAATCTGACCATTGTGCATTGAGTTTCTGAATCCAAGTCATTGATGTAAATTAGAAACAGTGGAGGTCCAAGAAAACAATCCATGGGGAACTACCCCCCTCCCCCCCCCCCCCCCGATACAATCCATCTAACAAGTATGTGTTATTTTCTACCCTTCAGCCAATGTCTTATCCATCCCCAACCTTTAATTTGAATTCCAACAGCCTTGAGGTCAATTAATAGCCTTTTATTTGGAACTTTGTCATATCACTTTTGGAAGTCTAGGTACACCATGTTTTAGAAAAGCAAAATACTGCAGATGCTGGAAATCTGAAATAAAAACAGAAAATGTTGGAAATACTCAGGAGGTCAGGCAGCATCTGTGGAGAGAGAAACAGAGTTAACGTTTCAGGCCGATGACCTTTCATCAGAACTGCCATGTTTTAGACCTTTCCACAGTTCACTTAGAATGTCACTTCATCAAAAAGTCAAGGAGGTTGGACAGGCACGATTCCCCCTCCCCTCTTCACCCCCCCCCCCCCCCCGAATACACATTGACAAATACACTGTTTCTAGTTATATAAACCTGATTTCTTACACTCTCTGAAAATGGGTGCCCTGTTAGTCTGTCTCCAATCTACCAGGACCCCCAACACCCCCCACCTCCCCCCAACCAGTGACTCCCTTACCATGACTGTCAATGCCTCACAAATCTTCCTTAAACTGAACCGGATTTGCACATCAGCGTTCTTACATCATCATGTAAAATTATTTCACAACGCAACCACACAAGTGTCACTGACTTGGCTTGGTTTGTTTTTGTTGACTTGCGGGTTTTTTATGCCGTGCTAAGTTTTTTTTCTGAAATTGAATAATTTTCAGTTCTGACTTAATGCTTCTACTCTCCTTTTAGGAGCGGCTGATTCAGATCTGATCTTCCACATATGCATTTGTCACTTAAAATCAACCGCCAGCTTCAATGTGGGAGAGTTTTAGTCATTCTCGGTCAGATTGCTTCATTACTGTTGTGCAATTATATAAGTCATACTGAGCACAAAGATGTGAAATAAAACTGATACACAGAGCTGATACAATCAGCTGGGAAAGGAGGAAAGCTATTTTACTCAACAATGCTTTGGGAAATTATCCACAGTATATTAAGAAGCATAGAAATTTAAGGGAACTCCCTAGAATTAGAGTATAACCAGCACTATCTTTCATTTCCTACATATATGGGTGGGGGTGATTCTTACAGATTTGGAGTTCTCTCAATTTTGCTGATTTTACTTAACATCTATAATTTTTGCATTAATATTGTGCTATAAACGTGTCTATTAAATGTAACATGTAACAGTGATAAGCATCGCCTTTATAAAAGGTTATTGCCAACCTATTTTTGTTTGCAAACACACCGAGGTTAATCGTATGACAAAACATCATTATGTCACTTGTGCACAGCACCACCCCGGGAAAAATGACGCACGACTTTTGTGTCTCCAGTCTCCAAACAAAAGAATGGGGTTGACAATTCACTCATTCCTTTAGGGAATGTATTTGTAAACAAAACGGAAGAATTGAACGCCACCCCACTAAAGAATGCAGTTTCACACCTAAACTATCGCTAATTTACACGGGGTGAGGAATTATCTTGCCAATAATCTCACTTGAAACGTGCTTCTGAAGCATGAATGCCATACAAAGTGGAGTATCTTTCATGCCAATCGACTTTTTTGCTGTTGCTAAAACTCAGTTATTTTGGGGAGGGTCTTCGCCTGTTCCAGCAGCGTTAGAAAGTGTGTGTGGTGGGGGGATGCACAGCAGAAAAAGAGACAAAACAGTTGATTTCTATTTGAGTAATGAATGCTATATGTGCCAATCACGTTTGGACCTCATTCAGTATCTCGGACTCTGCTCTTCATTCATTCCATTGTTGCCCACGCCGCGTCTCCGCCGTATGCTAATCAGCCGGCGTGCGGGATCCAATGGGACGGCGGGCGGGGAAAGGGGCGGGGACGGCGGGCGGGGAAAGGGGCGGGGCCAGCGGGCCGGGTACATTAGCGCGTGCCCGAACGCGGCGAATGTTGCAACGTTGTGAGTGTGGAAGGGCGGCGGAGGCGAGCTTCAGCATCAGAGCAAGCTCCCACGCAGCATGTGAGAGGGACACACACAACACCGGGCTACTCTGCTACTTCCAATTCTCTCTTTTAACACCCAGGTTTTTTTTTAAAAAAAACAACCATCCGTCGCGACTGATGCAACTAGAAAGAGGTGCTGAGAGTGCAAGAATGCAAACATTTGTTTCACTGCCCACCTACCTTCAGGTGTTTTGGGCAAAGCGAAGCTAAGATTTTTTTAAAATCTGGTCTCAATCAGCTTCCTGGAAGGAGAGAGAGAAAAAGAACTCCTTGTTTGTTTACTTTGGATCTGGACTTAAAGAACAAAAAAAGGCAGGTTGTCAGGACTTTAAGCAATTACAAACACATTGATAGCCGAGATCTAGTGTGTTTGAATTAGGGCGAGCATGATCTCTCCCCCAAACCCTCAGTGATTCTCATGACTGTCAGTGACAGCTTGATGGATGCTTGAAAGGAAATCAATATCTGGCGTTGTATGCGGCGCCGTCTGTTGAATCATCTGGGCTGTTGTGGTCGAACGATCCGAAGCTATTCGGTGACAAGATAATTCATTTGGTTTGGTTGCATTTGTTCCAAATCCGGAGCCTCCTATGGTGGCGATAAAGAAGGCGCTGATGATACGTGTTATTGTCTGGGAGCTGGTCTCTGTGAGTTTGCAGGGATTGTAGCGATCGCTTCGAAAATCTCTGCACACACCAACCAACACCCAGGCACTGGGACATTAAAAAAAAGTTGGGAGAGGAGATCGGTCGCACTTGGAAGGCGGATTTGAAACGAACAGCTCGCATTTATTCATCTTCGGGTTCCTTTTTAAGCTTTCCGTGTTTATTTAAAAAAAAAAGAAAACGAAGCTTACCCCCTCCCAATGGCAGCGATGAGCGGGTTTGGATTTTGGAGGATTTTCTCCTGGTTTCTCCTTGTGATCGGAACGAACACTTGGAGAGAAGTTGCTGGCCAAGTTTGCCCGAATCATTGTACCTGTGCTGGGACGGCTGTAGATTGTCACGGACTGGGGCTGCGCTCGGTTCCCAAAAGCATCCCCAGGAACACCGAGAGACTGTAAGTACAAACCTAATCGCAGCACCGATTCCTGCCCTTTATTTTCCAAACAGATACAGCGCAAGCTTTTAATTTAAAAAAAATAGCTGGCATACAACATTCGCTTCTGTATTTCCCCATTAATGAAATAGTCCATAGCCAGTACTCGTGACAGTGAATCTTTTCTTGACCATGTTCCGTCCTGTTTAACTGATGCAGAGGTGGTTCTGGAGCAGCATGTCTGTCCATTTCACCGTGTGTAACTGACTCGTCTCATGTCTCACGTTTAATACAGGAGACTCGAGGAAGGACCTGCATGGGTCCGTGAAACCGGCATGCTTAAAAATCTGCGTATGAGTCTTGGTTAAAAAGCTTCATTTTGCGCGAGGCTGCAATATTGGCATTGCACGGTGACAGACTCGGAGAGACGAGCACCGCAAGAGCGGCTTCGAACGAGTCATTGAGGAGTAGACGGGAGCTCGTTACACCAGAGAGTGGGGGTGATAATGAACTGTTCTGTTTGATCCACCATCAAACATCTGGGAGATATATAGAATGAGAGTCAGATGCAATCCTGAAATCACTTTGAATATGTCCGTATTACTTGCTGACCGTCACGCTCTGTAGGTTAACACATCAATCGGCAAAGGTTTTGATCATTTTCCCTAGTTTCCCCTTATTACACATCTGGCTGAAGTGTTCACCCGTAACCGTACGATTTTAATTGCTAAACTCTGGGAGGACATATTTCTACATAGCGGTCAACCAGAGTATGGACTTCCTCAGGGACCATGAGATTGTTTCATGGACATTCGAACATGCTTCGGCTATTTTTTTAAATGCTAGATCATTACAGATTTCAAGACTGTTCCGAAAATAAAATATCTTGTAGCGATTCCAGAAGGACGCGTGGAGCCCAGAGTCCTGCTCCTCTGACAGCAGTTACCCCCTCTCTCCTTATTACTGAGGGTATTTCGCTTTGAATATAAGGTGGGATAGTGCAGTTTTTTTAAGCGGTTCGTTCTGTGCAAGTGTATGAAGCCTTCGAGTAGGTTTGAAAGAATTGTGCCCTTATTGAGCTTAGTTAGCGAGTGTATAAGTGGTCTCAGATGCTTGATGGGATTAGATTTCAAGAGCTTGCTGTGCTGTCAAAGTCTACATTTGCACGCAGCATAAAGCCACACACACTTTTCTATGAATACTGATTTTTTTTTAAATCCTAGATGACAGTGAGGTTTTCTGCATTTCCCGTGCCGTGCCTTACACATTTAAAAAAAAAAGAAGCAAGCAGTACGAAAAATTCCCAAGATAAAAGTTTCTTTTTAAAATTTATTCTAGTCTTTCAGAAATGCACAAACGGCAACTTCCACTTCTTTAATCTGGACAACGGTAAAAGTTTAACATCTTGCCTTCTCCTTCCTGTTATGGAGATTCAGAATCAGCTTTTTTGGTAGATGGCGATCAATTGATAATGATTGAATAGTAACACAACACATAAAAATACCTTCAGTCACATTGTTCCCACATTCTGAGACTCTCCCCAAACCCATTGATCTTGTTGCATCCTTCCCCCACCTTCCAACTGTTCCTTAAAATCTATCTTTTTGACTGCTTCTCTGTTCTCTGTTTCTAATCCCCCTCCTACCCTTCCTCGGGCAATTGTTGACCCCAAAAAGTGAAGCACCTTGGGACTTCACAGCTATGTTAAAGGCACAATATGAACGTAGGTTCTTCATGTTGTTGAGAAAAGAATCAGTATTTCAGTTTTTCTTCAACTGTGTTAAATATTCTGTGGTCGTTAATTATTTATTGGCTCCCTTTTTATTTTGCTTGCAGAAACATTAGTAGAAAATGACCTGCCGGGACGGCATTTTAACTCCCAAACATTCGCCCCCTTTTCGGGGGGTGGGTGAGGGGGATACGTACTGTACTTATAACATTTCCAGACAGACTTAAAAATGGCTTAAGTGTCACTGAGTGAAGTATCAATAACTGGGCGTAGATTTGGCCTCTGGTTTTCACACTTGGCTACACTTCAGGAAATGATAATGAGTCTGTCATGTTGTCTCTCCTTGCTTCATTGTCAAACACTTTAACATTGTTTCCTTTCAGGGATTTGAATGGGAACAACATCACAAGAATCACCAAATCAGCCTTTTCAGGATTGAGACACATGCGAGTTCTGTAAGTCCAGATCTTTCTGTTGCACAATCTATAAATACATTTCTGCTACTTCTTGCTTCCAGCTGTTCAGTTTGTGTCATAAATGTTTTTTTTGTAAATTACAGCTTGGTATTTAATGTTACTTTGCATAGTCCCTTGTGAATGAAATGCAGGAACTAGGTGTTGCATGAATTAGCACAAGGCAGAGTCAGCAGCGACTATATGCCACAGAGCGACAACATAACACTCTTAATGCTCCTCTCCCACCTGGTTATTGGCATTCTAAAATCTTTCTGCAGGAAAACATGATTTATTTTAGACTTTAGAAGCTGAAGCACTGGGTGTATTAACTGTAATGATGTAATGCGGTGTTTTATCCAGTACCTAGCCAATGCTCCAAGCTGCTTGCTGTTTTGATGATTTAATAGCACAGTGTGACAGTGCACTTGCCAAACTCTACTGGGCCATACTGAGCCTGTATTTTACATTTTTGCTTCACTTGTTAGTTGTGAATAAATAATAGTCTTCACCAGTCTTCGAGAATTGGCACAACCAAATGCCACTCAACGAGTAGCTGCAGAGATACAGCCAGTATCAAGTACTTCAAATGCAGAAATTCTTGGACTGAACAGAATTCTTGCATAAATCACAAACATTAATATTGCTCCTCTTTTAACAAATATTTATATATTTGATCATCTTAAAAAAAAACTTTGTAAATTGCCCTCTACCCAAATGAAATTTATTAAGAACATTATAATAGGATACATTGTGAGCAGTGGATTCTAATAAAAGTGTTGGTGGACTTGTCATTCTGTAACAATGTGTACACATACTCAACATGAATACTGTTCATTCAGTCTGCCTCTGTTTTTCTGGTACTACAACTTAAAAGTGCTCTGTTATTGGTAAATGTGTTTTTCATACCTCTTCCCCTTTGCTATTGGTCTAGAAACCGAACTCTAAAGCACATTTCCAAGAATGTTTTTTAATATAGTTTTAATGGTGACATGCCTTCCCCCTCCCCCACCCCATACTTTCTTTCTGTGCTGCACATGTAGCTGGATGGGTTTCAGGTGTCAGTAGCAGGCAGAGCAAATTAGATGTGAAATCTCAAACTCGGGTACGATATGCTGTGAATAAAGACAAGCCAGCCCACGGTCTGCTGTTAATGTTTGAAATGCAGTCATTCGAGGTGTTAATGGCTGCCTGCTTGTTCGTTGCATTAAGATGCCATGGCTTCAATTTTCTGTCATCTGCTTCACAGACAGCTCATGGAAAACCAAATAACCACCATTGAGAGGGGAGCCTTTCAGGATCTGAAGGAGCTGGAGAGACTGTAAGTATTGTCAATAGCTGAACCTCACAAGATGACTGCCCAGTAAACTAAGAATTCAAATATGGTCATTAGTATTACCAAGTCAGGAGAAATCAAATACAGCAAGTGAAAGGAACATATTTCTCACTTTGAGATTTTTTTTTTGCATCAGCTTGCCTCTTATTTTGTTACTGGATTCCTCCAGTATCTAGGGTAGAATCATAGAATGGTTACAGCACAGAAGGAGGCCATTCAGCCCGTCGAGCCCATGCCGGCTCTCTGCAAGAGCACTTCAGCTAGTTCCACTCCCCCGCCCTTTCCCCGTAGCCCTGCAAATTTTTTCCTTCAGGTACTTATCCAATTCCCTTTTGAAAGCCACGATTGAGTCTGCCTCCACCACCCTCTCAGGCAGTGAATTCCAGATCCTAATCACTCTGTGCGTAAAATAGTTTTTCCTCATGTCGCCTTTGGTCTTTTGTCAATCACCTTAAATCTGTGTCCGCTGCCAATGGGAACAGTTTCTCGCCATCTACTCTGTCTAGACCCCTCATGATTTTGAACACCTCTGTCAAATCTCCTCTCAGCCTTCTCTGTTCTAAGGAGAACAACCCCAGCTTTTCCAGTCTATTCATGTAACTGAAGTCCCTCATCCCTGGAACTATTCTTGTAAATCTTTTCTGCACCCTCTCTAAGGCCTTCACATCCTTCCTAAAGTGCAGTGCCCAGAATTGGACACAATACTCCAGTTGAGGCTGAACCAGTGTTTTATAAAGGTTCACCATAACCTCCTTGCTTTTGTACTCTATACCTCTATTTATGAAGCCCAGGATCCCATATGCTTTTTTAACTGCTTTCTCAACCTGCCCTGCCACCTTCAATGATTTGTGCACACATACCCTCAGGTCTCTCTGTTCCTGCACCCCCTTTAGAATTGTACCCTTTAGTTTATATTGCCTCTCCTCATTCTTCCTACCAAAATGTATCACTTCGCACTTTTCTGCATTAAATTTCATCTGCCACGTGTCTGCCCATTCTACCAACCTGTCTATGTCCTCTTGAAATCTATCACTATCCTCCTCACTGTTCACTATACTTCCAAGTTTTGCATCATCTGCAAATTTTGAAATTGTGCCCTGTACACCCAAGTTCAAGTCATTAATATAGATCAAGAAAAGCAGTGGTCCTAGTACCGACCCCTGGGGAACACCACTGTATACCTTCCTCCAGTCTGAAAAACAACCGTTCACCACTACTCTCTGTTTCCTGTCACTTAGCCAATTTCGTATCCATGCTGCCACTGTCCTTTTTATTCCGTGGGCTTCAGCTTTGCTGGCAAACCTGTTATGTGGCACTTTATCAAACGCCTTTTGGAAGTCCATGTACACCACGTCAACCGTATTGCCCTCAGCAACCCTCTCTGTTATCTCATCAATAAACTCAATCGTTTCTAAAAACTTCCCCACTACCGAAGTTAAATTGACTGGTTTGTAGTTGCTGGGTTTATCCTTACACCCTTTTTTGAACAAGGGTGTAACATTTGCAATTCTCCAGTCCACTGGCACCACCCCCGTATCTAAGGAGGATTGGAAGATTATGGCCAGTACCTCTGCGATTTCTTCCTTCACTTCCCTCAACATCCTAGGATGCATCCCATCCGGTCCTGGTGACTTATCTACTTTAACTACAGCCAGCCTTTCTAGTACCTCCTCTTTATCATTTTTTATCCCATCCAGTATCTCAACTACCTCCTCTTTCACTGACTTTGGCAGCATCTTCCTTGGTAAAGACAGATGCAAAGTACTCATTTAGTACCTCAGCCATACCCTCTGCCTCCATGCATAGGTCTTCTTTTTGGTCCCTAATCGGCCCCACCCCTCCTCTTACTACCCGTTTACTATTTATATGCCTATAGAAGACTTTTGGATTACCTTTTATGTTAGCTGCCCGTCTATTCTCATTCTCTCTCTAGCCCCTCTTATTTCCTTTTTCACTTCCCCTCTGAACTATCTATATTCAGCCTGGTTCTCACTTGTATTCTCAACCTGACATCTGTCATACACCCCCTTTTTCTGCTTCATCTTACTCTCTATCTCTTTTGTCATCCAGGGAGCTCTGGCTTTGATTGCTCTACCTGTCCCCCTTGTGGGAATGTGCCTTGACCTTACCTGAACCATCTCCTCTTTAAAGGCAGCCCATTGTTCGATTACAGTTTTGCCTGCTAATCTTTGATTCCAATTTACCCGGGCCAGATCCGTTCTCAACCCACGGAAATTGGCCCTCATCCAATTAAGTATTTTTACTCTAGATTGCTCCTCGTCCTTTTCCATAGCTAATCTAAACCTTATGATACTATGATCACTGTTCCCTAAATGTTCCCCTACTGACACTTGCTCCTCTTGACCCATCTCATTCCCCAGAACCAGATCCAGCAATGCCTCCTTCCTCGTTGGGTTGGAAACGTACTGATCAAGAAAGTTCTCCTTAACACACTCCAGAAATTCTTCCCCCTCTCTGACCTTTACATTATTATGATCCCAGTCTATATTAGGATAATTGAAGTCCCCCATTATCACTACTCTATAGTTTTTGCACCTCTCTGTAATTTCTCTGCAAATTTGCTCCTCTATATCCTTCCCACTATTTGGTGGCTCATAGAATACACTGAGTAGTGTAATGACACCTCTATTGTTTCTTAACTCTAACCAAATAGATTCTGTCCTTGACCCCCTACAGGACATCCTCTCTCTCCAGCACTGTAATATTCTCCTTACTGCCACCCCACCTCCTTTCTTTCTTTCCCTATCTTTCCTGAACACCTTATATCCAGTAATATTTAAGTACCCAATCCTGCCCTTTTTTGAGCCAGGTCTACGTTATTGCCATGACATCATATTCCCATGTGGCTATTTGCGCTTGTAGTTCACCAACCTTATTTACCACACTTTGTGCATTTACACACATGTACTTTAAACCTATCTTAGACCTTCTTGTATTCTCTTTTAGTCTGACCCCACCTAATACCATACTATTTCTTACTCTAGTGCTATCTGTCTCTCCCAATCCTTTAACACCTTGTTTCTCCTTTCTAATGCTACATCCTGGTGCCCATCCCCTTGCCAAATAAACCCTCCCCAACAGCACTAGCAAACCCCCCCGCAAGGATATTGGTCCCGGCTCTGTTGAGGTGCAACCCGTCCGGCCTGTACAGGTCCCACCTCCCCCAGAATGGGTCCCATTGTCCCAGGAATCTCCACCCCCATCCCCGGTACAGCTGAGCCACCTGTTGTGCAGTGGACTTGGCTCTGGCTGTACTCCCTAGAGGAACCATCACCATCACCAGTATGTAGAACTGAATACCGGTTAGAAAGTGAGAAGCACGCAGGGGACTCCTACACTACCTGCCTGGTCCTCCTTGTCTGTCTGGTGGTCACCCATTCCCTCTCTGCCTGCACACTCTTAAGCTGCGGGGTGACCACCTCCTGAAATGTGCTATGCACGTAGCTCTCAGCCTCACAGAACGAGCTTCTTCAGCTGACGACACTTCCTGGAGTTCCCACATGGCACAAGATGTCCATTTCACGAGACTAAGGTGTGCCATGCCTCTATTTAATAGACTATTAACTAAATTAACAGAAATAAACTCAAGACTTAAAAAAAAATCACCAGCTACTCACCAATCAGTTCCTTCCCTTGTGCTGACATCACTTTAGGTTTTTTACCTCGCTCCCTGATGCTCGTGCTCCCTCCGGGCTCTTGGGCCTACCTTTATCTCTGGCTGCTCCTCTCGCTATCCCACAGGTCCGCTCTCAGGCCTATTAACTTAAGAGTCCTTGGGTTCTATGGCTCCACTCCTCCTTTTCAGTTAGATGTCTCAACCGCCTTCCTCCTCTCCACTGAATTCCTGCTATGACCAAATTCCTCTACTCTGCTTGCGATCCACTCTGATTGCGTTCACCCAGCTCTGTCTCCAAGCTCTGTGCTCAAGCTCATGTGTTGCAATGTTGTATGATTTAGAACATAATGGCCCAGAAATTGATCTCGCTCTGTTCCCGCGTGGGTAAGCCTTCCCCGCGATGTCTCACCTCGCTTATGCTTTTTCTGATCCAGCTCGCACAAAATTGATGTTCCAGACATCAGCTGTGCTGGGCTTGCGTATCCCAGCGGCGTAGTTAATTCGTGCGAGCTGTGGGATCACGTGACTCAGTTAGAGCCAATGGCAGCACACCATCTTCCATTCATAAGTCTCACAGCATGGCTGTGAGACTTATGAATCTTACACCCCCCCAAAATAACAGCTAAACCTCAATTAAATTAAAAAAAAAAACCATCACATTAATAAAATAAGTATAGTTAATTAAATTAACCATTTTAAATAAAAAATTAAATTTTTGAAAAAATTTAAAATCTTTTAAAAAGTTATAAAAATAAACTTACCTGTCTTTAAAGTCTATAAAAAAGATATACCTGTAAAAAAAAATTCAAAAAAATACTTAATTCACTACTTACCTTCTTAAAAGCAGGTCTTACTCCTCCTTTTTACATTTCCAAAATCTTCCCTACTTACCTGCGCGTCCAAAGCATGAAGTGCACAGCGTGCGCGCAGCCTGTAGCGCGCACGCGATGCACTCAAGCCCCGCCCCCTTTTCAGAAGAGCAATTGCCGGTTTTCAGCGCATGCGCAGGGCATGCAGAAAACCGGCAATTGGAGTGGGAATACGCGAGAGTACGCAGTGCGTACTCTCGCGTCCCGGGATCAATTTTCGGCCCATCCAGTCTAACAAGAAGGGTCAATAAATGTGAAATCTTCAGTTTTAACTTTTAACAAATATTTTTCAGTTGTCTATAAACTCTTCAAACAGATTTTTTGAAATTAAATATTTGAGGACCAGTTTGCTTATGAAACTTTTAGTCTTCATGGATGTCATGCGCATGCATATAGTGAAAATTTTCAGAAACTCAACCCACATTTGTATATACGTAGTGCTTAGCTTGGCAGCCATTCCTTCAGCTGTCTAGGCCCTAAGTTCTGGAATTTCCTCCCTAAACCTCCCCACCTCTCTCTCTTTTAAAATGCTCCTCAAAACCTATCTCTTTGACCAAGCTTTTGGTCACCTGTCCTAATATCCCCTGGCTCGATATCATTTTTCTTTGGTCTGATAACACTCCTGTGAAGCGCCTTAGGATGTTTTACTATGTTGCATGAGCTATATAAATGCAAGTTGTTGTTAGCATTGTGAAGAGAAAAATATAGACCTATACAGTGT
Organism: Squalus acanthias; assembly: GCA_030390025.1. Lineage (NCBI taxonomy): Eukaryota > Metazoa > Chordata > Chondrichthyes > Squaliformes > Squalidae > Squalus > Squalus acanthias. The sequence goes on along the minus strand of CM059426.1, from coordinate 111,168,887 downwards.
TTCATACTCTGCAGTTTTCTCTGATTAAATGAAAATAAATGAAATCTTGTTATGCTCATAATTTCAAGGTTAACATTTGAAGCTACATTGTATAATTGGTGTACAGAACCGTGGTATGGGAGGACTCTGAATTTGCACTGCACCCCTTGTTTGAATCGATATTTAAAAAAATAATATAGATCTCTCGTGGCATTGCTCATGTGTAGTTTCAGGCATGGAGCGCAATGTTCTGTACGTGCTAGCTTTCCTGACCTGATGTTGCTGCTTTATTTCTCACTGAGGTCTTATAGTTGGCTCTTGAACACTTTATTTACCTGTCAGTGCAAAGGTGAGGACTGGGACCACTCAAGGGCAGGCTTTGAGCCAGTGAGGGTCAAGTTGGACAGGGCAAATTCAGAGTCCTCCCATACCACTTTTAAAAGAAGTAGCTGAGTACATTCCAGATGCCTTAACTATAATCTTCCAAAGTTCTCTTGATTCAGGAATCATTTCTTTAGATTGGAAAATTGCGCACGTCACTCCGCTATTCAAAAATGGTGAGAGGGGGAATCCAGGGAATTAAAGACCAGTTAGCCTAACATCTGTTGTCGGGAAATTGCTAGAGTCTATAATTAAGGATAGGGTGACTGAACACCTCTCAAATTTTCAGTTGATCAGAGAGAGCCAGCATGGATTTGTGAAAGGTAGGTCATGCCTGACAAACCTGATTTAATTTTTTGAAGAGGTGACTAAAGTAGTGGACAGGGGAATGTCTATGGATGTTATTTATATGGACTTCCAGAAGGCATTTGATAAAGTCCCACGTAAGTGACTGTTAACTAAGGTAGAAGCCCACAGAATTGAGGGAAAATTATTGACCTGGTTAGGAAATTGGCTGAGCGGCAGGAGACAGGGAGTAGGGATAATGGGTAGGTACTCAAATTGGCAGGATGTGACTAGTGGGATCTGTGTTGGAGCCTCAACTATTCACAGTATTTATTAATGACTTGGATGATGGCATAGAAAGTCATATATCCAAATTTGCCGATGACACAAAGATAGGTGGCATTGTAGGCAGTGTAGATGAAAGCATAAAATTACAAAGGGATATCGACAGATTAAGTGAATGGGCAAAACTGTGGCAAATGGATTTCAATGTAGGCAAATGTGAGGTCATCCACTTTGGACCTGAAAAGGATAGAACAGAGTACTTTCTAAATGGTGAAAAGCTAAAAACAGTGGATGTCCAAATAGACTTAGGGATCCAGGTACATAGATCATTAAAATGTCATGAACAGGTACAGAAAATAATCAAAAAGGCTAATGAGATGCTGGCCTTTATATCTAGAGGACTTAGAATACAAGGGGGTAGAAGTTATGCTGCAGCTATACAAAACCCTGGTTAGACCACACCTGGAGTACTGTGAGCAGTTCTGGGCACCACACCTTAGGAAGGATACATTGGCCTTGGAGGGAGTGCAGCGTAGGTTTACCAGAATGATACCTGGACTTCAAGGGTTAAGTTACGAGGAGAGATTACACGAATTAGGTTTGTATTTCCTAGAATTTAGATGGTTAAGGGGTGATCTGATCGAAGTTTTCAAGATATTAAGGGGAACAGATAGGGTAGATAGAGAGAAACTATTTCCACTGGTTGGGGATTCCTGAACTAGGGGGCATAGTCTAAAATTAGAGCCAGACCTTTCAGAAGTGAAATTAGGAAACACTTCTACACACAAAGGGTGGTAGAAGTTTGGAAGTCTCATCTGCAAATGGCAATTGATGCTCGATCAATTGTTAATTTTAAATCGGAGATTGTTAGCTTTCTGTTAACCAAAGGTATTAAGGGATAAGGGTCAAAGGCAGGTATATGGAGTTAGGTCGCAGATGAGTCATGATCTCATTGAATGGCGGAACAGGCTTGAGGGGCTGAATGGCCTACTCCTGTTCCTATGTTCCTATGATTCTATTGGTATTTCTTATGGAGAGCCTTGTGCTTTCTGGACAGGGCACATTTTGGGATCAGGGACTGCTTCACTGCCTCTTTCTCGCTGAGTATCTTTCTTTATTACTCTTGTTTCTCTGTTGCTTTCTGGGTTTCTCTTCCTGGGACCAGAGCTACAGGAATCTTGGGTTCAGAACTGAAAGAGAGAGAGGCCAGAACTGGCACCAGGCAGAAAGCTGTGGGAGGGAGCAAGTGGGAAAGCATGAAGTGGGTAAAGTTTACACCAGTGAGTAGGGAGGGATGCAAAAATGTGCCTTTGTACAACACCTTAACGTGTATCTCAGAAATTTCTCAAAACACTTCACAGCAGAGACAGTTGTTATGCAGGCAAATACAGCAGACATTTTGTCCTACAAGCAGCAGTGAGATGAAGGACCAGTTAACTTGCTTTTAGCGATGTTGGTTGAGGAGGAATATTCTTCTTAACAGGGATCATTAACATCCATCTAAACCACTGAAACAGGCAGACTTGATTTACCATCTTATCCGACAATGCAATGGTGCCTCAGTACTGCACTGTAATGTCAGCCTAGATTATGTGCTGAAATCCTAGAATGAGGCATGAACCCACAATTTTGTGACGCGGAAGCAATAGTGCTACCAACTGAGCCAAGTTAATGAAGTTGTCAGCATGGGTATGAGTTCTTCACGTTGGGGTTTAGGATATTGGGACTTGGCAATGGAGTGTAAGAGAATATGTGGATGTGATACTGTTAACACGGAATGGTGTCTGCATGATCAAGGCTTTTGATTTTGCACAGGAGGGGTAGAAAGACATCAGAGAGATGGAAGGGTGAGATGGGAAACTCTCTTTTTACATTTGTAATTTATTGACGTTTTTGTGTGTAAATTATGTGATCATGTTTATTTTTAAGTGGAGAGGGCGAGGAACTGTTGTGGCAACTGAAAATAGGTTTGCATTTTTTCCCAGCTATATGATTGAAGTGTAGTGTCACTTAGATAGCGTGGACCAATCAGCAAGAAAGAAAGACTTTCATTTCTATAGTGCCTTTCGTGACCTCAGGATGTCCCAACGTGCGTCACAGCCAATCAGTACTTTAGAAGTGTAGTTGTTGTTGAAATGTAGGAAACGCAGCAGCCAATTCGCGCTCAGCAAGGTCCACAGACAGCAATTAAATAATGACCAGAAAATATTTTTTTTAGTGATGTTGGTTGAGGGATGAATATTGGCCTGGACAATGTTTGAAGCTCACCGCAAGCATAAATTCTACAGCTGTACATTATTACAGACACACGGGAAGAGAATTTCTATGGGGTTCTCTCGATCTCCCACCGTAATTTCGTCAGAATCCCCGAGAAACGATATAAATGGCTGTTCCAGGGGTTCTGCTGATCGGGTAGAACCCCTGCAGAAATCCCAGGCGAAGATTTTTAAGAATAAAAATTATAGCTGTCACCAGTGAAAGCAGATGATCCACTGTGAATCCAGTTTACATAATGCATCTCCAAAGCTTTGCATCTGCTGATTACATAACAGCATGTGGCTGCTCAAAAACATTAGCCTTATTTAGGAACTGCTTTTTTTTCTCTCTTCGGAAATACTGCTGCTCCAATGCAGTGCAAATGAGGTACAAAAGCAAACTAGCAACTCAGTAAAAAATAATGTACCTAGTTGCCTCTGCAAACGAGGCCTGTTACTTGCTGGCAGACTAACTGTAGAACAAAAGGGCAAAATAGCCTGAATTTTATTCTGTAAGACAAGCAGTTATCATGTTGCTGTCTAGGTGATTTCCTCGTTACTAGCTTTGTTGTTCAGTTACTAAAGAATATTAAATCATTGTACAATCGACAGGACCATTGTGTAAGTACATAATAAAATCTTAAAAACAAAGAGCTTGTTTTATTCCTCCCCCAAACTGGCTGTGTTGCTGAAGAGCCCTGCAGCTGTCGTAATTATATTTAATCTTGTAACCTATGGCTTTTTTAAATGCTTCTCTAAGACTGCATAGAATGAAACCTGAAATGGTACTTGCTGTTCAAAAACTTCACCTGAAGCTTGGTCCACAATATTGACACAAACAAATGCAGTACAGATCAGGTTTGATGTATGTCTGTTACTGCCAGAAATAGACGGCTCTTCATTCATACCACCTCAGGGAACTCTAGCATACTAATTGTCTCTTCTGAACCAGAACTCACCATCCCACGTGAATGCACTGGATATTAGTCTAGAATACAATTGCAGCTGTAGGGGTGGTGTTTTCTATTGGTGTTGGATGCAGCCCTCTAGTTTGCTTCACATTGGCTGCCTCAACTGTTGACAGTGATCTATAGCTGGCAGGGCCCGACTGAAGTGTGGGGGATTGAGTTGACTTTCAGCTGTGGAACGTGATTTAGCACAGAGCCCCCTCTAGGCAGTCACAGCTGTCAGCCCCAGAGCAAATATTTCATATTTGTTGGGAATAAGCTGCGGAAATTCCCATTGTTAGTGGCTGCCAAGTCAACCTGACGTGAAGACATTGTTATCTGACAAGCAATTTATCTCTAAGTGCCTCTGGAATCTGCAAGAATGTTCGCTTGAAGTTTGTATTAATCTGTAATGAATTTCCATCATATTCCTTCACCTTCACTTCAAGAAGGAAGCAAATTGAATTGTGATTTCTGGGAGATGTGTCTAAAAAGCACCTGGAGTTTGCTTTTGGATTCTAATGGTTGCTTCTCAATGCTGTAACTGCTTGCTTACCTGCATAGTCTGGGCGGAACTTAGAAGAGATGTTCCCACGATTCCTTTACACAGCAAGTTCCCTGACCTTGACAGTGACATCAAGGGGAGGCACAGAGTGGAGGCTAGACGCTTCCCCACAGGAGGGAGGGAACTTCAGCAGGCAAGTCACCTCCTATTAGCAGTCGGTTCAAGTGGATTGAGGAGATTTGCTGTTTATTTTAGAAACCAGGCTTAGTGTCCCTGCCAATTGTTTCAGTAGGATGGCATATTCTGATCCCGTTTAGGGAGAGAGAAGGCGAAAACGAGCTTTGGATAGTTTATTTATGTTGTTTCCTTCTTCTGTCATATTCGATAATGATTAGAAAGCTGGCTCAGTTTATTCTAGAGTGGCATGGGCAATAGATTTTGGTGCAGGCAAAACTAAAAGAGGGTAGAATTGAAACCGAGGTTGAAACTTTTGAAAGAAAATCTTGGTAAATAAAGTGCAGCAGCAACATTAGGTTTGCTACATTAGAATGAAGAAGTAGAGTTGGAACATCAGCTCCTCAGCCAGTGGCAACTAAATAAGGCTCTGTGCTGCACTGGCTGGTAACATTTCTGGGCTAGAATTATATTGTTTCAGCCGTTTCTATTTTTCACCATGGGGGAAGATTTCTTCTGTGTTAAACAAATTTATAAACCCATTCCCTCATCGCTTGTGTATTACCCATGTCACGTTATTAATTGGGGCCACCAAAAGGGAAAGTCATCAGAGGCAACCTTGTTTATTTATAGCCTAGTCTTTTTTCTTAAATGTCAGCCTGGATGCAGTTGGTCTTTTGCGCACTGAGAATATTGGCTGTGATTTTTTTTTTTTTAAAGTCTTCGTTTTTCTTCAATTTTTCCCTCTGATATTTTCCCCCTACTCTCTCTTCTGAACTCAGCACTTCCCACTCTGCATTTTTATGTGGCACTGGTAGAACTTGGAACCTCAAACAAGCGACTATTCTTCATGCGTGAATTTAGATAGTGAACATTGGTAGGCTATGTGGTCATTGTGTGCATCAGAGCCAAGCTTGTTCTTGCCTTATCGACTATCCACATGCATTTAACAGCAGACATCATAGGATAACACATAAGGGATGAAAACTCTGGCTGACTGAATGCAAAAATATTCTGAATTTTAATAATAGTCTGTGACCAATGAAATGATTCAGTGGAGAGGAGGCCCTCCCGCATGTTGGGAAGTAGCTTTTCCCCATCATATTTATTGTGACACCGTAGCTGAAGAATGATTACAAGTACCGGGTGGTGGAGTTCTCTCTTCTCCATCTTCTAATAAAAACTCACGAGGCTGCAACTGTCCTTGTTAGGTGGGTCTTACCAGTTGAGAGCCTGCCTGCACTGTACAGTCGTTGGGTAGCGCATCACAGAAGTTAGCCTCCTGCCAGCTAACGGGACTGTTTATAAAAAAATTTTAAAAATCAATTGTGCCTAGGATTGCCAACTCTGATTGGACATATTCCTGGAGGTTTCATCAGATGGCCTCATGCCTCCAGCTGCACCACCCAGTCAAACAGCCCTTTTTCGCATCTCCAATATTTTTATAACTAATAAACAAAAAAAGTTCAAAGAAAATGAAGAAAAAAACGCGCTTGTTTTTGACACCCCTACGATTTTTCTGCTGGGTTGCACGCAGCAGTGTCTGGAAGATTAATCTTTTATTCCTGGAGGGTTGGCAACAGATATTGTGCCTTCTCAGTTAAAGGAGGAGGCTTGGCAAGAAAATGCAGCAATAGGGACCGTGAAAAGGAAAAAAGGGGATGAGGACATCAATAAATAAAACACTGTGTATGTCTTGAGAAACCAGAAATTAATTTGACCTGACATCAATTTAAAAAGCACTCAGTAGTGCCTGCCTGCTAATCTGCTGCGTGTTCTGCTTGTTTCTGGTTATAATGGACCTTGAATTATTTTCTTTCAGTCCTTTAATGACTTTCTTTTATGTAGTTTAGAAGTGTCAGACAGTCAATGGCAGCGAAATAATCCAATTTTTTTAAACCAAGAATTCCAAACCATTGCCTGAATCCACAACAAATGCTGATGAGATTAAACAAGACCTTGCTCAATGGGGACAGCTAACTGAAAGTGACAAATAGGACATCTTTCGTAAAAAGAATGGAAAGTGGTCTTTTGGTAATACGCTTCGTATTTGTGTGCCGGTGCATCACATAAGTAGGTGAATAACGCTGCTCTGCACTGATTACACAGCAGAGTGGTGCCTTTGGAGTGGGATGCTGCAGTGACTATTGTAGCATATATGGGATTGCTTTCATTGGGATTTAACATAGCCCCGCTGCCTTATTTAAGCCACTTTTATTCTGGCCCTCGTTTAGTTCGAATTCCGGAGATCAGCTTTTGTGAGCTAACTCCTCGTGTTGACATTACTAAATTCGGCTCCTTTAGTTGGACAGCAGAATTGGAGACCCAGTTTTTCATGCAACTTGGAGTTTGCCATCAGGATAAGAGATTTAACAGTAAATTGGCTTATGAATAACAGACTTCTAGAATTAAAGCAATGGCAGTAAAAGAACAGTTTTAAAGGGGTAGAATTTGCATCACTTGCAAAATAATGGATTAATGAAGGACACAATCTATTATTTATTGATGGAGATCCTCAGATTCAGCACATCTGTGAGACCAGGATTTAAATGGGAAAGAGTCACTTTGCTGGAATGCTGGATTGTAATTTAACTGGGATAAGGACAACAGCCACAAAACACAAGTCTGGCCCTTAAAATTGTTGATATAGAAGTGTCACGAAAATGGGGAGGTGACCCAATCCTTGTTTAAAAATCCAAGGAGTCAAGTGAAATGTGAAGTCGCACAACACCAGGTTATAGTGCGACTTCTCATTTTTGTCCACCCCAGTCCAACACCGGCATCTCCGCATCAAGTGAAATGTGGAAAGGTTGCTTGATGAGATTGAAAACAAAAGGTCTGGGAAGTAATCTCAGCTCCATCTCATTGTGCTGAGATGAAGCATTAAAGCCCAACAAGTCAGCCATTCTGACACAGGGCCCTCCCCCCCCTCCCCCCGCACCCCCCCTCCCCCTGCACCCCCCACCCCCCCCAACCATAACATGGTCGAAGTTGATCCATTTGTGGAAAATGAGTGATGGGCAACATCTTGGGCAATCTCCGGTTGCCTGGCATAGTCTTCAATTGGGAAGCGGGGTGGGGAATGAAGAACAGCTCCAAGGAAAATACTATACTCAACAGCACATAATGCAGTGTGCTATTTAAAAAAGAATTATTTTGCATGCAGGGGTTGCAGTAATTATGACAAAGGTATTAAAATGTGCCCCCTCCCCACCTCCAGAACCTTCTCTGGGTTCTTTAATTGAAGCCTTATTTCTTTCTTGGAGCATTGCTGACTGCTGCATTCAAACAGGTGATATTGTATTCCAGAGGATTTGACCATGAGGGATTCAACTGGTTTCTTATTTTGCATAGCTCATCCATTATTTGTCAGTCATATCTTGCAGTAAAAATCCTCAGAGTCGTTTTATAAAGGGAAGAGTGGGTGTGTTGCTGTAGAAACCCCTCAGAGGGAAGGCCCTGGTGAGAAAGGAAACATTTCTTTTATCTAACTGAATCCATTAAACAAAGAACACACAATAGGCACCAATATTCTCCCAGGGAGAGTGATGTGAATAACATTCCCACCTGACACTACCACAGAAACTGCCTTCGAGGTAATGGTGGAACACTACTTCTCCGTACAGCTATAGAGATATGCTTGAGGATGAGAAAGGGCTTCTTGGTGATGGTTGACATTTTTCTCTGTCATCATTGGCACAAAATGAGTTCTGAACAGCACACCAAGAAGGTACTATATTGTTACATAAAACAGCAAAGTACAATTTTAAAAATTAAAGGAAGGCTTTCTTTAACTACACTTTAGAAATCCGTTTTAAAGGTTTTTTTTTATTATTGGCCTGGATTTTCCTTTTCTATACTGGCCCAAATTGATATAGCAATGACAGAACAGGGAAAATGAGGCTGATGTCACTTCAGAACTAGATGAATGTGAGGGGCTTGGAATGACTCATCTGGTAATATTGCCCCCTCCCCATATCCAGTACATAGGAACAGGAGTAGGCCATTGAGCCCCTCGAGCCTGTTCCACCATTCAAGGAGATCATGGCTCATCTGCGATCTGACTTCATATACCCGCCTTTGCTCCATATTCCTTAATACCTTTGGTCAACAAAAAGCTATCAATCACAGATTTAAAATTAACAATTGATCTAGCATCAATTGCCGTTTGCGGAAAAGAGTTCCAAACTTCTACCACCCTTTGTGTGTAGAAGTGTTTCCTAATTTCACTCCTGAAAGGTTTGGCTCTAATTTTAGACTATGCCTCCTAGTCAAAGGCCGCGATTTCCCCTACCTTGGCGGGTCCGTGGCGGGCAACGTCGGTGGCGGGCCCCAACCCCGCTGCTGGTTCCAGCCCGCTGTGTAGAATAATTTTACGTTGTTTGGGCTTGTTAAGCCTGCCCAGCGCGATTGCTGGCCAATTGAAGGAAGCGGGTTTGATGACGCGTCATCAGCCGGTTTCCTTAAAGGGACTATGCGCACATTTAGTTTGACAGTTGTGCTGTCAGTGTTCTACAGCATTGAGGTGCTGCAAACACTGACGAGCACTGCACAGAGGTGCACGGCTGCACACAAGCTCACCCATGACTCCCTCCCTATGCTTATGGAGGGAGTCACAGCACGCAGGGAGGTTTTCTTCCCTTGCCATGGGCGGAAGAGACCTCCCCAGGTGACCAACACAGCCTGGTTGCACATTTCACAGGAGGGCACAAGCAGGGATGTCGTCAGGAGGACCAGGCTGTAATGGCACAAACCTTTCAATGATCTCAGTAGATCATGAAACGTTACTGCAAAGCCACACTCCACCTCATCCTGCTGTGCCACTCATCACATCCCCATCACTCTGCCTTCCCTACCCTACTCCTGCACATCCTTACTCACACCAACTTACCTTGCACCTCCACCCATCCCTCTCTATCTACATTATCACTTCCCCATCTCACTAGCCACCCCTCACACTCACCCTCATCCTAGTGCAATCATACCAACTAACAACACACAAGGGTAGGCACGTGGGTGTTTTAGCCAATGTTCATGTGAAGTTTCTGTTAATATGCTGTCAAACATTGAAATCTTTATTTACAACACGTCGCGTTCTTGGACAGATTTGTGTGCACCTTTGGAAGTGGCTTAGTGAGTTGCAGTGAATGGTGAGACATAATGGTACCCCCCGCAATGGTGATGAGTGTGAAATGAATAGCTTGGACATTGTAGGGATGCTTTATGGTGTTGGTGAGGGGTGGTGCCAACCTGGCACATCATGTGGCAGCCAGGGTGTACACCGTCAAGTGAAGTAAATCTGGCCATGGTGAGGCCATCCCTGGCATCCCGGGCAACAATGTGGTCGAGTTCTGATGCCCTCTGTCTTGTGCAGCATCAGTTGATTGCGGAGAAGGTTGGTGTTGTTGGGGCTGATCGTGGTGGGATTCTGAGGACCAAGGTGAGAGTATAAAGGGCACACATGCTGATGGAATAGATGGCAGGTGAACTTGCGATGACAGAAGCGATCTGTCAGTGGTGAGAGAGGTTGTTCCAATGAGGTGACACTGGATAGAGAGTTTGCTCCAAACACTTGCAACCTGCATAAAGCTCAATCTGTCTTCCAAATGCAGTAAGCAACAGCTTCTGAGCTTGGAAAGTGAACAGCTGTGAAATAGGAGCTTTTATAGCACATTTGCAGCTGTCAAATAATGAGATGATTCCATAATCATACAACTCCCGACCTCCTTACCTGACGTGATCCCCGAGCAGCGTGAACCCTGTGGGTGACCTCGTAAAATAGTAAGGAGAGCTGAAAATACTTTTTAATAGGCTGTTAACATGGTCATAATTGCCTGAACTGCCTCCCCCGCTGCTGTGTGTCGGGGTCCCGACCCATTGTCAAAAAATGTTTTCCCACCCAACCCGCCACCGAACGCGCCCGCTGATGTCCCGAAAAATTCCCCCCCAGACTCCCCAACCAGTGGAAATAGTTTCTCTCTATCTACTCTATCTGTTCCCCTTAACCTTGAAAACTTCGATCAAATCACCTCTTAACCTTCTAAATTCTAGGGAATACAGCACTAGCTTAATGTAATCTCTCCTTGTAATTTAACCCTTGGAGTCCGGGTATCATTCTGGTAAACCTACGCTGCAGTCCCTCCAAGGCCTGTATATCCTTCCTAAGGTGAGGTGCCCAGAACTGCTCACAGTACTCCAGGTGTGGTCTAACCAGGATTTTGTATAGCTGTAGTATAACTTCTATCCCCTTGTATTCTAGTCCTCTAGATGCAAAGGCCAGCATCTCATTAGCCTTTTTGATTATTTTCTGTACCTGTTCATGACATTTTAATGATCTATGTACCTGGACCCCCAAGTCTCTTTGGGCCTTCACTGTTTTTAGCTTTTCACCATTTAGAAAGTACCATGTTCTATACTTTTTAGGTCCAAAGTGGACCTTACATTTGCCTACATTGAAATCCATTTGCCACAGTTTTGCCCATTCACTTAATCTATCAATATCTCTTTGTAATTTTATGCTTTCATCTACATGGCCTACAATTCTGCCGATCTTTATGTCATTGGCAAATTTGGATATGTGGCTTTCTATGCCATCATCTGAGTCATTAATAAATACAGCGAATAGTTGAGGCCCCACTAGTCACATCCTGCCCCTTTGAGTACCTGCCCATTATCCCTACTGCCTGACTCAGCCAATTTCCTAACCAGGTCATTAATTTTCCTTCAATTTCATGGGCTTCAACCTTAGTTAACAGTCTCTTATGAGGGACTTTATCAAATGGCTTCTGGAAGTCCATATAAATAACATCCATGGACATTCCCCTGTCCACTACTTTAGTCACCTCTTCAAAAAATTAAATCAGGTTCGTCAGGCATGACCTACCTTTCACAAATCCATGCTGGCTCTCTCTGATCAGCTGGAAATTTTCAAGGTGTTCAGTCACCCTATCCTTAATTATGGACTCTAGTAATTTCCTGACAACAGATGTTAGGCTAACTGGTCTATAATTCCCTTGTTTCCCTCTCTCACCATTTTTAAATAGTGGAGTGACATGCACAATTTTCCAATCTAAAGGAACGGTTCCTGAATCGCGAGAACTTGGGAAGAATATAGTTAGAGCGTCTGCAATGTGCTCACCTACTTCCTGTAAAACCCTGGGATGGAAACCATCTGGTCCTGGGGACTTGCCACTCTTTTTAGTGCCATTATGTTCTTCATTACTGCTATTTTGCTTACATTAATTTTGTTGAGTCCCTGTCCCTGATTCAGTATTAGTTTCCTTGGGATTTCTGGCATGCTATCCTCTTCCTCTACTGTCAGTACTGATGCAAAGTAATTATTCAACATGTCCGTCATTTCCTTATTATCATTGACAATATCACCGTTATGAGTTGTTAAGGGGCCAACATTGCTCCTGACCACCCTCTTTTTCCTAATATAATTGTAAAAAAATTTTGTGTTGATTTTGATATCCCTTGCAAGTTTCTTTTCATACTCCCTTTTTGTAGCTCTTACTGTTTGTTTTGTCACCCTTTGCTGTTCTTTTGTAGTTTTCCCATTCGCCAGGATCTGTGCTATTTTTTGCATTTTTGTATGCTTTTTCTTTTAGTTTTATGTTGTCTCTTACCTCTTTAGTCGTCCATGGTTGTTTTTTTGGCATGTAGAGCTCTTACCCCATAGGTGTATAAACTGGTTCTGTATCACATTAAATTCTTTTCTGAACATCTCCCACCGATCTTCTGTCATTTTACCCATTAACAGATTTGCCCAGTTTACTGTGGATAGTCTCTGTCTCATTGCATTGATGTCAGCCTTACCTCAATCTAGAATCTTTGGCCGCAAATTTAATTGCACTGAGGGGGCAGGTTTGGAGGTGGGACCGCTGTCAAAATCGCAAAGATTGACAGCGGGCAGGAAACCCGCTGTCAACCCGCCTCCACGCGAGTCTCCCAGGTGTCGGGTCTGTCAGCACAGAACTGACCCGACACCAAGCGGCGGGGGAGACAATTCTGGTACTTAGATGGCTTGTTAACAGCCAATTTAAGAGGATTTTGAGGCTTACCTGTAATTTTAGCTTCTCTCCCACTGGTTACCCGCTGTTCGAGGAACACGCCAAGTTCAACCTGGTGTGTTTTGAGTCTGCTCTGATGTTTGAAAAGCTGACAGCTGCAGAAGTGGTGCCAAGGATGCCATGTTGCAGATGGTGAGTTTCAGAGCAAAGAAAATGTTGGTTACTGCATTTTTAATACATTTCTTTAGCTTACAAGTTTTTAAATCCATCTGTATGTCCAGTGCCACCTCATTGGGAGAACCTCTCTCACCATTGACAGATCGCTTCTGTCATCTCACCTGCAGCTGCCATCTATTCCAGCAACATCAGAGCCAATGAAACAATCAGACCTTGGTCCTCCAAATCCTTCCATGATCAGCCCCAACAACAACATCACCAGGCACACCAACATCACCAACCTTCGCCGCCATCACCTGATGCTGCACTGGACACAGGGTAGCAGCCCCTGACAAAATTGCTGGCCGGGAGGCCAGCGATGGCATCACCATGGCCAGATTTTCTTCACTTGATGCTGTAAACCTTGGCTGCCACATGATGTGCCAGGTTGACACCATCCCACACCAGCACCATGAACCATCCCTTTAATGTCCAAGCCATTCCATGCACACTCATCACTATAGCGGGGCAGGGGGGCGTTATGACTGAACAATCACTGGAACTCAGTAAGACATTTCTCAAGGTGCGCTCAGATCTGTCCAATAAGGGGCTCTGTTGGAAAAATAGATTTCACTGTATGACAACACATTCCCAGAAACTTCACATGGACATTGGCTAAACCTCTCAAGTGCCTACCCTTGTGTGTTGTTAGTTGGTATGCTTGCAGTAGGATGAGGGTGAGTGTGAGGGGTGGCTAGTGAGATGGGGAAGTGATAAAGTAGATAGAGAGGGTTGGGTGGAGGTGCAAGGTAAATTGGTGTCCTGGGGAGGTGTCTTCCGCCCTTGGAAGGGAAGAGAACCTCCCTGCATGCTGTGACTCCCTCCATAAGCATATGGAGGGAGTCATTGGAGAGTCTGGGTGCAAGTGTTCACCTTTGTGCAGTGATTGTAGCACCTCAATGCTGTCAAACACTAAGAACAACTGTCAAAATAAAATTGTGCACGGTCCCTTTAAGGAAACCGGCAGATGACGCGTCATCAAATGACGTCATCAGACTCGCTTCCTGTTAATTGGCCAGTAAGCCCGCAGGGCGTGCTGAACAAGGCCAATCGAGGGAAAATCACGTTTGCAGAGCGGAGGCAGTTGGGGGCGGGACCGGAACCTGGAAACCAGCTGACCCGCACCCATCCCGCCTCCAGAATTAAATTCGCGGCCTTAGTAGCTGTTTCGCATTTCTGCCTTTCAAACTTTACATTGAACTCGATCATGTCATGATCGCTTTTAGATAAATGTTCACGCACCATTAAGCTGTTAACTAAATCTGGCTGATTACTCATTACTAAATGTAATATGACATGCCCCTTGTTGGTTCTAGGACACATTGTTGCAGAGAACTAACCCGGATACACTCAAGAAATTCACTACCTTTCTGACATGTGCTAGTTTGCTTAGCCCAATCTATATGAAAGTTAAAATCCTCCATTTAAACCACTCTGCCTTTGCTACATGCTTGTCTAATCTCTGCATTTATTCAATCTAGCACTTCACAGCTGCTACCAGGGGGCCGATACAGAACTCCCACTACAGTCTTAAATCCTTTCCTATTTCTTAATTCTACCCATAAAGTCGCCACTGCCTGCTTACCTCTCGTTATAACCTCTCTTATCATTGAAGTGATTTCATCCTTAATCACTGAGGCTACTCCTCCCCCTCTACCATTTTCCCTATCTTTCATGTAGACCTTTTAACCTGGTATATTTAGTTCCCAGTCCTGACTGTCTTGCAGCCATGTCTCAGTAATACCCTCCAAGTTGAATTTGCGCTTGCAGTTCATTCAGATTATTCCTTCTACTCCGTGCGTTTGTATGAAGAATGCTTACTTGGGCCACACACTCTAGCCTGTGCTTCAGCTCTAATGTTTTACTCACATGTTTCTTGTATCTCTCTCCTGGAGAAGTGCCTGGTTTTTTCATGTTCTCCTTGGATGATACAGTCAAACTGGCATTTGCTGTCTCAAGAACTGTGGCTGTAAGGTCTTTACCTACAACTTACTGGCATAATATCCTAGAATCATAGAATAGTGCAGCACAGCAGGAGGCCATTCGGCCCATCACGTCTGCGCCAGCTCTTTTGAAGAGCAATCCAGTTAGTCCCACTCCCCTGCTCTTTCCCCATATCCCTGCAATTAATTTCTCCTTCAAGTATTTATTCAATTCCATTTTGAAGGCTACTATTGAATCTGTATCCACCATCATATCAGGCAGTGCATTCCAAATCCTAACAACTCGTCGCGTAAAAAAAGTTTTTCCTCGTGTCGCCTCTGGTTCTTTTGCCAATCATTTTAAATCTGTGCCCTCTGGTTATCAATCCTTCAGCCATTGGAAACAGTTTCATCTTATTTACTCTATCTCAAACTTTCATGGTTTTAAACACTTCTATCAAATCTCTTAGCCTTCTCTGCTCTAAGGAGAACAACCCCAGCTTCTCTAGTCTATCCACGTAATTGTAACCCATCATCCCTGGAACCATTCTAGTAATTCTCTTCTGTACCCTCTCCAAAGCCTTCACGTCCTTCCTAAATCATGTTCATAAAGTGTCATCCGTGGCTCAGTGGTAGCACCCTTGCCTCTGAGTCAGAAGATAGTGGGTTGAAGCCCCACTCCAGAGACTTGAACACCCTGTCAAAGGTGTCATCTTCCAGATGAGACCTTAAACGTAGGCCCTCGCAGGTGGACATAAATGATCTCACGGTGCTATTTCTAAGAAGAGCAGTGGAGTTCTCCCCGATGTCCTGGCCAATAGTCATCCCTTAACCATCATCGTTAAAACAGATGATCTGGTCATTATCTCATTGCTGTTGTGGGATCTTTCTGTGCACAAATTGGTTGCCACATTTCCTACATTACAATAGTGCCTGCACTTTAAAAGTACATCATTGGCTGTAAAGCACTTTTGGACATCCTGAGGTCGTAAAAGGTGCTATATAAATGCAAGTTTTTCTTTTTTTTTCTTTATAATATGCTAAGCTAACAATGTTATGTGCAATTACATTGGCTGGATATTGGTGGCTTAAGGAATGTGAAGTTATGTTCTTCATCAAGATAACATTGTAACAGATGTGCACAGTCAGGTTTGTGAATTATCTCGGGGGGGAAGAAGTAACAAAAAATGTTGTTAACATTATGAGAGGCCTGCACTTTGTTCTCATTGGACCCACTTTCCCACTCAGTGAGCACGTAGGTATATTCAGGAGCACTTGGCTTTATATACAGATTTATAATTATCTGATGACACATTGTACAGGGCAACATTGGTCTTCAATGACAACTTAATCTATTTGATGGTGCAGTAGCACTGCCTGTACAAACATTTTGCCCATTGCATCCAATATGGTATACAAGATTGTTTTCTCTTAGTGTTTGTCAAATTCAGCATTCCCACCCCCCCAAAACTGACATGGACGTCGGTACTACTGCTCCATTGAGCCAGGTACATGTGACATATACAACCATTAACACTGAGTAAATACACTAATACAACCGCAGCTCTCCCTGTCCCCCTGCGCATAACACTCTTCCTATCACCGCGTGCTTTGTTGCAGCAACTAAAGGCAGTGTAACAGAGAGGATCGTCTGTATCTTAATAAATAAATAATTGCAATATTAACAAGATCTGCAGCCAAGCTGTTGGACTCATGTTCCAACTCCGTATAAACAGTGTTCCACTGAGCATTACATGAGTGTTAGTTTCTTAACTCGTTTTGTCTTTAATGCTTAAATATCAGTCAAAAGGTTTTTTTTTTTCCTTCCCCGTTGCTAACACAGTTTCTTCCTGCCCATGAAGAAAGCACTACTATTGCAGAGTTCTCAGTGTCTCTCCTTTGCTCTGGGTTTGGTTTTGCCTGACCTTTTTATGGCTATTGATGTTGAAGTGAGGAATGGAGCCTGTTTGCACTGAGCAGGACCTTTTTACCAATTCAGATGGCAGGCTGCTGTTTGTTTTTCCCACATCTGTTTTGCGCTGGTCCTTTGTGACAATGTTTGCTGGATGCTGGCCCTTCTACTTTCTCCTGAAATGAGAAGCCAGTTTGAACGGATGTTTCCAAATGTTAAAGACACACTCTGTTGCTTGCCATCCTCCCCACTGTCCCCCGCCCCCCACTTTTATTATTATCAGCCCACAATGCTTGGACTGTATTTCACAAGAACAGTAGCTGTCATCTGTCTGAAGTATAAGACTGCAGGACCCCACAGCTTTCAAAGTGTGGTTTGAATGGATGCGCTTTGTTAAAAAAAATAGAAAACTGTGATTTATATTTCTCTCCCTAATTCCAGATTTCCACCTGCCCCCAAGTAATTTTCCCTTCTCCTCTCCTGAAGGTATTGACACTTGCTCAGGTACACTTAATGGGTGCCAGGAGCTCACCAGTACATTACCTCACTAATTGTCCTTCACGTGCAATCCTAGACAGTGGGTTTTGTCAAGCTGTTTGACTGAGAAAGGCATCACAACCAGGCCTGATTCTGTCCTCAGTTGGAGTGCACACAAGCACATTTTCCAACCGGGGTAATTGGATAGAAGTCCTCAGCAGGCACTGTGGTTGATTCTTTCCCGCTGTAGCCCAGGGAAGACCAAGTCAACTGAAAGTAGTCTGAAGCATATTTAATGCACATCATGAAGCATTTGTAGACATCGAGCTGCTATCAATCACAGTGATGCCAGTGAAAATGTGACTGCAAAGTCACCACCTGAACGACAGGGCCAGTCACACACTATGGAGTCTTATCATGATTGAGAGAGGATTAAGTACAACTTGGGCCATCCCAAAAAAGAGTTTTTTTTAACTTAAGGTGCCTTGAAACCAGATGCATGGAAAATCATGTGTTTGTTTATGACATTTTGGCATTTAGATTTATTAACTAAGAACAAGCAAATCGCAATTCTGAAACAACAGGGCAGTCCGACACTAAACCTACGATTCTTCTAACGATTTGAAGGTTAGCAGTAACTGAAACATTGATGTAATTAGCGGGACTTCGATAAATATGTGAAATTTATTGAGTAGGTTAAAAACAGTAAAGTTCAATTCACCAGGGGACATGAGGAAAGAATTGTTCAGGTTTCACTTTCTCATTAACTCCGGGTCTCAGCACCTCTCGATGGACTTTGCGGAGTTCTGACTGACTTGCATACCTACAGGGAACATTTTAACATTCTGTAATATCTTGGGTAAACGCTGCAGGACCACCTTGTGGAATTGACAAGCTGTTATCATACCCCAGCCAAATGTGTAACACATTTTTCATTTGATGCATATGTAGCACCTGTGTCCATTAGAGCTTAGACCTTTAATAAACACACAAAGCCAGCCTTTGACAGGCGCCATATGAAGAATATTAAGAACAGACACAATGTTCTTACTATATGAAAATGAGACAGAGGAACTCCTGGTGTGCCTCCGAGTACTCAACAAGAATTTTTAAAATGCAGTTTCTTTTTCTGTTCAATTTTTGAGCACTCCGGTTTGTGCAGACCTCAGTGATCTCAACTGAGCAGCAGTTAAATTTCTATATTTGGCCTTAGCAAAGGAAATGCCAGTCAGTGTTGCCACTCCTGTTTACTGTCCAGTGTGTCCTGCTGAAAATTGTGCATGTACAGATGCTGGGTCAGCACAGGATCAGGCTGGGCAGTGACATTTCCAAGCAGTGACGTTTCCCATGGTCCAATAGCCTGCTGACATTTGGGGTAAATCCACCAGTCCCACACTCCCAGCATAGAGCTGCGCTGAAAGGGAGCATGGATTAAGAATTGGTGTCACTATAGTGTAGCCCTATCTCCGATTTGATCTCCCTTTCAGCGCTACTGACCGTTGAGAGTGTGGGATTAGTAAACTTACCGTCTAGCTTCAAAAATGAAGGATGTCCACTTAGATGAGGTACACAAGAGTACTCAGCATTTATTGAATTAGCACCTTGAGGAGAGAAATTTGAGGGGTTAAGGGGGTGCTTTTTGTGCAATTACATATTCCTCGCTACTATTTCTCTTTTCACTTTCTGCCTCTCTCCAGCCGCCTGAATAGAAACAATCTACAGATCTTGCCAGAGTTGCTTTTCCTGGGAACTCCGAAGCTCTACAGACTGTGAGTATTCAAGTTTCTTTAAACCTGTCAAATTTGAAAATAAAAGACACCTGGATGATTTCAGTGCCGTGTGGCTACTCCTGAACCAATTGCACAACATCAGCACAGCTTGACTCTCGGTAACTCGTGCTTCAATCCAGCCTAACGTTGCAAATGACCATATAATTATAGATTTTTTTTATACTGCTGTCTGAAGAGGGTATTTATTTTTGCCTAATTGTCACAATTTTTCTAAAGCCCTTACAGCTATAATTTTTTGAGAGAACTTGTAGGATACAGTTGTAATTTGCTTTGTGCATTCTTACAAATCATAAATCAAAGTTAGAGCTTAAGTTCTGAGGTATCCTCAGGCAATTTGAAGCAGGCAGATGCAGCCCTGATGGTAATTTAGAAGGAAAACAGTTCATCCTCAAGCCGTTGAGAAGCAAGCAGCTTCAGAAAGGTGCAGGATGAAGGTCATGTCTGGTTTGGTTTCACACAGTTACAGTTTGCTTGGAACGTTCCATGCCTAATGGGACAATGCTCCAAAACTGTGAGTTGATTCAGAACTAATCTGCGGTTCATTTTAGTTTCATTTTCTTGTCGAAAATCCTGAGAGATTCAGCTCTTGAAATTTGAAAGCTTTTTAAATTGCTTATTGGATGAATATTAGCTGAAAATGTGAAGTAAGTCTGGATTTGTCCAGTTGTCACAGCGAGCTGCTTTGAGATGACAGTGATATATGTCTGAGGGCCGCCTTTAATTTTAATGTGAGTAATTGTGCTGAAAGTAACTGGATTCCTCTGCTGAAGAAGGATGGTGGACACAGAGTTTCACTCTAACAGATGCAACTACCCTGTCGACTGTGCTGTCACTCAAAGTGGAATTTGAAAAACTGATCACCTCAGTCCCTATTTCTTTGTTCTGTTGGGGAGGGGCGGGGGGAGCGGTCATGATTCATCTTAGAGTTTCTTGAAACGGAAATACAATACATGTGCATTTTGTTGCAAGACTGCCATCAATCTCATATTCTTCTTAAAAAAAAAAATTGAGAGCGGTCTTTCTTGATTATATGCATGTAGATTGTGATTTCTTCAAACATTTCTAAATTAATATAAATCAGTGTAAATATCAAACTGACGTCACTTCTGCACGTGCAGCTTCAGCAGTTCATCAGCATACTGAAATATCATTTATGAATGGCTTTAAGGAGATTTTTCAGCCATAAATAATTGGGTTCTAATTGTAGATAGAACTGAGACTGAGGAGTAATAATAATAACAGTGGTTCTTACTCCTCTTTTCTTTCTCTGTTTTCCTCCACTTTTGTCCTCTTTTTCTCTCCTGACGCTGTTTAATGTGGGAAAATGCGAGGTTATCCACTTTGGTAGGAAAAATAAAAAAAGCAAATTATTATCTAAATGGGGAGAGACTACAAAATGCTGAGGTACAGAGGGATCTGGGGGTCCTTGTACACGAATCACAAAAAGTTAACATGCAGGTACAGCAAGTAATTAGGAAGGTAAATGGAGTGTTGGCCTTTATTGCAAAGGGAATGGAGTATAAAAGTAGGGAAGTCCTGTTACAACTGTACAGGGCATTGGTGAGACCACACCTGGAGTACTGCGTACAGTTTTGGTCTCCTTATTTAAGGAAGGATATACTTGCATTGGAGGCAGTTCAGAGAAGGTTCATGAGGTTGATGCTGGAGATGAAAGGGGTTGTCTTATGACGAAAGGTTGAGTAGGTTGGGCCTATACTCATTGGAGTTTAGAAGAATGAGAGGGGATCTTATTGAAACATAAGATTCTGAAGGGGTTTGAAAGGGTAGATGCAAAGAGGATGTTTCCCCTTGTGGAGGAATCTAGAACTAGGGGGCAGAATAAGGGGGCACCCATTTAAATCGGAAATGAGGAGGAATTTCTTCTCTCAGAGGGTCATGAATCTTTGGAATTCTCTACCCCAGGGAGCTGTGGAGGCTGGGCCATTGAATATATTTAAGGTGGAGATAGACAGATTTTTGAAAGGTAAGGGAGTCAAGGGTTATGGGGAGCAGGCAGGGAAGTGGAGTTGAGGCCAAGATCAGATCAGCCATGATCTTATTGAATGGCGGAGCAGACTCGAGGGGCCAAATGACCTACTCCTGCTCCTACGTCTTATATTCTTATGTTCTTATGATTCCTTGCTGGGGTATGATGCCACTGACACTCGTCACCCTGCAATACCTCACTCCAGCGGCCATGCTTCATGTGTTAGCCCGGACAGTGAGCATTGGCAGGCTGCTTAGCTGTGAGGTTATCATTCGAGCCTGAACCTATGCTCACCTGACATCCCCAAAGGTTGTGGGGTGGGGGGTCACTGGACAACAATCAGGAGTACGAACCTTGTCAAGATGCTTTCTTTATTCAACCTGTTCAGGGCTTTCGCTCTGCAACATCAATGCATTTCTCCCGCTAAATACTTCAGCGAACAGTGTCCCAGAGGGCTCTGCTGAATGCATTTGTTTCTAAACCATTTCTGTTTCTATAAAAATCTGTTTGCACGCACTTAGATCAGTCTGAATTAAATTAGCATATTCTGATTTGTTAAATGCCCCTCTTAAAATATAAGATCTCTGTGCAACTGGACCATGCTCACCAGTATCAGTGGAACTTCCTTTTGCACTTTTTGCTTATCTTTCTGCCCTTATTACTGATAATACTTGAGAAAAAGCAGAGAGAATGTGGACCTCCAGATCACGTTTGAGGAGTTTACTATTTATGGTGCTTGAAGGAAACCGATGAGCAGTTTGCCATATATTGGCAAATTCACTAATCTTCCACCCTCAATGGGGAACCACACTTGAAGGGAATGCAAGTCAGATAATCAGCACGACAGTGTCAAGGCCCATCTCGCATCTCCATTCCCTTTGAGCGTGGGGTCACTGCATTTATCCATAGAGCCTAAGGCAGTATTCACAAGGGTCAAGTACCAATGAGATACAATATTAAAATCTTATTTCATGTTTCAGCTTGGCTTTATTGGTAGCATTTTTACCTTTGGTTCAGAAAGTTGTGGGTTTGAGCAACATACAAGGTCTTGAGCTCACAATTCGCATTGATGCACTGGTATACTACTGAGGGAGCGCTGTATTGTTGGAGGTGGTGTCCTTCGCATGAGACATTAAGCCCCTGCTGCCTGCTGAGTCAGATGTTAAATATCCTATGGCACTGTTCAAAGAAGACCAGTGGAATCTCCCTGTATCCTGGCCAAGATTCCTCCCCAACTAATATCAGCAAAATCAAAAACAAGTTAACTGGTAATTCATCTTATGACTGTTCACGGTGCTGCTAAAGACTGCTGCTGCATTTGGTTACATAACAACAGTGACATGCACTCCGAAAGTAAATACGTGAAGCACTTTAATGTTTTAACATGATAAAGCACTATGTAATTGCAAGTATTTTGCATTATTTTATTTAAATTTGATTGAAAGATTTGCAAGAACACAATTCATTCCACCTTCTTACTACCATAATGGAAATTATGCAGGCCCACATCTGAAGTGTTCTCATCATTGCTTGAGAAGAGCTCGTGAAGACTTTCAGCTCTCTGCCTGAACAGCAGTTGCAAGATTAATAAAGCTATTGTATTAATAAAGCATTGTTGATTACAGTTTTGAATAGCACTCCCAATATTAGCACTGTAAATGTCAGTCCTAAAATAGTGTACTGCTTGGCTGAATGAAATAATTATTACATTTTCAATTGGTATTTTAAAGTTTGAATTCCTGAATTCTGCAGCTACATGTTTTAGCCAGGCCTGCGATCCACTGTAAAGAAATTACATTCTACCTGCTTAAAGCTACGGTTCTCTCTGAGGGAATTTTCAATATGACAGCCTGCTGTATAATACGTTATATTTCCATAAAAGCTTGTATGAATCATTTTTTTATCAAAAGCTAACAGTGTTGTTTTGTGTGGTATTTTTACTGACTGCATTTTATTTTCAAAGATGTAGACGGTCTTTAACTCAGTAAGAAGTAGGTCCATTCACAACCTTGGGTCTTGCACGTTATGGAGCTGTTATGTGCCAAAATGCATATTTGCGGCCTATTCAGTGCTTGCATCTTACATGGCTGTGCAGTACTGTAATGCACTGTTGGTGACAATGGGCTGGATTTTGATACTGGGGCGGGTTGGGGTCGTGTCATCCACTTTTCGTGTTATCCACCCGACTGCAATTGGATGTGGGAGATTGATGCGATTTTCACCTAATTGGGCAATTGAGTTCCAGCATGTGGGAACCCATGAACCAATTAATGTTTTGAGTCTGAAAGTCACCTCTGATGATGTCATCATTGCTGCTGCATTGAAGGTCTTCAGAGACTGCCTGGCCTTTGCTGTGAGAGGACCTGGATGCAAAATGAGCAGCAGCAGCCCTAAGTCTGCTCCCAGATATTTTTACACACACACACACAGAGAGACAATTTTTTTTTGCACCACCGCTCCCAGATATGTCTCCTCCACCACTCCCAGATGCCAGCCAGCCACTCACTCACTGATAGTCAGCCCAGCCACTGATAGTCAGCTATCCAAATGTGCTCCCACCAGGTTTCACATTCGTCGTTCAGAACAGGCGTGCTTCAAGTAGAACAAGGGTTAAAATCACAAAGGCCTTTCAAAATGGTATTATAGAGCCAATTTAGTGCTTGTTAAGGGCCTTAACAGCCTATCCCGTCTCTTAAAGGCGGGATGCAGTCGGGACCAGCAGACACGATTTCATGAAAATTGCGTGGAGGTGGGATGGAGGCGGACTTGTGCCCGCCCGCCAGTTTTCGCAATTTTAACCCTCCACACTCCTCCAAACACGCCTCCAAACCCGCCTCCACGGGTCAATGAAAATCCAGCCCAATGATTCTGTTAGTATGTAAGCAGTCTTGGATCCTGCTGTTCTTCTTTCAGTAGCCCTGTTTCCATGGGTAGAGTTCAGTTGTATTCAGGCTGAATTAATGACGGGTCTGAGCACTGGGTAATCTATAGGAATCATTTGGGTACAGCGAAACTATAAAAAACCTGCTCTTGGTTTGTATTTGTCTAGCGCCCAATTTTAGTCTTTGGCTCAGCCGATGTCAACGGGTGATCTTCACGAGAAATCAGTTGCACCTCCGTATCGCACCGTACATTCCATGCTTTGGCACACATTACTTGTTGGCAAATGGAATATGCACTTCCAGCTCATCAGCAGGTGGAGCCGGTAACAAATTCACTTCGTTCAGATTGACAAGAACTGATTTGACTCCGGTTTTCTCCTGGTAATGAAGTTAGTTCATTGCACTCAGAGTGCAGTTTACAGCACTGAGTTCACTTGTTCTAATCATTGCCGATCTGAAGGTGCTGGCTGGTGCTAGTGAACAGTTTCACAGGTGCCAGTCAGCATTTGTTACCTTGTCAAAGTAGCCACTTTTCATGCACGAGTATGGATACCGAGCATTGACGGGTTATTTGACTGTGGGAGGCATCACCCCTAACTTGCTGTCCTGAACCAACATCCACACGTGCACATTCTAGCTGCTGGATAGCGATCAGGATTGGAAACCTTTGCCAATTTTGCTTTTTCCTCCTCCTTAACCAAGAGGCCCGCAGATCTTTAGCGGCACCTTTGCTGCCACCTCAGCTGAGATCAGCTAACTCAGCACGGACCGGGAGTTGAACTTGGGAACTTCCCTCTTGTGTACGGCATGGCTATCCACTGACGTAGCTGGCTGAGCCATTGGAGGAGCCTTAATCTTCAGTTTTGAAAGAAAGATAAAATATAAGGGCTTTTCAGTAAGGCTGTGCTCTGGGGTGGAGCCTCTCTCGACAGGATGGCAGGCTGGAGAATTGGGGCTGTAGTTGTTGTTGTGTTATTGCTGCCTCGCCAAGCAAGGCTGCACTTCATTCTATAGTACTGTGCCAGGGCCTGAATAGATGGGGGTTCGCTGGCTGTGTAGCTACAGCACAAGTCCCGAGGGCTGATCTTAACTTTCGGTGGTGGCGGAAAACGGGCGGTAGTGGATTGACCGCTCGTTATACGCCCCACCCAATCATCAATGGAAAGGACCAATCGGGCAGCTGTATAGCGGGCAGCCAATCCATTAACATTAGCCCTTGTGAGCCTATGATATCAGAGACTTTATTGCTGTGGGGGGAAATGGAAGAATTCAGTGTAAAGAAGAGGGGAAGGAAACTGTAATATTAAATTTCTGTCGCCCAGGGGTTATTGCTGAACACACTGAAGTTCAGCATTTGTGTGTGTGCATGGCTAATGCAGACTTTCATAAAAATGATATATGCTTAGTTTAGGGGTGTTACTAAATCTGTGTTTCTTCTGTAGTATTCTCTGCTCTTTAACCTTGTATAAAATGAATTTTAATTCAACAGCTTAAATAGCAAATTATAATAATACTGATAATCAGCAACTTGAATGCCCGCTGTAGTGTGAAATGCTGCTCAAAATAAAACCAGTTCAAGAATAATTGAAACGCTTCGCAGGCTGCTAATACCAGTGCCAAAGGAAACTTAGATAATACAACACGAATTGTAATGTATTTTCTTTAAGGAAACATGTCCATCAAAGTCTCGAGTAATGTTTGCACAGGTTGTACTCTGCATGCCAAGAATGATTAGCATTTTGTGGCACTCTGTTCCAGTCTCTAGTGAGTTATTTAATTTCTTCATGAAAATACCCCTGAATCACAGATTATGGGGTGATTGACGGGCTGACCCCTTTGTGCACGTGCAACAGTGAGAGAGAGACTTTAAGTGGAGTGACACCTCTCTGTGTATCAAACTGTTTAATGCAATGCTATCAGTAGTCTATAAATTACAGGTGGGTAGTTACTTCTGTGTGTGTGACATAGATGAACAATGTGAGAAACTGGGCATGTGAAATATATATGATTAGTTGCAGTTGGTCACTAACAGCAACCAAGGGAATTTTTTTCCACTTTTGCTGTCTGCTGTGTGGCTTCTCTTCTCAAGGAGCTATGCAGGCTGGAAGCGTCACATGCTTAGGTCAAGGTATTTGCTCTGTAACAGTAGTATAGTCACAGCTGTGTTTGCAGGGCTAGGAAACCAGTTCAAATATCATTAGCACAATTTATACTACTCACCATGCTGCTATTTTTTGACCCCCAGGTACCTGCTGAGCTATGGCTAGGACTACTTCTGATAGTCTCCGAGGGCAGGCAGTGCACCGTAATAATGGTGCGTGTGACTGCTAAAGAGTCTGCATTGCGGGCGCTGTGCTGCATTTCAGACTTGTCTGCTGGGAGTGTGGACCAGAAGCTTGTGCTGGCTCTGTACCTCAATGCAGTCCAGGTATAAGCATCTTCATTCCTATAGCTAGTCCTAGTCATGCTGCCCCTCTGATTACAATCCGAAGAATGTGATTTGAAACCCAGAGCCCAAGAAGTGAGGTTTTACACTGATGTCATGACAAGAACTTTATGCTGGCAGTTTAAATAAACCAGATTTATAGGATGAAATCACATTATTCAATATTAGCAGATGGATTTGTTAGCATGTTGCTTGTGGTAATATCATAAAGCCCATCTTCATCCCATTATTGGACTCCATTCCAGCTTCATGCTGGTATAAAGTTGACAATAGAAACATCGCTTTTGCTCATCACTGGAAGCTGAACAGTATCATTAATAACAATAAGGACATTAAAATGAATTAAATGGCAGTGATTGTGAAAAGAAAATTCACAAATCTAAGTTAGTTTCCCATGCACGGCACTGATATCTGCCCCACTTCTTATCTGCACCACTTAACTTCCTGTTGTCATATCAAACCGTTTGTGTCAACTTTTCCCATTATAAATTCCCATGCCCACATTTATAATGGAAAAGATCTATGTAAACTTGTCACACTGTTCGCATTATTGTAGGTGTCTATGGGCCAAATTTCCACGTTTTCTCTGAGATTTCAATTAGCATGGCAGCTATTTTCTGTTAGTAAAGACTTTTGGAGGACCAGGAGGTACCATACGTAGAAATTCATCATGTTAGTAAAAGGCAATTAGACCCAAATCCGCAGCCCTTCCGGCACACTCCTGCTGTAACTTTAGGCTGGGACCTGGCATATCTGGGCCCTGGTCTTGCACCAGAATTCCTGCTCGGTCTTCTCGGGGATGGAGCTTCTGCACACCCCAAACAAGGCCAGTGGTGTAAGAAGGGGTGGGGCCAGGGGTGGTGACCCTACATCAGGAGTTTCATGTGTCTGGCCCTCAAAGGGACTTGGCGTAGGGTTGGCGATGGTATGTTTGGTGAGACCAGGTGTACCATGCCACTAAATAGCAGAAACCCAACCGGTCTTCCAGGCTGGGATTGTGGCCTGGACCCCCAAAGAAAAAATAAATCATTTATAAAATTACCCCTCGTAGTTATGGTGGCTGATCGGGAGAACACCCAAGGAAATTCTTAGCGCCTGTGTTTAGACATCATGCACACAATTATTTAAATTCAGCCAGCTGCATATTTCACCTGTTTAGTTTTGCAGGATGCATTGTTTTAGTTTCCTCAATTAATATTCCAGCCTTCTTCTTCTTAGATTAGCAATATTGTTAACAATATTCCAGCCGCCTTCTTCTTAGATTAACAATATTGTTAACACAGCCAGTTATAGTTACCATTGCAGTTGGAGTTATTCCAGATGTTGTCTGTAATACCTATACTGGCTCTCATCCAAAAAATCCCATTCACGTGGTTCATCAAAGGGCTAAATTCTGATTCAGTGTGGGTCTATATGGTACACCATTATGCAAGTGCAGTGGACCCTCTGTTCTGCTGTGTGCAGTAGTCTGATGTGCACCAAACCTGGTAACTAAAAACAAACTGCCCCATGGTACACATGTGTTGACTGTCGGTGCATGTAAAAATAATTCAATCTAGCCCTCCATTTTGAGAAGGGCAGAAGAGTAAGGGCCAGTGTTTCTTGGCAGCACTGGTAACTTCTTAGAAGCCAGATGAAAATTCTGCAGCATATGGCTTGTTCTCAGAGCTACTTCAAAAAAAAAACAGGCAATATAATAATGATCTTGATATGTCTCTTTTCAACAGAGAATACTCTAAAGATTTTGTGGATAAGAGCAGAGAATAATTGAAAGATTCTCTGAATCGCGGCTTAGAAATGTAAAAAAAATAGTAATTTTACTAAATGGATGTCTGTGTTATGTTTGGGTTTGACCTCTTGGCTGGCTTGTTGATTTGTGGGCATTGGGAGTAGGTATTCATTTTCTTTATTGGTAAGTGATTTGTTCGGGCTGCAGTGGTGTTGAGTACTACCTCATTCACATTTACAATGTAGTACTGTAATGGAGAAACAGGAAAGTAATTTTTCAACATGATTATTTGCCCCAGTGGTAATTTCTTTAATTTAATATTTCCAAATACTTGGAGCCGAACCACACAAGACCACAGGAGATTAAATACTGATTTAAGTGGAATAGGGAGGCTCTGGGGAAAGATTTTCTTTCTCTTTTGATATGTGTTCTGAACAAGAGGTGCGTTTGTGTGTACATGTGTGTGTCTGTGTCTAAATCTGTGTGTGCGTGTGTGAGTGTGAGTATGTATGTGTATGTGTGTGTGTCTGTGCCTAAATCTGTGTGTGTGTATGTGAGTGTGTATGTAAGATCATAACATAAGAAATAGGAGCAGGAATGGCAACACGGTGGCATAGTGGTTAGCACTGTTGCCTCACAGCGCCAGGAACCCGGGTTCGAATCCGGCCACGGGTGACTGTCTGTGTGGAGTTTGCACATTCTCCCCGTGTCTGCGTGGGTTTCCTCCAGGTGCTCCGGTTTCCTCCCACAGTCCAAAGATGTGCGGGTTAGGTTGATTTGACTATGATAAATTGACCCTTAGTGTTAGGGGGATTAAATACGTGGGGTTACGGGGATAGGGTGGGATATGTGTCGGTGCAGGCTCGATGGGCCGAAATGGCCTCTATCTGCATTGTGGGGATTCTGTGAATAGGCCACTTGGCCCCTCGAGCCTGCTCCGCCATTCAATAAGATCATGGCTGATCTTGGGCTCAAAGCCACTTCCCAGCCCGCTCCCCATAACCCTTCACTCCCTTATCTTGCAAAAATTTGTCTATCTCCACTTTACATGTATTAAATGTATTTAATGACCCAGCCTCCACAGCTCCCTGGGGCAGAGAATTCCACAAATTTACGACCCTCTGAGAGAAGAAGTCCCTCCTCATCTCAGTTCTAAAAGGGCGAACCTTTATTCTGAGACTGTGTCCCGGAGTTCTAGATTTCCCCATGAGGGGAAACATCCTCTCTGCATCTACCCTGTCGAGCCCCCTCAGTATCTTATATGTTTCGATAAGATCACCTCTCATTCTTCTAAATTCCAATGAGTATAGGCCCAGCCTGCTCAAACTTTCCTCATAAGTCAACCCCCTCATCTCTGGAATTAACCTAGTGAATCGTCTCTGAAATAAGGAGACCAAAATTGTACGCAATACTCAAGGTGTGGTCTCACCAGTACCCTGTACAGTTGTATCAGGACTTCCCTGCTTTTATACTCCAACCCCCTTGAAATAAAGGCCAACATTCCATTTGCCTTTTTGATTACTTGCTGTACCTGCATGCTAACTTTTTGTGTTCCATGCACAAGGACCCTCGGGTCCCTCTGACCTGTAGCATTTTGTAATCTCTCTCCATTTAAATAATATTTTGCCTTTTTATTTTTCCTGCCAAAGTGGATAACCTCGCACTTTCCCACATTATACTCCATCTGCCAAATGTTTGCCCACTCACCTAGCCTGTCTATATCCCTTTGCAGATTCTTTGAGTCCTCCGCACAACTTGCTTTCCCACCCATCTTTGTATCATCCACAAACTTGGCTACATTACACTCGATCCCTTCATCCAAGTCATTAATGTAGATTGTAAATAGTTGGGGCCCCAGCACCGATCCTTGTGGCACCCCACTAGTTACCATTTGCCAACCAGAAAATGACCCATTTATCCCGACTTTCTGCTTTCTGTTAGTTAGCCAATTCTCTATCCATGCTAATATATTACCCCCAACTCCATGAGCTCTTATCTTATGCAGTAACCTTTTATGTGGCACCTTATCGAATGCCTTCTGGAAATCCAAATACACCACATCCACTGGCTCACCCTTGTCCACCCTGCTTGTTACATCCTCAAAGAACTCCAGCAAATTTGTTAACATGATTTCCCTTTCCTAAAACCATGCTGACTCTGTTTGACTGCAGTATGTTTTTCTAAATGCCCTGCTATAGCTTCCTTAGTGAAGGACTCCAGCATTTTCCCAATGACAGATGTTAGGCCAACTGGTCTATAGTTTCCTGCTTTCTGTCTCCCTCCTTTCTTAAATAGTGGTGTTACATTAGTGGTTTTCCAATCCACTGGGACCTCTCCAGAGTCCAGGGAATTTTGGTATATTGCAACCAATGTATCCACTATCTCTGCAGCCACTTCTTTTAAGACCTTGGGATGCAGGCCATCTGGTCCAGGGGACTTTTTAGTCCCATTATTTTATCGAGTACTATTTCCTTAGTGATAGTGATTGTCTTTAGTTCCCCACTCCCTGTGGCCCCTTGATCATCCATTATTGGGATGTTGTTAGTGTCTTCTACTGTGAAGACAGATGTTCAGAGTCTCTGCCATTTCGTGTGTGTGTGTGTGTGCACACTTGTGTTCTCTGTTGGGTCACAACTGCGCTGCTTATAAAGTAGCTGAATAAAAGATCAGAAATAAAAGAATCTTTTCACTTGTTCAGTTTTGATTCCTTTCCCCCTTCACTTTTGCTTTACTATTAGCCCCTATTCATCCACACCGTTGGTGGGCAGGTAACCTCCTCCTCGGCTTCTGCCAATGCTGTTAGCTTGTGTACAATAATATATCTTTTTTTCCCTCTTCTGAAATGCTTAATCTCTACTTGTTCTCCTGCACTGATATATTGTTCTTTGGCACAGCATACCATTGAATGCACGAATGAGCTGTCCCACCTTTATGTTTATTTAGTAGCTACCTTAAGGCCTAGCCCAAGGGTGCAGTGAAAACCGGCAATATTCGCAGTGACCTGATTTCTCATTCACAGCAATGCTGCCCTGCCTGACTCTAGTAACTCTTGAAAAGCACATTGTTCACAGCCCGCTGACTGCTCATCTGAAGCAAATGGATTTTGACTGTTTAATTTGGTTTGTTGGATCACAGTTCAGTGATCATTGTTTGCTGCTCAGCTGTGTTACATCGCACCAAGTGTTTGACCTGAAACGCTGGAGACTTTGCCTTTTGGGAGTCTAGGCTCTATCATAGGGGCATTCCTGTAGAACCAACCTCTTCCAGTGAGGGAGACAGGTGGAACTGTTACATGCAGGCTGGGACTCAATACAATAGATGTGCCAAGTGGTTGCTGGAAGAGACTTCTAGAAATTTGCCAATTTTATAACCACACATCAGTGATGTACAAAAGTGAGATACAAACACAGAAATGCGTGTAGCGGTTGTCTGGTTTGAACTTGCACTGACTGAATTGGAAGGAGAACAAAACACAGAGGCAACTGGCCCCTTCATCACCACCCTTCCTTCCTTAATTCAAGGGAAAGGTACCATCTGGGCTGTGGAATTCTCTATGGTCACAAGCAATGCTGTTCAAAATGGACGGAGCAGGAGGTTTCCATGCTTCAGTGATGGAATCGGTTTCCTTCTGATGACTTTCTCACCCTATGATGGAATGGCGCACTGAAGCTAATGTGTTCATCCCTGTACCATGCGCTGTCAGAAAAATGAGGTGCAGCTGATGAGTCCCTGCTTGGGCAGGAATCCAAAAAGGCTGAGTGGTGATGGAGCAGGATCAACACTCTGCCTTTTATTGTTTTAGACTTTAAGAAAAAAAGCACCATTTGTTTTTCTGTCCCACTGATGGCAGAATTACTGCATCAGGCATGTTCATAACTAACAGAGCTGGGCCAGACCACCTCTTTCACCGACACGGGTAATGAATCATCTCTCGACCCTATTCAGATTCAGAACTTGTAAGTTTGTGCAACAGAAGAGTTTGGGGAGGGGGCACATTCACCATACTGTAAACCTATATGAATATAACAACGATTTCTTTGGGCTTTATTGTAATATTCTTTTGGTTTCTTTATTCTGTTTATAATGTGAACTCTGTAGAGTGAAAGCCTGGTTGCTTTTATTACTTGAAATGAACAGTTTATAACTGATTGTTGCCAAGGCAGCAGTAGGGTTGGTCTTGGTGTCCTTTGACTGGGGAGGGGAAGAATTAATCAGGGTTTCTGCTCCTGATCACTAACCAGGACCCCTCTACCCCATGAATACAGACACCAGGAGGAGACAGGATTGGGCTTGACGGTGATGCTATTGACGGTTGAACAGCCTGCCAACATTCACGTTCCAGGCACACACATGAGGGATGGTAGGCTGGGCAAGTTACTGGAAGGCTGCCAGTGCCTGCGGAACAGTGTGCCAGTGCAAGCCACCATCTTTGGGACAGCAGGGAAGTAAAGGAGACAAAAGTTTTTAAAGAAACACAAACAAAAAGAACTTATAAATATCCTTAATTTATGAAATTTTAACTGCTTTTTCTTTTAATGCTGACATGACATGATCACGCAAGTGAAATAGATAAGCGATTTGTAATAGGAAGAAGACAAATGTCTCATTCTGAAGGAGTGTTTCCTGAAATAGAAAATATTTCCTTTGAGTCTGACAGTTGGCAGGACTGAGGGTTTTGTAGCCTACAACAAAAGCGGGAGCTGCACAGGGAACCATCTCGAAAATCCTCTGGAATTAATTTCTGCCAGCTATGATTAAAGTGCAGGACACTAGACGTGTCAGATGCCATAGTCCTGTGCTTCATTTTCTTCCTGGCCTCTCTGGCCTCTGCTGCATTGAATCCAACAATGGCTGCGCAGGCTTCACAGGTTACTGTTGCTACGGTTACTGTCGCCTTGTCAAATCAAAATCATTACTCATCCTGTGAGCTGCCATGATAGCTATTGCTGGCTTCCAACACTAGGAAGACTCTGAAGATAATTTACGCAGAAGAGAGGGAAGTTGCTCGGCTGTGTTCTGTGAGGTGGATTTTAATCTCTTGGCGCTGCTAGCATCAGACAGCTGTTGATGAGCCCCTGTAAGTTGTCTGCGTCAACCTTGGCTCTTAATTGTCATGGAAACCTGAGAGAGAGATGACTTTGTAAACTTTGTAACAATAAAAGTTGTTTTTGCAGTTCTAGTCAGGGATTATACCTCTGTGTTCATTCGCCCTGACATTTTGCTTATAACATCATGACCCCTTTTAAAACTACTTGTATCTTTGAAGTAGTTGGGTTGGTACCCAGTGGTAGACTCTATGAACGGAAAAATGTTTTGTTCTATGTAGTCAAAGTTGCTGGCAGCTCATGGCATTGTCCTTCAATGCCAGGCTGAACAACTTCAAAAGAGCGGACCAACTTTGTATCAGGGTCTCTGAAGAAGCCGATGACATTGTAAATAAGACATCAGACAATGCGAACGCACAAAGTGAGCTAATCCCTGTAGAGTAAAGGGCTTGTATAGAGACAACCCACTATCTTAACCGATTGAGCACTTGACTCACAACCTAAAGGTCAAATGTTAGATTTCCATTGAAGGGTCAGCACTCTCAAGTGGCTATGGAGAGGTCCATAGCTCTGTCCATCCCACCTTCCTGGAGGATATGAGTAGAAAGAGATCTGCAGGGACAGAAGATGAGGAAGAAAAAGTATTTATTTTTTAGTGTGAACTACTTTTTCTGAGGTTTCGCTAACTACCCAAAGGAAGTAAAGCTGCCTAATCCTGTTTTAATGTTCCATGTCAGCAACACCAGCTCAACCTGCATGATGAACACATGGATAGTCAGATTAAGGCTTGTTTCCAGTAGTGCGCGGAGTGTTCAGACCAGCTCTAAATGACACAGGAAAGTGCTATTTATCCCCGAGTTGCCTACATCCCAACCGGGTGGCTATGTGCTGCTCGAACTTTGATGCTGTTGTCAGTAAGTTTCACTGGTTCTCAGCCAGGTCCTTCGATGGGATCCTCCATCTCCTGGGAAAGAGAAAACCAAGAAAACATGGTGTGAAAGTGGCATAAAATCTCCCTCAGTGCGCTGTGTGATGCGATGCTGATCCATAGGTCTGATCTTCAGTCTGTGCTCCAATATCTGATCTCAGCCAGCGCAGCCTCTGGGATGCTGCAATCGTCAGCAGCACCCATAGATAAGAGAAGAAAAATGTTGGTCAGGATTCCTGCTCCTGTTTGCTATCCCGTGACTCCTGCTGAAATGTGGCTGTCAGGCGAGAGCAGGATTGGGCTCAGCCTTCCATGGTCAAATGGCCTGTAGACATTCAATACTTGGCTTCAAACTGCATTTGAACATAAGTTATTGCATTCAGAAGAGAGAAAAAAAGGGGGGGAAATACCAAATAGGACCCATTTGTGCCATTTTTTGAATCTGGACAAAAATTATTTAAAAAGATATGTTCTGCAATGTATTGTGATACACACAGGTAACGTGCACATTTAGCATCTGACTCATTTTCATTCAAGTACCAGCATTGACAAGTGGTTAGGAAAATTAGCTCCATAGCTCCCATTGGCTCAGCAACTTTATCCAGTAAGTCATTGAGTTTTATAGATCCATGAAAAGTCCCAGGTTACAATCCCAGGTCAGTGCTGACCACGGCTATGGTAATATAGGGGTGCTGCCTCTGTGCTCCTGCACTAGAAAGGGGAAACTCATTCAGAGTTCCCACTCCT
Organism: Squalus acanthias; assembly: GCA_030390025.1. Classification (NCBI taxonomy): domain Eukaryota; kingdom Metazoa; phylum Chordata; class Chondrichthyes; order Squaliformes; family Squalidae; genus Squalus; species Squalus acanthias. The sequence continues at coordinate 111,133,983 of CM059426.1, read as the reverse complement.
GTTTGCAATTGAGCAGCCTCTGATGGAAGTGCATGTGTGCGGGTATCATGTTAAGATAGAATTGGGCGCTGCCGTGATGCTCTCTCAGTCAAATAGCCTGCAAATGCTCACTGTTACGGCTCCTACATAAATGATCACCATCTGGGCAAAGAACCAGAGGGTGACTGGTGCTGTTGGAACTGTATCCCAAAAGGAGAAGAGGGGAGGAGGAAAATATCACTGCTGCCCTCATTTAGAGCATTATCAATTTCTTTTGCAAAGATTTAATCATTCAAACTAATTATCAGAAAATGTTTGGCTCAACACGCTCAAGAAATCTTGTTTGAAAATCCCCAAGAAATGAAATAAAGCATCGTGTATATTGATGACTGCTGGAGAAAATAGTCACTCGAAGCATAAAGCATGCACTTAGCCTTGACAAGTGCAGTATCTGTAGAAAGATTCGAAGGAAATGCTTTCTGAATGGTGTAAACAGCTAGAACGAGCTGTGCTGCTCTCTCCTTATTTGGTGTGAATAATAAAAGTCTGTATCCATGTGGTGCTCTTATGTTACGATGCAATGAAAACAGATGTGGCTGAAGTTACAGTGTGTTTCTGTTTTCCAAACTACTTAACAATACTGCCAGCATAAACTTTCAGCATCAAAGCACTGAAAACTGCTCAAATTAAAATATCACCCTGCCTGTAACCATGTCACCAGCATGATGTGAATGGGATGGCAAGCACGTTAGACATTTAAAGTGGCGATAGATAGGAAACATTGCCACATTTAACTGAATCACACTTTCATTAATTATAGACTACACTTGGTATATAATTACACACTGGGTGAAGTGTGTATAAACATTAGGCGGAGGGAAGAGCAGACGTGACAGGTTGATTCATTCCTCAGTACTTGGCCGCTGAAGAAGGAGTGTTGCACGCAGACTAATCCTTTCAGAGTTTTTTTTCATGTGTTCCATCACACTGCACATACCAAAATAGTTTTCTGTGAATGTTGAATGTTACATTTTATAAAGTAGCACAGACAAGTCCAGACCATTTCTTTATCTGCTGTCTGATTGGATTTACATTATTAGAAAACGAATACCACTTCGTGAGCCCCTCTGGCTCACTGGGTCTATGCCCTACCTGCTGTGCACTAAACCGTGCAGACCAGGAAGATAAAAAAGAAACAAAACTATAAATAACATAAATCTGAAACAAAAAACAGAAAATGCCGGAAACACACAGCTGGCCAATCGGCATCTAAGGAGAGAAGAGACAAGTTAACATTTTGGGCACAACCCTTTGTCAGAACAGTTCTAATGAAGGGTTTCACCCAAAACATTGGGCCAGAAATTCGGCTTTCCGGCTTCCTGCGGGTGCAAGCATCGCGCGCGTACTTGCCCACCGCGCCTGCAGTTGTGCTTTGGGCCCACGAGGACTTCGGGTCCTGGGCCTCCTGCAGCTGCCAGCGCGCAGTGCTTGTGTATCCCAGGGGCGCAGTTAGTTCGAAGCGTCCCCTGGGATCACGTGGGCCATGGAGAGCCAATCCTAGCAGGGCATTTTCATTCATAGATTTGACAGGAAGACCTGTCAAATCTATGAATAGAGATCGGCCCCAAAACCACACTTAAACTTCAAATAATTTTTTTTTTTAAATCACATTTTTAAAATAACTATAAGTTAAATAAATTAACTACTTTAAACAAAAATTAAAATTTTTGAAAAAATTAATTATACTTTGTAACGGTGCTAAAAATAAACTTACCTTTCTTTAAAGTATCTAAAAAAGATAAACCTGTTGAAAAAATGTTTAAATTGTAATTAATTAACCACTTACCTTGTTAAAAACAGGCCTTGCGCCTCCTTTAAAAGCACAGCTTCTTCCATACTTACCATCCCGGAGAAACCTGAAAAAAAAATCGAAGTTCGCTGCGTGCGCGCAGCCTCCCCCGCGCACGCGTTCGACTTCTGAACCCCTCCCTTCAGGGGAACGGAAATTCCGGTTTCCCGCGCATGCGCAGTGCATGCAGGAAACCGGCACTTCAGATGGCCTTACGGGTGAGTACACAGCGCGTACTCACCCGACAACAGCCGAATTTATTAACTTGTCTGTTCTGTCCCCAGACCAGAAAGGTCGCTGGTTCAGTCCCTGGCCTGTGCTGAGTTATCTAATCTCACCTGGGAGGGTGGACATGCTCCTGTATTCCCTGACTATAGAGATAAATAATCCGGGTTCTAATGTTGGATCTTTATTCAGTGTTGTAACTGAAAACTTTGGATATTTAGAACATCAATTTAGATTGGCATGCTAGCTGCTTGGAAAACACATACAGAATCCGCTACAGCATGAGCTGTTGCAATGAGATTTTCACAGGGCAGATTACATTTATTTCATATTCTAAACAATTTTTTTCTAGTGGTGACAATTGTATGAAATATAATCCCTGCCGTTATAACAGGACGACAGTCTCACATTAAAAATATTGCAATACATAATTGCTGTTTTTAATAATAATAAATCCTGTTGGTTGGTGAGACTGCTGCAAAGTGAATGCATGTAACCATCAGCTGATGATAGGATCGGGCTTGGCTGTGATCCACAGCTGAGTAACCTTCCAACACTCACTGTATAGGCTCACAAGTGCCAAGAGGCTACTTTGTATGAGATATCCGATGGTTACTAGGACGAGGTACCCGATGGTTACTAGGACGAGGTATCCGATGGTTACTAGGACGAGGTACCCGATGGTTACTAGGACGAGGTATCCGATGGTTACTAGGACGAGGTACCCGATGGTTACTAGGACGAGGTATCCGATGGTTACTAGGATGAGGTATCCGATGGTTACTAGGACGAGGTACCCGATGGTTACTAGGACGAGGTACCCGATGGTTACTAGGACGAGGTATCCGATGGTTACTAGGACGAGGTATCCGATGGTTACTAGGACGAGGTATCCGATGGTTACTAGGACGAGGTACCCGATGGTTACTAGGACGAGGTATCCGATGGTTACTAGGACGAGGTATCCGATGGTTAATAGGACGAGGTATCCGATGGTTACTAGGACGAGGTACCCGATAGTTACTAGGACGAGGTATCCGATGGTTACTAGGATGAGGTACCCGATGGTTACTTGTGCTGTGCCAATGAAATCATGCTGCAGCATCAAGTTAACTTTCTCAGGCGAGGAGAAAACTGAGGGTGGGGGGCGGGGGGATGGTGGGTAAGTGGATTGAAAAGTGACCTAGATGCACATGAGGGAATGGAAAGCTAGCCAACATGGAGGGGCTAGAAGTTCCACAGGGGTTACCTGATCTCCAGCTGTAACTTCAGTAGAAATCCCAGAGAAACGGCGTAAAAGGCTGATCTACTTCCGAAGTTATGGTAGGAGATCAGGAGAACTCCTACGAAATTTACTGGTGTAATAGAACAACAGTCACTGTTTGTTTTGGAGGAAGAATGAGGCGTGGGTAGCTGAAGAGTAATGGCTAATAGTAACTACTTTAATTTTAGATTCTGGCCATTTTAGTGCCATCAGCTCCCAACGTGCAGGTTTTGTGCAACCAGTAGCAACCCTAATGTTGTTGATGGATTTGCTGCGGCCAACTGTCAGAAAGACTCACTTTTACCAGGTCTTAACGGCAACCAGCGAATCCATTGATTTTACTTTGACGTTAATGCTGGCTGCGTGAGCTCCACTCGTTGGGAGTCCAGCAGCACTAACACAGCAACAAGCCCAGCATAAAAGCAGCTAGAGCTGGAATGTCATGAGCTGAGACCAGCCAGCAATCAGCAGCAGAACCGTGGCCATCGGTGAGTCTGTGCAGCTCCGAGTGTGGCCACTTGGTACAAAGTGAGGAGCAGTTCCTGCAGGTGGTTCTGATTTTGGTTTACGATCAGTAGAGGGAAGCTGCTGACAATTTTTTCCCAGGCTAGTGCTGTTGAACTTCTATGGTAATTAGAATATTTTCTAATGCTCACCACCATGGAAAACAATTACAGCTAATTTTAGGGAGAAATTTAGGGCGCCTTTCACGATGTCAGGATGTCCCAAAGTGCTTTACAGCCGATGACGTACTTTTGTGAAGTGTAGTCACTGTTGTACTGTAGGAAATGCAGCAGACTATTTGCGCACAGCAAGCTCCCACAAACAGCAATGTGATATTGACTAGATAATCTGTTTTTTGTGATGTTGGTTGAGGGATAAATATTGGCCAGGACATCAGGGAGAACTCCCCTCCTCTTTGAAATAGTGCCATGGGATCTTTTACATCCACCTGAGAGAGCAGACGGGGCCTTGGTTTAACATCTCATCCGAATGACAGCACCTCCGACAGTGCAGCACTCCCTCAGTACTGCGCTCAGGAAACTGCCATTCTAGGCTATACTCTGTGAATGACTGGTGATCGAGTTCCAGTCAGCTGCCTCCTGTAGGGTGAGACTGTACCGTGGTTTAGCCTCATGAGCTTCTCAGGGTTTCTGAAATAGGAGGAAGTTACAAGAAATCATACATTGGAGCTGGTGGCTACAGCTTTAGATATATAAGCACAAAGCAAATGTGAGGTTTCGAACAGAAAGCAGTTAGCCAGATTTACCTATTACAAATGAAAACTTTGGAGAGCAGTTTTTTTTAAATATTTAGAACAGATATTTAGATTACCAAATTGTCTGTTCAGAAAACACAACAGAATCTGCTACAGTTTTTGCAGTGCAGTTTCCACAGAGCAGATTAAGTGTTTTTCATACTTTATAACAGTCAGATTTTTTTAGCGGAAGCATAATCAGTGTGCAGTGACATCATGAATCATGTAACTACATTTGTTTAGAAACAACTGATAAAATACGATCCCTGTCATTATAGCACAGTGACAGTTCCGCTTTCAAAATATTGCAATTTATAAAAATAATAACAAATTCTGTTGGTTCTTTTGCTTTTTTAGCTTCCAGCTGAAGAATCCCAGAAACCAGTCTGAGTTGTCATTAAAAAAAACAATTTAGGTCCTGCACAGCACATTTAAACTGAAAGTAATGCTAAATGTGACAGTGTTGATGCTAGAAATGGACTGTTTTTTGCATTGTATTCCATGAATATCTCCCTGTGAGATCTCAAGGCTCACCCATCAACAGATATCAGGCTGGAAATTCTAACGTCTGACATTTGAACATGTTCTGTTGTTTCAGTAGCCCCCTCTGACGTACTGACTCTCCGTCTTGTCTCCCAGTGTTTTGCATTAGAAAGTGAACAATGGAGTCATTTGGAAGCACTTGCTGTGTAGATGGTGCTGAATAACTAACCTCCATTGGTTGATTTTACTTAATGTACCAATGAAGTACGGCAGATTTCAACCTAGCTAGTGTCATACGTTAACTTGCAGACTGTATTCCGATGAGTTTCACTCTATTCACTGTATTGCAAATTATCACATCAGTGGCTTTCTGAACTTGTTCCATCTTTTTGGAACATTAGCCTGGATTTTATTGTTGGAAGTATCCTGGAATTTGGAAATGGAGCTACCAAGAATGGTGGAAATTGCCTCTGCTCACTGTTCTTTTAGAATTCCTTTAAAAGGCTGCTAGAAATAGTCTATATGAGAAATCTTTCTTCTATTCAATGGCTACCAGATACCACATGTCTACCAGAAGAAATCGCCATGGTTCGCTGATTTTATCCGTTCACTCTATTGGTGACAGTAAGAATCTGTCACTAAGGGTCAGGGAGGGAGGTGAAGTACTGATGTCTGGCTTTCGTCTATGTATGACAGAGTGACTGGTCGTGGAGTTGAAATTATTTAAAGGCACAGTGTGCTATTTATACCTCATGGGTATCTCTCAGAGTCTGCACAACTGGAATCTTCTGATCACTGTATCGCACTCAATAGCAATCGGCAGGACTAAAACTAAAGAAAAAATAATTGGAAGAGGAAAAAAGGATAATCACTTAATGCTTAACAGAATTTCAGCACATTTTTTCCTGTGAATTGTTGAGGGACAATGACTCCCAAACAGGTAAAGGGGATATTAAATTGTCAACAGGATTAAACTTGGTTGTGATGGTTGTCATGACACTCTTGCTGGGAATTTCCTCGTGGGCTCTCCCGATTGACTGCTGTAATGTTGCGCCAACGGGATATCTGCCGGAGTTATGGCAGACAAGCAGGAGAGCCGGTGAGGAAATTGTTGGCGTGACTGTTTAGGCTTGTGCATGACGAATGGTCATTTGGGTGATGCGTTGGAGGCCAGCTGTCAGCCAATGAAACATGGCCCAGCAACGGAGGGTCAGACAAGAAGGAGGTAATCGGAGAATATTAGAGGAAAAAAAGCAATAATAGACAAGAGAAAAATGAAAGCACTTGTGGATGTGAAGTTTTACATTGAAACCGCCAACAGAAAAGTTCTGTAGAAAAAAGTGTTCACATTTATATCGTGGGTTCACATCTTCAGGATGTTCCAAGCCGCTTCACAGCCAATGAAGTATTTTTGAAGTGTAGTCACTGTTATAATGTAGGCAAACGTGGCAACCAATCTCTTCACAGCAAGGTCCCACAAACAGCAAGGGACCATATGATGTGTGATGTTGATTGAGGGATAAATGTTGGCTAGGACACTCGGGTAACTCCCCTGCTCTTCTTCAAATAGTGCTGTGGGATCTTTTACGCCTCACTTGAACATTTTATTTGCAAGACACCACCTCCAACAGAGCAGTGCTTGTTAGTACCAGTTGAGATTATGTGCTCAACAGGAGCTGACTGGCATGCACAGTGCCATTGCACGTGTTTCACACTGGAAAGCCACAATCAGCACGTGTGAAATCCCCACTGACAGTGCACAGTATAAGTGGGGAATACTCTGCTTGGCAATGTAGCAATGAAATACCCAGACCAAATTGGACGCCTCATCTCAGCGTAAATTAGACTCTTCACCATTGTGCGCTGGAACATTCTGAACCCCCTCCCCCCCACCCCCACCCCCTCTCCCTTCCAATGTAGTGAATGCACCATTCCTGATGATAGCTATCTCCTCTTCTCCTCTGTATAGGAGACGTCTTGGAAGTGAACATCAAGAGTAAAAAGCAGCAGCTTAGCTTGCATTACAGTATTATTCTTCTCCAACCCCCAACAGTACAAAAGCTGGTTTGTCCTCATTGGGGCCTACTTCAAGTTTGTCATTAACTTTACTGATTGAATAATTTTTTTTTTCCACACAGCTCCGGTATCCATGGCCAGGGAGCTACTTTACCATCATCCTCCCACATGTTAATGTAATATTTAACTGGCCTAATCTGTCCCATTACGATTACCTTTTCCTTTCTTCTACTTTGGACAAATTTCCTGTTCGTAAATGAACAAACAAGTTGTGAAGACAAATAGGCCATGACAGAAAGTGTCTCCTTTTTTTGTCTAATTCCCTTCTTTGCTCTTTTTTTCCCCCTCAGTTTTTTTTTAAATTAAAAAAACACAAACAAAGAGTCCAGTCACAGAGTGCTGCTTGGGAAAGGAGGGCTTGCCTTAGGAATGCAGCGCACTGTTTGCTGTTTTGTACCTTCCATTCTGCCTTTTATTTGTGTCAGACTATTACACCAGTGTGCACGAGTGTGGTCAGTCAGTGCGTGTTGGGAAGTGGCGCTGCTGTAGTGAAGATTTTTTTTGTTCTAAAGGCAGTGTTTCCTCACAACTTCTTTTAGGTTTTAAGAATTCACGCAACAAAAAGTAGGATATGTAAGAACAAGAGCTTTTAAAGCCACGTCCAGAAAAAGTAAGAAAATGATGGGGGGAAACTGGCCACTTCTTACTTTCTGAGGGTTCCGAAGCACTTACAAAGACTTCTTGTAAGAATAAGGAAAGAATAACAAATATAAGGTGTGAGAACTGAGAAGTATCTTTTAAGTACATTAATATGTCCCTTCCAGTTATTTTTCTGTTCTCTGTGCTAAATGTTCTAACCTACAAACATTCAGGCAAGCCTTTGCCCAGTTACTTTGGGGATTAGTGTCATTAATAAGAAGTTGCAGTAGTGATCATTTGATTCGTTGAAATGACTTTTTTCTTCCATGTGTTGTGTTTGTGGCCAGAGACGATGTAGCTTAGCTAGTCTCTTAACAAATCTAGATAAAGGTGTGACTGCAGGAAGAAAAATGTGGTTAAATCCAAATATTCCAGCAATGCATCCTGGTGTTATTCTGTTATGATTACTTCGTGTATTTTTTCCAAGGAATGTTACCCTCAAATTTTTTGTTCATTTTCCTTCTTGTGTTGGCCACTCTGGGCCATGCACTTCCTATGATTGAGAAGGAGTATGGGTGATACTCCACCCATGCCAGTATTGGACCAATTGCAAGGAAGTGCTCATACTCGTTGGGTACCTCCTTTTGATGTAGCTGAGATCAAGAATTCAATGGAGTTTGTGATAGAACCTGCACCACACAGTGTCTCAGTTTGTAAATACACCACCTAGTTTTAAACAACTGTACGGAGCATGGACCAAACTTTAATCCCTGGATTATGCTGAGTTCATATGGAGTGTCAGTAAAATGCCATATTTGGCCTCAGTACCCCTAAGTAGCAAGAGGAATATCGGCCAGGTCCTTGATCCTGAGCTCCATCCAGAGAACCCTGCTGCAAAGTTCACGTATATGGACATGGAGTAAGAACAGGATTGGGTCAGTCTGTGATGCTCTACATTGTTAAACAGATGGTCAACATTTACCATTTAGATTCATGCATGAAGAATAGCCACGTTGATCAGGCACTCGATGGTGGCCGCTGTCCGTGGAACCATATCCCAACATGCATCAGCAACTTTAGGAGAGATGGGGAGAAACCTGGAACTGAGGGATGCTGCATCTCACCACATCCAAGCATTCTGTGGCACAACACATTGGTGCTTTACCACACTGAGCCACTGTGCCCCTTATTAATATTACTATGTAAGATGAGATGAGTCCTAGGCTATTTAAAAAATACATAGTTAATGGTTGGTGTGGTGACCAGTTACATCGTTGACGGTTAGTTTAAACAATTAACCTTGAAAGCCTTCATAAGTGGTGATATAACATACCCTATTAGATGGTCCTGTGTTAAGGACAGAGCTCAATGTTGATGAAGGAAGTAATGAAAGGCAAAAAGCCATGTCAGAGTAATACCAACATTCTGTAGAGCAAAGAAAGGCCACAGAGAACCATGAAGGGAACATCTGTGAGTGACAAGAAAGTTCATTCAGCAGACTTTGAAATTGGGTGAAACCATCTTGATTAAAATCGAGAAGAAAAGAGGAATAAACAAGCCCAGGATAAAGGCTAAAAAGAAATAAATCTTTGCAGGACCACACAATGAAGAAACTTTTTCCCTTCTACCAGAGAAAGATTAAACCTTGAAGTAACTGAATAGCAGAGAAAAGCAGGAAGAAAGGTTGATTGCTTCCCCTCCTACAGTTCAAATTGATGAAAAAAGGCTCAATTCAAGTTGTGTTTGTTCTGTGTCTTAGACCATCTGAATTTTTTCTGTGGAGTGGCAGAATACACTGGTAGGAAAGGAGCCAGGGTAAAAAGTCATTGCCGGCTAACAATTGCTTCTAATCCTCACAAAATGCTGAAGAAATTCAATTTATTCTGTATTGGTCAGAATGTTACCTAGGTCACTCGGCGATGGGAAAATTGAACTGGAAGTCGAGTTGGCCGCATCTTTGTCTTGTGCCTAGATGCTTAACCCAAGACGTAACAAAGCTTTCTGTAGAGGGTGGTGGGAACTTTGCACAAAATGTTAACACTGGCAGTAGCTTTTTTTTGGATGCTGTGTGTCCTGGAGAGGAGCAGAGAGCTGACGTAGACTGCAGGGTGAGAGCACCACAATTTCAGATTGAAATGATTATTTAATTAACACTTAACGATAACTATGTGCAGAATAAGTAGCTCTTATTGTTGGGTTGCCTGGGAGGTTGAATGACCTGCTTTACTCAGCTGCACTGCTTGAAATGGAGCTTTTTTGTAAGAATTGGGGTAGCCTTCTGATGGATTATTCAAACTTTACATTACATACTCTTAGCTTTAATTCCGCAGTTTAAAGACTGTTTTATGACCTGTAGTATTATTACATGGGTGCTGTATTTTTCTTTTCATTCATCAATAACAATAATAAAGCCAGCCGCAGTGATGATGACTGCAAACAAAGCCTACCCCTCTAATGACTTGATATGTGAATGTACCACTGAGTCCAGCACTGAGCTTCGATCCAGGGTCTCTGCCGAGTTAGCTGATCTTTTTTTTTGGGATGGCATCAACTGTTAGGTCACCCTTTACATCCAGAACCACCAGGCTCACCTGTTGGTTCAGCAAGTTTCTCCAGTCAGTAGCAGAGCTACACCGATCAAGGAGGCACCAGGCTCTGACCTCGATCTGCGCAAACTTAGCTGATCTCAGCTAGAATAGCAGCTGGGGGATTACAATTGGCCTAAGTGCCCCTGGATCAGTGAGAGAAATGTCAACTAAGGTTCCTACTTCTGACTGCTATTCAGTGATCTGTGCTCCACGTGTTGTGGACATTGGGCAAGAGCAGGATCAGAATCCGGTGAAAATGCCACCACCCCGGTCAAAAAGACTATTAACACTCAGTGTTATGGTTCACACATGAATAATGGACATTTTTGGGGAGGTACTGGAGGGTGCCCTATGCCTGTGGAACATAACAGAAGAAGGAGTCGATGCCTTCTGGAGAGAAGCAAGGGAAGCAAGAAAAAGGGAGAAAACTGGCAAAGAAAAGAAAGAACGACCTCAAGTAGAAGCTGGAACTGCCGGTGCAGTGTCATGTGGTCCATTAGCATACACAGCTCCAGTGACAATGAGAAACAACTGTGCAAGCGCAGTTGTACAAAAGACATGAATCACAGCTTCCTTTTCTGGCTCTGGATCTTCCTCAATGTAACAATTGCATTGCTGTCCTGTACAGGATGGACTGAGCATTCAGGCTACCAGTGGCCAGAAAAATGGGAGGCAATGACATGAAGGGCTGGATTTTGTCAATGGGGACGTGATGGAGGCGGGACTCCCACTTTTTGGGTTGTAGTCCCGCCTCCATTGATTTGTGGCCAACCCACGCTACTTTCCCTTGCTTGACCTTGTTAAGCCCGCCCAGCGGGCTCAGCAGGCCAATTAAGGGACACCTGGATACTGGTGACATCAGCGATTGACATTTCATCTGTCAAGAGCTTTTGACAGATGAAATATCAGCGTTTGACAGCTCTGTGAAGCTGTCAAACACTGACAATCTGTCTTCTAACTTGAGTCCTTCTACTCAGACTCAGTTAGAGAGCTGTCCAGACCAGAAAGCAGAGGCTGCAGCTTTTGACAGCTCAGCGGCCATTCTGCTTTCTGTGCCGGTGAGCTGAGGGACTCCCGAGACCTGAAGGGAGGAAGCCTGGAGGAGAAAGTAAAGGTAAGTAAAACTTATTAAAACACTTTACACACACCAAACACACTTACCTCTGCACTCATGCACCCATCTCTCACCTGTACACCGGACATCTCAACCCCTCCAAGCCCTGCAGACCGACGGTCTGCCTCGCTAACTTGGCGTGGTTTGAAGCCGTCGGGCAGCCCACACTTCAGGGCTAAAAATAGAGATTAGCCAAAAAACTGCCTGTTAACTACCTGTTAACAGGCAGTTAATTGGCACTAATTCCCTTCCCGCCTCGGGGAGGCGGCTCCCAGCACAGGTCGGGTACCCGCCTCCTGGGACAGTGGCATGGAGGCGGGTTGGGGGCGGGATGGGTACGTGCCCCCCGAATCTGCAATTTTCCCACCACTCCCGCCTCCACGGGGCTTGGAAAATCGAGCCCGAAGGGTTTGCAGTCACCTCATGTGGCACTGCTGCCTCTAGAGGATCCTGGGAAAACCATGTGTCAAAGTGACTCGCTGCACTTCCAGAGGTTATTCTCTACTTGTCCCCATGTGATTCTCTACTCTTTCGGAGGTAGCCGTATTTGCATTACTGCTTTGCCATTGATGTCAGGATGCGCTCAGCAGCAGCACTGTAATGTCCCAGGGGTATTATTTATAAGCTCCTCCTTTTGAAAGCAATAAGTGTACATGGGATTGGATACATTTGGCAGGAGGATTTAAATAAAGATGATCTGATCTGTGACTGGGTTTATTTCAGAAGCATACGATGGAAAATAAAAAATCGCAAGTTCCGTGCGTGCAAGTGTAATGTTAGGTTACACATTTACGTCATGATTTCAGTGCCAAGTTTGCAGTATATATGACAAAATGTGCGTTATGCTTGCACCGATAGTGGCATGAATACAGAGTAAAGTTGTAGTAGTGGCAGTGTGGTGGAGATGGTATTGCAGTCAGACTGGTGGAAAGTTGGCAGTCTGATATAAAGAGTATGAGAGCAGTAGATCTCAGGATAGTCTCCAAGCTGCTGCCTTTGGAGATAGATTTCAGGAGCTTGACACAAAACAATTCAGGGCTTCTTTATTGAATTGGCAGAAGATGCAGCGAGGTACCATGCAAGTGAATTGCCTGGTTGTTGAGAAGATGCCATTAGAACTTGACTGTAATGAGGAAATGCACAGACGAGATTAACCCGAGGAAAACCAATAGTTTCAAAGGAATTTGCATTCAGAGTGAAAATGAAAAAATCACCTTCAGTATATGCTTCCTGTAGATGGTCAAGCAATCAGCAAAAAGCAATTGCTATTTATTCCAACATTAAAGAAATTCACTTTTGAAATTGAATAGAAGATGTGAGATGAGGAAGGATATTCATTTGCCGCAGAAATCTTACGATTCTTAATTTATAAAGTCAAGATGTGGAAGAAACTATTTGATTTTCCGTAGTAAAGGCAGTTGCTTCAATTTATCGGGGATAATTCCAGTGGTGTCTTGTGGCTGCCTGAGCAATTTTCCCAGTGTGAAGTGTTAAAATGAAATCCAGAGGGCATTTCAAAATGGCAGCTTGTTTGCATGGTAATTCAATCTAGCACAGGCAATAGCCAGCAAGTAACTCAGGCAGTAAGTGCTAAGCACCATGAAAGCTGTCCATTTGCAACTCAGGAGTGGAAACCAAGATACAGATTCCTATCTTTCCGGTCACCAGCCTCATTCTCTCAGCTACATATCTGAAATGCTTTGTACCTATCTCTCGGAAAAGGAATAAGGATATACTTTAAACAAAACTAAACTGCAGGAATGGATATGTGGAAAAGCCCGAGTTACAAAAAGTATTTTTTCCAAACAGTTTTTTATTGTGAAAAGGCTGCAGACGAACAACAGATGTACAAATTAACACGTTGCCAAGTGTGTCTGTGTTACATGTGGCAAGTGATGTCATGTAGCATGATCTGCTTGTCTCCAAGGCCAGGAAGAGCACACTGTTAGTTATCTTCTAAAACTTGGGACATTGAACATGAGAAACTCTTCAGATTCACACAGCTAGAAATACTCAGAGAAAACAAAAGTGAAGACTTGGAATTCTGAAATGTAAACAAAATTCTGAAAATACACAGCAGGCCTGTCTGCATCTAAACGAGAAAAGACAGGCTAAGGATTAGGGTAGGGACTCTTCAACTCTTCAACAAAACTGAAATGGAACTAAGAACAGTGAACTAAATGTGATTTTTCTATTTTCAGGATTTGCACCTTTTCATCCGTGCTACATAGTTTTAGTGCAGTACATTATGGTGCTAGTGCACACCATATCAGTGCAGCACCAAAAATAACATTTAAATCTGTTACTGATAGGCTGCATAGTGAGCCAGCCATTATTGAAATAACAAACCTAGGCTCATAAACATGAGTTGGAAATTGGGCTACATGATATTAGTAACAAGTACATTAACTCGTTCATTTGAAACTCCTCTGTTATTTTAAGGAAGGTGTTCATCTGTTTAAAATTAATGCTTAATGAAGGTTAATGCTTTTGTTAAAATAGCAGAAACAGCTACTTCATACTTAAATGTTAACATTGTTTGATACTAATATTGCACAAAATGGTTTCGGTTCTGTTAAATTCACAAAGTTGTTATCCTGATATAGGTACATTGATAGTGTGTCCGCATTTTCTCCTCACATCGTCAACATTGCTATAATGAATTAATTTGTTGGTAAATCTGCTTACCGTCTGTGGTGTTTCTGTCGATTCTGGCCATCTGTTTGTAACAGGATTGGCCTGCACTGTTGTGCATCAGGATTATATTTTCATATATTTTGCTTTGTTTTCTTTCAATGTGCATTTGGTACAAATAAATAACAACAACAACAACAACAACTTGCATTCTGTTCTGAAGGACCCTCCCTGCCACTGGAATAATAAAGTGAGAAATATACAGCTAGGAATTTAAATTGCGCAGGGTCATAGTAATCAACATATTAATGCATTCTTATGAAATTCCTCTGTTGCCTTTTTAACAAAGGTGTTTATATCTTCATTAAAATAATGTCCCATTGCTGTTTGCGGGTGCTTGCTGTGTGCAAATTGGTGGCCGTGTTTCCCTACGTTACATCAGTGACGAAACTTCAAAAGTTCATTGGCCATAAAGCACTCTGGGACATCATGAGGCCGTGAAAGACACGATATAAATGCAATTTGATTCTTTAAACTATCTCTTTTTCTCAAATATGTTATTGGATAACATCCCAGTGTCATATTTCCTATTGGTGGAAAAATCTTTCTGAAACACGAACACATCACCCAACAGCCATTTTGAGGGAATTAATCTGTGTGAGATGAATTTTAAGGCAATACTCACTGTAGACATGTGAATCCTGTAAACTGTAGTAATTCTCAACATTTCTGACATGACTGATGCTTCAAACTAATGAATGAAGCCATGTTATGGAAAAAATAATCTGTAAATGTAAAATGCTTCTCAGACTGTCATCGTGATTTAATAGTTGTGGGTTTTAATAGATGGTTTTATTTTTGTAAATGAAACACTTAAATTGGATATTTGTTTCTGAAGGGACACTATTCTCCTGCACTCTGTTTGAGCTTCGGTAATTATTTTATCCCCTTCCTTCTGCGTTTTAAAGGGGTTTTCTCTTTATTTAAAACTGTTTGGAAACTTGAAACTTCTTCACCGGAAACTTGAAACTTCTTCACCAGAAACTGTAACGTGACAGATAATGCAGCTAATGTCAAAACACATAACCACTTTGTGAAAAGGTTACTACCTTGCTTGCACCTTATAATCAATAAAAAAAATACTTGCATTTGGAACAGAGGAGGCTGAGGGGAGACTTGATTGAGGTGTATAAAGTGACGAGGGGCCTAGATAGAGTGGATAGGAAGCACCTATTTCCCTTAGCAGAGAGGTCAATAACCAGGGGGCATAGATTTAAAGTAGTTGGTAGAAGGATTAGAGGGGAGTTGAGGAGAACATTGTTCACCCAGAGATTCACAGAATCACAGAATCCCCACAGTGCAGATAGAGGCCATTTCGGCCCATCGAGCCTGCACCGACACATATCCCACCCTATCCCCGTAACCCCACGTATTTAATCCCCCTAACACTAAGGGTCAATTTATCATAGCCAAATCAACCTAACCCGCACATCTTTGGACTGTGGGAGGAAACCGGAGCACCCGGAGGAAACCCACGCAGACACGAGGAGAATGATTGCTGGGGGTCTGGAACTCACTGCCTGAAAGGGTGGTAGAGGCAGAAACCCTCATCACATTTAAAAAGTACTTGGATATGCACTTGAAGTGCTGTAACCTACAAGGCTACGGACCAAGTGCGAGAAAGTGGGATTAGGGTGGATAGCTCTTTGTCAGCTGGCACGGGCATGATGGGCCGAATGGTCTCCTTCTGTACCGTAAATTTCTATGATTCTGTGATTCAATGATTTATACTGCAGCTTACCACGTCAAGATGTCTCAGTTTGAAGTGTAGTGCAATGCCAGATAATTGTGCGCAGCAACATTCCACCAACAGCAATGCAATAAACAACTAGTTAATCTGTTTTTTTAATGTTTTGCTAAGGGAAGAATGCTACCTGGGAGAACACAATGCTTTTCTTTGAATAGTGCCAAGTCATCTGAACCGCTGAGGTATTGATGGGGCCTTAGTTTAAAATTCCATCCAAAGGATGTAGATCTGACAGTGTAGCACACCCTCAATATAGCACTGGGGGAATGTCCTAGGTCATGAGGTTAAAGGTTAGACATGACCACGGCCCATAATAGTAGATGAATCTCTAACGCACTTGTGTGACATTCCTCCATCCATTATTTTACCAGTGGTGCGAACCCCTTTAGTTGAAATGGTGCCACACCTGTATTAAAATAATAGACGGAGGAATGCCATACGAATGTTGTGTTAAACATTGATCCACTTTTATCGGCAAGAGTAATTTTGAGTTTTAAATTTCAGGTGTGGTGACCATTGTGACAGGAATGCTGCCTGCACCTCCCCCTATAAGAGATGTACGTCTTTAATGCTCTTTTTTCCAATGGAAGCTGTTGCCCAGAAGTTACAAACCACAGTTGCACAATTAATACAGAATCTCATTGGTGACAGTGTGCCGCGGCCTTTCACTATCTACAGGCACCGTTGGCAACTGTTTGGCTTTACCAATGACTAATTTCCATCAGAGGCGCCCAATAAAACTCTGCTGAAGGAGGGTTTTGATATCTCTAATAGCATGGGTGTTGTTTCATTTACATTACAGGGGTTACTCTGATGCTGTTCTAACAGTCAGAGGTAATCCTGAGTATAAAGGCAATGTAAGTGCTTGATTGTAGTTTTAGCATAGAGACCTATAACAGTCCTGGTCCTTAGTTCGTCTGCATATACAGAGATCGCTCTTTGCTTGAAAAAAATTGATTAAATTGACCTGAAAGCGACAGAAAGATTACCGGGCAAAGTGGTTCTCTAACAGTAAATATAAGCACCGTGGTTCAGAAATGCTAATCGGACATTGGCCAATGTCAGACAGTTCACGCAGATGACCAGCCAAAATTTAATCGTAGGTTCTATCAGCTGGTCAAAGTAGTTAGTTCTGCCAAGAATGAGGCATAATGGTCATGGCTGGGCAGCCTTGCCAGCTTTTGCCTCTTGTGCAGAAAAGCGATGGATGTTTGTGCCATTGAAAAACCAAGAGTGAAAGGGAACGCTATGGGTTCCTGGTGAGAAGCTGCACATTTTCCACCAACACTTACTTCCATGCCAGGTTGTGGAAGGAGAAATAAACACACTGTTTTTCTGTTTATAAATGAAGCCTGTATGTATTGGAGGAGTGAGCCAGAGACACGAAGGAGAGTGCCAAGCGGCACAATCTGACGTGGAAAACATTGGCGGAGACAGCAATTGTTAATGACTAAACAACGCATGCATTATCACTAATTGTAGATCGCTGCTTCAGCACTGAGTGCCAGCACCTGGGAGTTTGCTCACAGAATTTGGAGCCCGGTGGCTGGATGTATAGCAATCTGGCAGCTTTGAAGCCTGCATTAGCACTTTGAGCCATGGCTGTTTAAGATAAGCTTTTTCCAAGTGGAAACATTAACACTTCCAGTTAGCACCATATCAGATTCAAAATATAACAGACAAAATAGTTACACAAATCAGTCAGAGGAGCAGGAAGATGGTAGCAAAATATTTGAAGAGTTTCTCAAGTGGAATTGACAGTACAAGATGCCAAAATGATAATTACAGTATTCTAAGAGACAGTGGCCAGCCACAGGGAGTGTTTGTAGAACCCTCTGAGGATTGACAGATGATTGACAGGGTAAACAGTCCTACTGTGTTCTGATAATACATGCTGTGAGCCTCAAAAGAAGCAGAATATCACACAAGCGCGAGGAAATAGCCAGAATCCAATTTTTATTAAAAGTTATTTGGATCAATGAGTGCAAACAGCACTTTAATTAGTGGCTGGAAGGTGCCAGAACCTTTCAGTTCATTTGCAGATAGCGCAATAGTTCTCTGACGGAAGCTGAAAGGATCTGTAAAAAGAATTGTGCAATTCTGCACTAAAAGGGAAATAGGATGGCAAAACAAACTGTGGGCATTCTCATTAAAATGGACTTAAATGAGTCTCATCCAATCATTCTTCTGGCAGATCATTTTTGAATGCTAATTGCAGCATGCTCTAAACTGTTCTGCAAATGATGCTGGGTGTGAAGTAATCTGTAGAATACACCTAATTATGATTTTAAACTGATGTTTGTTTGATCTTGTGCAATGTGTTCTGTGTATTCTGCCAATGTATTTATGTTTAGCCATAACAAGTGTAATATAGTGCGTCACAGTGTACACTCTTCGTAGTTTATCAAAAGCCAAATTGTGCCCACAGTGGAGTGTTAAGTGTAGAAAAATCAGAGTCCTATATAGTTTTATTCTGCAGCTCATTCTCACTATTGCAAACTGATAAGATGTTAACTATTCGCTTAAGCTGCTTTTTATGTTTGGTTTAGTGGGGTTCTTCTTGCTGCACGCTTTCATGCTTACAGCAAGTTTACTTTGTGCTTGCCATCGCTTTTACGAGACCCTAGTGTTGGGATCTGGCGGCCCTAGGACCCCACAACATCCAGTACAAAAGCAATTAAAGTTTAGCCAGTGTAAAGTCACACTAAGTAGTTATTATTGTAAATGTCAAATATTTTTTGCAAGAAAACGAGTTGTACTGCAGTAATATGCTGCATTGAGTCCATTTTAGTCTTTAACTTATAAATGTTTACAAATTGTTGACTTGCTTATTATACAGAGAAGGGGTGCACTATGCTATGATGATCTACAGTTTTGCTTTCTTTTAAAGTGTAGTAAACAACACTTTACTTTCACAAAGTTATTTTAAAATGCAACTTTAATGATGTTCAATGAGCATGCAGTTCTCTGTGATGTGGCGTTAGGAACCAGATAAAGGAACTAGGATTCCCAAAAGCAAACCGCAGTCTCTCAGCTTCAGCTTGGAGATTTTGCATAGTATTCCCCTGGTATATGAAAAAATACCTTCTGTAAGTTCAAAGCATTGTGGTTTCACATATACAGAACTTAAGCAGTATAATTCATGATGTCTTTACATTCAGTGTGACTACAAGTTAGCATCTTTTCCAGAAAAGATGATTTTATTAAGTGCCCCAAATCTTCAGCAGGATGTTCAAGAATGCTGGCATAGTTTTTACATTGCTGATTTGATATTTTCTTTCATTGTTGTTGAAATGACTTGAGGGGAGAACCAGAAAAACAAGAATACCATGAAAACAATTTTAAAGTACGATTCTATTTTCTGTCTACTGCTTGATTTTAAATCCTATTGTCCCATTTTGTTTTATCATTAAATTTGACATGCTAAGCAAATAATATTAAATGTCTAATTGCACATTTATTAGTTCAGATTCCCTACCGAACCATTGTTTGTAAGAGTGCTGCATGAGTCTATTAAAGCATTAGTTAATGTCAGGAGCGTTTAAGTGTTTGTCAGTTCAATGCTATAAGTACAATGGTTAAATTATACAGTGCAGAGATGGTCAAATGACTTTATGGCATCTCTCTTTCTGAACACCCCTTCATCATCTCAGGATGCAGTCAGACAGTTCAATGTCATATCAAATCCTTAGTTAATATATAGTAATGTCAGGAAATTCTATGTAAACCAGACTTTTTTTTTGGTTAATTCTACAAATTCTGGGAAAAAATGGGCATAGAAACTGAATATTTAACAAATACACTTGGTTAAATCTATAAAGATGAGTCATCTCATGAACTGCTCCTATCTTTCACAGTGCTGTTAAACACTGGCTTCTGCTATTTGTGTCGCTCAACACAAGTGTTCTCCCCTTTCTCCGCCATTCTGTCGATCAATTGAAAGACCTTCAACATAAATCAACAGGAAAGCTAACAGAAGTAAATACCCTAACTACACAGCGAGCCAATGTTGACACGTCTCACTGGTGCTGTGGATGTATAGCACAGCCAGAACCCTGGCCATGGGCGCCTCAGTCAGTACTGATAGTTGTATTGAAGTCGAGCAAGGGAGTCGTTAGAGGAAAAAAAGGGGGTTTTATCTTTCATTAGTGCCAGTCGATTGAAAAAGGGAACTCTGATCTTTGGTCATTTATGAGAGATCACAGACAAACCAGGGTTGGTAATAAACGTGTTTTGTTGTTCTGTTTGAATGTGGCCTCTAAGGGAAAGATCAAAGGTCAGAGAAGAAGTGTCAGGGAATCTATAGGTCTGAATAATGAAAATGTCAGGGAGAAGAGGGGAGATGATGGTAAGGAGTTTTGAATAAGCCTGCCCTTTAAGTGATGACAAGTACAACTCATTACTGTTACCAAAGGACAAAGACAAAAAGGAGACAGGAGCTAAATATGGACTGATGGCTACAGGCTGCTGTGATTCAAGATTTATTGACACGAGCATGAGTTATACTGCAGAAATGTCTTGGATTTTTTTCTGCATTAGGAGGCCTCAGATACTATTCTGATGCTTCGGTGTACTAGTATGAAGTCACTATATAAGCAGCAAAGTTTAAAGCAGTATTTGAGCATAAACTGAAATATATGGCTTCATTGGAATGCTATTGCTATTTACCAATATTGGATGATATTATGATCCATATGGAGGAAGAGTGTACTGACAGAACACAAAGATTAAGGAGACCATATCCAGAAGTGGCAACAGACAGATTTAAGTTAAAACTTCCCAACATGATTAGTTTCAAATCTCCGCTATCTCAGGAAGGGTATAAGCCTGATGCTTCCCCACAGGTAATAAGAGCAAATCAGAGAAACAAGTCAAGTTAGCTGCTCATGAGCCCCTCTTAGCACTTGGCATAAGAATGACCTGAGCAAAAGTGTGGTAGCAGCCAGCCTACCTGTCCTTTGAATGTAGGCAAGATGGAATAGAGCTGCAGTACAAGGAAAATCATTTGGAGATCAGTACATAGTTTGGGGCAAATTCCACATGTATTGATTTAAAGCATATTAAAGTTTTGCCTTAATATCTTAATATTAAATATAATTTCCTGCTTCCCATTTTGAGGAATGTGGTGAATAAACAATTCTTGCTGTTATACTCCATGTCAGGCATTAGTGCTGCACTGACAATCTTGGTACATCGGTGCAATAGGACAATCTAACACTGCTGGTGTAGTTGCCTTTTGTTTTGCAGTGGTGGTTGCAAAACACAATCTGCTGGCTTCTGTACTGCCATTCACATCCTCAGGATTTAACAGAGCTGTCTGTCGTGTCAGCATTTCACAAGTGCAAAACTCTCACCAGCAGTTGGAAGATCTCTGGTCAGCCCTTGTGCGTGCACTTAAACGGACGGGGGCAGGGCAGGGCTGTTTCCATTCCACCCTGGAGTCTGTTCACCTCACTCAGCGAGGTAGGTTTTCATGCGGCCACTTCCATCGGGCAGAAGGAGCCAGCTGCCTGCCCGATGGAAGCAGACCGAAGGCCGAGGCCCAAATCATTACGGGGCGGTAAGTGCTGTGCTACGACGTTGATCGCGCTACCGCCCCGTTCCCACTCGGCACATGGTATGAACATTGGCCGCAGTATTGCACTAATTCTGACCTTCCACTACAGATATGACCAGATCTCATTACATGAGGTGCCTTGTGTGCCACCACTCCTTGGCACAGGATGTTGGAATACCAATAGGTTTCATAGTCTAAAATTACTTATTGTGTGCAACACTGGCATTTCTTAGCTTCTGTGCCCCTTCTTAAAAATGGTGTTCTGTGTAACTAGTCTATTGAAAGAATGGCTTGTGAATCTTGTTGAAAATAAAGCACCTGGTGAGGAGACACAATCCCTACTAAAGTCTCACATACTGAGAATTTTAATTTGAAAAGATGTAGAGTACACGTCCTTAAAGAAAGCCAACCTTGAACTATCTATTAATGGCTGAGGTGTAGGGATATAATATTATATAATATCATTTATTATATCTCTGTCCCCTATACTAGCAAAGAACTTTTGGATTCATTTAAACATCCACACTAGATCCTAAATAAAAGGATTTTTAAAAATGCAGTATGGTGCAGTGCCACTCTGGTTGTGCATTTTTCATGGAATCAGGCGTAACATAGATAGATAGTTGCCGCTCAGATTTTCCATCCGGTCTGATCTGGGGACATGGTTGGGGTGGGGGAGGGGTCTCCTAGTCACTATTTTATGCCACAGAAACTTGACATGACACAGAATCCCACGTATGTCAGCGGGGGGAAAAAATCAGCTCCATGCCTTAGTTATAAATACATCTTTCCACTTGTGTATCTGTGGTTTTATAGTCAAATGACTTTGTGGCTTGGGAAAATAGCACGCAGATAAAACAAGCAAATTGAATAACTGCAAGGCTGAATCAATGTGGCTGTAATTATGCAGAAACCCATTCGCTAACTCCATATTGTGTGTTAGTAAGAGATTAACCCACTTTAACTATCAGTCTCTTTGTGCCTTTCACTTTATTAAATGAAAAAGTCTGAACCACATAGTGAGTTTTCATTCTGCTCTTGCCATTTGTGTGTCTGGTTTCTCTTAATTTACTGCCTGTCTAGCTGAGGGCAGTCTGGTGGTTTATTATGCCCTAGTTATTTGAGGAAGACAATTGCATAAATACACTTCTATACACACACACACACACACAAATACACACACACACACACACACACACACACACACAATTACACAAACATACACTTTAGAGCATAGTTCCTCCTTACAACCCAACAGCACAGACCAAAGACACTTCACAGACTATGCTTAAAAATCTTTTCTCTCAGCTCGAGTGCATGTGACTTCAATGCACTGCCTAGCCTCCGAAGGGCTGTTAATAGTCCATGTAGCCTTTAAGAAACCTTGCACATTGCTCACAGCTGTGGTTTTATTTAATCAAGTCTGTTATGTCTTGAAGAAGAGGTGTTATTTTGAGGTTTGTGAGCTTTTACTAATCCTGACCTCTGAATAAACAGTTTTTTTCCCCAGATGCGGTTTTATTTGTCAAAGGGCCCCAAGCCCAGTGTTAGTAAATAGCAGCAACTGGCTTTAGGCAATCTTAAGTACATTACTGTGAATTTCCTTGATGAAAAAATACAAAAACAGTTTCCTTTACCACTGGCTTATTTTGTGCTGGGAGACATTCTCTGTTGTTGCCATAACTACACTGGGATGTCACCTAAGAGATAGAGAAGACATGGCTGGACCAACTAACAGTAAACAAGAGGATGGGCAAAAAATAGACTGCACATCTTTTGTTATTGCAATGACTTTTGGTTGCTGGTGGTTACCAAAATGACCATGAAAGACTCTTCAAACTGGGATTCTGTTTGTGGAGTAAAAACAAATATTAAAAACTCTTGGTCTCAAGGTTAGTCACAAGTAATGCGACAAAACTTCGGACTATAAATTACTTCCGCGGTAAAATAAATCTGCTTGAAATAAATCAGAGAGCATTTCCTTAATTTTTATTTTCTTTATCTGTGAAAATTAAATCTTAAAATCTATTGAGTGACTATTGTTTGTAGTCTACTGCAGAATAATAAAATCAGAGATGCACACTAGGAGACAGTAGAAATAACCATTGCCACAAATGGCTTATTTTCATAGTTCACTGTTACACTGATTAGTATTTTGTTTCTATCGTACAAAGCCTGCATTGTGTTTTATTTTCTGCAAATAAATCCTCTTTACTAACGATTGGAAAAAAATGCTGCAATATGTCAATTATTTATGCAACAAACTGTTACATTAGTGGTGCAGTCCATCAGAGATCATTTGGGTAGTGGGTTTCAGTTTATGTTCGACTGACCCACTCTTCACGCTAAGGAGATCTAAACCATGGGAAGATGGGAAGAGAGAGCAAGAAAGAGAAAGAGACTGGAGCACATGGAAGAGGGAAAGTTTGGGAGGAAAGCAGATAAGGATTAGAGAGAGAGAGAAACAGGTCTGCAGAGAGACAGAGGGAGAGAGAGTAACTGTCAGCAGTGTAGGAGGAGTGCTGAGGCATTTTCAATAATCATTCCAGCCACGGCCACTCGGACATGTAAATCATTGCTGGTAAACCTGCATGTGTGGAATAAACTGGGTTATGACAGTTTGTTTCTCTCAATTCAAATAATTGGCACTGCAAAGCCATATAGTTTGATTACTAGTAGCGAGGGGACGGATCCCAATTGCTGCATGTGTCATTACCACTGAAAACTTCCATTGAGCTGCACCACAGTGGCTTCTCACACAGTGGAGAAGCACAACCCACAGGCTGCCTTAAGGTTTCTGATTTTCAGTTTGAAGGGTTTTACGGTTTCTTTGCCTCTCCCAGGAGATTGTGTGGCTGTTTTTAGCAGGGGCAGATGAGGGTCTTGACATGTATAAGTTGCACCATGACCATATGGAACAGGCTCAATTTCCTGCCATCCATTTTCGGATGTTCCTATTATTTTTATCAAAACAAATACCAATTCCATATTTTCTGCCCAGTGGGATTTTATTGAGTTAGTTCAGTTAAACTCCCAAAACTGTGAACCCTATGTATAAAACTCACTATTTCGTACAATCATAGAATTTTACAGCACAGAAGGAGGCCATTCGGCCCATTGCACTGTGTTGTCTCTCTGAAGGAGCCAGCCACATAGTCCTGTTACCCCGCCCTGTTCCTAAATCCTTGATGAGATTCCTTTGGTAATTAAGTGCATTTATGGTTTAAAACTAATCTGCTACTCCAGAGCAACTCAACAGCAAATCCTGTCCACTGAAAAAAATGATGCTTAAGTTAAAGAGGCTTTAATAAAAGTATGATGTGGAAACATGGACTAATAATAGAACAAATCTCAGGAGAGATGAAGTTTGTAGATTAAACACAAAAACTATTATAATAATAGTGCAAAGAATAACATACTGTTGTTAACACTCTTCACAGGAGAGATTGCTGTCAGGCATGTCAGTTTAACTGAACCATAATTAATACACTTGATAATAAAGCTCCATGTCAACTGCCCTTCAACAATTAATGTTAGCTGCTTAAGATGTCTTGCAGAGGCTGACAGCTTTCTCACAGGCAGCCTTGCCCGCTGGTCATGTGATAAGCCTTCTCTGCATACGTCGCCAATGGGAAAGCCCAATTTGCCGAGGTAACATGCCTGGATTGAATTCTTGACGATAGCAGGGCAGCCGCAGGTAATAGGCGTGGGTGACTTCCTGCGGTACTGGCTGGGTGCATTGGAACTGTCACCTAGCAACAGAGCAGCGTCTAGCTTCTGCACTGCATGTGTCCTTGACCTAATGAAGTTAAATAATCCTATGACACTGCAGTCAAATGTCTGCTCTGGGAGCATGACAGGAATTCCTCTTGAAGTGCCAGCTACAGTAGTAGTTAGAAAGCAGCTGGCCACCTCTTTAATATCCGTTTAGTATTTTGGTTGTTACTAGAGTCAGGGTGTCAGTATGTGCCACCATTTTGAGCGGTGTGCTGTCTTTTTCGGAGCAGTTGAGTAAACTTATAACCGAAAACAACTCTGAAGAAGTTGGCTCCAATTTGAGCACTGTCTCTAGTAGTCACGGTGTGTAAAATAAATAGTCTATTCTGGAGAAACACCAGCAAAAATGAATAAAACCCTAGTAGGAAATCCAGGCAGCAAGCCTGAAACTGCTGCACGCTCTCAGAACTCTGTCTGATAGTTGGTAATTTTACAGTTCCTAGTCTGTGTTTATGTTGCAGTTTCTTCTTTAATTGTCTTTGGCATGCAGACACTTGAATTTAGAATGTTTCTTTATGAAGAAATACCATAAATTTTAGATGGGATTAAAGTATAAATGTAAACACAAATTAAGAAACGGAGGATATTTAAAAAAAACTTTTAGACGGTAGCATTGCATAAAATTGGCTTGTGTCCAAAAATTATTTGATCAAAAAGGATTTTTTGTCTGGAACTAAGAAGTAGGCTTTATTAGGAAAGTTTTATCTTCATTGTCTTTATTGAATGCAGTAATCCTTGGGTTTCTGAGGCCCGGGTATGGGAACACGGGACAGCCTGAATCCAGCCGTTTGACAGGGGCTGAAGTGCACGCAAATCTGTGATGCCTGATTTTTTTTTTTTAAGGACAGCCTTACATAATCTGTTTAATGCTTTTTGTTGTCTGCCCCTTTAATATGAAACCAAAGCTGTCACGGGTATTAGCCTAATGGGAACAGAACACATGTTCCCGTTCCCTGCCTTTAAAAGGAAATGTTAATATTAAGCAGGGGGGTGGTTTCAGCGTGTGCTTTGTATTCTTTCATCTTCAGCTATAGTGAGGTAAATGATCTTTGAAATAGTCTGGACCTGGTTTTACAAATGGTGAATCGCAATTTTTTTTTCATGTAGAAAAACTCTTCCTTGACATTATAACTAAATCAGTGGCTGATAACCTGTCAACAGCCATGAGCACCAGTGAGAGGCTACCTGCCCATTTCAAGTAATGCCGGCAGATTCTGAAGCTCAGACACTTGCGGTCTGCATAATGAGTCAAAGCATGCAACATCATGCAGTGGGTATGCACTGCACAGGGCAGAACATGAGGGTGCAGGTGCAATAGCACTATTCTTTCGCCACTGTACGGTGGCTGTGTTATTTATAAACTGAAGTCATACTGCCCTGGTTTATTTCAGGATATTAGACATTTTAAAACTTTCCCTAGTCAGAACCTACCCCTTGTATTCCCATACTGGGTTTACTGAGATGAGGTGTGAAAAGGTTCAATCACAGAGGACGTGAGGTTCCTCCTGTTGATAATTTCTGTGAAAAGTTGGTGCGTGTACAGCACAATAATTTCCCACAGACTTACAGTAAAATTTCTGGCGGGGACTTTCGCCCTCAGAATGTGTAATATTGTCATTGGTTTCTGGCATTCCAGGGTCGAGCGTGATGTTACAAGCAATTTTAGCTGTCACCTATAGTCTTAGGCAAAAAGGAATGTTTTCCTAAATTTGAGTCAATGTTTTGGAATGCAAAGATAATTCCTTTACATTGTGGTAATAAAAGTAATTGAAGTAACATAAACCTTTGGATCATAAGTAAGGACAAGATTAGACTGATAAGGTTTTTGGAAATTAGGAACGTTCAATCTCTATTAAATTAGACCTTGGTATGTGTGGTTAGGCACATTTCGTGTCATTTCCCCACACTGCATATTTTGAGGCTAAGTGGGAGAATCATGGCATTATACATTAGTGGTTTAATCACTCCAAGACAGTAACTTGAGGTAGGCTGGATTTGTATGTCTCTTGGCCCAATTCCCTTTTTCTATTCAGCAGCTAAAATACATTTGATTGAATCTTTATTGTAGCAACAAAATTACTGTTTCGAGTTAGGACGGTCTGCCTCGTATTTAACGAACAAAATGAAGATTCCTGCTATAGAAGAACCACTTCTGAATATCTCTGACACTCTTCAAGTGGTTGGGCTGGAGACATTCCGGAGACATTTTGGGATCTGGCAGCTGTGGAATGCTTTGGGAAGGAAATTCTTTGCCTAGATACTGGAATCGTGCTGAAAGGTTCTCAGCAATGCTAATGGTGTGAGGCAGAGCCATTACCTGGAGCCCATGTCAACCTGTGTCAGCAGTCTCTCTTCCTCTCCAAAAAAAGGAAACTGGGAATAATGCTGTATCAGAACACGGCACATGTTTAACCTGAGTGTCTCATTAAATAAAGGATGGTAAAAATGTGTTTTGCCTTTTACTGCTTATTTTGGAGAAGGTGTTTTTCACTAAGTGGGCTTCCTTAAAAGAGCCTATTGAAAGACAGCTGTTAGTAACAGTAGATATATAATTCTGATGAATTAATATAGACTTTATAACCATTAATAATTGGCAGCATGTTAGGCAAATGTATTTCTTCCCACTTTCTGAGTAAAGCTTACTTATTCCTACAATATACCATGTACACTGTGTGCTGTGAATGTGGTGTCTGTTAATGTGTCAGAAGCAAAGAATAATTGCAATAATCAAAATCAAAATATTTCTAAACAAATGATGCTACATTCAATATGTTTGAATTTCTAATTCTTCTACTCATACCCACTTCCCATGTTTGTGTTAATTGTGCTTGATATAGAATCACAAGCTTTCGGAGCGCTGCTCCTTCGTCAGGTGAAGTGGCACTTCACCTGACGAAGGAGCAGCGCTCCGAAAGCTTGTGATTTCAAATAAAACTGTTGGACTATAACCTGGTGTTGTGCGACTTCTCACTTTTGATATAGAATGACCTGCTGATGTAGAAAACCCCGAGTATTGTCTCAAGGTTGTGTCCATAGGCAATAGATTTACTTGACAGCTTAAAGGTGCCAACTCTTAGAAACTAAGGTTTTCTTTCAAAAATTACTTGGATATCACAAGCATTGAAATAATGAATTCAAAAACATTGTTTTGAATGAATCTTTTCAACATATTTTGTTTGAATGTCCTGTCATTAATCTTGTATTGTGGTCATTACGTTGCAAACACATACTTGTAAGCCTCAATAAGTGTTGCTGAGGTAAAAGTTTCACCTTGGTTTGTCATTGTTTAGACCAGGCCCTTGTAACTTAAGTTGCTTTTACATCAGTCTTTGTCGACCAGCTTGCTTAGTATGGCTGCATCAAAATTAACTTAATGGATTTTTTAAGAGGAAACCCCATTTTTACTGGGTCTTCCTAACTGTCACTCTTCTTCCTGTGGCCAGTAAACCTGTCCCTCCTGTGGCAGCAGGGTGTTTTGATGGTGATGTCATCACGTACACAAACTGTTATTCTGTCTGTGCTGATGTCACTACTCTGAGCACATGCACTGGCTGAAATGCCACCGCCAGTCTGCTTGTGCGTGAAATGGTGAACCTCCTCAGTGCAGCTAGTTTACAGGAAGATCGACTGCACATTACACAGTTAATTGTGGGAGAGCGGTGCAGTTATTCTCAAGACCCAGGTTACAATACATAAGTAGCTTTTGATTCAAAACAACATTAGCACTGACATCCACCAATTAATATTAAGTGCACACCTTTGGGGGAGAAAGCGATTTAACTTGAGTTATTCCTAGTTAAGATCAGTTTTTTTTAAATTGAGTGGGTGTCTTTGTTGTTGAAGCACTTGATTTCCAAACCAGAAGTCTTGCATTTGAGCTCCAGGATTGCCTTCCATTTCATTTCAGCCATCTTAGTTGGGAATGAGTGCTGCACAGAAGAAAGATACTACGTCTCCATGGGTGTGGGAGATGGATATGGTGGGGCTTCTTCTGCTTCGACTCCACCAGCTGGTTGATGGAAAGTAGCATTGACAGTAGTTGCAGAGGTGCCAGCAGAGCCTGAGTCACATGGGGGATGGGGAGGGTGGCAGGGGAATGGGCCTATTTGTTCCCTCGTCTTCTGACAGTGGTGACTTACATTGCACAATTCCATGGGTGCCAGCAACCACCTGGAACCTTGCTAAAGTGGCCTTCTATATTTGTTAGATTAAGGCACTGGTGGGTAGAATTTCTACAAGCGTTCAGCTATGGGATCTTTTTGGTCTGTATAGCTAAGTAGTACACCATACGATGCATTTCCTCACCTAGCCATCCGTTGAGCTCCAGAGTGACAAAAATTAAATTGAAAGTCTCAAGGAAAATGTTGTACTGTGTAGTTGATTCTGTCACTCTTCCTAAAAACTTAACCAGCTTTGACCTGCAGTCTGCCTAAAGTCTTCACAATATTTATTGCACTTTAGAAACATAGAATAGAATCATAGAATGGTTACAGCACAGAAGGAGGCCATTCGGCCCGTTGAGCCCGTGCCGGCTCTCTGCAAGAGCACTTCAGCTAGTCCCACTCCCCGCCCTTTGCCCTTTGCCCTGCAAATTTTTTCCTTCAGGTACTTATCCAATTCCCTTTTGAAAGCCATGATTGAGTTTGCCTTCACCACCCTTTCAGGCAGTGTATTCCAGATCTTAACCACTCGCTGCATAAAAAAGTTTTTCCTCACGTCGCCTTTGGTTCTTTTGCCAATCACCTTAAATTTGTTTCTGAGATGTCTTGCCTGTTATGGCTCTCACAGTAGGGAAGAACAGATGACACAGTTGCTGTGGGTTTTGGACATGGCAGCATTTAGGTAAGCCCTGTCCATGACACTGCAGCATCCTTATTATGATCTAGGTCGTATTCAGTATAAGGTTTAAGACAATGGAGGGAGCCACTTGATTACCTTCCACAAATACACAGCACAGTCACCATGAGATAGCGTGTCCGTGTGAACTCAAATGAACTGCAGCTATTGACTTCTTACGCTTTGCTGTTTATTTGCCGAAAGTAAAAACATTCCGTGTTGAGGGCTTTGACTGGGAAGAATCTGGGACCGATTTCCCTGGATGCCATCTGGCCCGCTGGGTCATTTGCGCCCTGTAAATCCAAGTTTGTATGAAAAGCATTTAGTGTTTGCCCTTGTTCTCACATCAGAAGAATTTTTTCTTTTGTGCAATTTATTCTTGTTTCCAAAGGCTTAAAAATGAAAGCTTTGTTTCTGAAATAATGGCTTAGTGTAGGCTTACATTGTTGATCCTCTCAGTAGATGCAATGTAATCCGCTTTGGTAATGTGAATTTTTAAACAATCATCTCCCTTGGCATTAACCCTTGAATGCTAATACAGTGCGTCCGACTGGCCAAATTACAATGACAGCAAATGAGAATTGTCGGTTGGTACTGCATGCTGGGGGCACGTAGAACCTGTGTGTGACTGCAGCGGGTTTGGCCTTCATGGGCCGAACACATCTATATTCACTGAGCATTCTTTGTTGGCTCCTTTTCATTACAAGAGGCTATTTCTGACTAAACAAGATCTTTTTAAGATGTATGTTGTTGCTGCTGGTGCACTGTACGGTTTCCCAGGAAAGGTTGCACAAAGTAATCCTTGGGAATGGTGCAGTGGGATGAAAGGTTTTTAAGGCTTGTGTGATGGCTCTATTTCTCTGATGTTCCTTTCATCCTACGTTCCATAACCGAAGAAGAGCTGGAGCTCTCACCTGTTTCCAGAGGCACTAGGCTTTTTATCATCTTTGTTGTAGGATTTTATTGATTTTTTTTTAATTACCATGATAACTATACAGAAGAACAAACAAAAACCTGCTCTAAAGATGGAAGGGAGCCATTAGTACCATAGCATCGGTGTTGGCTTTTTTTTGAACAATACAATTAGAACTATACTGTGAGGAATTTTATGAGGTCAATTAACTGTACGATATAGGATACTGATACTCAGTTGTTAAGTACATATACCTCAGACTCCACTGATGGCTCAATGGGTAAATATCTTGCATGTTGCGGTATTTGAACTATACAAACTAGGAAGGTCCCAGGCTTATTTGCCGGTGTGTTCTGAGTTAGTTGATCTTGGCCAGAGCAGTGGTGGGATCAGACAGTTGACTTCAGCATCTCTGGAAGGGAAAAATCAGCACAATTCCCAATCTTGATTGCTACCCAATGACTCCTCCTGGAAAGAGTTAATTTTGGATGTCATGTGAGGAAAGGATTGGACTCAGCTGTGATGCCCCCATGGTCAAGCAACCTTCCCACACTCTCTGTTCAGGCTCACCACATAAAGAATGGTCCCTTGGATGAGGTGCTAGCACCTTCAGAAGAGAGAAGAAAATCGGAAAACAGAAAATAAAATGCAGGCCCAAGTCACCTTTTGAGTCTCAATATTCTCCCTGTGTGACTGCTATCTGAGCACAGTTAGGTGCTGTCAAGTTGTGTTTTAGGTCACCTCCTGGAAGTAGTGGTAAGGAGACTTAACAGAGGGTAAAGTAAGTGGGTTGGGCTGCAGAGTGAAAATTAATCAGAAGGTGAAGCCAAACACGGGCCAGTATTTTGGCTACTTCTGGGGATTGTGGCACGTGTGTGTCTTTAGCAAATAAAGTATCAGCAACTGCTGTAATCACAATTTGGAGTGGAGAGGCAGCATCTTTCTGAAAAGCAAAAGGAGGCAAGCTGAGAAACAGAATATTTGAAGTGAGGGTTGAATAAAACTTTTTATAATATTTCTCCCTTGTTAATTTTCCTTCATCCCGACCTCTCCTAAAGCCATTGATTCAGGCTCTGGTCACGCTCCAGTATGTCGTCTAAATGAACATTATTCATGTATGAGCCTTGACAGTCTGTGTCAGCAGTTATTTGAATGTGTTTGGGGGGGGGCGGAGAAACATCATAACTGAGTCCAATCCTATCCTTTCCCAACATCCACACATGCACATGTAGGAGCTGCTGCATTGCATTCAGAAACAGGAATTTTGGGCCGTTTTCTACCTCACCCACCCGCCCCAACTCAAAGTACTGAGACCAATTGTAGCATCCCTGCCTTGGTTAAATCATCACAAACTAAAGATCGAAGCTGGGCTTCTCCTATTCTGTATGGCTTGGTTAAATACTGAATAAACCGGCTGAGCCATCAGGGCACACCAGAAATAGTTCAACATGAACAGACATTGAACAATAGACATACTTAGAAAAGAACGGAAATGTAGACTTTGAGCATGTTTGACAGTGAACAGGAGCAAAGGATATACCATGTTCTTTGAAGGAGGGGGGAGCAGGGGGGTGGTGTGGGGGGAGTTGAGGGACTGGTTACTGTCTCTTTCCAATTCCGCAGTGTCAGGGTTGAGAGAGCTAACAGCAGGAACTCCTGTTGATTGTTTGGGAAATAGCTGGAAGCCCTTTTAGAGTTATGTTAATAACACGTTCCACTATTGGAAAGGGAGAACAGGGAGCTGATAATAACATAGTTAATCCACCACAGCAGACTTGCACAATTTTACTTTTTCCTCAGGTTACAAGAGAAAAAAAAACTTTAATTGCTTAATTGAGGGAAATTGACTGAGGAGAAAAAACTGCAGCTGTTCTTTCAGGAGCTGTAAGTGCTTGGATTTGGGGACCTTTACAGTGATCAGCTGAGTACAAAACACCAGTTGTGAGAAAGAATAGGCCCTTCAGAAAGAGGAGACGCATCTGCATGTTGATTGTATGCACCTGTTTAATGAAGATCTTTCTTTAACCTGTGCAGCGTCAATGCTGGGAGTATCTATTCATGAACTGTGTGTTCATTCCCCTGTTGAAGTTTAGATGTCACTGTGGCCTATACGCTCAGCACCGAACGTCTGTCTATTCTATACAGCATTTAGCAATGTGACATTCTTGAGTATCACTATTCTCAGGGGTGAGATAAGCCCTCAGGTTATATCATGAGTCAGGCTACACAGCGCAAAGTTGCAGTACATCTCACAACTTAAAAAGACTGGTTTAAAAGGAGTGATAGGAGTCAAGCGATTATGTCACTCTATTTGAGTTGTGCCCTTCTCCTCAGAAGGTACTGACTCAAGATGGTGGTTGAGCATGAAAAGTGGCTTTTACTCACATGACATAGGTATGACCAAAACCGAATTGTAAAAGAAAAGGGGGAATAAAGTAAAGCACAGGCTGTATGTTGCAGCTCGGTGGTAAGTGGCAGATCAGCTGAAGACTGAATGTTCAGTGCTGAAGCATATTGATGGGAGACTGGATAAGCTTGGATAAAACCAGTAAAGCTGACCCTGATTTGCTAAACGATCCAGGCAACCTCAACTTAATGCAGCTTAATGTAGTTAAATAGTGCATTTAAAATCACTTAGGCAGAAAAGACAGTAGCTATTAGAGAGTTTTATCTGTTTGACGTGCTAATAGGCCCAACTGAAATCAACCCAAGTCTCCCATGATGTCACAGTGTTAATAAAGCCTATTGACTGTGAGCTGTCAGTTTGGTTGCATTCAGCATATAGGATTTAGAGACAGTGATGATGAGTGCAGGAACATAACATAACAAAGAGGAGGGCAGCTTTCACTCTGCAGGTTGTAGCAGCTATGAAGCACTGCCTGTGTGGGAGAAAAACTGACAGCTAGACAGGACATATGTACATCAAATCAATACCCTTTTGTGAAAAGCTGCCGAGAATTACCCTCATTTTTGTTCCTTTATTCTGTTGAATCAGATGTGCTGCATTTTTGACACCCCTTTCATTAACTGTTAGCCCACTGGGGGTAGGATTGCAAACCTTCACTCCAGTTGGTTTCTAGTGATGATTGAAGGATAATCAGTGCCTTTGCAGCTCTGCAGATGAGAACCTGAGAGGGTTAAAATAAAGGTGGTCACTCTAGAATTACATCTGCCTGTCTATACTGGTCCTTGCTGATATTGTTTAGAGATGTCATGCACTTCTTCACTGACACTGGAATAATGGCCCAGAAATTAAACATCGATGGTTCCCGCGGGGGTAAGGATTCCCCGCGATATCGCACTCCGCGCCGACCTTTTTGTTTGGGGCCCACACGAACTTTAGTTTCAGAGCCTGTCCCTGTTGCAACCGTGCAGTGCTTGCGTATCCAGAGGCGCAATTAGTTCGTGCGAGCTCTGGGATCACGTGATTCAGTTAGAGCCAATGGCAGCACACCATCTTTCATTCATAGCTTTGACAGCAAGGGCTGTCAAAGCTATGAATACTACAAGCTCCCAAAAGAACAGCTAAACCTCAATTAAATTTAAAAAAAAGCCATCACATTAATAAAATAAGTATAGTTAAATAAATTAACCACTTTAAACAAAAAATTAAATTTTTGAAAAAATTTAAAATCTTTTTAAAAGTTATAAAAATAAACTTACCTTTCTTTAAAGTCTCTAAAAAAGATAAACCTGTTGAAAAAAATTTAAAATAACACTTAATTAACTACTTACCTTGTTAAAAGGGGGTCCTACGCCTGCTTTCTTTGTGTGTAAAATCTTCACCACTTACCTGCGCGTTCAAACCTGAAAAAAAAACTAAGTGCACTGTGTGCGCACAACCTGTAGCACGCACGCGGTTCACTTAGGAACCGCCCCCTTTGCAATTCACGAAGTGCCGGTTTCCCGCGCATGCGCAGTGCATGCAGGAAACCGGCAATTCGGGATCTAATACGCGAGAGTACACAGTGCGTACTCTCGCGTATTAGGTTTAATTTTCGGGCCAATAACTTCTCTGCACAGTACAGCTCAGCAACATAATGCGTGGTTTCAAAAAAATGGCACAGGTGCATGTTTGGAGCACAATGGCTGCAATATAGGGTTATAGAAAAGCGTTAAGTACTGAGAGAAAGAGGTACTCCAGGATCTAAGAGTTTGAGGCCCTGGCTAAACTAAAGTTGTGTACAGGGTAGCTGTGTAAGCGCAGCCTTGTCAGCAATGTGCTGTTTCTTACTTCTCATTGTTTTCTAATACTCCATATTTTTTTCCCCCTCAAAGATGAATTGCTTAAAATGTATAATGAAAAATGAAATCCATTCAACTGGCCGTAGGAAAGTAAATCTACCTTTGAAGCTGTGTAATGCACTTTACAGGTATATCTTAGGATGTGAGAGGAAAGGGACCTTCTGGCATCTTGTGGTATTGAGCCATGCAGAACAGAAGGAACCCAGGTTTGAGCCAAGCAATCTCCACCTGGGTGACCTTAGCATCCCAACTCTACTTAATAAATCAAAACAAAAGTGGAAGGGTGGTAGAGGCAGGAACCCTCACAACATTCAAGAAGCAGTTAGATGAGCACTTGAAACGCCATAGCATACAAGGCTATGGACCAAGTGCTGGAAAATGGGATTAGAATAGACAGGGCTTGATGGCCGGCGTGGACACGATGGGCCGAAGGGCCTCTTTCTGTGCTGTATGACTCTATGGGGTAAAAATTCACTTGGTTGCGCCTCCCGTTAGCGCCTTAAGAGGGCGCTAATGGGGCGCAAAGCCGCTAACGCCCGGGCGCAGCGATGTTTGCGCCGCTCGAGAACTTAACTTGAGATTGTGCGGCGGCGCTAAAACTTACCGCTGCGACCACCTGCGCGCGCAGATTGTGACGTCATTCCATGGTGCAACGCCCTTGTGGCGCCCCGTAGCAGAAATTGAGTGGCGCCCCCTGCCTTACCGCCTGGCGCTTCCAACGACCAGAAGACTGGAACGCTATCAATCGCTGTGGGGCTGGGGGGGGCGCTATTTAAAGGGGGCCTCTTCCTGTCTTTTATTGTTGGTGGCATTTTTGAACTATGCATTCTGAGAGAGAGAGGGAGAGACTTCTGGAGAGATTCAACGTTGTGTGAAGGAGTTTTGGGTACTGAGCAGCACTTTGCAGGTTCATTTTGATTTGCCATTCCTTGTATCGATTTAGCAGAGACTGTGGGAGCTGCACTCTGAGCTCTTTGCCTGGTACTCTCCATTGTACTTTCCAGCACATTTGATGTGCAAGTCTCTCCAGGCCGAGATTCAAGGCTGCAATGAACAGGATGTGGATGGAAAGCAAGATTAACCATCCCCTTTAAGAACTGGCCCGTGCCATTGTGTGTGTGTTCCATTGCTGACTGACATTACATGAGCTTCGCCAGCGCTCCGAGTTAGCGCCTCACTGCTCGCCCTTTGCGCCTTAAGAGAGGTGTGCAGCGCCTGCTTTAGCGCTCCACTCACCTCCCGGGGCGGTAAAAGTGAAGTTTCCTGTCAGTGCCGATAATTAGCGCCAGGCGCTAATATTTGCGTCCGGACGATATTTGCGCCCCAAATGGGGCGCGACCTAATTTCTACCCCTATGACTCTAAGTTGCTGCAAGTCATTGATTTAGCCAACTGCACTGAAATGTATCTCCGTTAAGTATGTACTAGTAATTCTTACAAATTTAGCAATTTTCAGGCAAGCACCGGAATCTGTTTATCTGTTAACCTTCAACCAGGCTAAGTAAACGCCTCCAGGATTTGGAGTCTGCCCAGACTGCCTCTATTATTGTTAACTTAAAGCAATATGGGTCTCATATGCTCAAGTGGACTTAGTATTTGGCCACATGCAATAAAAGGCTCCAAATAATTAGTGCACATATTCATTGTATGTGGCAATTTGCACATTGTGTTCAATTTTCCGGGCCTGTTCCTCTGGTTTTTCCAATAGATCTGGTGTGGACGTTATGTGAACTGTGCTCGACGATGCACTCCACGCGTTCCTGCCTCCCCCTCCTTTTTCTGGATAGCCTATATGTAGGTGGACGCATGTGCAAATGGCATTACAGTGAGGGAAACACATCCTCTGTCATGCTTCCAGTCACTTTTGAACACTGGATTCAGGAGCCACCTGATTGGCCCAGGTGCCCAGCATCTACTGTCGGCAGAAGGGGTGGGGGGGGGGGGATTAAAAGTCTGCTTACAGTCAGGGCCTGTGCATGATTTCAGAGAGTGCTTTCATCCACGGGTCCAAGAAGAGGCTCTGAAATTTATTTGGCAAAAAAGGTGCCAGGCCGCACAGTGCTGTGGCAGGCCCCTGAAGGTCGCCACATCAAAACTCCGCCCTCTTTTCTAGTGGGGCTCACGGACCGAAGCCGGGGACTCGGCCTTAAATATTATAATGACTCCATGGCCAAGAAGTCAGTTGAGATCGGGGGCCATCTCTGTGGATGTAATTCTCAGTGACTCACCCCAACCCAGGGGGCACGGAAGGCCGAGCCCTACCTGTCTTTGCAAAAAGAGCTCGCACACAGTCTACAGGTCAATGAGTAAAGCATGCTATGCGAGCAGTTGAGACTGTCCAGGCTGTGTCTAAATTGTGATTCAATGCCTCAGTACAGTACACACATGAGCAAGAATGGTGATTTAGCTAAATAAGTGGAGCAGGAGGAAGGTGATGAGGAGAAGGCAACTGTACTGAATTCTTATTGCTTGGAGGGTTTTATGGGGACATCTGCATTTTCACCATTTTTGTGAGGAATAAATTTTATCAATTCCATTCCTCTAGAAATGAACCCCAGTGCTTGGTTTGCATTTTTTATGGCCTTGTTAACCTGCATCACTACTTTTAATGATTTGTGAATCTGTATCCCTAGATCCCTTTGCTCCTCTACCCCATTTAGTCTTATTTTCCAAGGAGTATGTGGCCTCCTTATTCCTCCTACCAAAATGCACCACCTCACACATATCTATATTGAAATTCATTTGCTATTTACACGTCCATTCTGCATGGTTTGCACATGGATTATTAAAGTTTTGATCACTTGTACCTGTTAAGTGGCTATTTGGTTGCTTCAAGGGTGTGAAATCAGTGCTATTATATGTACATTGAGATTGGCAGGTTTTCTCTTGCCCTTGCTGATGAATTCAAATTTCATAAAATCACTGGCAGGAAAGTTGCGCGCATGCGCCATTTTGATTGGCGGTCGTTAAATCCTACAAAGAATGGTGTTATTAACTCTTTTTACCGAAATGACGGAATGTATGACCCGAGGAGTACTTCATGCTGACACGGGGGGGGGGGGGGGGGGGGGGGGCGGTGGAGGGGGACGGTTGGCATTCCTCCTGTCGAGGAAATATAACAAAAAGTTGCCATGGCTACAAAACAGAATTTGCCATTTTGTACTCATGCTGGCATTTTCACTAAAGTTTTCAATGGGAGGAATTTCAGCCTCCCTTGTTCGCTCCCCCCATCCCCCACCACCCCTAGGGTGCCTGAAAAGAGCAAGTGTCCCCTAATCCTAGCACAAAATTATCTTACCTTGATGAGCACAAAATTCACCAAAACAATTATTAAAAAGAAATAGGGTGAAATCACGCTGTACAAATACTAGCATTCAAATGGTTAATGTGTTCATATAAAATTCCTCAGCACACTTAACATTGCACAGCATTAATTCATCCCAAAGATCATTCTTTCCAATTCAGCCCGTGCGGTTCAGTCAGAGACATGCACCTCCTTGTGGTTGATATGCTCATCTGGAAGTTGGCAATTTTTGTAGCCAGTTGTTGAGCCATTGCTGTAAAGATGTGCTTCACTTGGTCTGCCTGGTGTGCGCATCCAGATCACAGTCTTATTTCTTCTTTGCCTCAAACCAGTGGCCCTCGGGTGAAGCTAAATAATGGGCACCTTGTGCGCTTGGCCCTCTTGCACGGGTGCACATTCTGCCGAGCAGCCCCGGTGCACGGAGGGGATAGATAATCACAAGTGTTTAGCAGGTCGCACAAAAGCCTCGTCTGTTAACATCTCTTTAACCAAACAGTCAGCGCAGCGTTTGCTTTCTTTCAAATGCTTTCACGCACGGAGTCATCAGCCAGATGCGAAGGGACCAGGAAAGTAAGTTGTTGAAATTCATGACTGCCAGTTCTCCGCCCCGAGCTTTTCTTCCTCCTCCTCCTCCTCTCTCCCCCTCCACCCCCCCGCCCAAAGTGAAATGCCTGGGCTGTGTAGTGAGGCCTGTGTGTGCCTTTTGTAGTTGTGTGCTAGTGGGGCAGGTTGCTCATTGGACCATGTTGATGGCAGGGTTTTTTTTTTTAAAGATTTTGCCTCTAATAGCTGACTTGAAGAAAGTAACAACGGAGGGGGAAAAGAACTGATTCAGCTGTAGATCTCAAGTAGCTGTTATACACCCCAATCCCAATCAAGCCTCTTGGGACAATTGCTATATAGGCAGCACTAATTCACTCTCCTCCAACTATCCGAGGGTCATTACTGAATGCTTTGTGACTGTTATTGACATGGCTGAACAGATGTCAATATGATCTTTGCCTGCTTTGATGTGTTCTTTGCTCAGTCTCTCGAGTGTGGAGCAGTACACCATCTGGACTGTAGTTAGTCCAGCCTGTAGTAGTAAGGTTTCTGCTTTGAGTGCTGTGGAGTTTTCCGATGAATCTTCAGCCTCAGTGCTTGCATTGTGCATGCTGATGACTTCTGCGCCTTTATCTCTTCTATATAACAATCCCAGAGCCAACTTAACAGAATTTCTGATAAGATCAAATTACTATCAAGGTTTTGTTTCTAGGAGAACTGAATTTTAGTGCACGTCCTTCCCTGTTCAGATCACCCCTTCTTTTGATAAAATAAACCAGATTTTAACAAAACGGTCTTACTTTTTTTGCTGTGATTTTCTGTCCATTCCTGTTTCCACATACAAGACTTTGCAAATAATTCCACAATGTTTTTCAGGATTCGTTCCCATGCACTTTTCAAGGAGTGCTAAGTTTCTGCTAATGTTTCAAGGCTCCCAGGTCTACTGTATATGGGCACAGTCCAGTCACCATCAGTCCCAACTTCATTCTCTTCCAGTGGATGTGAGAGCTGCTGACTCAGGAGCAACGAGTAGGCATAGGCTGGGAAAATCCCACTTTACAGTATAAATGAACTATTCCTGTCAGCTACGTAAATACTGGTAAATACTGTCAGCACTGAGATTGACTGGTATTTACTGGTATTTATTTAGCAAAATAGCTCGATGATAGTAATATTTCCATACTTTTTAAACGGTTTAGTTTTTGACACCACAGAAGAAAAGTACAGAGGAAGATATTTAAACCAACATTTTGATAAAAGACTCGTAAAAATCTAGGGGCACTGATGAATGCTACATTCTAAGTCATAATCTGCAGGCACACAGGTCATTTACCACAGTTCTGAATTTCCCAGTTTTTAAAAATTCTGTTGTGAATTTATATTTTGTGCCATGATTCTTGCAACATGGTTGTTTCTGGGTTTTTTTTTACCTCTTCTCCTCTCCTAAAGGCACAGACCTGTAAGAGGTAACTTTACAGAATCGCACTTCTGG
The DNA here is from genome assembly GCA_030390025.1 of Squalus acanthias. Taxonomy (NCBI): domain Eukaryota; kingdom Metazoa; phylum Chordata; class Chondrichthyes; order Squaliformes; family Squalidae; genus Squalus; species Squalus acanthias. The sequence goes on along the minus strand of CM059426.1, from coordinate 111,093,461 downwards.
CAGCAATGCAAATTCCTGGCAAACACAAGCCCGTTCTCCCGATATGCACCCTAGAAGGCAAGGGTCCCTGCCAGAAGCGGGATTCTGTAAAACCTCCCCTGTACAGTTCCACAGACACTGGGCGCGCTCTGGTATATCAGCCAAGTGCCTATTTTTTATGTGAGAAGTCGCACAACACCAGGTTATAATCCAACAGCTTTATTTGAAATCACAAGCTTTCGGAGCGCTGCTCCTTCGTCAGGTGACTTCACCTGACGAAGGAGCAGCGCTCCGAAAGCTTGTGATTTCAAATAAAACTGTTGGACTATAACCTGGTGTTGTGCGACTTCTCACATTTGTCCACCCCAGTCCAACACCGGCATCTCCACATCATATTTTTTATGTGTAAGCCTGGACGGTATGCATCGGCAGACTATTCTACTTTCGAGGGCATCACGACTGAGAATGATCCTTCCCTCGAACTGACGTTCACACAAACTCATTTTCCAGGTGATTCTTCCTCTCTAGTTAAAGCGCCGAGACCAGTTGTGACACCCCAATTGAGAACAGCTAACTGTACTGCATTGTTTTAAATACATGAGAGCGCTTTATATTGAGAGAATTCTCCTCGTCTTCCCTCCTTCTTTAATTATTTCATGGCAAACAAGGAGGAGAAAAGAGAACCACAGAGAAAGGCTGTGAATAATTTATTGAATGAACTTTGATTTTGTACAGAAACAAAATAAAACACTGACAACATTTACAAATGGTAACCAAACCAAATTAAAATCAGAGCAATTTACTATCTTAGTTTTCATAGGGACATAGCTCCTAGGCTGGCCCCATCAAGACCTAATTAAGTTCTATTTCATGTGAAAGGATGATCGTTGGATATTTCTGAGTAATGAGCACTGTAAGAATGAAGTAAAAAGTGGCAACATTCGATTAGAATAAAGCAATTATGCTATCATTTCAGAACAAACTCTAACCTCTGTACACTCATACATTACTTCGAACATAACTTACTTGTTTACAGTTCGCTCTGATAGAGAACAGCTCACTGTGTTTGTTTAGTGGACGCTGAGAAGCGAGCAACGATACTTGTTATAGTGAGGGTTTACCGAACGCACGAATAGAGAAAATAGTGCGTGCGTTGTGAGCGGTTGAGGAAGTGTTGATCGTGAGTTAACGTCTTCATTGACAGTGGGATGCTGGTAAGCAGTGATTGCTGTTGAATGGTGTGCCTGCGCTCGACTCCTGTGGCAGGGGGCCAGGTTACCAGCACAAGATTAATGCCACAGTTCTGAGGTAGAAAGCCGCTTCAGAGGAGAATGATTACAGGGTGCTGCAGAAACGCAGAAAGCATTCGGGAGAGCAGCCACCCAGATGAGGGGAAACAAATGGTGAACACCTGTAGGGTCAGTGGAGAGGCAGCCCAGGTGCTAACGTGATGGGTGACCCTGTTGCCATGATGAATGCTGTGCAGCAGGTTGCTGAGATTACCAAGCCCGCAAACTTGTCAGCTACTTGTAAATTATGATTTTTTTATCGCTGCAAGAGTCTCGTCATTCATCACTTCAATCCCAAGTGGTCACTTGCTCAGTGACCTGAATGGCAGGTATGCTTTTAGCTATGCTGAAGTTAATAAAACGTTGGGAGCAAGAACCCCTGGTGGTGTTAAGTGCAATCTGGTATTTGCAGGTGGATAGTTCAAGTATTCCCATCTGCTGGAGCACCAGATCAGCTCTGCAATCTTCTCTCAGTTCACAATTAGAGCAATCGCTTTGTAGATGTAGTAGGGACCTTGGGGGTAAGTATACCTTGGGACTTAAATAATAGTTAACATTTATTTGCTTAGCAGCTGATGGCTGTAGGGGACCACACAAATACTGTATTCTCATCCAGCCCAAATGCATTGGTTAAAGTTGTAATGCCCCAAAATGAATTCATTTTCTGTAGATGAGACACAGGTAAAGCAGCATTCATCTAGAAAAAGAAATCCTGATTCCTGGTATGATTGATTACTCTTGCTTTCTTTCTTTCTTGCTCTGCTGAGCTGTTAACTGAACTTGGGGAATAATGCCACGGACTCAACTGACTCTTGAGGATAGACATTTTAACCAGTAGGGGGCAGAACTCCAGTACAATTCTTGCGGAGGCTGTTGCAATTTGGGGCGGTACCGGTTCCACCAGATTCCTGCCCTACTTAAGTTCCCCCACAAATTGGACGGGACCTGGGCACATCTTAAGCCAAAGAATGACTTTACGGGTGTGGCTGGTGGCTTGCCTGGGCTTCTACCCAGCGCATCGCCAATAGGCCCAGTGAGACCTACACCTGCTGAGAGCAATAATAGATTATGTTCTGGGCCTAAAGAAAGCCCCATCAGTGCGGAAAACAAAAATAATTGATTCTTTTACAAGGTAGCCCTTCTATCCTTTGAGAGGATCATACAAGATTTTTGTGCTATTTTTCGTTGGCCTGATACAGGCCTCATGTATGCCCTTTTGGAGTGGAAGATTGCCACTCCAACCTCCACCTCCTCAAGCACTTTAAATTTTAATGTTCTTTTGAAAAAAATTAAACAAAAAGGGCTGAAATAAAGACAAGAATGTTGCGAGTTAATAATACCTTGCAACTGTTTGAATTTTTTTTAAAAGGGGCTTTGTTATTCAGACTCCACATTCCCTCTAGTTAGGGCAATGTAATGAAAGTAAGTCTCTAACAAGCATGGTAGATCAAAAAAAAGTTGTCTCAATAGGAAAACGTATTTCTCCTCTCTCAGAAAAAGATATTCAAGACCTATTTCTCCAGTTTGGTTAATTGACTTTTTTTTAAGTCTGTAAATGTTCAGTCCCCTCCTTTCAGATGTTTTTTTGTCTGAAGTAACCGTCCCTATTAGTCGCTATGAGTTTGGAGTGGCCGCGTCCTCTCTGGCTATTATAGTGAGCTCCACGTCTTGCGCTGATGTGTCAGGCGGGAGCTGACTGGATTAGCATGGCTAAGTCTGTCTGCAGCTGGGCTTCACTAATGGCTGAGAACATTGCAGTCTTCCAAGAGAATAAAAGAAAAACTCCGGGAGTGAATGAAAACAACCTGAATGGGGTATAACTCGCACAAACTTCGTCCTACTTTCAAAGCCTTCCTTTTTAATGCTTGCTTTTCAAAACAAACTTCTGGTGCAGTTTCCCACCGCTGTTGTAAACAGTGTGCTGCTGCAGAAGCCGTAATCGTGAAATTACATCATGTTAAGACCTTGCCGCTAATGGATTACAAGAGAAATTGAAATGTTTTTTGCTATTTTAAAATGTTGGTAATTTGGCAGCGAGGCCTCCTTCTTCCCCCTCTGTTCTCACCAAACTCCAGCGATGGGGTGGCGGTGGGGGGGCAGGCGGGTGCAGTGGGGGTTGGTTGTCAGTGACAGGTGTTAAGTTTAAAGTCGTTTCCCTCTGGCCTAACAGCTTCTGGCAACATGGTGTCAATTTTGGACTCAGTCACGAGCCTGTAAACTTTATAGGTCTCTAGGAAGAAAGCTGGTGGCTGTGCTACAGTGTTGATATATGAAGTAATTTCAAATTGGATCTCAAAGAGACTGGCAACGATAAGAAGTTTCACACCCAAAATTTTAGCCGAGTGACATAATTTGTCAAAACACTATTTCTGCACTAGTTGAAGCAAGGCAGCAGGGAATTAATCCGAGTTCCAGAGGAACGGATTGATGTCGGAGTTGAGAGAGCAGAGATTAATCAAACATTTGACTGTCGTAAACAATTTAATATTTTACAGTCATGTAGCTGTAAATTATAGATTGGTATATGTAAGTTGCAAATTCATATTTTTATATCATTTTGTAGAGACAAACCTTTTAAACATGAAAAGCACACTTTGCAAGGGCACAGGTTGTTATGGTAAGAATACGCTGACATTGTGTAGCCTCCTGCCATGGCAACATGTACAGGTAAAATAAACAGAACTGGAATTCAAAGAAGCCAGGGGTTCCAGCTTCTGATCGGTCACTTACCAAAAAGTTCTTGTGTGATTTGTCTACCGTCAAAACTGAGCTGAAAAATCTTGACATTGCAGTCGCACTCCTATTTTGATAACTAATAAATCGGTGCTGCCTGGTTGATAGTTATTTGCGTTTATTTCACACTGTAAAACAATTTGGACCCTACACACAGCCATTGCTGTGGAGCTGGACCATTCATATCCATCGAGAGAACTCACCTGGACCAGCGTTGGAGAGGGGGGCAGGGTGGGGAAGGCTGCAATTGCCCCTGTTAAGACAATTTTTTAAAGGATGTTTTCCTGTACACACGGAGGGTGTCATTTTTACTTTGTGCGATAGGTGCAAAACGGGTGATAGCGAATCGGCAGCCCGTTTTATATCTCTCCCGATTTTTATTTCCATTGAAGTCAAGAGAAATGAAAATCGGGAGAGAGGTAAAACAGGCTGCCGATTCGCTATCACCCGATTTGCACTGTCGCAAGAAGTCAAAATGACACCCCAGAGTTTCCTGGAAGCCATGGAAAGATTTAGCAGCCATTCAAAACGTGACTGGGACCGATTTTGGCCAGTGAGTAATTTGTCTCAGTTACTGCGCATTTATTTCCAGCCCAAAAATATTTGCGCTTTCTGTGCAGAGTGTTTTATTTGGGAATTTGGAAAGAGTGGGAATTCGGAGAAGAGGGGGAAGGAGTTGCTGCTTTTTGCCTACACTACTTGTAGTGCTTCGTGTTACAGGTAGATATTTAATTTCAGTACCCATAACTTAATCTAGAGCAATTAAGTAGTCAAGAAACTACTCTGTAAATTAAGTTACCTAATTACAAATTTAATTAAATTTAATTAAATAAATCAAGGTCATATAGGGATGGCAGTGCAGGTGGTGTGCCGCAACTGCAGCATGTGGGAGTTTGTGGAGAGCATTGTGATCCCGGACAACCACGTTTGCAATAAGTGCCTGCAACTCGAGGAAATTCAGCTCAGAGTTTTTGAGCTGGAGTCTGAGGTGCAGACGTTGCGGGGCATCAGGGATGGGGAGAGTTACCTAGACACTTTGATCCAGGAGGCAGTCACACCCCTTAGGTTAGGTAGTGGTACAGGTCTGGTTAGTGGTCAGGGACAGGAGGGTGTGACGGCAACTCAGACAAGTAAGGGGACACCAGGTACAGTGCTGGAGGAGCCTCAGCCTTTGCCCTTATCCAACAGCTATGAGGTTCCTGCTGCCTGTGTGGATGAGGGAAAAGCCTGCAGGATAGATGAGCAAGCTGACCATGGCACCATGGTGCAGGAGGCCATTCAAGTGGGGGGAGTGAAAGGGAATGTAGTTCTGGTAGGGGACAGTATAGTTAGGGGGATAGATACTGTTCTCTGCAGCCGAGACCGAGAGTTCCGAAGTTTGTGTTGCCTGCCCATGCCAGGGTTAAAGACATCTCCTCGCGGCTGGAGGAGATCTTGGAGTGGGAGGGGGAGGATCCATTTGCCGTGGTCCACGTAGGAACCAACAACATAGGTAGAACTAGGAATGAGGTTCTGCTGAGGGAGTTTGAGGAGCTAGGATCCAAATGAAAAAGCAGAACCTCAAAGGTAATAATCTCTGAATTGTTACCTGAGCCACACGCAAATTGGCATAGAGACAAACAGATTAGAGGTTTAAATGTGTGGCTCAAAGAGTGGTGTGGGAGGGAGGGGTTTCAGTTCATGGGGCACTGGCACCAGTACTGGGGAAAGAGGGAGCTGTTCCGTTGGGACAGACTCCACTTAAACCAGGCTGGGAACAGTGTCCTGGCGAACCAAATAACTAGGGCAGTAGACAGGGCTTTAAACTAATGAAGGTGGGGGGCTGGTGGTGGTGGGAGGATTCAGGAAAAGTAAATTTAAAAGCAGCGAGAGCAATGTCAGGGCTCTAGAGCAGAGTAGAGTTTTGGGTAAAAATAAGCAGAGTGGGTCAGGAAGGGACAGAGAGAGTAACAAAGGTAATAAGGCATCAGTGACTAAGGTGACATCAGGGAAAAATAGAAAAAAGTCAAAGCTAAAGGCACTATATCTGAATGTGTGAAGCATTCGCAACAAAATAGATGAATTAATAGCACAGATAAAAATTAATAGGTTTGATCTAATAGCCATTAGGGTGACGTGGTTGCAATGTGGCCAAGGTTGGGAACTAAATATTCCAGGACACTTAACTTTTAGAAGAGATAGGCAAAATGGAAAAGGAGGAGGGGTAGCGCTGATAATAAAGGATGGGGTAAAGACAGTAGAGAGAAATGATCTTGGCTCCAAAAATCAAGAAATAGAATCAGTTTGGGTGGAGCTAAGAAACAGCAAGGGGCAGAAAACATTGGTGGGAGTTGTTTATAGGCCCCCAGTAGTTGTAATGTAGGGCAGTGTGTAAATCAGGAAATTAGAGGCGCATGTAACAAGGGTAAAAGAGTAATCATGGGGGATATTAATCTACATATAGACGGGGCAAACCAAATTTGCAGTAATAGTGTGGAGGACAAATTCATGGAATGTATGCAAGATAGTTTTCTAGATCAGTATGTTGAGGAACCAACTAGGGAACAGGCTATTTTAGATTTAGTATTGTGCAATGAGAAAGGGTTAATTAATAACCTTGTAGTAAAGGGGCCTTTAGGGAAGAGTGACCATAATATGATAGAATTTTATATTGAGTTTGAAAGTGATTTAGTTAAATCCGAAACTAGGGTCACCAATCTAAACAAAGCAAACTATGTAGGTATGAGGAGCGAGTTGGCTAAGGTAGATTGGGAAACTACATTAAAAGGTATGATGGTAGAGAAGCAATGGTTAGCATTTAAAGAATTAATACATAATTTACAACAAATATACATTCCTTTAAGGCACAGAAACCCCACAGGAAAAGTGGTCCAACTGTGGCTAACAAGAGAAGTTAAAAATAGTATTAGATCAAAGGAAGAGGCTTATAATGTTGCCAAAAAGAGTAGTAAGCCTGAGGATTGGGAGGATTTTAGAATTCAGCAAAGGAGGACCAAGAAATTGATAAAGAAAGGGAAATTAGAGTATGAGAGTAAACTAGCGAGAGACATAAAAACAGACTGTAAAAGCTTCTATAGGTATGTAAAAAGGAAAAGATTAGCAAAGGTAAATGTGGATCCCTTGCAGGCTGAGACAGGAGAAATTATAATGGGGAATAAGGAAATGGCAGAGAAATTAAACAAATACTTTGGGCTGGATTTTGCCAGTCCTCAGAGTGCAGGTTTGGAGGCGGGTCCACTGTCAAAATAGCAAAGATTGACAGCGGGTAGGAAACCCGCTGTCAACCCACCTCCAAACAATTTTCCCAAGTGTTGGGTTCCCGATTTGCGAATGGACCCGACACCTAGCGGTGGGAAAAGGATTAAAGGCAATTACCTGCCTATTAACAGGTAGTTGCCAGTAGTTGACAGGCTATTTTTGAATTTTGCCGCTTCTGGCTCGAGTTTGCTGACGTCCGGACACCACGCCAGGTAAGTGTGGCGTGTTGTGAGTCTGCTGTAATGTGTCTGGATTGATGACAGCTGCAGAAGTGGTGTGAAGGATCCAATGTTGCACTGGTGAGTCTCAGAGGAAAGAAAATGTTGGGAGCTGCATTTTTAAAACATTTACACTTTTCTTTCGGTTACAAGTTTTTAAATCCATGTCCAGTGCCACCTCATTGGGAGAACCTCTCTCACCAGTGACAGATCGCTTCTGTCACCTCACCTGCAGCTGCCATCTATTCCAGCCTATGGAGGGAGTCATTGGAGAGCCTGGGTGCAAGAGGTCACCTTTTTGCAGTGATTGTCAATGTTTTCAGCACCTCAATGCTGTCAAATCTGAGAAATCAACTGTCAAAAAAAAATTGTGTGTGGTCCCTTTAAGGAAACCGGCAGATGACGCGTCATCAAATGACGTCATCTGACCCGCTTCCTCTTAATTGGCCGGCAAGCCCGCAGAGTGGGCTTAACAAGGTCAATCAAGGTAAAATCACGTCGGTGGGCCGGATGCAGTTGGAGGTGGGACTGGAAGCCGGAAACCACCTGACCCGCACCCAACCCGCCTCCATTGATAAAATTGCAGCATTTGTGTCTGTCTTCACAGAAGAAGACGCAAAAAACTTCTCGGAAATAGTGGAGAACCAAGGGTCTAGCGAGAATGAGGAACTGAAAGAAATTAGTATTGGTAAAAAAATAGTACTGGAGAAATTAATGGGACTGAAAGCCTATAAATCCCCTGGACCTAATGGCCTGCATCCTAGGGTTTTGAAAGAGGTGGCTATAGAGATAATTGGTTGTCATTTTCCAAAATTCCAAAGATTCTAGAACGGTTCCCGTGGATTGGAATGGAGCAAATGTAACCCCACTATTTAAGAAAGGAGGGAGGGAGAAAACGAAGAACTACAGGCCAGTTAGCCTGACATCAATAGTAAGGAAAATGCTAGAATCTTTTATTAAGGACGTGGTAACAGAGCACTTAGAAAATAATAATAGGATTGGGCAGTGTCAACATGGATTTATGAAAGGGAAATTGTGTTTGACGAATCTGTTAGGGTTTTTTGAGGTTGTAACTAGCAGAATAGATAAGGGGGAATGAGCGGGTGTGGTGTATTTGGATTTTCAGAAGCCATTCGATAAGGTGCCACCCAAGAGGTTATTGCACAAAATTAGGGCTCATGGGATTGCGGGTAATATACTAGCATGGATTGAGGATTGGTTAACGGACAGAAAACACAAAATGGGTAATTTTCGGGTTGGCAGGCTGTAACTAGTGGGGCACCGCAAGGATCAGTGCTTGGGCCTCAGCTATTCAATCTACATCAATGATTTGGATGAGGGGACAAAATGTAATATATCCAAGTTTGCTGATGATGCAAAGCTGGGTGGGAATGTAAGTTGTGAGGAGGATGCAAAGAGGCTTCAAGGGGATATAAACAAGCTAAGTGAGTGGGCAAGAACATGGCAAATGGAATCTAATGTGGAGAAATGTGAAGTTATCCACTTTGTTAGGAAAAATAGAAAAGCAGAGTATTTTTTAAATGGTGAGAGATTGGGAAATGTTGGTGTTCAGAGGGACCTGGGTGTCCTTGTACATGAATCACTGAAAGTTAACATGCAGGTACAGCAAGCAATTAGGAAAGCAAATGGTATGTTGGCCTTTATTACAAGAGGATTTGAGTATAAGAGTAAAGACGTCTTACTGCAATTATATAGGGCCCTGGTGAGACCACACCTGGAGTATTGTGTACAGTTTTCGTCTCCTTACCTAAGGAAGAATGTGAGAAGTCACACAACACCAGGTTATAGTCCAACAGCTTTATTTGAAATCACAAGCTTTCGGAGCGCTGCTCCTTCGTCAGGTGAAGTGAAGTGAAGAGATGCATATAGGCACAGCATAGTGTGACAGCTACACTCCACCACGCTCCGAAAGCTTGTGATTTCAAATAAAGCTGTTGGACTATAACCTGGTGTTGTGCGACTTCTCACATTTGTCCACCCCAGTCCAACACCGGCATCTCCACATCATACCTAAGGAAGGATATACTTGCCATAGAGGGAGTGCAACGAAGGTTCACCAGACTGGTTCCTGGGATGGGGGGATTGACCTATGAGGAGAGATTGAGTAGACTAGGCCTGTATTCTCTCGAGTTTAGAAGAATGAGAGGTGATCTTATTGAAACATACAAAATTCTTACATGTCTTGACAGGGTAGATGCAGGGAGGATGTTTCCCCTGGCTGGGGAGTCTAGAAGCCAGAGGTCACCGTCTCAGAATAAGGGGTCGGCCATTTAGGACTAAGATGAGGAGATATTTCTTCACTCAGAGGCTGGTGAATCTTTGGAATTCTCTACCCCAGAGGGCTGAGGACACTCAGTCGTTGAGTATATTCAAGACAGAGATCGATAGATTTTTGAATATTAAGAGAATCAAGGGATATGGGGATAGTGCAGGAAAGTGGAGTTGAGGTGGAAGATCAGCCATGATCTTATTGAATGGCGGAGCAGGTTCGAGGGGCCGAATGGCCTACTCCTGCTCCTATTTCTTATGTTCTTATGTGGCAGGGGTTGTTTTCACAAATATTTTGCACTGCGGGATGTGCTGTTTTGGATTTGTCCCTGATGAGAAAACGTTCCCGAGTGAAATGGTGGGATTTTAAATTCCCAGTGCGCTGGCACAGAGTGAAATGTTTGGACTGCATAATGAAAGGGGTTGATGGTATTATGGAATGATTATACCTCCAGTTACTGCAAAAGCTTCAACTGAGAGACAGAAGTAAATTGTAGCGAAAGCATTTAATTAACAAATACAGCGCAGTCACTAATTTCTTGCTAAACATTAGTTAAATTAAACCTTTTGATTTGCACAGAAACCAACCCAGAGCAGCTGAGAACTGCCACTTAAATTCCTAAACATTTTCTGAGACTTCTGAATGGAAACATAGAATTCCATAGTATTTATAGCACAGAAACAGGCCATTCAGCCCAACTGGTCCATGCTGGTTTTTATGCTGCATATGGCCTCCCTATCTCTGTAATCTCCTCAACCTGTGTCAGCTGTGGCTCAGTTGGTAGCACACTCGCTTCTGAGTCAGAAGATTGTGAGTTTCAAGTCCCACTCCAGGGACTTGAGCACATAAAGCTAGGCTGACACTGTTGGAGGTGCTGTTTTTTGAATGAGACGTTAAACTGAGGCCCTGTCTGCTCTCTCAGGTGGACATGAAAGATCCCAAGGCACTATTTCAAAGAAAAGCAGAGGAGTTATCCCCGGTGTCCTGGCCAATATTTATCCCTCAGTCAACATAACAAAAACAGATTAGCTGGTCATTATCGCATTGCTGTTTGTGGGACCTTGCTGTGCACAAATTAGCTGCCGAGTTTCCCACATTTTCAACAGTGACTCCACTTCAAAAGTACTTCATTGACTGTAAAGCGCTTTGAGACGTCCGGTGGTTGTGAAAGGCGCTATATAAATGCAAGTCTTTCTTTTTCAAGTCCTACGACCCTCCGAGAAACCTGCACTCCTCCAACTCTGGCCTCTTGCGCATCCTCGATTTTAATCGCTCCACCATTGGTGGCCGTGCCTTCAGCTGCCGAGGCTCTAAGCTCTGGGATTCCCTCCCTAAACCTCTCCGCCTCTCGACCTCACTCTCCTCCGTTAGGACACTCCTTAAAAGCTACCTCTTTCTACCCTAATATCTCCTTATGTGGCTCGGTGTCAGATTTTGTGTGATAACGCTCCAGTGAAGCGCCTTGGGACGTTTTACTATGTTAAAGGCGCTATATAAATGCAAGTTGTTGTTGAGCCTCCTCCCACCCTACATAATCCAACCCTATCCGCATATCCTTCTATTACTTTCTCCCTCATGTACATATCTAGCTTCCTCTTAAAGGCATCTATGCTATTCGCCTCAACTACTCCACGTGGTCGCAAGTTCCACATTCTCACCACTCTCTGGGTAAAGAAGTTTCTCCTGAATTCCCTATTGGATTTATTAGTGACTACCTTATAATTATCACCCCTAGTTTTGGACTTCCCCATTAGTGGAAACATCTTCTCTATATCTATCCTATCAAACCCCTTCATAATTTAAAGATGTGGAGAGCTCTATTAGGCCCCTCCTCAGCCTTCTCTTTTCTAGAGAGAAGAGCCCCAGCCTGTTCAGTCTTTCCTGATAGTTATAACCTCTCAGTGCTGATAGCGGGTTAACAAGCATCAGTGGCAAAGTGTCTGACAACTTTGCACGATTGCCCAGCAGCACAGTCAATCCGAAAGGAACATTTCTCTCTGGAAAAAAAAATACTCTGCTGCAGTGCAAGAATGATTTTCTCAGCTCCCAGCGAGCACTAAATGTACATTTTCAATCAACAGCGCCCCACGTTTATCTGGTATGTGATAATGTAATGTCCTTAAACAGCAGCAACGACTCATTACTTTTCTAGACATTAATATCATTTTTGAAATCATTGGTAAATTGTAACCAATTTTGAAATGACGAGCCAGTTCTGGCAGACGTCGCTGTGGCTTCTGTGGAGAAAGCTAATGAACGGAATCGCCTGTCATCAGGCGTATTTTGTAGCACTGTCCCGTGGCCTTTGAGCTATTGGCTCTAAAAATAAACCTGAAGTTCCTGCTGGAATCCAGCACTCAGGCTGTAGCTGTCACACTCCACAGATACTGATAGGTAATAGAGCGTCGGGGCTTTAATCACAAGCGGGCCAAATGAAGTGTACCTGTTGAAACACCTTACACTAGTTCTGTAATCAGACCAAGTGTTTTGGTCCTTTACTCATTTCCTGAACCCAGTGATTATGTGTGAACATTTCATGTAATGAATTGCATAGGGATTGCCCAGCTGGGATTTTTAATTTTAGCTCGGAGTAATGGATCTAGTGGATGCTCTCTTCCATGGTGGCCCTCCTTCCTGAAATAAGAAGCCATGAGAAATGCAACACCCATTAAATCGGTTCATTTAGAGCTGCCACTAGTGCAACTGGCTCTTAACCCATTGAACCACAGGATTTATTAATCAGGGAGACATACGGCACATTCAAAACATTATACTTTGGTTTTTCAAATACCGAGATCTCACTTGCAAAAACATTCTTTGGATTGCTGAACCTGAATTCTGAAATGGTAACGTCCAAAGTCCAAACTTACTTGAACAAAACGAATTTGAAAAGAATAAAAAAATCAGGATTAGCCTAATTAAGATTGATTCAAAAATTTCTCCTCGTTAGTACTCTCACCCATATTGTTCTGGGGCGTTTCTTTAAGGTTCTGTGCTTAATAACTGACAGTGAGAAGAGGATCTCTCTGGTCTTGAAATTGGTCTGGGCCCATTTTCAATGCGTGAGATCGAACCAAGAGGCCTAAAAAATGGGCTGCAAACTTTAGCAGTGGGAACAATGCCTGCACAGATTGGGGGCAGACCGTCTCACTGCTACATTGGTATACTTTGCGGCTGTTTCATGACTGAAAAACGGCTGCAGTGCATACCAATTCAGTACACTTTGGAAATAAAGATGGAATCCTCCCTCCTATCTAGTCAGTTGGCGGCGTAAGGGGTGAAACTCAGCCGTTGTGCGTCAATAACAAGGAAAGCTCAGAGTTTTGTTCAATGATTCCGAGTCAGGGGAACTGACAAGTGCTCTTATCGTGCAACAAAATAGCCAGTTGGATATTTTCCGCTTGCTTTAGCTTACCACTTATGTAAAAGTCTGTGCACTCAGCAATGGGCCGATTCATCAGTTGGCTTTGAATTAATCCTCCCGATTGCTGAGTGGAGCTCAGTGAATTTTTAATGTTTGATCTTTTGGGGACAGCTTTACTTGTGATTGATGCCATGTCTTCCTGGCTTTGATTTATGGCAGAGTGATGTTGCGTAATTTCACACTATAAACAAAACAGGACTTTTTAAACTTTAAACTGTGCCTCAAAACACAGCCCAATTAGGTCAAGTGAAGCACTGATAGTTGGGACGCCAACTCTTGCTGGCTCACTTTACAGACATCTGGATGACAGTTAATGTGCAATGGCCGAGCTAAAACATCAGAAGGAAGAGGCTCTTCCCCTGCCCAAAACAAACAAATAAACAAATGAGACAAACCCAACAGAAGGGCACAGCATGGGGAGGATTACAGAAGATTGGAATATGGGTCAGTGGATAGTAGATAATCAGCCCTACTTAAAGGCTATCTATTGTCCTGCAGACATAACTTCCCCCCACCACAATTTTCATTTTTCCTGGCTCTTGCTGGGGTTCAATTCCTGTCCTTCGCTCAAGTGGCCATTCTTCACGTGTGAGCTTGGATAGTGAGTGTTAACAAAATATTTATCATGGGGAGCCACACAGCTGACTGAACTTATCTTCACCTATGATCCATGCACGTGCACTTTTCAGTGGATAGCAATCAGGAGTAGGAATCTTTGCTGATTTCCACCCTCCACCCCCGCAACCCCATCCCTAGACCAGGGTCTTTGAGGCCTGATGTAGGACCTCACCAGCACCCAGCTAATATCAGCTAGGAATCAAAATTGGGAGTATTCTCCTTTGGGCAGTAACACACCACATAGTACACTGAGCCACTGTGTGTGTGTGTGTGTTGGGGGGGTGTGTTGGGGGGGTGGGGGGGGTGGGGAGGCTGCGGGCGGTGGTGCTAGCTGTCAGATGTCTAATGTCTGGAATGGTTCAGACTGCCTCCAGAGCAACAGCTTCTAAGTGACCTAATTTGTGTCACCATTTGCACAATTCTAGGAATATGCAAAACATGAAGGGAATGATGTCAAAGATCAGCAATTGCTGCATTGCTCACTGTGTGCATTAATTCCACAACTAAGTGCAGAGATGTGACCGGTGGCAGTGAATTGACAGTGTTATGTCCGAGCGAGATTCATGGGGAGGGGTACCAAAAGTCTATGCGTCACAACCGAAGAGATCGTACTTCATAGTGAGTGACACAATTGCTGGAGACTGATCTTACATAGGAGCAGGTCGCCGCCATCACCAGGGGCAGAGCTGAGCAGGCCTTTTTGCAAGGTTACCGTAGGTAGAGTGAGATCACTAAATAAAGGAGTGTATTATAGCTCCACACGTAACATCTTCACCCCCACTTTCTTTCTGCTGAGTAACGCAGCTACAAGGATCTTGGGTGCTTTGAATTAGAAAAAAATTGCAACCGTTCAGGTGCTAAAGGCTTGCTCCATTCTTTCTTCTCCTTGCTTTTGGTCCCACTTTCACCTGGTCTGCTTTGGACTGATTTGGGGTTTAAATGGCCGGCACCTGCACTACAAGTTTTCTGTGTTTATATTCATTCTGTCAGCTCGGTTTGAGCGCTATGACTGCTTTAGCCTTCATTCTAGTGTCCTAAAGGAAAGAAATACTGCTTTTATAAAATTGAATGTCATTTTCAAAACCCTGGCTATTCAGCAGTTAGCTAAAGATCATGGGGTAGAGTTTCCGTTAGTTTGCGCTAGTTTTATCAGCGCAATCAGGGTGAAATTGGTTGAACCAACGCAAAAGATTGAGGAACCTCTAGCGTAAGTTACATCAAGCATAAATCGCGTTTCCACGATCTTTACCGCTGGTTTAAAAATCATTTTTGCCTGAAGCTGGTCCCACCCACAAACTGGCCACTCCCTCAGATCGCAATAATGAGGATGGTGAGTTTCCGCCGATTGTGCCCGTTTGTGACCATTCGAGGAGGCTCTTCCAATTGAGCTTGTTTTCTTAGGCGTACAGGCACTAGTAGGAACATTTTAGAAGATTCTAAATATTAAAACATATTTAATTTACTAAGAAACTAACTAGTGTACATCAATGAAACTAGTAAGTGGTTTAGTGTAGTTTTATAAAGTCATTTTCAGTGATTTTAAATCAGGTTACTCACAGGTGGTGAATAGACACTCGAATTAAAATGCTTTATTTTTTGTGATAAACCCATTTTCAGTTGTATTAATAAGACTGCACCAGGTTACCACTCTTAACTAAATCAATCAATATTTTTTAATGCAAAGAAAAAAAATAAACAGTTATGTTCTATTCCACTGCCCGATTGTGCTGGTTCATGAATGATGTTACTTTTGTGATTATGTAAATACTTTTAGCGTAAACTTGAAGTGTAACCTAACCAGCGCAACTTGCGCCCTATTTCCCGATTGCGCCCAAAGCGGAAACTCTACCCCACATTTGAATGGAATTTGAAGCTTTTGGACAGGACCTGTTGTGTCATTTTTTGTTTTGATGTGCTTTATTTTTGTTAAGTTATTTCTATTAATTGATTGACCAGCTGAATTTTTTTTCTTTCTGATTTTCTCTCCTCCACTCCTCTCCTAAATGCATCGACTCCAATGTGGTTATGGCACCATGAATGTTGGTTGCTCTCTGTTGTCTCTCCCAAGTAACAATTGTCCATACGTGTGCCTCGACACTGAGCATCTGTAGGATAATCTACTGCAGGGCTATGAGAGCCGAGTCCAATTCTGTCTTCATCTGACATCCATATATGTCCCTGGAAAGTGATTGGCAGCAAGAAGCTGACTAACTTTCCCCTGCCACTCCTCCAGCTAACTCACTACAGACTAGGATCTTGGTCCGTGTGACTCAGTTACCAGACGGATCACTGAGCCTGGCTTTAGAGGGCGGAGTTTGCATTACTGGTGGATGAGGCTCTCCACCGGCAGCGCAAACTCAACAACAATAACTTTAGTTAACGTGGAAAGATGTCTCAAGGTGCTTCAGAGACGTGTAATCAGACAAAAATGGACACTGAGCTAAAGAAAGAAATTAGGAGGGGTGACCAAAAGCTTGGCGAAAGGGGTGGCTTTCAAGGTCGAGAGGGTGGTGGAATGGTATAGGGAGGGAACTGAGAAAATTCTGCCCTAAAATTCATCCTAAAATAAATAAATGGGAAGTGCAGGTAGGAGATCTTTATAAGAGTGTGGCCAGCTGGCTCTTTCCAAGACTGGAGTATGATAGACAAAACTAGATAGCTTGTTGTCAGAATGTGCTTTGCCCAGGTGGCATCTTAAAGTGAAGATGGGATCAGGCTGAAAGCTTTGGCCCTGATGTCTAAAACCTGCTTTCCAAGTTTCTTTGAAAATCATCAAGAATCTTGATTGCACTCAGTAGTAGACAATTAATTTAATTGATCATTATAGTTGTTGTGTTGATAAAGCACTTTCGTACACTCGACTGAGGAATATTTGATGTCCTCGAAGTGGCTGAATGATTCATGATAGTATTGCACAAATCAGTGTATTATGTAGACTGACATTAATTAATTTGATCAATAACATAGCTACAAATCCCTAGAATTAAAACCTCATGGTTCTAGACATTGTTGATCAATAATTCATCGGATGGCTCTTGTTTTCAGGGTTATCTCTGATTTGCTGAATAAAGCTGACTTCACTTGGCGGGAAAAATATCATTTATTCGAAACAAATAATAAACACAGTGATCTGATTTTGTAAATGAATGCTGCAAGATGAATTATTCAATAGGTTGAGACAAAATAGGTAACTCTGACACATCCATTCAACAGGCATGATGAAATGATCTTCAAAATGGCTGCTGTAAGATAGGCCAGTGACATCAGATGAAGCTAAGGTATCACCACAGTGAAGTTAATTGCACAATTATACACCATTTTAATGTTAGAGCAGTAATCAAATATTTTGAAAATACCATTGTTTAAATAAAACGCGATGTATGATATAGTGACGTAATTAGGTCTACCCCAATCTCAAACTCATCCAACGTATAAACCCTTTGAACTCATCTTCTAAGTTTGGATGAAATCCGTCACTGATTTATTACTGTGTTGACAGAGTGAGATGGAAATAACAATGACAAGACTATACCTTCTCCCCTCCTCCTTCCTTTGGAATAAAGTAACACAATGCACATCTCATGCTTACTTTTTGAAAGCATTTCAGAAAGCTCAGCACCTCTCACTGATAATGGCAAGGGGGGCTGTGGCCTTTGCAGTTCTCTGATGAACCAGAATTTGACCTTGTAAATGCTTCCGTTTTATAGTGTGCCATTGTTTACAGGGCACTACAGGTGTGCACGGTTTATAGCGCCTTAACATTTGGACCAGGTTGTTTATCTCAAATTAAAGACGGTTCATGTCAACTAATCATTGCTGTCGAGCTATGAGGCAACGCAGTTACACGAACAGTCATTGCGGGGAAATTGGGCAGATTGTGCACCTGTTCGATGTGCAGCTTTCAGCACTTGGTATGGACATTGAGCTGCCGGAAAAAAAACAAAGCACTAACAGAATTTGTTTTAGGAAATGGTCTGAAAGAGTAGGCTCTCTGTGAAATGGATCTTCACTTGAGTTTATAAATATGATATAATGGCAAATATAAACACACTTTCTATTTCTGGATAATTTTAGACCTCTGCTCCTAATAGAACAGTCTTGTTTGATAAGGTATGGCTATATTTATACATAAAGTAAGGAGAGATTCTGTTTTCTAAAACAGTCACTTTTACAAAAATAGTTTTTCTATTACCTTCCCCATATCTTCTCCCCTCCTCTCCTGAAGGCAGCTACATATACCAGGCTGTGCTTTCCATGGGTGAAGGCAGCCCTCCAACACGCTGCACAGGATGTGACTCCTGATTATCAGTTATAGTAGGCTAATTGACCATGGGGGACATCGCAATTGAGTCTAATCCTATCCTCTCCTCAGCCACTGTCCAAATTTACACCTTTTAGTGGGTATTGCGAGATAGTTGTCTGATTCTGCCCCACCTTTAGCACAAAGGTGCTGAGATCTATTGTTGTATCTTACTACTAATGGCCAAGGTAAGATCCGCTAACTCCGCACAGATCAGGGCTTGAATCCAGGACCTCCCTGGTTTGTATACCTTAATATTTTACCCAACTGCTTTTATTAAGCAAGGAAGGATCAGGTTTTTTGAGTTCCCAAACATACAATTACAGAGGCAACACCGTTCCACTGGTTTGATAAAACAACGTTCCTTCAAGGATTCTGGTGAGTAGCAAGTTCTGAAACAAATTAGATTTTGAGTCTTACAATTTGGTCAGGCACAAAAAATTAATTTAAATTCAATGCTCTAAATTCTGTTCATGGTTGATGTAAGTTTGGATATATGTTTGGTTTCTCATTATCAATTTAGATTGAAGTGCTGATATGAAATGTTTTTTTGACTAGAAATCCCTTAAAGACTTCAAAATGAGGCTGTTCTTGCCTGACCAGAGGAGGAGACATGTTAGCGATCCCAGTTTTCCTGTGAGGTTACTTAGTGGGAAATTAGAAAGCTGCAAAAGGCAACCACAACCTGCCTGACAAAATTAGCACTTTTAATTTTGAGCTTTCTGGTAGCACAAAATGTAATAACATTTGAAGCAGCCATATTTGAATCTGTCAGATTGTGCTGGAGATAAGTGTAGCCAGCTTGTCAAATTATGACTTTGAATTGTTATGTGCACTGCACACTGCTGTGGACCTAGGAGGCCGTTTACATTCTGCACTGTACTTCAGAACTAATCAAACACTACAGCAGTTACACACATAGCTGTGCCATCTGCAGAGTTTCAAATCTCAAAATTTACTAGGTGGGTGTCCAATCTCTGGGTGGCTTCCAGCTATGTCTGATATTTTCACTCGCCTCTCCCTTCTTCCTGATGTGCTTTTATTCAAACATAAATAGATATGCATACACACACACACACACACACACACACATACACAGAATTGTGTGTATGTGCAGACACAGATGGATACACATGTATACACATGTATATAGGTGTCAGCCTTGGCTTAGTGGTAGTCCTCGTGCCTTTGAGTCAGATGGTTGTGGGTTCAAGGCTCACTCCAGAGACTTCAATGTGTAATCTAGATTGACACTTAATACAGTACTGAGGGAATACTGCACTGTTGGATATCCTACTGTCTTTTAAACTGCACCCCTGTCTGCCCTCTCAGGTTGAAGTAAAAGATCACATGATGCTATTTGAAGAATAGCAGGATATCCTGGTATCCTGGCCAATATTTGTACCTCAACTAACATCACTAAAACAGATTAACTGGTCATTTATCTCATTGCTGTTTGTGGAACTTTGTTGTGTGCAAATTGGCTGCTGCATTTGCCTACATAACAACAATGACTACGCTTCAATAGCTGTGAAGTCCTTCTGGATGTCACGAAAGGCATTATATTAATACAAGCTGTTTCTTTGCTTTTATATATGCACACAAAATCACTTGCATGTGAGCATGCACAGATACATACATGGATGCATGGACATACACACACCTTTTGACACAGACAAGCACATGAGCAGACATACTTGGTTTTGGGCACACAGAAACTAGTCAATCTTCAGTGGGGTTTTTAGGTGAGTTTCTTTTGGAGCTGGAATGTTTCACTTTGCTTATAACCTCTTGTAGGAAGATCAGCCACCTCCAAATAAATACTTTCAAACCACAGTAAAAAGTCAGTCTTTTCATTGCAGCTAAAGCATGTTATGCTAATGCTGGTTGTGTGCAGCTCACTTGGTTGGCAGTGTACCATTTAAACAACTTTACAATAAATTAATTTAAAAATCAGGATTTTCATAAATTGTAATCTTACAGGGGGTGCCACATTACTCATAGAAACATAGAAGATAGGAGCAGGAGTAGGCCATTCGGCCCCTCGAGCCTGCTCTGCCATTCGATGCGATCATGGCTGATCATCCAAATTCAGTACCCTGTCCCTGCTTTCTCCTCATATCCCTTGATCCCTTTAGCCTTAAGAAATATATCTAACTCCTTCTTGAATATATTTAATGAATTGGCCTCAACTGCCTTCTGTGGTAGAGAATTCCATGGGTTCACCACGCTCTGGGTGAAGAAATTCCTCCTCATCTCAGTCCTAAATGGCTTACCCCTTATCCTTAGACTGTGACCCCTGGTTCTGGACTCCCCCGCCATCGGGAACAGCCTTCCTGCATCTAGTCTGTCTAGTCCTTTTAGAATTTTATAAGTTTCAATGGGATCCCCTCTCATTCTTCTAAACTCTAGCGAATATAAGCCCAATCGACCCAATCTCTCTTCATACGTCATTCCTGCCATCCCAGGTATCAGTCTGGTGAATCTTCGCTGCACTCCCTCCATGGCAAGAACATCCTTCCTGCTTCCCTTGATTTATATGAATTTTAAAGTTGCAGCACCTTTGTTCAAATAATTATTAAATGTCTTGTTTTCTTAATCTAGTTCTCTTGTGCTATATTTATGTTTGTATGAGGTCAGTCCTCTTTACAACTTTCTTGTGTTTGGTTTTTGCAAATACCTTTGTACAAGATCAGGTACTGCTGTAGTGAAGTGAAGAAGTCGAAAACTAATAGCAGTGTGCCGAAAGTTACAGAGTCACACAGAATGGATAATAATGTTTAATGCAGAATAATTTTTTTGGTGAATATTGTTTAATTTAGAAAATAAGCTGCCTCTTTGAGGCATCTATGCTTCAAATTACTTATCCATCTAAGAGAAAAGAAAATATCAGAACTTAAAAATCAACACTAATTCCTTTAATATGAACTTGTTTATCATAAAGTGAGAGTAATGTTCTGAAAGTAATAATAGCAAGCCTAATAGTTGTCAAACGCTAATTTAATCCTCAGTAAATATTTGGAATACTTGAAGGAGAACATTGGGTGTCCATGGATGTTTGGGATGAGCATCAAACCCAATTGAAAACCTGAAGTGCTTTAAAATTGCTGGCTGTGGAGCGGTAGTGGCATTGACCTGTGAGTAGGTCATGTGCTTTCGATTAGCCTTACAATTGTGTGTATGTGGAGGAGGAGACCTAAAGAGGGGATAAATGTGACTTACAGATTGGTGGCAGAGGCAATTAGTAAATTCTTCAAAATTGTATTGACTCAAAATTGTTGGGCATTTGGTGTGTGCGCAAAATACAGCTGAGAATTCAAACTGATGCTGAATACAGGGAATGCTGGATTGGCTCAGTATCTTGTACGTCATTCACTACTTCCCTTCCTCTATACCTGGAGCGTGTCATTTGAAATAGAATCACTTAAAAATGTCTGCTCTGTGTTGTATGCCAGAAAACACAGGAACATAAAGACAGACTTCTCATTTTGTTTCATTTTTGTGTGGTACTTTATGTGTTGGTTGATAGTGCCTGCAGCTTGACATGTTACTGTGTGCACTGCACTGATCCTCATACATTAACTTTGATTCCTCTAGTCTTGCAGGCTCAACCCTCTGCTTTCAATATTGACAGCCGCTGTTTGCTGTCAGTGGCAGGCTTCTCACTCTCAGTCTCGACTCTGGGAATGATATATATTTGCCTGCCCCAGACATCAAGTCCAAGAATCCTGTAGCTGCTGGCAAAATGTCAGTGTGTAATTCTTGCGGGCATGCCTTGCCTTTGCTGGAGGATTGAATGTTCACACAGCCAGCCAGGGACATACTTGGACTGTAAAGGAACTTGCATCAAGTCAGATCACATATACTGCAGTACATCTACTGTACAGTACCAGGTGAAAAGCATCCATTACTTTGATCGGAAAGCTACTGTCTCCTGTAGAACACTGCTCTTAGTTTTACAATAATCCAAAATCCCTTTAGAGTCCTTTCTGTACATTAACCATCAAAGTTAGCGAGATTGTCTCCCTTTCCTTTATCTTGCAATAAGCTATTTGTCAGAACTTCAGTACTTACACAGTAATCCTTTAATGTCTTCTGACATGCTCAAACCTCATTTTGATTCCTGAAACATTTAGCTTGAATTGTGTGTAAGCAAATATCTAAAGGTGACACGCTGCCATTGCAGTGTGTCAGTAATATAGCTTAGAAGCTTTGAAAATTTTCTGTACAGGAGCACCAAGTCATTGAGGGCTCAAAAGGAGTTTGTGCACGGGCAGGAATGAGGAGAAATTGGGAACAATGCAATAAGAGCAGGGATAGGAATGAAAGAAATCTGGAACAGCGGAGCTCCAGTGAGGACAGGATGGATTCAATTTTACTGCACATATGCCACACAGGAATGAGAGAAATCAGCAACAGAATGCTAGAGCAAGGACAAGACCGAAACAAATTAGGAACAGTGGAAGGAGGGAATTCAAAATGGTGAACGAGATTGTGGTCAGGGCGGGTGATCTCGGTGCCAAAGTGAACACGATCACAGCTGTAGTAAATATGATCAAGACCGCGGAAGAGCAAGACACAGAGATTCCAGAGCACGGTGAAAGTCAAAGGGAGTGACCAGGATCCAGGAGAAATGAGAGTTAAACTGGAGAAATACTATAAATTGGGAGATGGGGCCTGAGAGGGAGAGAAAAGAAGAGTCGTTCTGACTGATATGAAAGCATTGGGTCCAATTTTTAAGCAATGGTATTATCTTGAAATTTAGGAGAGCATAAGCTTTATTGCACTTCTCTTAGTTGCCTTGTAAGCTTCCATCTTACTAGTAAATTTGTATTTCCATAAATGTAAGAAATGTTCTGCAGATACAGTTCCGCAATAATGAAATTGCTGTATAAGGCTGAACAAAACGTGCTTTTTTATTACTCAAACGTATTTCTAAGTTCCAAGACAATCTCTAACTATTCCCTTCACAGATGATAACATCGGTCACTGGTTAATGTTAGTGCTTTTTTTTGGCAAATTGAAGATGGCCTTGCTGTAGTTTCACCACATGTTGCCTAACCTCTTTGCAAAGCTGCATTCCATAACACATGCTGATATTAATCAGCACTAAAAATTTCCTGTCCCAGATGTGATTAATTTCTTAACAGATTGTTACCTCACCATTGCTTGTTGGGTCTCAATTGGACATGCCCGCCATGCCTGCTGAGTCCTGCCCTGGTTCCATTGCTCAGTAACTGCTGTCAATTTTTATTTTTGAATCAGGTGCCAGAAAAGATGAAATCAGTGCTTTTTGAATGCTATAATGTTCATATATGGTGTTGCCAAGGGTCTCCCTGACCTAGCTGGCGAAGGTACATGGGAAACTAGAAATGTCAACATAAGAGATTTTTTTCATTTTATAATTGGGAGAT
Source organism: Squalus acanthias (assembly GCA_030390025.1). Classification (NCBI taxonomy): domain Eukaryota; kingdom Metazoa; phylum Chordata; class Chondrichthyes; order Squaliformes; family Squalidae; genus Squalus; species Squalus acanthias. The sequence goes on along the minus strand of CM059426.1, from coordinate 111,069,938 downwards.
TTCACAAAAAAATCTTGTTCTTTTCTGGTAATAAGAGCCATTTTCTGTATGTTGCTAACCATATTGCACTTTGCTAGAGGAAATTTGTAATGCCTGGACCTCCCAGTTTCCCATATAATATCTTGCAGCAGTGGCTGGCATCCTGACTTCCACCTTCTGAAGAAACGGTGCCACTAACAAGCTCTGCAGGGCGGCTAACAGCTGCTGTCAGGCAAGGAGAAAATGGTTCACTTTGAAACGTCATCCTCTGTGTAGATGAAAGGACAGAATGAACTGGTGATCAGAACCAGATATTAGAGGAGTGTCCTGTGTACCAAATGGAAGTTGTTAGGAGCCTGGAGTTTTCCTTTCATGTGTGTGAATAATTGGACCCAGTTTGTGAAGAGAACCCTTCTAACTGTCTATACCACACAGAGGATGTCCTCCTCCAAATTGGACCTTGTTTGTAGGATCTTCTGAGATGTTCACAGTCATGTGAAGTAAATCAGGGTTTGGTAACCTTTAAAAAAAATCATTAGCTTTCCGAGACTTTTTCCCCTTCTGTGTCACCCTTGGCACTGAGTCAGAGGTCATGGGTGCAAGCCCTACTCCAGGACTTGAACTCATAATCAAGGTTGAAACTTCAAGGGGGTACAGCATTATCAGAGATGCCACCTTTCAAATGAGATTTGAAATCAAGGCCCCATCTGCCTGTACAGGTGAATATAAAAGATCCCATGGCATTAGTCAAAGAAGAGCAGGGGAACTGTACCCATACCCTGGCCAACATTTATCCCTCAACCAACACCACTAAAAACAGATTACCTGGTAATTCATCTCATTACAGTTTTTGGGATCTTGCTGTGTGAAAATTGGCTGCTGTATTTGCTTACAGAAAAACAGTGACCACACTTCAAAAGTGACCGTGAAGTGCCTTGGGCATCCTAAGCACATGGAAGGTATTATATAAATACAAATTCCTTCTTTTTTCCATCCTCTTCTGAAAGCAGTGAATTAAAGAAAAGAATGAAAGAAAGAACTTGCATTTATATAGCGCCTTTCACAACCTCAGGATGTCCCAAAGTGCTTTACAGCCAATGATTATTTTTGAAGTGTAGTCACTGTTGTAATGTTGTGACAGGATTTGGTGGGTGCCAGTAGGCCTTGTGTGTCTTCCCCAGCTTGCTATTTTGCATATATGCATCTAGACAGTGAGCGTCTATCATCTTCTCTTCTTAGGCAGGCCCTCGGAACCGAAGATGACTTGCTTCCACATTAAAAATGAGTTCTCAGGTGACTGATGAGTCCAATGTGGGACCTACAGTCTCTGTCACAGGTGGGGCAGACGGTGGTTGAAGGGGCGGGTGGGTGGGGTGCTTGGGTTGACGTGCGCTCCTTCCGCTGTTTGCACTTGGCTTCCGCTTGCTCCGGCGAAGAGACTCGAGGTATTTGGCGCCTTCCCAGATGCTTCTCCTCCACTTTGTGCGGTCTTGGGCCAGGGATTCCCAGGTGTCGGAGGGGATGTTACACTTTTTCAAGGAGGCTTTGAGGGTGTCCTTGAAGCGTTTCCTCTGCCCACCTGGGGCTCTCTTGCCGTGTCGGAGCTCCGAGTAGAGCGCTTGTTTTGGGAATCTCGTATCGGGCATGCAGACGATGTGACCTGTCCATCGGAGCTGATCAAGTGTGGTCAAAGCTTCGATGCTGGGGATGTTGGCCTGAGCGAGAACACTGACGTCGGTGCGCCTATCCTGCCAATGGATTTGCAGGATCTTGCGGTGGCAGCGTTGGTGGTACCTCTCCAGTGCTTTGAGGTGCCTGCTGTACATGGTCCATGTCTCTGAAGCATACAGGAGGGCGTGTATCACTACTGCTCTGTAGACCATGAGCTTGGTGCCGGGTTTGAGGTCCTGGTCTTCAAACACTCTCTTCCTCAGGTGACCGAAGGCTGCACTGGCACACTGAAGGCGGTGTTGGACTTCGTCATCGACGTCTGCCCTTGTTGACAGTAGGCTCCCAAGGTATGGAAAGTGGTCCACGTTGTCCAAGGCCTTGTCATGGACTTTGATAATCAGGGGGCAGTACTGTGTGGCGGGGGCAGGTTGGTAGAGGATCTTTGTCTTATGGATGTTTAGTGTAAGGCCCATGCTCTCGAACGCTTCGGTGAAGGTGTTAACGATGGTTTGGATTTCGACCTCCGAGTGTGCGCAGACACAAGCGTCGTCTGCATACTGCTCCTGTGAAGCACCTTGGGATGTTTTACTACGTTAAAGGCACTATATCAATACAAGTTGTTGTTGTCAACAGGCAATTTGATCATGGTTGGTATCACAGTTGAAGCATGTCTTCAGCTGATGTTTACAGGTAGACTCTTTTCATCGTGTATCAGCGATCAGGAGCAAGGACAGGAGCTTATATATTTATTTCCCCCCTTTCCTAGTCAGCAAACTGAGGCTACTTGTAACTTCCATCAGTGCTCCAGCTGAGATCTGGAAACAGCTCAGACCAGCGATCAAACCAGAGACCTTCCCAGACTGTAAGAATCATAACGTCTCAAGCGGGTGTGTTTCCTGTGAATCCACGGCGGGGGATCTCTTCCACCCCACCCCAAAGTAACTTAAAACTTTAATTGTTAATATGTACATTTACAACAACAACAACTTGCATTTAGGTAAAGAGAAGAGAAAACGAAAAGGGAGATATAAGTAATGGGCTTACAACATTAATTGTTAACTATGTACAGTTAGATAAATATTCTGTAGTTATGCTCAATTTACCCTGGGAGCAAAATAAAGTTAACAGAGCCTTTCCTCAGGAAAATAAATAAGTGGAATAAAAACAGAAAATGCTGGAAATACTCAGCAGGACAGGCAGCATCTGTGGAGAGAGAAAGAGAGTAAACGTTTCAGGTTAACTCTGTTAACTTTGTTTCTCTCTCCACAGATGTTGCCTGACCTGCTGAGTATTTCCAGCATTTTCTGTTTTTATTTCCGATTTCCAGAATCCACAGTATTTTGCTTTTGTATTTTTTGAAATAAATAAGTGGAGTAGACATGTCCGGTTTAGGCTTGAAGTGGCAAATGGCCAATCTTTTTCCATACTCTCTGAATGATAGTAAGGACTGCTTTGAATTGCCCTTAAGGTAACCCCAGAACTAGCTAAGACAAGCTGGGTGTTAGTGGCAGGGACTACCAACCTGACATCAATTTACATTAAGCAGCCACAGGGGCTTTAAATCGTGGGGGACTGAGAAGCAGGCAGGCAGGCAGAAGCTAGATACTACCAAGTACAGATGGGAAGCGAAGCTCACTGCCCACAGGAAGTGCAAATGCTGATTCTGAGAGCTCTTTTTTTTCCGTTGACGACTAAAAGAAATGTCAATTGTGACATTGTTTGATGTATTGACTTTGTAAAACTGCAGAGCTTGTTTACATCACATTTAACATGCGTTTCCAACTCAGGATGTTCTTTAACAAGGTCTTAGTTTACAAGCTAATAATCTGCCTGCTCAACTCCTTTTTAATGAAGACCTACAGACGGTGAACAATTTCCAGCTGATGGCTCTTTCTGTTCTATCATTCTCCTGTAAATTGTGGTTTGAGCATTGCAGTTAGAGCTCAGTTGCTCCCTTGATACTGTGTGCAGGTATCTGTTTCCTTCAGCTAACACTATGATCATTGTCAGCTGACCGATCACAAGAACTGCTGTACGCTTGGCATTGCGGTGCCCAAAAGGAACTTCTTGACAATTTAGTTTTCTGGGAAAGCTCGTTATTTGTTCCTAGATCTTCGAGGAAGCTTGCCAGTTTGTCTGATTCCTATATGACTGCCTGAAAAGAATAACAACCATTTTTTCCCCTCCAGAAATGCATTTTCCAATAGATATTTGAGGCCTAATTTTTCCTTTGTGTTTGTGGGCGTAAAGGCTACTTGTACATGCCTTGTGCTTACGACAAATGGTGTTGTCACTGGGATTTCAGTAAAGCAATGCTGGATTTCTACATTTTCTAAATGTTCATTCAAACTGTGAAAAACGCCCATCAGTACACATGTAGATATTGTCCTTCCAAAGTCTCTGAAGATAGCATTTTGAGTTATAAAGCAGTTGGGTGAAATATTGGTGGTTCCTGGTCTGTCACTGCAGGTGAAGAATTAAAGCCATCACATAAGAGGAGTCATTTTATGAATTTGCACTCCCAGGTGGAACTTCACCCCCTGGATGCGTAACAGGAATTCAGGTGTGCATGTCCCCATCTCTCCTCCTCGCCCCCACCAAACCCCTGCCACCTCCACCCCCCCCCCCCCCCCCATCGCCATGGCCACAATTTTCTGTCCATTATTTTAAGACTGGCACAATATTTAAGAATATTGACCAAAGTATGGTTTTTCCTCTGGTAATTTGGTACCAGTATGCTAACTAAGCCTAATAACAACACTGCTTGAGCCTGATGACCTTATCTGTTAGCAAAATTGGGTTTCCCTGCATTTAAACTAGCAATGTTTTTGTAAAGATCAGAAACAGAAGTGAGGCGAAATAAGAGCTCAAAATGCTCTGAAAAGTGAATAAGAAATAGTTGACAGATATCCAGTGTAATTAAGTGGCCAGTGAATAAAGGGCCTGAATAAAGTTAGCAATAGTGCTAATCAAAACATACTGAAGAAGTTTCTAAATATTTTCATAATTAGAAAGCCAGATGCATAAATAATGCAAACCATGATAGAATGCTTACAATAACATTCATGGATCTTATTTATGACAATCCTGAAAGAATTCTGATTATGCAATGCAATACTTTCAGAGGAAATGTAAAATTGGTTCGTTTCTAGTGCATTAATTATATTTACAGCTAGTCAATGTTCTGTGGCATTCCAAACAGAAACTCAAGACCCAGTAAAGTACTCGGGCCAATCAGGATTAGAGGGCAGGGGGATTATATGGACCAGGGTAGGGAAGGGACCAAATGGGAGGAGGAGGAGGAGGTAGGGGTGGAAGGGAGGGTGAGAGAGGAGGAGAAGGAGAGAAGAGATGGGGAAGAAGGGGGAGAGGGAGAAAGAGTAGGAGGGAAGAGGATAGAGGGGAGATGATGCCAGGAAAGAGGAGGATGATGGGGTGGGAAAGGATGACAGGCGATGGGGAGAGCAGTTGGGGAGGCGAGGGAGGGAGGGAAGGTGCAAAGAGGAGGGGATGTGGAGGATGGGACGGAGAGACAGGTGACAGGATAGGAGGAATGGAGACGGATTGCGGGTGGCAGAGGAATGGGTTCCATGCCTGAAAACACACTCGGGGGATTGCTGTGGGCTGGGGGGCTGTTTGACCACGGAGCCCGAGAAAATGGCGTGGGGGTGGGATAACTGACAAACGGGCCACAGGGCCTCCAAAAATAGAACCAGGAAGATGAGAGACAGTTGAGGAATGTTTCAGGCAACCTCATGAACATGGGGTGTGGGGATTCAGGCAGCTGAAGGTCAGACTGCAGGCTAGCACTGAAAATGTTCAATGGGAGGGTGGGGCCATTCGGGGATCAGGATGCCCAACTTGTTTGAGTGATGGATGGATGCGGTCAGGGCTAGGGATGGCCCAGAGGCGCCTTCACAGAAAACGCAATGCGTAATTAATGCACAAGTCATCTAAAAATGAATAGAGAAGGTTAAAGGGAAGTTCAGAAAATTATTGAGTAGAGGGGAGCAGATTAAATTTATCGTCGGGGTCAAGGGGGGGTCCTGGGGACATGTGAACAGCTGGGTCAAACTTACACAATGGCTGCATTTTGTTTCACTTTCAAGCAGAGGTGAGGACTCATTATTCTCAATATATTTAAAGGTTGTTTCAGAATACAAGATTTAAAAAAAATCATCCTAACACTGATGGATTGTGGTCAAGTTAAAGGGTTGCTGTCATGCTATTCAGCACCTTCATAGAGCAATTGCATGCTCCCAGGGTCAACATACAGTACCAGCAATGGGTTATGCAGCGAATGCAGATCTTTCAACATTGCAAAGGCCTATCACACCACCACCTACAGGCATAACCGGTATTGCACCCAAATATTGACACTTTTTTAATGGATTTTGTCATAGACGAAGCCTGACTTCAGAATTTTCAATGCATGTGCTTTGATGTTTCTGTAGAAAGGTAAATGTTGTTGGTAGTTAATAAAAAAGCAGTGCTCTGAGCTACAATATTGTTTTCAATGTGGTCTATAAGATGGAAAACTGACATAGAATGTGATTGAGCAGAAAGGAAAGCATTAATTATTTTTGAATTATTCAATATTTTATTTTGCTTGTTAATATGTGTGGACAGGTTCAATATATTAATCCAAGCAGTGCCATTGAACTCAAAGCTGATTTTATCTGTGAGTTGTGGTTAACCCTGCCAGCTCTTGGCCTAAAGTCATGGCCGATTGAGCCCTGCGCATTTTATAGATGGATTTAGAAAGTGCAAATTAAAGTAGCCTAGTGAAACATAAAATCAGTAGATATAGTACCATGTAATTATTGGGGTAATTTAAGACAGTGTTTTACTTGTCAAGCTGAAGAAATACATCCTACTGAAATGACATTGTCCCCTTTTCTTTGAGGATACTGCAGTCAATTAGTGTTGGCTAACGTTTTATTAGATAAGTCTCTCCATTTGTCATTTCTGATCGGAGCATTTTTACATAACCTTGTTTCTGTCATCACTACTGTATCTGTTATCCATCAGATCATATCTCAGTGCAGGCACTTCTCTGGAGGTGGGTCATTGCGAGACCTGCCATGAGCTGCCCAGAGGAGGCAGAAGCTTTTCTTTCCTCTCACTGTCTCTCAGTCTGCCTCTTTTTCTTTTCTGTTTTAAGCACCTGGTTTCAGAAGAGGTTTTAATAAAGTGTGCTGCGAGATCACGCTTTAAAGGGTTACCACTTATAAATTCCTTATCAACATAACCATTTTTAAGAACTGGAAAGGCTGTTAGGCCCAGCAAGCTCGTCCCCTTTTAAAATAATGAAACGTAAAAGCTGAAACCTGACTGAAGCCGAGGAGGAAGAAAGGATTCTGTGTTTGTGCATCGATCATTCAGGCAGTGCTTCCACTAAGAGGTTGTTGGTTGTAAGCTTGAGAGAATTGCGCATGTATTGGTTACACAGTAACCAGCATATTTTTTCTTATATTCTCTGTATTGGCTTCATGCTTTCACGCTGATAGGCCAGTCATTGTCAAGCTGTAAATTGCTTTGTGCAGTCTGACTATACTGGAAACTTTATTTTCATGCTGATTTTTTCCTCTCTCTAATTTTCTCTTTCAGTCGTTTCCCCTCCCCTCCTGAAGGCTGGGTACAGTTCCACAGGCAACATTAGCCTTCCAGTATCTCACCCAAGGGGTCATTATTCACGTGTGAGCCTTGGCCATAAATGTCAGCAAGGCATTCAACAATAGGGGGAGGATGTATCATTACCATTTCTGTTCACATATGTGCATGTACAAGCTCTCTAAATGAATCAGTGGGTAAAGGATATGGCGTCCCAGGTTTGATCCTGGGCCTGCACCGAGCTAGCTGACCTAGCTAGGCTGGCAGTGGGAGTGCTATAATTGAGCTCTGTGTTCCCAAGGTAAGGAAAGGAAAAATCAGCCCACGTTCTTCCTCATCATCATTATTGAGGGACCCCAGTTGGAAATGCAAATGTGCGAATGCTGGATGAGAAGAGGGTTGGGCTCAGCTGTGATATCCTTCATGGTCACACGTACTGGCCCCGAGGAGGTGGGGAGGTTGTTTGGTAGTGCGGGGAAAACCCGGCAAGATTGGGGATGCGGAGGGGACGGTCCCCGGCAATCGGGAAGGTGGAGAGAGTGAGAGATCGGGGCTTGGGGTGGGGGCGGGGGTGGCGGAATTCGGCGATGACGACAAGGGAGTAGAGTAAGGCCGCAATCAGCAGAGGGGAGACTGAAGGCTTCCTTGAGGGACCGGGGGCAGCAGTCCTGTTCCTCCTGCCCACAAGTGGTGCTGTAGAAGTCACTTACCTTCATGAGCCGACAGCTCCCACCTCCCTTTTACTGTCGGGTTTCCCAAGCGCTGGAAAACCCGTGCGGCAACTTTTACATTTAAATCAGGCTCCAATTGCACTGTGGGAGCCCGATTTAAATATGTTAATGTGGTGCCCCGCCTCTCTACGGCGGGACACTCGCACGACACGAAACCCGCTGCCGTAAAATCGGCAACGGGCGTGAACGCGGCAGGTTGGGAACGCGGTCCCCGTGTTCATTTTTAACCCCCCACGACCCTCTCCTGTCCATTGTTGGGGGGGTTAATATCAAGGCCACTGTCTACCGTGAAGACTGACTAGAGGTAGCAGAGGGCTGCTGCTCCCTGTGAAACTGCTTCAGTACGAGTTGGTGCTTTCATCGGGAGAGGGCAGAAATTGAAGGGAAAAAACTAAGTACAATTGCTTAATATTCCTGTCACCATGTTGTGTCTCGCTAATAAAAGAACATTTTAAACACAATTTCCTAAAGAGCGGAAGGTAAATGAGGAATGCCTGTTCAGCATAAATCAATGGAACAGCAGAAAATGTATGGGTTATGAGATGCACTTATTTGGTTCTTGACAAATCTAAATGGGTTTTCTTGCCAGCTGTGTACAGAGCTCACCTGCAGTCCACCTCCTTGGGAGAGTAGAAAGGCAGGGCAATGAATGTGTTTTAGAGTGCAGATTGTTGTAGTTCAGTAGCTTTATTAGGTAGTTAGACTTGTCACAATAAGCTTTATATCATTACATACCCATGAAGCATAATCTCGCCATCTGTTTATTGTATTCTATGACTGCAGTGAGAGGAGCAGAGCATAGTGACCTGTTTCCTCAAGTGCTGAAAGTGCAATTCAAGGGAGAAGGAGCGGAGTGGAGGATACATTAGGACATCATGGGGTAAAGTTTAAGATTCAGTGCTCCCAGTGCAGAGTTTCACACATCAGGAGTGCATATTGGAAACTCTTGTCAGGGTGACGGGTGCACTTGATTCATGATTTTTCATGGATAGAAAATGATGCAGGCCAGAAATCAGGTCCACTGACTTCTGCACTTCCATCGCACCAAGGTCTGTGCCTGGAGCCTATAAACATCAAATTCACTATAAGCCGAGTATTGCCATTTATCGTTTCTGGGGACTATGGTATGAACGAAGATTAAACAGTGCATTATGCTTAATCCTCATTGACATACTTGCCATATACCTACACACATTTAGGTGTGCCGCTATTACTGTTTTTGTCCCTGCCATGACCCCGTCCCAAATTCTGGGGACGGAATCATTTAAATATATGGGGCAGTGCCCCTGTAGCGCCTGGCGCCCAGACCTACCAGGATATCAGGGAGCTTCCTTGCTGCTCTGTTAAGAGGGTGAGAGGTGAATGAAGACCCTGATAGCTCCAAGTTCTTTTGTAGGTTGCTTCCTTGATGGTGGACCCTTATTTGAATTGCTTTTGAATTAATTTTAATAACATTGTTCAGTGAGCTCATTGATCCACGTTTAATTTTGATTGAAACCCAATTTTAAAGCATTAATGAAAGGGTAGAATGACTATGATATGATGAAGGATAATGAGAAATGACTACAGAACTTAATGGACCATCTCTTCCCTTATGGGATCCAAATGAGTACATCAGATCCTGGCTCCAAAAGCACAAGTTGGCAAATGGCATGTTAAGATGATGCAGACAGACATCATCTGATGCAGATCAAAAGGCTGTGTAGCAACTACTGTAATTAAATTATTTTTATACTATATACTATTATATTATCAGTGATTCATTGTAACTCAAAGCTATGACATGATATTGGCAGATGGGCCCATTGTACACTTGTATGACATTCCTCTGCCTGCTACTTTAACAGAGGTATTAATCTGTTTAAACTAAATGGGTTAATACCTGCGTATCATATATGGATATCATATGAATGCATTAAGAATTTGTCCGCTAGTATCGGCAACAGTAATTTCTAGGCTCAAGAAAGTTTAATGGTAAAGCAAAAAGAACTTGATACAAAAGTAGATAAACAAGTCTAATATTTTGTTGACATTAGATCAGCAGGATTTATGATTTGTCATTGCAGTTGGTTTCTATCTAGTTTAATGAGGCAAGTGTCAGTAGGGCTGTTATAGCACTCTCAACTCTAAATTAGCAGGTTGTGGGTTCAAGCCACACTCTAGGACTTGCACACATGATTCAGACTGACGCTTGAGTACAGTACTCAAGGAGTGCAGCATTGTTGGTGGTGCCTTCTTTCGGATGAGATATTAAACCAATCCTCGTCTGCCTACTCCGGTGGACATAAAGGATCCCACGGTGCTATTTGAAGAAGAGCAGGGGCATTGTTCCAGTATCCTGGCCAATATTTATCCCTCAACCAACATGGCTAAAACAGATTATCTGGTCATTTATCTCATTGCTGTTTGTGAAACCTATCATATGCAAATTGGCTGTTCGTATGCAAATTGGCTGCCATAGTTGCTTCCACAAAAACAGTGACACTTCAAACATAATTCATTGCCTGTAAAGTGCTTTGGGGCATAATGAGGATGTGATAGGCACTATATAAATGTAAGTCATTTAATCTATGATATGAAGTAATATATATGCCAAAAATATTTACATATATATGTGTATTCCAAAATGCTGGAAAATAGACCAAATAAAGTATCAAAATCATTTCTTTTCTTGGGAGCATGCTCCAGACTCCTGCAAAATAAATCCTGTCTGCACATGATATATAGTATACCCGCTTCTAAAATTGCCTCTATCCAGTGAAGGAGAGTGAGACTAGAAGGCAGGAAACTAGTTTTCAGCACTTACTTCAAGTGTTGTGGTCCATTAAAACACTGCCTAAGAGGTTCTGGAGTTGGCATTGTGCAAGTATTGGCAGGAAGGGAATCATTCCATACTCTAATACACTGATCTGTGTTTACAAATATCTCCATGTCAACATAAAACCATATTACAATATTGGTGGAAATGGCTTATATATGAGGTTGAGCCAGTTTAAGAGGTTAGGTTCAGGGTTGTGTTGTGGTCTATGTGAGGTTATCATGTTGGTTTTATCCATTCTGGAGAACAATTCCTGATAAATATCTGTTTGTTCCAGTTTTTTGTCATCACTCCTTCTGATAAAGCAATTTATGGTCAGTGGGACCCAGCAGGAAGTCTACTTTCCCTCAAGATAGTTCTGACATTTGAAAAAACCTTGCAGGATTAAAGGCACTCAGGCAAGCACTCACTGTAAACTCGCAGGCACAACCTGACAGGTCTAATCTGTGCACAGCCAGTGATTGAATGGCTCCGGGGCAGAGCAAGCTTGTAATACAGGCAGGATCAAGCAGACGTTTAATCAGGGGCCAGGCTCAGACTTTTCAATTCGTCCACTAATGTTTTCTGTATATATGACCTTTCAATCCTCTTTATTTAAAATGAAACACGTTCTCAATAAACTCCCATTTCGTGTTTATTTTTTACTCTCTTCTGAATGCAGCAAATGCCCATCTATTGACTATTTTCTCTCTGGAGCTAACCTTTCTGTCTGCTTGAGCACAGAATGGACAAAACTGAATTTATTAAAGATACTTAACAGATAACATAAAGAGTGAAATCTTGGTATCAGTCAGCAACATTCCCTTTACTCTTTTTATTCCGATATTGCTGTAATGGGTTGGTATTAAGTTACAGAGATCCAGCAGAATCTGTCTTTCATTCACTGCATTTTGCTTGGCAGAGGAGAGGAGAGCAGCTGATACCTTGAGCTGCAAATAGTCATGGCAACAGGTGCGTGGCTATCAATTTAACACATATCTTGCTCTGTAATCCCATTTTCTATGTGAAGAAGTCTCCAATTCCCCACAATTCACACTTCTGCTTCTCACTGCACCTTGTTGATGCTGTGGCTGCTCTGTCCTAGAAAATGATACCACCTTCATGGACTGCCGCTGTTGAGAAGAAATTGCTTTTGCTGTTTCTCAGTTTACCTGTGGAAAGTAATGGAGAGGAAAGGTGTATGTATCCTGAGAATGCTGTAATACAGAGGCTATTTGTTTAACTCTTCCAGAACAATTCCTGTCCATTTGTCTGCACGGTTCCTTGCAGTTGCATTTTGGAACAGAAAATTCAGTCAGATTCTTAGGCCAGGCAACCCATAGACCAATAGCTGAGAACAACTGTAGCCAGCATCAGCTTGTTAAAGAATCGGTTATTTAACCACACAGTAACTTTGGTGGATTAATTTTCAACTTTGCCATTTGGACAGTAACCTGGTGAATGGGATGAAAGTTGGGCGAGTTCGACACAAGGGGTGGAGCAGACCGGACTGCCCACCTCTTGTAAAACTAGTCTGATTTTCTCTCCACCTGCCAGGTTACCGCCCAGGCAGCAAAGTTGAAAATGACCCCGTGCGGAAGAGGTCGGAGAGGCTGGGTAATAGGGAATTACAAAACCAGTGGTAGGAAAGAAGGTCACAGACTTTATAAAGACTGAATGTGGCTTCAGGGCTCATGTAATCAGTGGGAGCCCCAACACTTTTAAAATAATCTCCTCTCTGCAGATTTTGCTCTAACCCTTTACCTCGCACTAACCGTTGGTTCCCGGGCTGGGTTGGGGGATTGCAGGGACCCCAGGATCTTCCACTGTCTCTCTAGCAGGACCTACAACAAGTGGCATGAGCAAAGTGTTCCCAGGATACACTGGGCCAGGTGCATGTGTGCTCTCACTGGCCAATCAGCATGGAGTGTATAGCGATTTCTGGAATGCTGGGGATTGTAGATTTTGAGGCCATTATTAGTGATTATGGAAGTTTCTTTTTATACAGGTAGCACAGAGAACCAAGTCTAGAAACACAGGCAGACCAATTCAGAACCGATGTGCACTAGGCGGCCGGAAGTCAGTTTCTGACCTTTTGTGTGGAGCTTTTATTTTTGTTGCATCAGTTTGAGGAAGTCAGTGTTGACAGTGAGACTTTGGATAAGCTGCTGTGTTAAACCCGACCAGGCCTGAAACCGACATCACCCATTCCCAGATTAGCTGTTTTCTTGGCTCATGTGTGGACAGAGTGTAAGGTTGCTGGAAGAGCTTATTGTCTATGCGACAGTTAGCAACTATGCAGCTTAAGACCCGTGCGCAACAATTGTGTCCTAATCCCTGTATATATTTGTTTTGCTCCTCCCCTACAAGGTTTTCACAGCACCAGAATCGTTCATCTGACAATACCCCTCTCCCAAATCTCCCAAGTGAAACAGTCATATTGCCTTTGAGTACCCTTGATGGTGCAGTGGGTAAATGCATCATCCGGTGTAGTCCTCAATTATTCCAATGTGGAAGTCCCATGTTCAATCTCTGATTTTGTTGAGTTAGCTAAAATTAGCTGGGGCAACGATGGAGCTCTGCAGTCGGCAGCAGTATCCATGCTCCATGGATGGAGAAAAATAATCAATGAAGGTTACTGGCTTGGTAACCCTTGGTGGAAAATGTATGTATGTGGATATGAGGTTAAGGCAGGATCAGGCTTGGATGCTATGTCCCTCACATCATGTCTGCCAGCATGCATTGTTGCGACACACACATAAAGAGTGACCTCTTTGAGGTATCTGAGTGTTGTGGAGCCATACGCCAAGGTGAGGTACTGTCTTCTGATGAGAAAAGAGGAAAGGGGAGAAAATTGAGGGGGAATTTTCTCCATCTCAGCAATTCAGCATCTTTACTAATTTTAGAAAAGTTTGCACGTATTGATCCTTCCCTCCGCATAGATCATGTCTGTTTATCCATCCAGATTTGCCAGATATAACTATAGGATAATTGAATTCAAATGATATATCATGAGACTTGGAGGACTTAACACAAAAATGAAAATGATGTTTTAATAACAATCTCCCTAAAGTGATGGGTGATGGTTTGCGGTTGGAGAGTAAAGGCTACTTTTCCCGAGGATTAGCTCTGAAGTACTTGTTGAGCAGCGCTTGTCACTTGCGCTGATACCCTGGTATTTACTGTGAAACTAGATGGAACAAATCTTACAATTATATTAACAGGGGAACAAAACCAATAAATCTAGTCCACAGTCAGAACACTGTTGCAAAGTGATGACATGGCCGCCAATGAATTCCAAGAATTTGCCGTTGAACTTTAGCCACGTGTTGCAAAGGCAATTTCATAATAGTCTTGGTAGGTAGCTCTTGTTAAGGCTACAGTACATTTATAGGCATAGGTATATTCATAGAATCGTAGAAATTCAGCCCAACATGTCTGTGCCGGCTCTTTGAAAGAGCTATCCAATTAGTCCCACTCCCCTGCTCTTTCCCCATAGCCCTGCAAATTTCCTTTTTAAGTATTTATCCAATTCCCTTTTGAAAGTTACTATTGAATCTGCTTCCACCACCCTTTCAGGCAGTGCATTCAGTTTATAACAACTCACTGCGTAAAAATAATTCTTCTGAACCCCCCTCTGGTCCTTTTTCCAATTATCTTACATTTGTGCCTTCTGGTTACCGACCCTCCTGCCAGTGGAAACAGTTCCTCCTTATTTACTCTATCAAAACCCTTCATATTTTGAACAGCTGCATTGAATCTCCCCTTAACCTTCTCTGCTCTGAGGAGAACAATCCCACCTTCTCTAGTCTATCCACATAACTGAAGTGTTTGACCAGTGCCTCTCCAAGTATAATAGAAGTTGTGTTCTAAATACAAAGTATTATTTTACACAGTGTTGCGAACAGCAGTGAAAATCAGCAGTGGAGACTGGAGGATTGTACCTTGCAAATGTTATTGTCTTGGGTACTGCCATGGTGCTAGCAGTCCACATTTACACTGGAATGCAAAAACAAACTGCCGTTTTCTCCATTGTGCATGTATGTTTGAGACATAATTTCAAAATTATTTTATTAAGAGTAATAAAAATAATGTAGCTTCTATGACTTAAACAGGGAGCAGCATGCTTTCACATCTGGGACCTGGATTTAAATCTAGTACATAGGATCATAGAAATTTACAGCACAGAAGGAGGCCACTCAGCCCATCGTGTCTGCGCCGGCCGAAAAAGAGCTATCCAGCTAATCCCACTTTCTAGCTCTTGGTCCGTAGCCTTGTAGGTTACAGCATTTAAGTGCATATCCAAGTACTTTTTAAATGCAATGAGAGTTTCTGCCTCTACCACCCTTTCAGGCAGTGAGTTCCAGACCCTCACCACTCTCTGGGTGAAAAGATTTCTCCTCAATTCCCCTCTAATCCTTCTACCAATTACTTTAAACCTATGCCAAGTGCAAAGTATAGAAATGGTTTCTGTAATCTGTATCAGTTTCATTTTTCCCACTGGTGAGTATATGTGACTTTATACTTGACAGAAATGCAGACTAGCACCATTGTTACAAGAACAAAGAGGCATCCATTATTCTCAAATATTTTGAATTTATAACTCTTTAGTATTATTGGAAACAAAGTGTGATTGACCGAACCTAGCTGCAGTTGTGTGCTAATCAGAGAGCAATGATTTTATATCATTCAAGCTATCATTCACATCTGTACATTCACACTACCTCTAATAGCTTGTTCAGAGTTAGTGCATTCCAGAGTCCTTTGCTGTCCATCAGTTGCCTCTCAACAGAACTGCAGATAATGAGCGGAGAGACTTCATGCAGTATAACTGGAAACATTTGAGTGTATCAGTGGTGCAGAGACAGGAGTCAGTCTGAGAGAAGCAGGAGTTCCCCAAAGCAGATTGCAGTACATGTTCTCACTAAAAACATTACTGACTGATGCTTGTGGTGAAATTTCCCTCAAAGCACTCAGGATTTCTGGATTATTGTAATTATATATTTTTTAAACATCTATATTGTTTAAGAAAGATAGATTAAAACTGACATCTTACTTTTAAATTTCCTCAGTGCCAGGGACAGCCTGATAGCTCCTGCACTTTTGAATCTGAATCACTGCCATGATCACCATTCAAATTTGACTACAAACGTTCGGCAGTTTTTTTTTCTCTGGTCTCCATAACATCGCCCGTCTCCGCCCTTGCCTCAGCTCATCCGCTGCTGAAACCCTCATCCATGCTTTGTTACCTCTAGTCTTGACTATTCCAACGCACTCCTGGCTGGTCTCCCACATTCTACCCTACATAACCTTGAGGTCATCCAAAACTCGGCTGCCTGTGTCCTAACTCGCATCAAGTCCCGTTCACCCACCACCCCTGTGCTCGCTGACCTACATTGGCTCCCGGTTAAGCAACACCTCGATTTCAAAATTCTGATCCTTGTTTTCAAATCCCTCCATGGCCTCGCCCATCCCTATCTCTGTAATCTCCTCCAGCCCCACAACCCCCTGAGATATCTGCCCTCCTCTAATTCTGCCCATTTGAGCATCCCTGATTATAATCGCTCAACCATTGGTGGCCGTGCCTTCTATTGCCTAGGCCCTAAGCTCTGGAATTCCCTCCCTAAACCTCTCCGCCTCTCTACCTCTCTTTCCTCCTTTAAGACGCTCCTTAAAACCAAACTTTTGGTCATCTGCCGTAATTTCTCCTTATGTGGCTCGGTGTCAAATTTTTTGTCTTATAATACTCCTGTGAAGCGCCTTGGGATGTTTTACTATGTTAAAGGCGCTATACAAATACAAGTTGTTGTTGTTGCGGCAGCGTGATGCTCCTCAGGTGGGTGGAGGAAGGTGAGGGGAAGATCATCAGAGCAGACATCCCATTTTACAATGCATGCCCCGATTGATGCACATAGAGCTGCATGAAGGATGGCCTGGAGAAGTAATAAGAAACAATTGATAATATGCCTTACATAAGAATGTAAGAAATAGGAGCCGGATTGGCCACTTGGCCCCTCGAGCCTGCTCTGCCATTCAATAAGATCATGGCTGATCTAGGGCTCAAAGCCACTTCCCAGCCGGCTCCCCATAACCCTTCACTCCCTTATCTTGCAAAAATTTGTCTATCTCCACTTTAAATGTATTTAATGACCCAGCCTCCACAGCTCTCTGAGGCAGAGAATTCCATAGGTTTACGACCCTCTGAGAGAAGAAGTTCCTCCTCATCTCAGTTCTAAAAGGGCAACCCTTTATTCTGAGACTGTGCCCCTGGGTTCTAGATTTCCCCATGAGGGGAAACATCCTCTCTGCATCTACCCTGTCGAGCCCCCTCAGTATCTTATATGTTTCGATAAGATCACCTCTCATTCTTCTAAATTCCAATGAGTATAGGCCCAGCCTGCTCAACCTTTCCTCATAAGTCAAACCCCTCTTCTCTGGAATTAACCTAGTGAATCGTCTCTGAACTGCCTCCAATGCAAGTATATCCTTCCTTAAATAAGGAGACCAAAACTGTACGCAGTACTCAAGGTGTGGTCTCACCAATACCCTGTACAGTTGTAGCAGGACTTCCCTGCTTTTATACTCCAACCCCCTTGAAATAAAGGCCAACATTCCATTTGCCTTTTTGATTACTTGCTGTACCCTGCATGCTAACTTTTTGTGTTTCATGCACAAGGTCCCCCAGGTCCCTCTGAACTGTAGCATTTTGTAATCTCTCTCCATTTAAATAATAGTTTGCTTTTTTATTTTTCCTGCCAAAGTGGATAACCTCGCACTTTCCCACATTATACTCCATCTGCCAAATGTTTGCCCACTCACCTAGCCTGTCTATATCCCTTTGCAGATTCTTTGAGTCCTCTGCACAACTTGCTTTCCCACCCATCTTTGTATCATCCGCAAACTTGGCTACATTGCACTCAATCCCTTCATCCAAGTCATTAATGTAGATTGTAAATAGTTGGGGCTCCAGCACCGATCCTTGTGGCACCCCACTAGTTACCATTTGCCAACCAGAAAATGACCCATTTATCCCGACTCTCTGCTTTCTGTTAGTTAGCCAATTCTCTATCCATGCCAATATATTACCCCCAACTCCGTGAGCTCTTATCTTATGCAGTAACCTTTTATGTGGCACCTTATCGAATGCCTTCTGGAAATCCAAATACATCACATCCACTGGCTCACTCTTGTCCACCCTGCTTGTTACATCCTCAAAGAACTCCAGCAAATTTGTTAAACATGATTTCCCTTTCCTAAAACCATGCTGACTCTGTTTGACTGCAGTGTGTTTTTCTAAATGCCCTGCTACTGCTTCCTTAATGAAGGACTCCAGCATTTTCCCAACGACAGATGTTAAGCCAACTGGTCTATAGTTTCCTGCTTTCTGTCTCCCTCCTTTCTTAAATAGTGGTGTTATATTAGCGGTTTTCCAATCCACTGGGACCTCTCCAGAGTACAGGGAATTTTGGTATATTGCAACCAATGCATCCACTATCTCTGCAGCCACTTCTGACCCTGGGATGCAGGCCATCTGGTCCAGGGGACTCGTCGTCTTTTAGTCCCATTATTTTACCGAGTACTATTTCCTTAGTGATAGTGATTGTCTTTAGTTCCCCACTCCCTGTGGCCCCTTGATTATCCATTATTGGGATGCTGTTAGTGTCTTCTACAGTGAAGACAGATGCAAAATATTTGTTCTTATTACTCAGATTTCCAGCATCTGCAGTATTTTACTTTTGTCTTATTAATCAGCTGCCCTTGTTGCTGAATATGAATCTAAGAATCTCGTAGTCCTTTGGAAAGGGAGGCAAGAATGCCTTAATGTATGGCATTGTGCCATTGTTAAATTAGTGTGTGCAAGTTCTGTGGACAAATTACAGCATCATTGCTGCAGCTCCTGAGGAAGAGCTAATGGGAATAAATTGGTTTGTGCCAAATTTTGGATGCAAACCAGGTGGCGCAGAGATGGCACATGCCAGAAATTGGTCCTCCAGCCTCATTTTAATACTTTGCTGCTCTGGTCCCCTCCCATTTCGGGCCAGGCCCCAAGGTAATTCCTGGGGGGAGGGCAGGAGAATGGGAGCGACCCACAAAAGTGTTAAGAAGCCAGGAGGAGCACTCCAGTGCCTCCCGGCTCTATATTAAGGTAAGTATATTTTTAAAAACGTACCTTTTTGGGGGTGACCTCATTGATCCCTTTAAGGATCGCATGTAGACCAGGTAATCCTGAGTACAACAAGTCCGACTCCAGCTCCGCTCAGGGCAAACAAATTACAGCCTTATTAACACATTCATGGGCAATGTTCCCTGTAAAAAAAAATTTGGGCCACGCGGCCCCTTTAACGGGCTGCGCAGCCCATTCAAAATTCCACGCATGCGCATTTTTTTCATATTGAAAGCCGGCTCACCGGCTGAACTGGACCCCTAGAGTGCTGAGCGGCCGTGCAGCTTAAAGGGAACATTGTTCATGGGGCTTAACTCCTGTTTTAGGCGGCTGACAGGGACGTAGCAAATGGATGCAGCGAGGTCCAACTTCACCCCTCATATTTCTCGGACTTTTTTTCAGGGGGAGGTGGGAAGATGCAAGCAAACAGCTTAATTTAGAGTCTCCATGGACCTCAGGGCTACTCTCTGGAACTCCCTTCCTAAAATACTCTACCTCCCTTTGCCCTCTCTGCCTTTAAAGGACTCTATTTGACCATGCTTTCTGTTATCTTGTTGTTGATTGTGGTCGTAACCAGTGTACTGGATGCAGAAATATTGCATGCACCAGCATGTGCATTGTCCTAGCTTTGTGTAAAGCGTTTTGAACAACACTCTAGTGATACGAGGGCAATGTAAACAAACAAACTGGTTTTACATGAAATATGTGAATGAACAGAATACAGTTTTCTGTGTGAGATTCAATCAGCTCCCTACTACTCCTCGTATCATAAAACATAACAAAATACTCAGTCCAGCCCCTCTGTTGTGGCTGAACTCACTCAAAAATAGCAGTCCTTGAACTAACTAGAACAAACCTTTTCTCTTTTAGGCTTGTATTCCCTTGAACATAGAAGATTAAAGGGTGATCTAATTGAGGTGTTTAAGATGATCAAATGAGTTGATAGGGTAAATAGAGAGAAACTATTTCCTCTGGTATGAGAGTCCAGAACAAGGGGGCAAAACCTCAAAATTAGAGCTAGGCCGTTCAGGGGTGATATCAGAAAGCATTCTTCATACAAAAGGTAGTGGAAATTTGGAACTCTCTCCCCCAAAAAGCATTTGAAGCTCATTTTTGAAGAGGAGATTTTTTTTCAGCCAGAGGTTGGTAGGGGTCTGGAACTCAATTTCAAAACTGAGATTGATAGATTTTTGTTAGGCAAGGGTATTGCGGGATATGGAACCAAGGCAGGTAGATGGAGTTAAGATACAGATCAGCCATGATCTAGTTGAATGGCGGAACAGACTCGAGGGGCTGAATGGCCCACTCCTCTTCCTATGTTCTTACAGGCCAGGCTTGTTTATGGTTCAGCCGGGAGACTCACAGCCTCTCTCTGTTTCTTTCATTGTTTCAGGGCCTGATTCCTCCCTCAGCTCCTTTTGTTGAAGATTGGCTCGCCAAACCGCCAATCAGTGTTACCGCATTGAATAAGAAACCCTCTTTCTTGACAAAGGGTCCTCGACCCGAACCGTTAATTCTGTTTCTCTCTCCTCGATGCTGAGTGCTTCCAGCATTTTCTGTTGTTACTTCCTCTTTCTTGATGTGGGAGCTTTGTCTGTTTAGCCTCATTCCCTCCGTCCCCACTCCCATCCTGGCACGCGAGGCATATTAAATGAAAATCATTCTAGCACTAAAGGTGCAAACTGCTGTGGAATGGGTTCAATGACTCCCTGTTGTCTCAAAACTAATGTGATATGTATGAATACACTATTAATGGCTGTTTTGTCTGGTACTTCAACTAATTGTCCTAATCAATATCCTGGATGACTCGTGTCTCTAGACATTAACCATCTGTGAACTGAATCTAGGAAAATCATAACATAAATTAAAACAAAAGCCCTTCCAGGTGAAAATTCCCGTATTACTGCCATTCTGATTTGTATGACTCATTACCACTTCAGATTGGGCTTCAGAGAAGCCAACAATTTTCATGTTAAAAATGAAATAAAGTTGCTTTCTCCCTTTCTTGCAGTAGCTTTGGGGGAAAAATTCGGTTGATTTGCGCCTCCTGTTAGCGCCCTAAGAGGGCCCTAACGGGGCACAAAGCAACTAGCGTCCGGGCGCGGCGCCGCTAATGCCTCCCACGAAATTCAGCGGGAGGTTAGCAGCGGCGGTAACTGTTAGCGCCCTGCGGTACTGCGCCACCAGCGATGACGTCATCACCGTGCGCAGTGCCCCGCTTGTGCTCCGGCCGCGATCTTCGGTAGCGCCCCCTGACTTAACACCGGATGCTATGTCCGACAGGGTCAGGGGGTCTACCTGCGGCAGCGCAAATTAAACGGAAGGTGCCGGGCGACCATTTTTGTTGCTGGCTGCCTGGCAGCACCTGCCCGCTTTGCCGTCCCCGACCTGCTGTGTAGCCCCCCCCGCGGAGTGTCGGCTGCGCTCCATGAGCCCAGCACGTCTCTTGAGTGCCGGGCTCTTTTGCCGGCACTCCGATCCCTGGTGGCCCAGCTGGGCCCCTGGTCGCGCTGCGCTAGGCCCCTCCCCTTTAATAAGGGGAGGAAGGCCTGCAGCGCGACGTGCCGCAGATCGTGGCGCTGCAGCACGTAACGCCACGATATTCACTCGTAGCGCCCCAAGAGGGAGGCGGGGCGCTTCCAGTAGCGCCCCGCCTCCCTCTTGGGGTGCTACCGGTGAATTTCGGGCGCGGGGGTGCTAACTTTTTCGGGGGGCTAAAAGGAGCGCCCCGGCGAAGTTAGCCCCCCAAAGAGGGCACAACCCAATTTTTCCCCCTATGTCTTTAAACTTTCTGCCTCTCGTGTCAATTAGCAAAATCTGAACTGCAGTCAACACCGTTTAATTGCATGCCTGAGAATGGAATTACTCACTTAGTACCAAAGCAACTTGACTCCAAAATGGACCAGGACAGTGGTGATTTTCATGTCTTTAGCACCCAGGGAATGCTTGTACTCTGGGCACTGATGACAGTAATTGGCGGCCCATGCCACTGCATTTCTGCCTCCTTTGTATAGTCCCGTGTCTTCTGGGGCCTCTTCCAAGGGTGGCACATCCTCGATTTTAATTGCCCCACCATTGGTGGCCATGCCTTCAGCCGTCTAGGCCCTAAGCTCTGGAATTCCCTCCCTAAACCTCTCCGCCTCTCTACTTCTCTCGCTTCCTTTAAGACGCACTTTAAAAGCTACCTCTTTGACCAAGTCCTAATATCTCCTTATGTGGCTCGGTGTCAAATTTTGTTTGATAACACTCCTGTGAAGCGCCTTGGGACATTTTACTATGTTAAAGGCGCTATATAAATGCAAGTAGTTGTTGTTGTTGTTGGGGGGGCGGTGGTGGAGTTCCCGCTCCTTTAATAGGGTCATTTGGAGGGGAACTCAGATGCAGCAGACCTTAAGGCCTTCCACCCATCCAATCTCCAATTGGAGGGTTAGAAAGGGGCAGGCAGAAGCCCTGCAGGTTAATTCCTTCTCTTCCTTTCAGGGACATCTGGCCTGGGATCAGTTGGAAGCCTTCTGGCTGCTCTTTTTTGACACAGCCCTGGCCACAGCAGCCACTGCTGCTGCTGCAAGTCTCTCATGGTATACTGAGGTCTGCATAGGTGCAGTGCCATTTGGGTATGCTGCACCTGTCTGGCACCCAGGCAAAGAGGCCAGGAAAATCAGTCCTTTTGAATACATGGAAACACCATTAAAATAATGTGCATCTACAAAGCAGAATAGGACTTAACACATTATTCCACAGTGCCATAATCTTCCATCTGGCATTCTACCCCCTCGCCCAGCACTCCTACTTTAAGTTATTATGTTGCCTTTGACCTCTTTCTTTGGGTCAGTGGGTAAATGCACCATGTGGTGTAGTGCTCATCCACCGAGACCAAGAAGGTCCCAGGTTCAAATGTATTGTGTAGTGAAACAGGTGGGTGGGGAGGGCAATCAAATCTTCTAGAAAGGTCTCTGTATGTGGATGTCAGCTGAGGACAGGATCAGGCAGGGTTGTGACGCAGCAATGATCAAATAGTCTGCTAACACTCAAGCGTTCAGTTGACACATGAATGTCCACTTGGCTGTTGGTGTCCAAGATATACTCCAGCGGGATTCATTGCTTTCAAGAGATAAGGGAAGTGTTGGAAAATTGGATAGTTAAAATGTCGTAATATTGTACCTAACAGTTGGAACTAGCAAATACTGTCTATCATGGCTGACAAGGAATGTTCTCTTTTTAATCTCAGTGAGAGAGAAAACAAATCTGAAGATTCCCTCCCACTCCAAAAAAAATAGATGGCTTTACTCTATATGGACACAATTAGCTAGAAATTCCTCATATGATACGTTCCCTACATTACAACAGTGGCTACACTTCAAAAAGTACATCATTAGCTGTAAAGCGCTTTGGGATGTCCGGTGGTTGTGAAAGGCGCTATATAAATGAAAGGTTTTTTTTTGTCCCATAGTCATTATGGGGACATGACTTTGCCATGGGATAAATGTAACATAGGGAGGAATTTCTATAAAAACAAACATTGTCCAGTTTTATTATATATTGACCCATATTACAGTGTTAAACAGGCAGTTAAATTCCTCCTCTTCACCTCGAGGATTGTCAACGCTGACACAACACAACAGATTAGGACTTCCTGTCAGCACTGCCCGTATGCAATAGTATCTCTGATACCTTTATATTTCAACATGTGGTTGTGGCCCAGTCACCTGCAGCTCTTTTCTATTGTTCTGCTTTAAGGAGATGACATGGAGTTCAGAGGTCAGAGGTTATATGTTGATAACAATGTTGTGGGAAGTTGCCTGCAGTGTAAATTGCGTTCGTATTCTTCTATCAACAGCCTTAATAAAGCTCTC
Organism: Squalus acanthias; assembly: GCA_030390025.1. Classification (NCBI taxonomy): domain Eukaryota; kingdom Metazoa; phylum Chordata; class Chondrichthyes; order Squaliformes; family Squalidae; genus Squalus; species Squalus acanthias. The sequence continues at coordinate 111,046,130 of CM059426.1, read as the reverse complement.
GTCTATCTGATGATACTGGCCACAACAAGTAACAATGTGGCAGCTGGAATATCAACTGTCTGTCACACAGACCAAACTTTAATTTATCTGTTTATTCTGTGGTTTATGCTAATTTCCCTTTTCAATGGGAGATCTTTATAATGGTCAGTCTTTTGTTAAATCAATTCTGAATGAAAACTTTAGCTGTGTTAGCTCACTGCATACTAGCTTATTCCAAGGATGTTGAATGAAATACAGTTCTTACATTAGCAGACTGCACAAACCGAGGACAAGTTCAGCAAGGCTAGGCTTCGGAAATGTAGCCTCACTAGAGAGGAGCAAGAGGCGGAAAAGACAGACAATAGCATCATAACCCTATTTATATCTGAAAAATGCAGTCACTGGGCAGGGCACTTGAGGATTACTAATGGCTGTGGAACTGGAAAAGAAAGAACTTGCATTTATATAGCGTCTTTCACAACCTCAGGACATCGCAAAGTGCTTTACAGCCAATGAAGTACTTTTGGAGTGTAGTCACTGTTCTAATGTAGGAAATACAGCAGCCAATTTGCACACAGCAAAATCCCACAAACAGCAATGTGCTAATGACCAGATACTCTGTTTTAGTGATGTTGGTTGAGGCATAAATATAGGCTAGGGGTGAACTCCCCTACTCTTCAAAATATTGCCTTTCGAAGAGTAGGCAGATGGGGCCTCGGTGAAACGTCTCATCACTCCAGCATAATTCACCACTTTCAGAAGAAGGGAGCAAAATGGAAAATAAAACTGCAATCAGAGTCTTTTGCTCTAAGCCAATGCATTTATTTTGCTTTTAAATGTTAATAGTGCTTAAACGACAAGGAGAGAGGTCATATCATTTAAAGGAGTTTGATTTATTTAACTTAATTATATATTTCCTCTACGCACTGTGCACTGAAAAGTTTTTACAGCTCAGTTGCTATGTGACCTATTATTTCTTTTAATGGGGTGAATGACTGAGTGTCAGTTCTTCCTTATGATGGGAAGCCCCACCCAGCAATCTGGCTGTGCAATGAAGGGAGATTAACAGAGCTGAGACCTAAGGCTGTAGAGCTAAGGAGAGATTCACCTGGCTGTGACCTGAGGAGTAATTCATATTGCCGAGAAGTCAACCTGTTTAGACCTGAAGCTGTAGGACTGAGGAGGCTTCTGTTTGATATTGGAGCCAAAGAGAGTTCTAAAGGGCTGAGACTAAGTGAGGAGAGGTCCACCTGGCTGAGATCTGAAGAAACATTCAGTAAGGTGAGAACTCAGAAGAGATCCACCTTGCGGAGAGCTGGAGCTGAAAGCTGAGGAGATCTCTGCCTGAATGTAAAGGTTCACCTGATACTGTGCCCATGGAGATCTCCACCTGGCTGAGACTTGTGTTTGTGGAGTGAGGAGTCAGCCAGAGCGAAACCTGAGGCAGAAACCTGAAAAGAGATCCTCCTAGCTGAGAGTTAAGTAAATGTCCACCTGGCACTGAGCTATGGAGAGCCCCACCTGTTGTGTTATGGAGAGGTCAGCTGGTTGAGACTAGAAGCTGAGAGCTGAGGAGTGATCCACCCAAGCAGTGAATGCCTAGCGAGATAGATTGCCATATATGTGAAAGTGGCGATTGCTTACACAATTGCATTAATGGATAACTTGGGGCATTTGAAATATTGTTATTCACTTTTATGTTTAATGTTTTTTCTTTTAACAAAAATATGTACAGAACAAGTAATACAAGATGTATATCAAAATATAAAGTTCAATACCCATTAAAATGTTAGTAATGTCTGTGAAATATCGAGGACGGCACATCAACTGGGACACGATGACAGATTACACAGCTCGGACACAGTGCAGTGGGGAAATTTTGTGTTATACCATTTTGAGATGCAGCGATCACACCTCAGTAACCACGGCAATAAATTTAACTGGACTTGAGTTCCACAGCCACAGTTGCTCACTCAGTCATCTTTGGTCAGGTGGCTCTGAATAATTTCTTGATTTAAGAGGGATTGAGTGGGGAGCAGATCCCTAGACTAAAGTCATTAGAAGTAAACAGAGTGTGTATTGATTTCGCTTCACATTTGAAACAAGTCATCGCACAACCCTGTCAGCTGCTTTGCTGAGTTATGGTTACTGAAGCCGGACAGGGAAAGAGGGGCTTGGAGCAGCCCGCGCTTGGAAATGAAGATATTGAATAAAAGTCACAGCTGTCGTGAAAGCTGCGGTGCAGGACTAAATCACAAACACCAGACTATCAGAAGGGAATTGAATTCTGAAGCTGGTAGTCCTTAGTGTTTGCACATTAATGCGGCTGAAGGGAAAGAGCAGATGCAGAAAATCACTATCCCTGTGCTGTTTCATGTTGAAGATTTATTTCTCTTTCTCTTCCTTCAGCTTTATGTTTAAGTCGCTCACCAGAGTGACTTCGGGCCTCGCTGCAAGTCGTTCTGAGGTTTGTGTCTTTACGTACGGCTTTTACACCAGGTTCCTGGGTACAATGTATTGACTGGGTTTAGGTTGCTATGAGAGTTTTATAATGAAATGACTACATTCGTCTAGAGAAAATGTTGCAGTGCAAGCAACAGGCCTCTATTTTATTTGTTATCTTCAGCAAGAGCTTGCAGAATTAACATTTAAAATAGTGATTCTTTAATTTAGAATTGATGGAATGCAGCCTTTAGGATGAAAATATTATGACGCCTACTGAGGAATCAGAGATTAGAAAAGGTTCAAAAATTGTGCCTTGTAGCAGGTAGATCAGCTAGATTTTTTTTTTTAATCCACGGTCGGTTGGAGACATATGCTTTAAGCTTATAACAATCATGAACCAAAGGACCAGCAGCTGTTTCTTACAAACTAAAAGAATCTGAATTATTTTTAGATAGATTGATGTTCTTTTGGAATTTGGTGTCCGCACCTTCAGTTCTTCCATGTTCTACAGCCCTTGTGGTGTTCGTACAGTAGGTTGTACTGTCGCACATCTGAGTATATCATAGGCTTGTACTAATCCCTGAGGTATGTAATGGGACTGGACAAAACCTACTCTGCACATGCTGACAAGTCTTTAAACGCATCTAAACCTTTTGGAAATTTCTCCTACCTCTTTGATGAACCTTGTTCACAGGTTCTATGTTTCGGCCACTGAAAGGTATGAACTTGCATTACTGCTGCTATCCTGCGAGCTGCAGATTGCTCATCTTATCTGAGTAAAGCAAACAGAGAGGAAAGTTATGGCTTTAAGATTAGTCTGTAGCAGGGAACAAAATGAAAAACACGTTGGGTCGTGAAAGTCTGTCACCATGGGAAAGTCTTGCTATTGATTCTTAACTTCAAGGTAAGAATGGGATGCGGCAGTGAAACAAGTACTCAGTGGAGCATTTGGCTATTACAAGCTATCCTTTTACTTGAGTGCCTTCCTGGATGCCAGGTGCTGCTATTTCCCCTTGCCTCTCTTATTGATTTAAAAATGTTGGAAATAAATTAATTCCATATAAGTAGTATCCTCGCTCGAAATACAAATAACTCTTTCGCAATGGAATTGTCTGAAGAATAGCTTTCCATCTGTGCATTACCTCAAGATTTATGCTGTAAAAGGTTTTAGGGTATATACAGTGATTGTGGTCCAATGCTTCATGATAGTGTAGCATTTTCCTAATGCACCAATTGTCATTGGTGTTGTACTTAAAATTAAAATGAAGGACAAGGCTGACTCAATATAGTGCAGTGTAATGTTCTCTAATTTATAAATGGTTGAAATTATTGTGCAAAGCAGTAGTAACAATGAATAAATTTAGTCACTTCAGCAAACTATTATGAGGTCATTTTATATATAATAGCAATAAAAAAGTGCTTGTCATTTTAAATGCTTCTATTCATTACAAAAATTCATTTTGCTTTTTCCAAGATCATTTGGAAAAAGTATTCTGCAGTAGAATTAAAGATACCTGCAGGGGAGGGGTGATCCATTACACTAACCACTTAAAACAGCCTGAGCTGTACCAATAGCAACAGCTTCTCCAACCCAGTCGTAGAATTTCTTTTCAAAAGTGGGATTTTTGAAGTGTTTACATAGCATGGGTTCTAAATTACTGAGCGTCACAAACCGGGCGCGATTCCGGTGGCGCGCCAGAACAGAGAGGCCTTGGGCCTCATCAGGATAAATCCGGCAAACTACGGGCGCCAATCAGGAACCCCAATGCAGCTTGCCTTTTGGGACCTTACAAATTCAGCCAGTGCCAAAGGTATGTTTAGGGAGGGGACACGGGCCGGTCATTAACAGCTTGCCATTGTTTTGTGGAGCCAGGTGGAGGATTCCTGCTCCTTCCAAATCCACAAAATACAAAAGATTTTCCATGTTTTTGGACAATTATTAAGCGGCTTCAACTGGTCCCTTTAAGGACTGCTGGTTAGGCTGCTCAGGACCCGGAAATGCCAGTTGGAGCTTGCACATCGCAGGCGACTAGGGCAAATGAACTTAGGAGTCCGGGTCTGAAATGAGCACAGGAGTCTCGTTTCAGTATAGAAATGTGGCCTACGCTCGTTTCATGGGGCCGTCAGGTCCACCTTATAGCATGCCCCGACCAATGTAGCAGTGACCCAAACTGCCGTGCTGATTGGTCTTTGGCTTCTGCGCTGTTAAATCGGTTATCGTTGCGTCCATTTTAGGTCCAAAAAACGGGCGCAACAACGTTAAATTTAGATCCCCAAGATCCTTATATAGGTCCTTAATAATTCTATTAAAAAGTTTTGGATTGGCTTGCTGAACACTGACATATTGGGTAGTGCGATTAGGTTGCTTGTTTACTCTCAGGAATTTCTGGTATGCAAAAGCCAGCAATTCGTGACAACCATGCTCATTATAATAATAAATCTAAATGCTAAGTTCAGAAAAGCCAGATGCTGACTTGTTGTAAAGCTACGTAGAAGCTTCTTGGAATTGTAGCAAATGAACTAATCTGGATTCCTGTTATTTTTGTAAAGTGGTACAGAGTAGTTTAACCATCAGTCAGCTACCTTGGTCATTTGACAAGAGGGAAGGCTTCTGTTAGCAATGGCTCAGATGAAAGGACAGACCTTTGCTGATCTGTTCACCTGGCCAACATCTGGCCAGCAGATCAACTGACTCCAACTGCCATTTGGTGAGAACAACTCATGAAACACTAGATTGGATCTGTCAACTCATCAGGCTTTATTATTTTTCCTAGCATCAGCAGTCCAGGTAAAAGTCTATTTCATGGAATGTTGCACCGCAAGTGTTTTTGACTTCAACCCTGTTTCAAGCTTGAGGAGTTCAAGAGTAATATTTGCATTAAGTGTTGGGAAAGATTGTTTTCCTCTGTGGGCTTTAGTAGTCACCGAGACAAAAACACTACCACACTTGAAAGAGTGAAATTACTTTGAACATCCAAGATAAATAAAATAAAGTTGTTTTGATTATCATTTCATTTACTAGGTGTTAAAGAAAAATTTCTGCACCTAATTCACCAGGTTAGATTTTTGTCCCGGTGCTACAATGTGTAAAGTGATGTGCTTGCTCTGAGAATTATGTGCTCTGTATATTTTTCTAGTTGGGTGTCATGTAGTTTAGCATATTTTGTTCCAGCATATTTTGTTCCCTCATATTTGTCCCCATTAGAGTCCTCACTGCTATGGCTGCTGCCTGCTGTTGCATTCCTTCCTTCAGCCAAGACACAAGAGCCAACGTTTCACACTGACTGTCTGACCCACAGGCAGATTGTGGAGCTGGTGTTGCAGCGTCCATTTCACTGGTGTCAAAGCAACTTACTTCCAGGTAGCATTCCGACTGACAGCTAGTGAGCCTGATGAGGAAATTTGCGTTTGAATGTCAATCAGAACTTGGATTCAAGCTCAGGCCTTGCACGTGGCAGTCCAACACTCTTCTGATATCCATGCAGCATCTTTTTTTAGGTTGTGCATGATGCTGATGGCCTATTTGTGTGTAACTGATTGCCCAGAAATAGCTAAATGTAATTACAGGCATTGAAACGAGATCCTTCCATGGGACTTATATAGATCCTTCATAAATTAGCTATGCGTGCATTTATACTTCCCGAGAACAAGATCATTTATTGATATCATTTTCCATGTTTGGAGAATACACTTGATGCTGCATCTCATATAAAAATCTAGAGATGGAGATATAGTCCACCGCACAACAGAAAGCTAGGACATTCCCACTAGTTGCATTCACTGACTTAAAGGGCTCGATTTTGCCAGGCCTGTGGAGGCGGGATTGGAGGCGTGTGAGGTGTTAAAATCGCAAAAAATGGTGTGCTGGCCCGATCCCGCCTCCATCCTGCCTCCGAGCAATTTTCCCAGAATCGGGGTTTCAGACCCCGTTTCCATCCTGCCTCCAAGAGGCGGGATAGGCCCTTAAGGCCCTTAACAGCCACTTAATTGCCTCTATAATTCAATTTTGAGAGGCCGTTCTGATTTTTAGACATTTCCCCCATCCTACACGCCTCCTCTGGAACACGCCAGGTAATCCTGGCAGCCTCACAAGTGGATTGCTTAGTAACAGCTGCAGCTCCACCATTAAAAAGGAGTTTTCAGCAATCATCATTTGCAGGTGGCAGAACTTTGTTGTCTCAGGTCTGGGGGAACTTTTAGCAGGCCTACTCATTGTTGTGGAAGTTTGGAGCCTGAGACCCATCTCCAGTGTGACCTCCTGGGAAACCCCTCTCCCCACCTTGACTGAGTGCTTCCTCAACTGAGGCATATACCAGAAGCATGGGAACCATTTATTTCCTTTCCTCCCGGACATCAGATTCGGACGAAGACCAGCCGCGGCAGCAGCAGAACCCGGAACAACAGCAGCACCAACAGCAGGAGCAACAACAGGAGTGTGAAGCTGCTGCTCACCCACCTGAAACTGCACAGGCCAGAAGGCGCCAGAGCGCGACCACATTGCTGCCCGGGATGCAAGGGACGCACTCATGTTGGCCAGATTTGCTTAGCCTGCACAATCAAACACTTTTGTCTCGCATCTTCTTACCAGTGCATCGACAATGGACAAGAACCTGCGGATTCCTATCACTCTGATCACCATACTGACAATTGCAAGCCGCCCTAAGCCCTCAATGTGAAAGTCCCATTTGCGAAATAACACAGGCCACAACTTCAACAGTTTGCCAACAAATCTGTTTATGATACCATGACAAGGATGGCTGGTCCAAATACAATACATCACAGCACCCAAGTGACTACCCTTGTGACTACTTGTGCATTATCTTCCTGTTACGCATGCTCCTACGTGGTGCTTCCCCTGTGATTCAGCAGATGTGGAGGCCCCTTGCTCACTTTCTTGCTGCTCCTGTCTCGACGCCTTTGGCGGACGTCCCCTGTGTGTTGTAAGTTGTTGTTGCTGTTGCATCACAGTGATAGGGAGTGTGAGGGCTACATGGTCGAATAGTTCAGTGAATGTGACCATAGAGAGAGAGACAATGGGTAAGGGTGCAGGGATGTCAGTGTCAAGTGGGATGTGGAGGAAGAGGTTGGCAAAGCAGAATGCTGGTGAGGAGAGGCGATGGGGATCAGATTGAGGGAGATGGGAAAGTCATACTCACTTTTCCTGTGCGGAGAAGATCATGAAACCGCCTCCTGCATTGCAGCCAAGTTCTGCGGCTCAGCGAAATGGAGTTGACCTCCTGGGCCACTTGCAGCCACACAGCTTTAGTCTGCTGGGGTGGCTTTTTTCTCCCTGAGGAAGGGAAGAGCACCTCCTTATTGGATCTTGCTCCCTCCACCAGAGCTTGGAGAGAGGGCTCATCGAAGCATGGAGCACACTTTTGCCTGCTGGTGGACATAGTCGATCAATGAAGTGCTTACTACAATCACCATAAAGTTTGCAGTCTCCAGAAGAAGCAAGGCTGCTTGCAGGCCTTAAATCCAGCAGCATTGATGATGTCATTGGAGGCGACTTTCTGTATGAAAAGATTCATTGAGCCAGGGGTTCCCACACGCTGGAAATCAATTGCCCAATTCGGGGAAAATCGCACTTTTTCCCCACTTCACTTCGGAGTCGGGGTCCTGACATGAATGCCACCTGACACGCCCACACTGGCAAAATCGAGCCCAAATACTAGCAAATCTTTAAATGCAGTAGCTCATACCTTACTATTATATTGATGATTTAGCCTTTAGTAGAACCATTTAGAAATTGTAGTGGACAGGAACATTATGCTATTGTAGGCTGATACTGTAGTGCAGTGATATGGTGCATAATGTATTGCACTACAAAGCAGTAAGATGCTGACTTTCCATGTATGAGAGTTCTCAATCTCATCCATGCTTAACTTTTCCCACTTTATATAAACACACGGACCAACGAGGCCCCATGTTTGATCCCCAGTCTGTGCTGAATGAGTTGGTCTCAAGCAGGACGGTAATGGGGTCAATGTAATTTGTCTGAGTACCTCTGATCTAGGGAGGGGGAAAAATTGGCCAGAATTTCCACCCCTGATAATGATCTAGTAGTCTGAACTGAAAAGTGGCCACATGTGGATGGGATTGAGCTTGACTGTGAAGTCGCCATGGTTGAATAGCCTACCAGCACTAAACTATCTAAATTCACACATGGGAATGGCTCATTGGCTATGTAAATGTATCCACTTAATGAACCAGTGAGATAGGGAAAAATAATAAATATATCTATCTATCGATCGATCGATCTATCGATCTATCTATCCTCACACATGCGAGATCCAAATAGAAAAGGCCGTAAAATGCACATGGGACTCTGGGTTATATACATGAGACACTGAATATAAGAGCTTTCTTGACAGATCGGAAATGCCGGTTTCCAGCGCATGCGCAGTGCATGCCTAAAACCGGCATTTCCGTTGGCCCGACGGGTGAGTACACAGCGCGTACCCACCCGTAGGGAACGGAATTTCTGCCCCAATGAATTTGTACTTGACATTGGTTAGGCCACAGTTGCAGTATTGTGAACATCCCATTATAGGAAGGATATTAGAGCATTGGAAAGGGTATAGTAAAGATTCTGTTGAATTTTACCAGCAATGAGAGATTATAGCTATGCAGAAAGGCTTGAAAAATTATGGCTTTTTCACTAGCAGGGAAAAGGTTAAGTCAGACCTAATAGAGGTTTTCAAACTTATGAAGGGTTTTGAGAGGATAAATAGTGAAAGATTGTTGGCACTGGTTGGCAAATCAGTAGCAGAGGGGCATAGACTCAGGATTATCATGAAGGGGGAAGTTAGAAGATTTTTTTTAATATGAAGAGCTATTAAAACATGAATGCTTTACCACGAATTGTTATTGAGCAGAAACTATAACATCATTTAAAAGAGAATTGGATAAATATTTGAAAATTAAGAAAATAAAAGGATACGAAGAAATGTCAGGAAACGGGATAGCTCCAGTTGAAGAGTGAATACCATTAAAGTCTGATGGACCAAATGGCCTCCTTTTGAGCTGTAACTTATATAATTCAATGATCAATAATCTATCTATCTTTAAATTTTGTATCTGTAAGATTTCTAGGATTCGTGCTAACTTTCTGATTGATTGGTCAATACTAATCAGGTCACCAAACCAAAAAAATAGCCATTATACTGACTGGTGCTGACACTGCTGCCTGATTAACAGAGCCATGGTAACACCGTTTGCCCAACACACACTTTCTGTCTCTTGCTTTATTCCCAACTGGCGGATCATCTGTTTCTGCTGGTAATTTTTTTAACTGTCAACCTTGAGTGTCACTGAGATAGTTCAAACATCGTACAGCACCGTTACAGCACATCCCATTTTGAACCACAGCCCTTCAATCACCATGAGCGATACCTGGCATCAATACATTGCCATTCCAGTATTCAGTGATATTTTGGTGAGATTGTGGAAGATAAATTCAATCATCAACAGGGACGATTTCCTCGGCAGCAGTGGACCATTTGTGTATTGGAAAGTGTTTGTGGTTGTGGAACTAGGTAAGTGGAATTCTAACAATCAGACACTAATAGATATTGATGCAGAAAGTAACAAAAAAGAAAGAAAGACTTGCATTTATATAGCGCCTTTCACGACTACCGGATGTCTCAAAGCGCTTTACAGCCAATGAAATACCTTTGAAGTGTAGTCACTGTTGTAATGTAGGAAACGTGGCAGCCAATGTGCGCACATCAAGCTCCCACAAACAGTAATGTGATACTGACCAGATAATCTGTTTTTGTTATGTTGGTTGAGGGATAAATATTGGCCAGGACACCGGGGATAATAGTGCCATGGGATCGTTTACATTCACCTGAGAGAGCAGAGGGGGCCTTGGTTTAACATCTCATCCGAAAGACGGCACCTCCGACAGTGCAGCACTCCCTCAGTGGAGTGTCAGCCTAGCTTTATGTGCTCAAGTCCCTGGAGTGGGACTATGAACCCACAACCTTCTGACTCAGAGGCGAGAGTGCTACCAACTGAGCCACAGCTGACACTTAACAGGTCTTCTTGGGTCGTATTTGTGTCTAAGGGTTCAAGGTAATTTGTTGCATTGTGTGCAGAACTGTTGGCTGCTTTGATGGGAAATGATATTCCAAACAAGTCTCAAAAATAACTTTATTTTCCATACTTTAGGTGTTAAGGTCAGACTTGTTTTGGATGCTCATTTTTCCCCTGATTTTTTTGTTTGTAGATGCAGCAAATAATAGAATGACAATAGACAAGATTTGTTTGGGGCCATGCAGCTTCTCATTTTAATGGCATACTGAGCTTGTGTCCAAAGATTGAGGTTGTTCTGCCTGTTATGTATTCAGTCCCACTGTAGCAGGGAGTTTCTCAAGGCCCAGTGATCATAACCTTCCTCCTCGTTATTGGATGGTTAAAAATAGCAGAAACATTGCATTATTGAATGTACGTGGGGAGAATGGTTTGATTGTAGCCGTGCAGCAGTACGCAGTGGGATGGAACACGAGCTGGATTCTAAGTGCTGCTGTTTCTTCACGAAGGCTGGATGTGAACTGACATCCAGCAGCACTTCAAAGCAGCTTCTCTTCAGGGCGTCAGGATTCATCCTCCAGAGTAGACTTTCATGTACATAACACATTGGGTTTGTGAACATGTTGCAGTTTGATTACTTACTTGCATTTTAACATTGAAATGGTTGTCTGCTTCCCTTTAGTAACATTTAATTTGTATTTATCATAAACCTGCTCCACTATCCGTTGTACGTTTTAGAGAAATGTTATTGTACAATTCACTTTTTACTTAAATGTTTTGTAGCAGTAAGTAGTGAAGAACTAATTGACTTATTTAGGTGTTAGCGCTGGCTCCATGGTAACACTCTCCCCTCTGAGTCAGTTGTGGGTTCATAGTCTCACGCCAGAAATTGAGCATAAAATCTTGAGTGCTGCACTGTTAAAGGTGCTGTCTTTCAGAAGAGATGTTAAACACAGTCTGCCCCCTCAGGTGATATAAAAGATCTCATGGCACTATTTCCAAGGAGAGGTCACAGATTTAAGGTGATTGGCAAAAGAACCAGAGACGACACGTGGAAAAACTTTTTTACACAACGACTGGTTAGGATTTGGAATGCACTGCCTGATAGGGTGGTGGATACAGATTCAATAGTAGCCTTCAAAAGGGAATGGGATAAATAATTGAAGGAGAAAAAAATTGCAGGGATATGGGGAAAGAGCGGGGGAGTGGGACTGACTGGATTGCTCTTTGAAAGAGCTGGCGCAGACTTGATGGGCCGAATGGCCTCCTTCTGTGCTGTACAATTCTATGATTCTATAAGAGCAGGGAGTTTCCCTTGTGTCCTGGCCAATATTTACCCTATCATTGTTAACATCCTATTTTGTCAAATTTCCCTCCCACTGCCAAAAGCAATAAGGAGACATTCCCTATCCTTGGGTAAAATAGAGTCCTAAGGCCTCATCACTAACCTGTTACACAGTCTTCTCTGGTTAAAAATGACTAAATCAAACCCTGTAGGGACACTCTTACAAGGAATGGGACTAGAAAAGACATTCCTCTGATTTTTCAGTTCATGGCTTACCTAACTTTAGGTATGTGGAGGATAATACACTGAAATTCTATAGACATCCAAGGGAAAGTGGCAAGTTGGATCCAAAATTGGCTCAGTGGCAGGAAGCAAAGGGTAATGGTCGACAGGTGTTTTTGTGACTGGAAAGCTGTTTCCAGTGGGGTTCCACAGGGCTCGGTACTAGGTCCCTTGCTTTTTGTGGTATATATCAATGATTTAGACTTCAATGTAGGGGTCATTATTAAGAACTTTGCAGATGATACAAAAATTGTCTGTGTGGTTGATAGTGAGGAAGAAAGCTGTAGACTGCAGGAAGATATCAATGGACTGGCCAGGTGGACTTAATTGAGGTGTATAAAATTATGAGGGGCCGAGATAGAGTGGATAGGTAGGAACAATTTCCCTTAGCAGCGAGGTCAATAACCAGGGGGCATAGATTTAAAGTAATTGGTAGAAGGATTAGAGGGGAACTTTTTTCACCTAGAAGGTGGTGGGGGTCTGGAACTCACTGCCTGAAAGAGTGGTAGAGGCAGAAACCCTCATTACATTTAAAGGGTGCTTGGATGTGCCCTTGAAGTGGCATAACCTACAGGGCTACGGACCAAGAGCTAGAAAGTGGGATTAGGCTGGATAGCACTTTTTCAGCCGGGGCAGCCACGATGGGCTGAATGGCCTCCTTCTGTGCCGTAAATTTCTGTGATCTCTCTCAGCTCCAAATAGTCACAGAATTACTTGCAGGTTAATACCAGCATGCCTGAAGCTGGGAGATAACTTAATAATATTGTTAGAAAATGAAGAGAAGAAATAAATTTAAAAAAATACAAATGAAAGCGGTGGCTCAGTAGAAAGTGTGATTGGGTATCTAGCCTCCATCAACATGGTTTGAGTCCTGAGGCTTTTTGTCACTCAAGCCTGCTGGAGCAATCTACCCCAGAGTTTGGTCCAAGTATGTCAGGATCCTCAGTTTGCAGAATGGCAAGGAATTTGTTTGACCCATTATCCCATATATTTGTGTACATATCACCAGTATCCGCACTTCAAAAAGTGATTCATTGTGTAATTTGGGTAATTATTATAAAAATATATGCTTAAAATAATCAATGAAAGCAGCCTGCAAGCTGTATTTGCAGATTCCTTCAGCATTACTTATTTATCAGTATCGTTAAATCATTTTCATAGGATCAGTTCAATTATTGATAATTTGCCAGAACTGGACAAATATTTAAAGAGCATTTATTTTATTGCTTTATTTCTTCTATCATGGAGAGCTTCAGATGTAGCCCAGGAGAGGATTGCTGACATTCACTAATGCAGGAATGGTGCTTTCTACATGAATTATTTAATCAGTAATATAATATTACGTATGAAACCATTTTTCATTGGCACGACAGTAATGTGCTCAGCACTATTAAGAGAAAAGTAATAAGAGAGGATACTTTTCCAGGTCTAGCAAATCTCAAAACTAACTATTGGGGTGGAAATTGCGGTCGGAGGCTTGCCGTGGGTGAATGCCTCTGAACCGCAAGAAAAGTACGCACCTATCCGGTGCCTCCGGACCTTCGAAGACTTGTGTTCCTGGGCCTGCAGACGTATGCCTGTGTAAAGGCCCATGTATCCCAGGGGTGTATGTGGTTCACAAGCGTCCCTGGGATCACGTGGGCCGGCCCAACCAATCAAAAAGGGGGGATTCCCATTATACTTATCTTGACAGCAAGTTCCGGGTTTACGCACATGCGCAGCGCCTGCGGAAACCCGGAACTTGCAGGACACTTGTGCGTATGCGGTCATAGGCCTTGGAAAATCCAGGTCATTATTGTTTTGGGGTCAGCAAAGGGAGAAGGATTACAGAATTGCAGCTGTTTGATAGCATTCAAAACACCCATCAAATTCAGAATAGTAAGGTTTGGCCAATGTATTTGACTTCTGTCAAGTCGAATAGTCAGGGGTGGGGATGCAGCAGGGGGTCTGCTCAGTGTGAGGGAGTATCTCATTGCACTTAAGACTGGAAACTATTTCACACATACTCAGAAGGGACAAGCAAATCCTTCAGCTCAACAGCAGGATATTATGGCATGTGGTACTTTTAGTGGTCAGATTTAAATAGATAGGGACTCTCAGCCAGAGATTGTAACAGCACAGTAATAAGATGGTGTTTTTCAAAGATTTTGTTCTCCTGCTTCTCAAGTATGTCTCTGTGGTTCTATTTTGTTTCCTCATATAAAGGCTTCCTGTACTGCAACCTCATCTTTAGTCGAGAGGACAGGTCTATGTCCAGGTCACGCTGGTGATGTAATATATGGGCCAAATGAGTCAGAGACTGTCTCATCCCTCAGGAGAAAGGCCTCACTTCTGCTCAGAGCCTCCGCGGTATCTTTGCGACTGAGATCAGAATGCCCATACGTGAGGTGCCTGAAGATCAAAACTGACTTGTACCACTCTGAGATGGGGCATCTGCACATTGGCCTGTGGTGCCACTGAGCCACTGTAATTAATGGGGATAATTGAAAGGAAGGAAATAGGAAAAGTAGGAGTAATTGCCTTGAATGTTTTTGAAGACCCAGTTCAGTTCCAGTGTGTTTAAATTCCCTGTAGAAAGTGATGCAGCTTAGGTCTGCCCCAAAATGGGAGCAACCAGATGATTTTAGAACCTAGTCTCTCATTAAAACGTGCAACAGCTGTTTGCTTGATGATTAGCCCAGTGGATTTATTATTGCTCAGATCCCTTTTGGATTCCAACATTTTCACTGCCTCCAGGACTATTTATGCAAAATTGTGGTACGAGGTAGCAAACTGCGCAATACACGGGGAACGGTGAAATTCATAGCATGTCGCACTATGCCAAATCTCTTCCCTATTAATGACTTGCACAGACTGCTCAAGAATTCTATGTTGTATAACATCTCTTTCATTAAACATTAAGGTTCCTCAGAGTTCATGACATTACACTGTCTGTCAACTTTAAATTAGTAAATCAGCAGTAATATCAAAAATCTGTTCTAATATGTGAGACTCTTTCAAATGACTTTGCTGTGTGTAAGTTTTAAATACTGAAGGATACCAAAGTGGTTTTATCTGGACTGTCATAAGAATATAGTGAAAAAGTATTGTTTTAGAGCTATGAAATGTTATGATGAAATGTCACCTCGTCATTGCAAAATCCAACAAGCCTTAATAATGTGGTAGATTTCTGTTATATTTTTCAGTAAAACGCAGTTCATTTATTCCCAGTGGAGGATCTCTCTTCTGGACACCGTCAATTTATCAAGTCATAACTGCACAACTTATATACCTCAAGAAGAGATGTGACTTAAGGAAATCTGTTAGGATTGGTTCTTGTGCTAAATGTATGCAATAAAGCAGATTCCAGATCTGTTCCTGATCAGTTTAGATTTTCTGGTCCAGTTTTATCAGCAAGAAGAAAACGTTACAAAATACATGTACCTGCAGCAAGGCTAAACAGATGATTTGTTTCCACTAGCAAATTTGGTAGTCACTGCAAATGCAGTTTCCATACAATGATTGTACCCAAAGGGCTGATAACCATCACACAATGACTGCAATCCTCCCTGATTAGATTTAAATAGGAAATCATGCAGTAAACTAGAGAGCAACAGAGCTGGGCTGAGAGACAGGGAGATATTGCACAAGATAGGAAATTGATTGAACGATGCTGTCATGCAGTTTAAGTGGAATATTTTATTTCAATATACAGAAACTTCAGGAAAATAGAAAAGCTATATGTAGCCTCTCAAACAGAAGATCAGTTTTCAAGGTCAGATTTTGACAAACTTTTTTTATAGCCTTCCGTTTTTTTAAAATTTGGTATCTAGATTGAGTTGATTAAAGAGATTATCCTCAGGGGCTACATCAAAATCTATTGTATTCATATTCTGTTGTATTGTCATTCAGTGGATTGTGGTCTAAATTGGCCACGGAAATATAATATTGGAAATATAATAAAGGGGGAGAAACATTGCACTCAAGGTGGCTTAATTTCCAAGGACCTAGTTTATTTTTCTGTGAGCTCTTAAATTATACTAAAATGATGAAAAGAGTGTTATATATGGTTGGCAAGTTCCCGGATAGCTCAGTAAATTTATCCAACAAGTAGCTGAGTCATACAGACCAGGAATGGCCCAGATTTGATCCTCGGCCTGTGCTGTGTTAACTGAGATGGCAGTAGGGGAGCTACAGTTGGCTACAGCATCCCTGGGTTGGGGGGGAAGGGAACATTTGTTAGGGCCCCTGCCTGTAATCACCATCCAGAGGCACCTGCTGGAAGTGCATGTCTGTGTGGACATCGGATGAGGACAGGATTAGGCTCAGGTGTAATTCCCTCCCCACCCCTGAGGTTGAAAGACCTGAATAGCACACACACATGAGTCATGGCCACTTGGGAGAAGCACTGCAGGCCAACCAGTTCTTGTGGAACCACACTCCCAGCAAAGAGTCAATGCCTTCTAAAGTGGAAGGGAGAGGAGAAAGTTGGTGGAGCGAAAAATAACATTTCCCAAAGAGATCTGTGTTGTTATTGAGAACAATGCACCAGTATAAAGTCTAGGACAAGATTCCACTCTAAAGACCAAAATGCCATTGGAATTTGGAGTAATTTCAAAACTTGCTAATTTTGTTATTAAGTACCATGGGTGATGGACGTCTAGAGGATATGGGGACGTCTAAAGCCCTGAAATTGTGAGATCTTGCTCCCAGCATGGCATCTCAATGGACAGGAGCCCACATCCAGTGCACTGCTCTCCACGTGGGAGTTTCTGACCTGCGCCCACATCCAGTGAGACTTTGCACCAGGCGTGGCGTCTCTGATTTTCAGGGCATATGTATCAGTGATAGATTGTAATACAGGCATGAACTCCATTGACACATATGTATAAATGATGGTTCTTATTTCCTCCTTTAAATAAAATGAAGTCTTAAGAAATTTAGTTCTTTTTCTGGTTAACAGGTCTGTTCCATCCTTACTGTCTGTTTTTTATGATCAACTGTTGTAATGAACAGGAGGCAGAAATAGACATTGAAATGCACCTCAATTTACTGGTGCATTGTGCTTAAACTATTTGTAATTCCATATTCAGAGTTATTTACTGGTAATACTTTCTGGCTCCAATCTCTCAGAGAACAAAATGTGTGTATTTCTCTATGGCATCTCTGCAGGAATCTGAACTTGTTGAGTAAAACTTTGAATGCTTTCTTCAACTGATCACCACTCTCCAAGCCCAGATTCACTCCAGGTACGGCACATGTACCATTCTACAGTCCTAACCTCCTCAGCCATCATAAAGGATGACCTGCAGCAATATAGAATGGATGTATCAAAAGTAAAATAAGGTGATCCTGCTTTGTTTACTTAGTCTTAAGTAAACTCAAAGCAGTCAATTACTTTGCAGACTGGGTGTGTGAAGTTGCAGAGGAGATCTGCGATATTGCATGACTGTTGCCAGTCCATATCAAGGAAGGATCTAACTTGAGCCAAAGTAATTTTGCCTCACTCTTCATCTAGGAGCCTGCACCTCAGGCCATGTTACTTAGCCGCTGTGCCCTAAAGAAATGGCAAGAGCTTAATGAACTGCCAGAACTACTTTTTTGGTCACACAGGTGACAATACATATTGCGACATAATGGTGGTGTTGAGCTAAACAGGATTACGAGACTTAGATTGAAGGAGGCTTCTTTGAACAACAACAACAGCTTGTATTTATATAGCGCCTTTAACGTAGTAAAACGTCCCAAGGTGCTTCACAGGAGTATTTTAAGACAAAAATTTTGACACCGAGCCACATAAGGAGAAATTAGGGCAGGTGACCAAAAGCTTGGTCAAAGAGGTAGGTTTTAAGGAGCATCTTAAAGGAGGAAAGAGAGGTAACGAGGCGGAGAGGTTTAGGCCGGGAATTCCAGAGCTTAGGGCCTCGGCAACAGAAGGCACGGCCACCAAAGGTTGAGCGATTATAATCAGGGATCCTCAAGAGGGCAGAATTAGAGGAGCGCAGATATCTCGGGGTTTGTGGGGCTGAAGGAGATTACAGAGCTAGGGAGGGGCAAGGTCATGGAGAGATTTGAAAACAAGGATGAGAATTTTGAAATCGAGGCGCTGCTTAACCGGGAGCCAATGTAGGTCAGAGTTTTGGATGACCTCAAGTTTACGTAGGGTAGAAAGTCTAGAGGTAACAAAGGCACGGATGAGGGTTTCAGCAGCGGATGAGCTGAGGCAAAGGCGGAGACGGGTGATGTTATGGAGGTGGGAATAGGCGGTCTTTGTTATGCTGCGGTTATGTGGTCAGAAGCTTATTTCAGGGTCAAATATGACACCAAGGTTGCGAACAGTGTGGTTCAGCCTCAGACAGATGTTAGGGAGAGGGATGGAGTCAGTGACTAGGGAACGGAGTTTGTGGCGGGGACCGAAAACAATGGCTTCGGTCTTCCCAATATTTAATTGGAGAAAATTTCTGCTCATCCAGAACTGTATGTTGGACAAGCAGTCTGACAATTTAGAGACTGTGGAGGGGTCGAGAGAAGTGGTAGTGAGGTAGAGCTGGGTGTCGTCAGCCTACATGTGGAAACTGACGCTTTTGAAACACATTAACAATTTGTTCAGTTGGTAGAATGTGGTCAACGCTGACGCACAGTTGATTTGAGATGATGACGGAACCACCTCTGACTCATCACAATAAAAGGAATGTTTCTTTTATTGAGCAAACAGCTCTTTCTATGCACTACACTTATTAAAATGAGTGTTAGCTGGTAGCATACATTAGAGGTGTGAGTACAGTTCCACTTCATATTCAGTATAACTTTGTTAAGGTAAAGATTTACATAAAGTTCAAACTGTTTCTGATCACTGCAACTTGAGCTTGGTTTCTGCACAAAGCTCGAACATTTACAAAATTCATCAAGTAATGAGGTTCTGACGTAATCCACACAAAACTGACTACACAGAGATTGCCACTTCGCCAGCTACATGCTGCTTTTGGCAGCAGTGCCCTTAAAACAATGTGACTAACCCAGCTTGCATTGTAAACTATTGTATCAAACAAACATTGCAAACAATAGCTGCAGTGTTCCAGACAGACACAGGCAGACCACCTATCAAGGTACTAAGGACATCATTATTGTAAGGCAACAAGTACCATCGTGTGAGCTGGATTTCTGCTCAAAATGTATTCCTGGAGGTATTTTCAGTTCATGCCATTTTATAAAGTAAACTATGTGCTTCGAGGGAAACCACACCACTGAAAGCATTCAATGCACACTGCCTTGGTGATATTACTTGCAAGAGCCCACATCTACTCTGCACCAGCTGCAGTTATTTCACCAATCTTTCTGCCTCCAGGGTAACAGTAGACATTGGGATTAACTCCAACATTCAGATTTTGCGGTAGGAATAACGGTGAGGCTAAAAGCGCTCACCGTTATTATGGAGTAAATTGGACAGCAACGTCCGGCATTTGCACATACGCAGTTAAACGCTGAAATCAGGAAGTTGCTGTCCAAGTTACCCTGCTCCCCCACACGCTCGCTCGCTGAGCGATTTGGCATTAAAGCACATGAAGGGTGTGGAGTTGTGGTATTTACCCACTGGTTAACCACTAAACAGGCCAGAAATGTTAGGACTGGTGCATTCAAGTGTAAGTGAATTTTAACAACGTGATAAGTCTTAATTACTGCCAAACAACCTCTCTAGCACTAACATTTACTTTTAGAAGAGTGGAGTCTCATTCCTTCCGATTTTAATTGTTGGAGATTTTTAAAAAATATTAATTTTTTTTTACTTTTTCTTTCTGTCTCTTTTATCTCCCTCTCGCTTAATCCCATCTTTCTCTCCCTCTCTTTATTTCACTTTCTGTACATGACTTTACAATGAATTAAATATTCGAATTTATACTTCCTGGTTTAGACTCTGCGTGGCTCAGTAAAGATTCTTCAATCTGATTGGTTGAGGAGACACACCGTTGCTCACCCTGCTCACACATGCCACAAATCCCCTGTAGAGGGCGCCGCACTGAAAAGCCTCTCCAATTACTGCAAATTGCCGCGCAAAAGTCCACTAAAAGTCTGTGGGCAGCTGTAAGCCGATCCTTCGCCGCTGACTGCACAATCCAGGCCATTTTCTCTATGTATTGATCAATAAATTAACGCTATTCAATGATATCATTTTTTTTCCCGCAACATTTTTCTGATTACAGCTCTTTATTTGAAGGTAACTCATGCCAGGATATAGTACTGTGGACTTGCATTATCTTCATGTGCTGAGTCCAATCTTCTCTGCTGTAGGCATTAATGCACTAATGCACTGAAGCTACCAGTGGGAGTCTCCCTGGATCACCATCCGGGCGAGTAACCTTGGTTGATGTTATTTTCCCTTCCCAAACATAGAGGCACCAAAGCGAAATGTGGTGTCACAACTGCTTGTGCTTCCCCACCTGAGATTGGCTAAATAAGGAGAGAACTTTATGATCTGTGTTATTCAGTGCCACATTACTTGTCACATTTATCGGGGGCTCCTTATAAAGTTCTTTTGCGTTACAAAGTGACAACTCCTATAATGCTGTTACTATAGATTCTACTAAAATAACATACGGCATAATACTACTTCATTCAGATGATCACTTACAAATTCTGCAGCACACAATAATGACCCAAAAATTAGTGAGGGAGCCTTCGTGCGAGGGTAAGGCTTCCCCGCGATCTCTCACTGCGCGCTGGCTTTTTCATTCCCAGCTCGCACGAACTTGATGTTCTGGACAGCAGCTGTGCAGGGCTTCCGTATCCCACAGGCGCAGTTAATTCGTGCGAGCTGTGGGATCACGTGACTCAGTTTGAGCCAATGGCAGCACACCATCTTTCATTCATAGCTTTCACAACAAGTGCTGTGAAAGCTATGAATCTATACCCCCCAAAAGAACAGCTAAACCTCAATTAAATTTTTTTAAAAACCATCACATTAATAAAATAAGTATAGTTAAATAAATTAACCATTTTAAACAAAAAATTAAATTTTTGAAAAAAATAAAAATCTTTTAAAAAGTTATAAAAATAAACTTACCTTTCTTTAAAGTCTCTAAAAAAGATATACCTGTTGAAAAAAATTCAAAATAATACTTAATTAACTACTTACCTTGTTAAAAGAGGGTCTTACGCCTCCTTTCTTTATGTGCAAAATCTTCCATACTTACCTGCGTGTTCAAAGCACTAAGTGCACTGCGTGCGCGCAGCCTGTAGCGCGCACGCGGTTCACCTAGGAACCGCCCCCTTTTGAAATCACCAAGTGCCGGTTTTCAGCGCATGCGCAGTGCATGCAGAAAACTGGCAATTGGAGACAGAATACGCGAGAGTACACAGTGCGTACTCTCGCGTAGCAACACTAATTTTTGGGCCAATGTTACATCAAATAACTTTCATTTTTGCAATTTTCTGTACGATAGTTGGATTCTGGCTGAAACAATGAGTTGGTACATTGTCCTTTCACCCCTAGGACCACGGTTTGAATCCAACCCAGACAGATGGGATGGAAATCTCTCTCTTTCATGGCTGTTAGAAATGTTAAATGCATTGCATATGTCTGGTTGTGTGTATTTATGTCAAAACCACAAAAGTAGCCTTAATTCTGCACAAGTTGCCACTAAATGGAAAATTTAACTCGGGCCCCAAATAGAACAAGAAACATTCTCTTGGGAAGGGGAAGGAAGAAGGAAAGTCAGTAAGGAAAGTTGACTCACATCATTTACAGTGACATTGGCAGGGTATGTGAGAAGATTGCACTGCTCTCTCTCAGTTGCAGGTGGGTGTGGTGATGGTAAGGGACCTCACAGATGGAAGAAAATGTAGTTGGAAAGAATGACTTTAAACCACACCACCCATAGGAGGGGTGAGAATACATATTGTACTTTTTAATTACAATTTACTGTAAAATACAGCATATATGCCATGCCTTCATGCACCTCTTCTGAATATAGTGGCAGCTTATACACTGGGGCAACTTTATAGCCTGGATTTCTTCAGAAATTTCAACGAAGGATTTCAATTAAGCAATACATTTGTGTGCAGTGTACTGTTCCACACTAATTTTTGGATAAAATAAAGTGAAACCTCTCTAAGGATCACAAACATTGAAGAACCAGTTGTCCACAGTAAGCAGTGAAAACAGTTGTCGCTGGCATGTACCTGTATTCAGAGACCACCTAGAGTTTAGTCCCAAAAGTGGTGTTATAGATGAACTTCTCTGCAACAACAATCAAAATATGAAATTCTCAGAAGACCAAGTTATATTATTGGTAATTTTTTTTTGCTGACAGGAACCCATTATTAATATCTACTATTTTAAAACTTGATTTATTTTGATGCAACTAAACTAGATCCGTGTAGTGGATATGAGCAGTTTATTAGGGAATTACAGTTCTATTTGTAGATTGTTCAATCAAAAGTGCCACTGGCCACCTTGTCCATACTTCCACAGAACTGTATGTCGACAGTCAGTGTCAAGGCTCATGCAAGATGAATGATTACTTGGGCCAGGTACCCGAGGATGCACCATATCCATGGAACCATGTGGCAGCAAGCGGTCAATGCCTTCAGGAGAGGAGGGGGAGAAAATTGGTGACAACAAAGGCTTGCGCAATATTTAGAAAGTGCCCAGCAGTATAACCAGGACTGCCTGCAGTGCCAAGAGAGGCATCCAGCTTTAGGAGGTGTTTCTACAATATAAGTAAATCATTGAGAAAGCTTTTTTGGGCCAAAACAATAATTTTTAAAAACAACAATCTAAAGAGTGATCTGAAAGTATCCCCAATATGTTTTTACACATTTATGAACCGTGAGTTGTGGTTGTCAGAGGGCCCAACATCTTGAGGCCAGTAACTGGCAGTCGTACAAGCTGTTACTTCATGAACCAGTGCTGCAATGAGTCTCAATCCAAAATGACAAATTAACTATGGCAGCTTATAAAATGATCTATATAACATCCTTTAGCACATTTTTGACAATGACATCATTGTCAGTCTAGTTAGGAACAACATCAACTAATTACCATGATGACAATCGGCTTTGGGAGTCAACCTGCTTGTGTGATTCATTGTGTCTGAGTCATGGTCATAAAAATTATAGTTCTATCTTTAGAAAATTCGAACAAAAATTACATGAGCATTTGGGCACCAAAATGAGAGTGACAGATATGAGGTTACAGCAGCATTTCACAGAGTTGTGTTCCCTTGTGGGATTTAGTTTCAAACAGCATTTAGATGAAGTGCAGATCCCTGTGGTCTTGTTCCAGCACTGTGCTGGTATATCTGGTTAACTGCACAGATATTTAACAATGTTGTGTCACATCCTTCCCTTCTGTCACCTCACCCCCCCACCCCCCTTAGTGCTGGAGTCATTCTTAGCAGAGCTGGTTAGAAGACTAAGAACCGGCCAGGGATTAGGAACCAGAAGACTCAGCTGTGCTTGTATGTTTGAAGTCTCTTAGCACCTTTGTCAAAAGAGCCTGCATTTATATTCTGACCTCCAGTGACCCACATGCACAGACCAGAATGTATGTACAACTGCAAGCCGTGTAGAATGTAATTGTGAAATCATGTAATACCAGAAAACGCTATGTTTGTACAGTGCCACGTGCTTCTATCGCGTTGCATTACGACCATTACACCACTTTGATTACAGTTAGCAGTGTCTCACCACTGAGACTATTCTCAAAGGGGGTGATGTCAGAAATGTATATTTAATGATCAGACGCGTCACAAACAATTAACGTCTCATAGTCACTAAATCTGACTGAGGCCTCGCTGAAGTGAGGCCTACATGGGACTTATTGGGCTGCTTATCATGAGCTCAGAAGAGTTTCATCTTGTACTTGAGGGAATTCATTCATTTTCCAACAGGCAGCCATAGAGTGTGGGGGTTGAATGGCTGAGCAGTAATGGGTTCCCATTCCCACAGGCGTACCCTACATACAGAAAAAGACAGTGAGCATACCTAGGTTACACGTATTTCAATCAAAAAGCCCCAAGAAGGCCTTGTTTTGCCCATGGATGTTGAATAGTGTACTTTTGAAAATAGCTTTAACTATCCATATAAACACAGACATATATATATATATATATATATTTCAATTATATTTATCTGTACTGTCCAGTTTTATGCTGCTGTATAATATATATTTATAGTGTTTGAGTTGAAATAGCTACCTAGCCATTGTTGCTCTACCAACAGAATTCCAAATGTGTAGCAAATACCGTAAAAAGGGATAATAAATGCATATGGCATAGTAGTACCATTACTGAAAGATATGTGGCCTTGTCTTGATTCATTGGAGATCCAGGGGATTGGGTGAAATATGTGTTATCTCCTCTATCACCAGCAGGGGGCATGAACTGGGTTTCCTGAGATACCAATCACTGTACTGGCGCTTCAGACAAACAAATTATCCTGAAACTAAGGCTGGACTATTTAATTTGAAACCTTGCCTCAATTCTGAAGGAAACCTAATTCGTGCAGAAGTACCTCCCTGACTGAAGACGGATGCTACTTCCTGAGTGATTCAAAGCACTTTGGCTTTTTTTCTTCTTACCCTGCACTGCTCAGAAGAGAGAATCCATTATGGCTAAACAAAGCGCATCTGTGCCAGTCCCCAGTGACTGTCAGCATACATCCAAATATTGCTGCCAGAAGGGATTTTGTGAAAATAGCTTTCAAGACAACCTTGAAAAAGCATTGTGTACTTATTACGATGCACTCTCTGTCTCTTTTGTCAGTGGGGAGCTGTGTAAATAAAGCAGGCAACTCTAATATGACAGTAGCTGATGGTACTAAAGTAAACCAGGCCAGTTTGATTCTACAATATCCAGTTACCTCACACCAACAACCCGGAGCATGTATTCATGGCCTGCAAGTACACACACACACACACACAGGCCGATTTTGGGCATTAACAGAGCGGTAACGGCCTCAAAATGGGGTCGGGAGACTAACCGCCCCATTAATGCTCATGCTTTGGCTGCTGCCATTTTTAAAGGGACTTTCCCATCGGTGGCCGGAACACCCGCCTGTTTCAGGTGGTAGGCCTCCGTGCCATGCACATTGGGGCGCTATGCTGTAATTAGAACTGCAGTTTGCAATTTTGACGTGCACATGGGCGGAGCAAGCACGCCAACGATCCGCCCACGTGTCCTGGCATTGAGCAGCCTAAGCAGCTGTCCTTAAAGGGACCACAGCTGGCCACTCCAAAAA
Source organism: Squalus acanthias (assembly GCA_030390025.1). Taxonomy (NCBI): domain Eukaryota; kingdom Metazoa; phylum Chordata; class Chondrichthyes; order Squaliformes; family Squalidae; genus Squalus; species Squalus acanthias. The sequence goes on along the minus strand of CM059426.1, from coordinate 111,020,887 downwards.
CGGTCCCGCAACCTTATGCAAGTTATACTTTTATGGAGCCAGATGGAGTGCTCCTCCTGGCTCCGCAAAAATACTATGGATCACTGCTGGCCTGGGCTCTTCCCCCTCCCCCCTCCTCCACCCTCCACTTCGCATCCCCCCACTTCGGAGGACCTACCTGCCAGCTGGCTCAGCGTCAGAACTGGCCGGAATTCCTAATGCCCCAAGCCCGTTTGACACCTGAAGCATGTCGGTTCTATTTAAATGAGATCAGGCCTCAAAATGGCTCTCGCCTCTTCGCTCCCATAACGGGTGGGCAGCAACGTTTCCTCTCAGCTGCCCACCCGCGCGTCTGTGCAGCTCCCTGCTGGTCCCGCGCAGTCCAGGACCGGCTTTTTCAATGTTAAATTTCGCACATAAACTGTGAATGGGCCGTGCAGCCCCTTAAAGGGGCAGTGGACCCCCCCAGAAAATTTGGGGGAACATTGGTGGGCAGCCAATGCGTTTTGCTGGTCAGACACCCAAAAGTTAAAAACTACCCAGCGCATGCGCGCACACAAACAGTAATTGTGTCATTCTATTCTGTTTGTCATATAGAAATATAAGTTACTGTTGTTTGTGTTGCCGCCGAATGAAGTGAAGCAATTAGTACTTACTTGCTGCCCTGCCACTTTTTCACTACATTGTGGAATCAGTATCAGTGTGGCCCCAGTCACCACCAAACTGAATGTTCCTTTTTTTACTAACGGTAAATTCCTAATGCCCCAAGCCCGTTTGGCACCTGAAGCATGTTGGTTCTATTTAAATGAGATCGGGCCTCAAAATGGCTCTCGCCTCTTCGCTCCCATAACGGGTGGGCAGCAACGTTCCCTCTCAGCTGCCCGCCCGTGCATCTGTGCAGCTGAGAGCATTGTGCTTCATGATGTTGTGGTGCATATTTGAAAGAGATTTTGTTTTTTTGGGGTGGGGGGGGGGGTGGGTGGGGCGATATTTGTTCTTAAATGAAATGCTCAGGTGCATAACAATCCCTTTTTATTTTTTTTAATTACCTTTTTCGGGAAAGAAATTGCTGAACCATCGGTATGGAACACACAAGGTCACCTGCAGCTCTGGAATTCCTGTGCTTAAACATCTTGAAATTTGTGTAAATAAGAAAATGATTGTTATTACAACAGTGCAAAACAATGTAATGATGATACTAGTGCAATGTCTTAAAGTACAGTCACATTGACACATCGTTTACAAAAAGGAATCCATTGATTTAGAGAATAATACAGTATATCTAAATATTGAAATAGGTTTTAAACACAGAAGAAAATGAAACAGCAATATCAGCGCAGGGAATGGAAAATAGCATGGCAGCTGTAGATTAAAGTTCCCTCCCTCTCTGTTGGGCACCAAAATCTACTCTTCCTAACTGTACCAGTGTGAGTATTTCCACTTCCCTCACCAGCCATGTTAATGGCCTCTGTGCTACCAGGTTATAGTTGAGTCACTCAGATTTGGTACCTTGCCCCATGTGCTGGTAAAACAATCTCATTTATGGCAAAAGCAAAATACTGCAGATGCTGGAAATCTGAAATAAAAACAGAAAATGCTGGAAATACTCAGCAGGTCAGGCAGCATCTGTGGAGAGAGAAACAGAGTTAACAGAGTCCATCTTTTTCCAGTTCTGACGAAGGGTCATCGACCTGAACGGTTAACTCTGTTTCTCTCTCCACAGATGCTGCCTGACCTGCTGAGTATTTCCAGCATTTTCTGTTTTTATTTCAGTCCAGCTTTTTCCAGTTCTGACGAAGGGTCATCGACCTGAACGGTTAACTCTGTTTCTCTCTCCACAGATGCTGCCTGACCTGCTGAGTATTTCCAGCATTTTCTGTTTTTATTTCAGTCCAGCTTATTCCAGTTCTGACGAAGGGTCATCGAATCTCATTTATGGTGTGGGTTGTATCACTAAAAGGAAGGAGAAAAATAATTCTACAGTGACCGAAAAAGATGGCAGTCTCCAGCCAATTACCTCCCACCCGCCTGGCACTGTTGCCCCGCTATAAGTCAGACAGTTTTTGGAAGACTGAATAGCACTATGTTCCTCTGTAGTTAACACAAAAATTACCTCCCTAAAAAAATATACATACATGATTAAAAATAGATTTTTGTTTGGATGCCAGTTTTCATGGACTGATAATTGACTTCAAAACTGCTTTGATTGCGGTGGGATTTGAATGGCTTGAAGTGCGGTGATGAGGAAGGCCAGTCAGACTGGTGGAAGCCCTTTTTTTTTTTACTTAGCAAGACTTTTTTCAGTTTTCTGTCTGTAATTTTGTTTGGGATTTGTTTTAAGCGCCCAATTCCCTGCCTAAATCCTGCCACAGCTTGAGAATGGTACAATGTATGCAAACAAAGATGTCCCAGGTGTTTGTGGTAACTATGCTTAAAAAATAGATACATGACGTGATCCGGACTCGAGTCGTCGTTGGCTTGTTCACAGATGTGATTCCCAGTAAAAAAGTAAAAATTTTAAAGTTAATCGTTTTACATACAGACGGCAGCTTTTGACACGTTCGACCCCATGCGATTCCACCTCATTGTCTCAGTTGTATCTTGCTATGTCTTTGATGTGGTACCTTCCTGGCTGACCTGATTAACTTTATCACACCTCGGCAGATAAACAGTCAGGATGATTGAATTCAGTTGTCTGCAATTGTAAGTTACACATGCTTTGTTCTCTATCTATATATGCTTTGACGATTCTGTATCTCCTCACTTCACCCGACGAAGGAGTTTTAACTCCGAAAGCTTGTGATTTAAAATAAAACTGTTGGACTATAACCTGGTGTTGTGCGACCTCTAAAAAATAGATGCCAGTGTTGCGTGAGTCCCTGCGGCCGGGTGGTGTCATCCTGAACACATGGACTTTCTTTTGATTCAATACAGAATGACAAATTAAATCTGTTTTTGTCGGTAGAAAATGGGAGAATAAGATTCTGTGCACAATTTGTACACGTGAGGTTTTGGCTCTCGAGATTTATTCTTTGAAGATGAAAGGAAAAGAAGGAGAAGGTTGAAAACCCAGTGCAGCTTCAATGCATCTGCATATTGTTAAACTGATTGTACAGGACAAATTTGGTTTGAAATTCTGCTCTTTTCTAGTGGATAGGAAACCTCTGAAAAACTCATTGCGGCGTGGGGCTTCCTCTGTGCTTTTAAAAAAAAAATTGGTTGCCGCATTCAGATGAAATTTCTCCTCATGGTACTTTGACACAAAGGGTTAACCATGCTTAAAACATGGATGCAGATATTAAAATAGCACACAGAGGAATCTCCCCCAAAATGCATAAACCAATTTGTTAGAAATAACCCACAGAGGAATTTCTACCCCACTGTGAGTTCAACCTTTACTTTGATGCATTGGTACAGTTGTATTGTGGGCCTGGGCATGAGAGCCAAAGTTACACTGTATCGTGTAGCATGGTTGCTTCGACATTTGCTAATAACAACACTGGGGCATTAATTTCTGTTGTGCAGAGGGACTTGGTTGTAAAGGGACAGGTTGATCTTATTTGCAGTGAAATGCTGATTTCCTCCCTTCTCTCATCTGACAAGATGAAGCGAAGAGTCTGCACATCAAATGCCAGATGAGAGTCAGTCTGACCATCTGATAACTGCAACTGCGGAGAGTCTTAGCCAGCATGGCCTGCTTCTTAGTTCTCCAACCGTTTCAATGCAGATATGAAAACCCAGGCCACACCACGAGCTATTTCTAATGCCATAGAGATGATCGGTGCAGCACAGACATGTATCTGCGTGGTCTAATAATCTTTAGCATCATTCAATATGGTGGCAAGTGCAGAGTTCAACCTTAGCAATTCATGGTACAGCAAGTTTGTGAGAACTCCCTCCCACTGTATGCAGCCACATCCAATTGCTTTGGAATACAGCGGGGTAAGAGCCTTAGAGTAGCATTGAGAGGGGAGGTGCCTGGACTGCATTGATCAGTGCCCTCAAAACACCATGGGGGGGGGGGGCGATTTTCCCTGGATACTTTAGGCGCTAAAGAGCCTCCAAGATGGCTAAGGTGGGATCTTAAGCTGAAATGCCGGTTTAGCCCGCGTTTAGCGCAAGACGCCATCTTGGTAAAGGAGTTGAAGCTTGCGCTAGGAACAGCTGCCCGGAGAATCGTTAAGCAGCTCATTTCCACTTAAATTGCCTGCTAGTGCTCCTTGAGGAGGCTGCACGGCATTTTGGTGGCTAGCGCTTGAACTAACGCCCTCTCCTAACAGCGACCAGCTGATTGGGAGTAAACTAGTCGTTGCAGAGGATTTCGAGCGCTACTTAGAGGTATATCTCCTTTTACTGTTCACTTTCTGCTGGAGGTTTGAAGAGGGCTTTTGAAGCACATCGGGAGACTTTCTGGGACACATTGTCAAGACTTCACCAACACTCTATCAACATTTATTCTGGAAATTCTCTGAGGACTTCACCTAAAAAAGAGTAAGTGCTGCGCTACTCCACCTTATAGGAGTCGCCAGGAGAAAGGGAGTGCTTGGTCATCGGCATCTTGCTAGGGATCCCCCTTGATCTGCAGAAGGAATGGGAGGAGGGATGAGGCCGGGCAGAGCAGCACCAGCTGCTGCAGGAGAGAGGGACAGGAGGGCGAAGTGGACTCCTTCCCCCCTGCGGGTACAGGACATCCCTCCTCCTCTGGACCTCCTCCACCAGGACCTCCAGTGCCGCGTCTGAGAACCTGTGCATCCTCTCCCTCAGTCCCTGAGCCATCCTGAAATGTGCCGCTGTGTGTCAGCAAGCGCACTCCACGCCTTTAGTGGAAGTGGGTGAGTGGAGCCCACATATACTGCATCGTGAAAATTGCATCTAATCAGCGCTTGAGTGCTAAACCTGCAGGTGTCTCTCTTTTAGCAATTAGGACCAAAATGGCATGCGAAAACCAGACTTTCAAACAGGCGTGTCTTATTAGCACAGCACCCATTTAGCAGCTGTTTTCACCCTTTCACAAAAATACCCGCTAATTGTTTGCATGTAAAGTAGACAATTATGTATGGTGTATGTGTAGAGTAGAAATCAGACAAATATTACTTGAAAGCCTCTTATGGATACGGAACTCAGGATTGGTCTCTATTACAAATATATTCTGATATATTTGATTCACCCATTTCCAAAGAATTTTTAACTAGATGCACTCTCTAAGCCTCCATCCCAGTGCCCACATTGCATTATTTCAGAAACTTAGTTCAAAACTAAATTGAGTTTGCTGGCCATTTCCTCCTTGTGTGTAGCAGAAGATCCTGAGAAAGCTACAAGATGATCCTGTGTTGTACTGACAGTTCAACTGATTATGTGCACACAAACAATAGCTGGGTTTAATAAGAAGTTATTTAATAATAACAAAAAATGCAGCATTATGCATAAATTGGGCCTCTGCAGCATAGAAACAATAGTCCTTGTTAGTCGATACATAAATACAGTAAAAGGGTAATGGCCACTCCTGTCTGCTAAAGCCAAGAATGAAATGCAGCTTCCCTTCAAAGCTTGCGACTCATTATTGGTTGTACCAGTTAGAGTGCTCCTGTAAGATAGTCCCATTTCCTTGGGCATGTTTCAGCTGAAAGGAGTCCCTGTCTACATAATAGCAATCTTCTGCCAGCAGGCTATGAGACTCCCTTTTGTACATTGTTGTAAAAGTAGTGGTGGCTTCTGGATTGCATTTCCTTTTAGCCCACGAGCCCAGTTGACTTGCTGGGATTTCCTGTGGGAACTAGTCTGTACTCATATCATTAGGATGACAATTTGTTGCTTCATTTCCTTTCTGTTCACTTCTGCCTTTCCATCCGTGAGTGGGATCCTGCATGGATTGCCGCCAGGTGTGTGTTTTTCCAAACAACAGGAATCCCTTCTTTTGCTTGGCATTCTTTAAAAGAAATTATGAACAAGGACTTTTTAACCTCTTTCATTTCTTCACTGAAATTAGTTCTCTTGTAGCCAAGCAAAGCGGTGAAATGCAACCAAAAGATGGAGATTGCTAGGTCGATTGCAAAACTTACCTTGAAATAATTGAACAGAACGACTGACTCTTCAATAAGATGATTAAAATACTTTTTTGTAATGTTCCATTGTGTATTCAACAGCAGTTGCTGTTAATTGACCTTCACACAATTAGAATTGTTATAGTTTTCAGAGCAAGTACAAGGAAACTATGGTTTCAGCTGCATTTTTGATCAACTGTATCAAGTACTAACATGTGAAGAATTTTATTTGTCTATACACAAACATAACCGATATGTCTTTTTTTTAAAAGCTAGGTAGGCCTGATGGCACATAGCATGCTCTGTTATCGAGTCGTGTGACGTAGGTTCATGACTTATCATTGCTCCATACAATGGGCTCCTGACGTCTTCACTAGAGGCCCAGGAACTTCTGCAGTTTGAGCCAGAGGGTGAGTCACTTCACGCTGTCCTCAGGTGCCTCCTGCTCACTGGTTGAAGACGACTTGAGAGCGTACTGCTGGAATTTTTGTCCCAGCAAGTGAGAAATGTCGACTAAACTATACTTGAAAAAGAAATATTCACAGGGCTATGGGGAAAGAGCAGGGGTGTGGGACTAATTGGATAGCTCTTTCAAAGAGCCGGCACAGGCACGATGGGCTGAATTGCCTCCTTCTGTGTTGTATGATTCTATGATAAAGGGAGTCTCTTGAAAGAGGAGAAAATATGACAGTACAGAATAGTGTACTCCTGCTCACCAAAAACACTCCTTGTATAATGATTGCCCTTTATTTTTTTTTAAAGTTCCCATGAAAACGCTTGTGACTTGACACTTCAGGATTTCACAGAAAGCGGGGGCGGGGGAGAAGGGAAGAAGTTAGTCTGATGAAACGGTGAGGACACAGGGTGAGGCACTGGTTAGTCATGTGCAGCTAAATATTCTACTAGTTTTATTTGGACAAAATATTGTTCTTTATATTTTTAGTTGAACAGCTAATTTATGCCAGGAAACCAATGTCTCTGTTGATGGAATTTGGCCAAAGTAAAATTAGCATTAGGTTTTCTCTGTCTGACTTTGAAAGTCATTGCTGCCTTGTTGTTTCTTTCCCACTTTTTGCGTGGTGTTTAGCTCAGCTTAAAAGCAGATGAAACGTTTAAAAAATAATTGAGAATGATAATTATTACATATGTGAAGTGTGTTTGGGTACCTAGTTCAGAAATATGAGGCAGCAGGTAATACAAACAGGTGGGTAAATAAGCTTCAGGCAATGTTTTTTCTACTGCTGAGATTCGGATGAGAAGGCGAGTTGGAATGGGGCCGGTTGAAGTTTATGTGGTTGGATCTTTCAGTTGTCTCAGTGCCTTGTCTCTGAGGAGAGCCCGTTCACAGTGCAGTGTGACTAAATCTTCCCCTCAGAAAACTCAGTAGATACATACCTCACACAAACATAAAAAGAAACAGAAGAGACTATTTCAAATGTTCAAGATGTACTTTATCACCTCTGAGTAGTTACATAATATTGAAGTGCACAAAGGAAGGATTGTTTTGAGGTAACTGTTAAGACTTGCAGCTGACAAAGGACCCAGTCTCCTTGTTCTGTAATTGTTTTAATTCACTCTTACAGTGTGAAGGTTTTTCACTTTGCGACAGTTAAATTCACTGACGTGTAACATCAGAGAGCCTTTAAGGTCGATTCAGTCTACTTGAGTTTCAGAAGACAGACTGTGGAAGACTTCTGCAGGGTTTTATATGCAGCACTGCCTGACTCTAGGGGGAAAAGTTCATCATGAAAATAAAGTTAGAAATAACGCCACAAAACTGAGAGCCAACAATTCTGGTTTTTGTTATGAAGAAAATAAGGGGGGTGGGGGAGAATGTTTGTGAAATGTTTCTGTAAGGATATTTCCATGCCATCATGATGGATATTATGAACTGCTGCACTGATACAGTGACTCAAGGATTTGGCTCTTCTTCAGAGAATTTGATCTCTTTTATCTGTCTTTCAACAACTTGTGCAATATATAGTTTTCATATTTTCTATTCCATTCCATACAGTGTTTATTGCTTCAGCGTCAAGCTGCCTAGATGCTTGCCACATTGTAAAGCAGAACCTTATAAATGGATTCTGCTTGCCTTTGATCTGGGGGCTACGGTTCCTCTGTAGTTAGTCATCTGTCTGGTGTAGTGGCAGAAACGACATTTGATGGCAGAAAGGCAACCTTGGCTAAGCAGTGCCTTGCTAAATGATTAGAAACCTTTCCTTAAATCAAAATATCCCTTGTGGTAAGCTGCTGACTCTGTGCAGCTTTCAGAGGGGAAATAAACTGGCATCTGCTCTGGCCAAATGATTTGCCTGAGTGTAATGAAATGAAATTGGAAGATTTATTTGTGGTTTTGTGAGAATGGATTTCTATTTCTCTGGACGGGCCTGGGTTCTGTTCTAGTATTTGTTTTGGCTCAAGCCATGTGGCTGGTGCTCAGACCTCCCACCTAAAGAACTGAAACATAAATGCGTTCCTCCTGCTTCAGACTCACTGCTGTTTAATTGATGAAAAAATCCCATTTGTATGATGCGAACAGAGCTCCCGGCTTAATGTGTGCATTTCCTTTCACCCGGACATCTCCAGTTTTCTCAAACCTTCTAAAAGTCAGTATCAACCAGCTAACCATCTACTTAACATACTGCACAGCATCTTTTATTAAATTCATTCTCGGGATGTGGACGCCGCTGGCAAGGCTGGCAATTATTGCCCATCCTCAGTTGCAAAACTAATTGGCTTATTGGCCAGTTAAGAGTCAACCACAAATACAAAAGCACAATACTGTGGATGCTGGAAATCTGAAATAAAAACAGAAAATGCTCAGTAGGGTCAGGCAGCATCTGTGGAGAGGACTGGAGTCACATATAGGCCAGACTGGGTAAGGATCGCAGGTTTCCTTCCCGAAAGGATATTGGTGAACCAGTCAGGTTCTTACGACAATCTAATAGCTTCATGGTCACTATTAATGGTGCCAGCTTTTTATTTCCAGATTTTTTAAAACTAAACTCAAATTCTCAAACTGCCATGATGGGATTTGAAGTCACGTTCTCTGGATTATTAGCCCAGGCCTCTGGATTACTAGTCCAGTAGGCACTTCCAGACCCAAAGTGCTTAAATTGCGATTTGAGGAATAAGGTAATCACAAGGATACCGATTTTAAAAAAATGCATAAAATACAGTTTGTGTTCTCTTGGAGACGCTGGGGAAACACACTGACTACTATGGTACTGAGTCAGACAGGTTTGATAGTTGCTCTGCGCTGAGTTTGTTGCTCTCAACTGGGGTAGCGGCAGGGATCCTGCAGTTAAGCTTAACGCCTCTGAGTTAAGGGTGGTAAAAATCAGCCAGGGTTACTGCTGCCGATTGCTGTCCATTGATTGATGACGGAAAATGCATAGGTGCGTGGCAGGTGAGGACAGGCTCAGGCTCAGCAGTGATGCGCCTTGCGGTTGAGTAGCCTGTTAACACTTTAACTGTCTCAGCTCACATATGCAGAATGGCCGCTCGGGGAAATTACTGGAGTGTTAAGGGTGCCTTCAAGAGAAGAGGGGGAAAAAATAAATTTAGGATTGTGGTGGGCTGTATGTGGTACATCAGAAGCTTTAATTATTTTACAAGAGCTGCAAGTGAGAAATGAAAAAAATGTCACCCTATTATCCTGGAATGTAAATATACTCAACGCAAGGAGCATCACTGCTGAGTCTGAGCCTGAGCCTGTCCTCACCTGCCACGCACCTATGCATTTTCCGTCATCAATCAATGGACAGCAATCGGCAGCAGTAACCCTGGCTGATTTTTACCACCCTTAACTCAGAGGCGTTAAGCTTAACTGCAGGATCCCTGCCGCTACCCCAGTTGAGAGCAACAAACTCAGCGCAGAGCAACTATCAAACCTGTCTGACTCAGTACCATAGTAGTCAGTGTGTTTCCCCAGCGTCTCCAAGAGAACACAAACTGTATTTTATGCATTTTTAAAAAATGTTGTGATTACCTTATTCCTCAAATCGCAATTTAAGCACTTTGGGTCTGGAAGTACCTACTGGACTAGTAATCCAGAGGCCTGGGCTAATAATCCAGAGAACGTGACTTCAAATATACATACGAACAATGACAGACAAGATTACACCACTCTGGTCTATCCAGCCTATCCCACACTACTGCGATTCCTTGTGCATCACAATATATACACTCCCCACCCGAACCATGTAATCTCCTGGGAGAGGCAACAAACTAGATAAAAACCCAGGCCAATATATCGGCCAAATATTGGCAACCAATTAGGAAGGCAAATGGTATGTTGGCCTTTATTACAAGGGGGTTGGAGTACAAGAGTAAGGAAGTCTTGCTACAATTGTACAGGGCTTTGGTGAGACCACACCTGTGTAGTTTTGGTCTCTGTACCTAAGGAATTATATACTTGCCCTAGAGGGGGTACAATGAAGGTTCACTAGATTGATTCCTGGGATGAGAGGGTTGTCCAATGAGGAGAGGTTGAGTAGAATGGGTCAGGCAGCATCTGTGAAGAGAGAAACAGAGTTAACGTTTCAGGTCGATGACCTTTCGTCAGTTTTTTTCCAGTTCTGACGAAAGGTCATCGACCTGAAACGTTAACTCTGTTTCTCTCTTCACAGATGCTGCCTGACCTGCTGAGTATCTCCAGCATTTTCTGTTTTATTTCAGATTTCCAGCATCTGCAGTATTTTCGTTTTGTGTTTGAGAAGAATGGGCCTATACTCTCTGGAGTTTAGAAGATTGAGAGGTGATCTCATTGAAACATACAAGATTGTGAGAGGGCTTGACAGGGTAGATGCTGAGAGGCTGTTCCCCTGGCTGGAGAGTCTAGAACTAGGGGGCATAGTCTCAGGATAAGGGGTCAGCCATTTAGGACTGAGATGAGGAGGAATTTCTTCACTCAGAGGGTTATGAATCTTTGGAATTCTCTACCCCAGAGGGCTGTGGATGCATTGAGTATATTCAAGGCTGAGATAGATAGATTTTTGAACTCTAGGGGAATCAAGGATATGGGGATTAGGTGGGAAAGTGGAGTTGAGGTTGAAGATCAGCCATGATCGTATTGAACATAAGAACGTAAGAATTAGTAGCAGGAGTAGGCCATACGGCCCCTCGAGCCTGTTCCAGCATTCAATGTGGCATTAACCAGATTTAAAGTGAACAATGAGTAGGATTTTGGTTTGGAGAGGGGGGAAAAGTATTTGTTTTATTCAGGTGTCAGTTCCAAGGGATGTAAACACTCCTTTGTGCACAAATAATAAGCGTTTGACAATGCCCATTTGTATTGGTATAATGGTATAAATGAGTACACGTGGGTCCATGGATGAGCTTTGAGAAAGGAAAGAATGTATCTTTCGTGGATGCTCGTCAATATTTGTCATGTTAATCTAAAAAGGAAAACTGCTCGGTGACCAGAGATCTAAAAGGAGGCTTTATCTTTTGAAGTTTTTCTAGGTCTTTTTTTTTGTATTGTCAGTGTCTCACTGTCATTTAGGCTGTCTTAAGCAAGGCGGAGCTATATTCATTTAATAAAGTCTGAAATCTGTGCTATTTGAGGATGCAGTGCCACAAAGACAAAGGCAGCCTATGGGGATATTCTGGCATCCGGAGGAGTAAACTTTTCACCATGGTGGTGACTTATGGTTGGTTCTTGGTGACGCCCAACAAACACGAGGACCAAAGAGGAGGGAGATGGTGCTAGGAGATATGTTATAAGCAGCTAGAGCAAGCTGTTTGGATGCATGCTGCTGAGAAAAATTGCCATGGCTTCCAGCCTGACCTTTTTCCTTTCAGAAAAATCTCTTAATGCCAATGTAAACTCTGTGGTGTTTTTGCTGGCATTACCGTATGGGAACCATGCTAGTCCAGACTCTCTAACAGTACCCATGCCACAGCTGCTGTGTGCATCTCACAATGTCCCAAACTGTTCCCTCAGAATTTCAGTGGCAATAAGCTGCTCTTTCTCTGGGATAAAGATGCTGAAATTTCTCTCTTTACCAATTTCAGAGGAAATGAGTAAAGAAGTCAAATTCCAGTATTTTGTGCTGATCTCTATTTTTTTGCTAAAATTAGCAAAGACAGGACAGTCGGCTCCAAAATGTCAGCACGGGCTATCTCTGTTTGAGGCTATAGTTTCACTTGCTATGAACCTCCAAATGTCCAGCTAAAAAAAAAACTAAAATTGTCTGCTAAAACTCTTAACCAAATGCAGGACCATCGTTTCCCTTCTATTGATTTAAACATATATGGATGGCAGTGCAGTAGAACACTGTTGGGTGAACGCTATTTACGTGCAAGAATAGTTGTAGATTTAACTTTTACTGCCGGGAACATCAATGGAAAGGAAAATCGGCGGGGTTATACTGAGCGTAGATCCGTTACCACCAGTTATTTGCCCAGTGGTGAAAGTTAAAATCTACCCCATTGTGTTTTACTAAGACTTGTTTGAAATAAGTACAGTTTAAGAAAATATTTTTTGAGTATAATGTAATATTCCTATATCAAATTAAAAAATTACACACTTGTTGAGAAAATTATGAATTATGAATTTGGAATTATAAATACGGTAATCATGGGGGACTTTAATCTACATATTGACTGGGCAAATCAAATTACCACTAATGGTGTGGAGGATGAATTCTTGGAATGCATGCGAGATGGTTTCCTGGATCAGTATGTGGAGGAACCAACCAGGGAACAGGCTATTCTGGATCTGGTACTGTGTAATGAGAAAGGGCTAATCAATAATCTTGTGGTAAAGAGGCCTTTAGGGATAAGTGACCATAATATGATTGAATTTTATATTAAGTTTGAGAGTGATGTAGTCCAATCTGAAACTAAGGTCTTCAATCTAAACAGAGGAAACTACATGGGTATGAGGGACAAGTTGGCCATGGTAGATTGGGAGACTACACTAAAAGGTATGAAGGTGGACATACAATGACTAACATTCAAGGAAATAATGCATAATTTGCAACAAACATATATTCCTCTAGGGCATAAAAACCCAAAAGGAAAAGTGATCCAACCATGGCTAACAAAAGAAATTAAAGCTAATATTAAGTCAAAGGAGGAAGCTTATAAAGTTGCCAGAAAAAGCGGTCAGCCTGAGGATTGGGATCTTTTTAGAAATCAGCAAAGGGGGACCAAGAAATTGATAAAGAAAGGGAAAATGGAATATGAGCACAAACTAACGAAAAATATAAAAACAGATTGTAAAAGTTTCTATAGGTATGTGAAAAGGAAAAGACTGGCGAAGGTAAATGTAGGTCCTTTACAGTCAGAGATGGGAGAATTTATAATGGGGAATGAGGAAATGGCAGAGAAATTAAATAAATACTTTGTTTCTGTCTTCACGGAGGAAGACACAAAAAACCTCCCAGAAATACGAGAAAAACAAGGGTGTGGCGAGAATGAGGAACTTAAAGAAATTATCATTCGTAAAAAAACAGTACAGTACTAGCAAAATTAATGGGACTAAAAGTCGACAAATCCCAAGGACCTGATGACCTACAGCCTAGGGTTTTGAAAGAGGTGGCCATTGGGATAGTGGACACATTGGTTGTCATCTTCCAAAATTCTATAGATTCTGGAACGGTTCCTGCAGATTGGAGGATAGCAAATGTAACCCCGCTATTTAAGAAAGGAGGGAGAGAGAAAACGGGGAACTACAGACCTGTTAGCCTCACATCAGTAGTTGGGAAAATGCTGGAATCTATTATAAAGGATGCAATAACTGGGCACTTAGAAACTAATAAGATTGGGCAAAGTCAACATGGATTTATGAAAGGGAAATCCTGTTTGACAAACCTATTGGAGTTCTTTGAGAATGTAACTAGTGGAGTAGACAAAGGGGAACCGGTAGATGTGGTGTATTTGGATTTTCAGAAGGCCTTCGATAAGGTCCCACACAAGAGGTTGGTGAACAAAATTAGGGCACATGGAATTGGGGGTAATATACTAGCCTGGATTGAGAATTGGCTAACAGACAGAAAACAAAGAGATGGGATAAACGGGTCTTTTTCAGGATGGCAGGCTGTGACTAGTGGGGTACCGCAAGGATCGGTGCTTGGGCCCCAGCTATTCACAATCTATATCAATGATTTGGATGAGGGGACTAAATGTAACATTTCCAAATTTGCTGATGACACAAAGCTAGGTGGCAGTGTCAGTTGCGAAGAGGATGTGAAGAGGCTTCAAGGGGATCTGGACAGGCTCAGTGAGTGGGCGAGAGCATGGCAGATGGAATATAATGTGGATAAATGTGAAGTTATCCACTTTGGTAGAAAAAACAGAAAGGCAGAGTATTTCCTAAATGGTGTAAGATTGGGGAATGCAGATACTCAAAGGGACCTGGGTGTCCTTGTACATGAGTCACTGAAAGTGAATGTGCAGGTGCAGCAAGCCATTAGGAAGGCAAATGGTATGCTGGCCTTCATTACAAGAGGATTTGAGAACAGGAGTAAAGAAGTCTTACTCCAATTATATAGGGCCTTGGTGAGACCACACCTGGAGTACTGTGTACAATTTTGGTCTCCTTACCTAAGGAAGGATATACTTGCCATTGAAGGAGTGCAACGAAGGTTCACGAGATTGATTCCTGGGATGGCGGGACTGTCGTATGAGAAGAGATTGAGTAAACTAGGCCTGTATTCTCTTGAATTCAGAAGAATGAGAGGGTATCTCATTGAAGTATACAAAATTATTACAGGGCTTGATAGGGTGGATGCTGGGAGAATGTTTCCCTTGGCTCGGGAGTCTAGAACCAGGGGCCACAGCCTCAGGATAAAGGGTAGGCCATTCAGGACTGAGATGAGAAGAAATTTCTTCACACAGAGGGTGGTGAATCTTTGGAATTCTCTGCCCCAGAGGGCTGTGGAGGCTCAGTCATTGGGTATATTCAAAACAGAAGTCGATAGATTTCTGACTAGTAAGGGCATCAAGGGATATGGCGATAGGACAGGTGAATGGAGTTGAGGCAGAAGATTAGCCATGATCTCATTGAATGGCGGAGCAGGCTCGAAGGGCCGAATGGCCTACTCCTGCTCCTATTTGTTATGTTCTTATGTTCTTAAACCCCAGGTCAAAAGTTGAAGCAATTTTCATTCATCAGTAAGATGGTGTCTATCTATCTTTGCCCCTGATGCTGTAAATCTACTTGTCATCCACCTCATAAAACAGCAAGGGAGGAGAACATGGACAGAATGAATTGACACTTCATAATTAGCAACAACAACTTGCGTTTATATAGCATCTTCAGGAAGAAAAATGTTCCAAGGTGCTGCATCGAGGCATATGGAACAAAGGGACACTGAGCCAAAAAAGGAGCTTTTAGAGGAGGTGACCAAAAGAAAGGGAAATGGATTCAGTAGCAAGGGTATGGAGTTGTGTGTGTGTGCGGGTGTGTGTGCGTGTGTGTGTGTGCGTGTGGGTGTGCGTGTGTGCGTGTGTGTGCTTTGTGTATGTGTGTGCTTGTGCGTGCTTGTGCGTGTGTGCTTGTGCGTGTGTGTGTGCGTGTGTGTGTGTGTGTGTGTGTGTGTGTGTGTGTGTGTGTACGTGGGTGTATGTGTGTGGGTGTGTACGTGGGTGTATGTGTGTGGGTGTGCGTGGGTGGGTGTGTGTGTGTGTGTGTGTGTGCTTGTGTGTGGGTGTGGGTGTGTGGGTGGGTGTGTGTGTGTGTGTGGGG